>CM075980.1:25885266-26251682 GCA_038087875.1 Malacoraja senta
CAGCATTTTTATCTGCATGGTAAGGGAAAGTAAGTTAGAAATATATTTTTAAACCCTAAATCAAAAATAAACACAAATGCTTTAATAAACATTCTTTTGGCTTTGCATGATGCTAATCATGTTTAGCTTAGATTAGTTCAGCGATACAGCGTATAAACATGCCCTTCGGCCCACCAAGTCCACGCCAACCAGCGATCCCCACACACAAGCATTATCCTACACACTAGGGACAATTTACAATTTTTACCGAAGCCAAATTAACCTACAAACCTGTACGTCTTTGGAGTGTGGGAGGAAACCGTAGCACCCGAGGAAAACCCACGCAGGTCTTGGGGAGAGGGTACAAACTCCGTCAGGATCAGTGGTCAGGATTGAACCCAGTCTCTGGCGTTGTAAGACAGCAACTCTACCGCTGCGCCACCTTGTTTAGTTTGTTGGACCCGTTTAGTTTGGTTTCATTGGTTTTTAGGGGCTTGTGGGGCTAGATGGTTTATATAATAATAATAATAATAAACTTTATTTCGGACTCAAGGTCCAGACAAGGGACAACATTACATAAAAATACATTGCATATAAAAACATCATAAAATACATGTAAAATCTTAGTATATCACTTATAAAAGCATCATAAATGATATATTAAAAAATAAAAAATAAATAATAAGATTTCTTAGGATAGCTTCTAAAGTACTGACTCCTGCAGCCACAAACATGTTACTAGCACTACACCATCCAGGTTTCCTTAGCAGTGTTCTCATAACATCATTATAGGACACCTTGAGTCTCTGCAAACTTGTCTTTCCATAGTTCGACCACAGGTGCGCAGTATAGAGTGGTGTGCAGTACCACTAAACAGCGACATCTTCACCACATCTGTACACGCACCAAACTTACGCAAGAGAATATTCGCCTGTACATACAGCATACGTCGTTGCCTATAAATATCCCCATCATCTGTCATTTGTTCTGCAATAAAATGCTCAAGATATTTTACCTTATTACAGACACTAAGATTATTGTCAGAATTTAAAATCAGGAAATTGTAGACATTTATCCTCTTTGGTTCTGCAGATAACAGGTTTACATCAGATCTTTTGCACGTTTGCATGAACATGTAAATTTACAAAAACTGTGCCGCCGATGTGGTGCCTCGCTCAAACGGGATGGAAACGCCAAGAAGTGAGTGCAGACTTCAGTCTTAGAGTACAAGTATTGCCTTAATACATTTTATTAGATTTAGTAAGCAGTAGGTTGGGAAGAGAGATATGGTAGCACACTTTCATATATACCTCGGTCTGAATGTATTTTTTGGTTCACAGGGGACAAAAATCTATGGAACACACGAAAGCATACACATCCCTGTGCAGACTCTCATCAATATTACCTAGGCTTAGCACTGGATAACATGTCATGTTTGTTTGGAACATCCATCAATTTTTCTTTTTGTAAATCACTCCAATTTTTCCCTCATTCTTTATGTGTTCTTTCTCTGAGGATGCAATTTCCCTGCCTCTAAGTCAGAGCTAAAGTGCTGCCTCAAAAGAAAAGCATCACATCTGGAACCCTAAATTTGTCCATTTAAAATTTAGAAATAACATTCTGGACCATAAGTCTACATTAAAAATGTCATTGTATTCCACAACAAGGTGATAACTTGTCACTTTATTGCTGTAGGCAATGTTATGAACTTCGCGCCATGGATAAGATGCTGCCTGACCCGCTGAGTTTCTCCAGCATTTTGAGTCTATCTTTGTTATAAACCAGCATCTGCAGTTCCTTCCTGCACAAGATATTTTAGGTGTCAGGTTATTCTCAGGATCATATATATGGAAGCCAAAGGCATCAACTCCAAGCGGCCAAATGGTTCTCTACTTATTCTATTAAAAAAAACAAAAAGAAGTAGGTTTAGGCTTAGAAATGTAGCTTGAAAAAGGCCCTTCGGCCCACTGAGTCCCTGCCAACCAACGATCATCCATACATTGGTTTTATCATACACACTAGGGACAATTTTACAAAAGCCAATTAACCTACAAACCTGCACGTCTTTGGAGTGTGGGAGGAAACTGGAGCACCCAGGGAAAACCCACACGGTCACAGGGAGAACGTAGAAACTCCGTACAGACAGCACCCATAGTCAGGATCGAACCTGCGTCTCTGGCGCTGTAGGGCAGCAACTCTACCGCTGCACCATCATGCCACCATAATTGATGATAGAAAAGTTTCACTCTAACTGCAATGATGTCGGTTTAAAGAAAATAGCAGTAATTTATCAAACTTCTGAATCGCAGTCAACATATATTTTCAAGGTAAAGTTCTGAAATTGTCATTGAATGGGTAACCAATACCATTTTTGATTAAGAATATGAAGGAACCCCTAGCAAACATACAGGGCATGAATGGGCGAAGC
This sequence comes from Malacoraja senta, assembly GCA_038087875.1. NCBI lineage: Eukaryota > Metazoa > Chordata > Chondrichthyes > Rajiformes > Rajidae > Malacoraja > Malacoraja senta. Next base: position 25,887,674 of record CM075980.1, read on the forward strand.
ATGTTAAAGCTGGGTTTCCCCATCCATAGGTGTGTAAATATGAAGTAAGTTCAGTATTGCCACGTGTACTGAGGTTCAGTGAAAAGCTTTGTTTGCATGCTATCCTGGAAAGCCATACTATACATGAGTACAATCGAGCCATACACAAGGACAACAGGTACTGTAAAGAAAAATATACTAGAGTAGAGGATATAGTGTTACAACATAGTATTACAATAGTATTACAGTTACAGAGAAAAAGTACAAAATCCTCAATGAGATACTGTAAGTTGAATGACCGGGACTTTAGACATTATGATTTTAGAGATACAGCATGGAAACCAGGCTTTGTAGCCCATTGAGACCACAGTGACCAGCAATCACCCCATACACTAGCACTATCCTACACACTAGGTACAATTTACAATTTACAAAAGCCAATTAACCTACAAACCTGCACATCTTTGAGTGTGGGAAGAAACCGGGAGCACCCAAAGAATACCCATGCAGTCACAGAGAGAACTTACTAACTCTGCACAGACAGCATCCTTAGACAGGATCGAACCCGGGTCTCTGGCGCTGTAAGGCAGCAACTCTACCACTGCACCATCCCGACATGAGGGACTAGACCCTCGTTTATGGGTGAACTGTTCAGTATTCCGATAACAGTGAGGAGGAAGTTGTTTCTGAATCTGAAGGCACGTGCTTTCCAGCTTTTGTATCTACTGCCAGACTAGAAAGGGGAAAAGAGGAACTGGCTGGAGTGAAATGGTCCATAATTGTGCAAAAGCAAGATGGTTCTGCAGTCAGCTTCAGTGGCAGGAGACCTTACAAGGCCCACTTAAAATACAAGGTCAAATTTAAGGCCTCTGAATGGCAGGAATTCCAGTATTGCCGATCTTTCATTGTCTTGCTGTATAGGAATTATTTTTTGTCCTTTGCTGAATGTTAGATCTGGAACAGCTGCAAAATTCCTATTTCATTCCTTTCTTTGAATCCTACTAAATTATTAAGTTTCCATTTTATCAAGTATTTATTTTGTACTTTGCCCTGCTGCAGAAATCACATATGGACAATTGCATCTTGCTCCGCAGATAAGATACGGGAGTATATTTTCATAAATAATCAATATTTAATAAAACTTGATTAGTTGGAGTTACTTCTCTCTCGCTGCCCATTTAATTAAATGTAATTATGATCGATGTTATGCCTCTTCCATGTAATATAATTTTTAATGTGCAAGTTAAACAATGCAAAAACTGATTTGCCACGATGTATTAAGATGATTCATATTATGAACAATTTTGATTTGAGCTAATATCATTTAGCTGAAATCAGCCCAATCATTCCAGTAGAAACAGATTGCTGTCACAATTGTACGGACCATTGAAATGATTGAATTCTTTCCATAGAAACATAGAAACATAGAAAATAGGTACAGGAGGCCATTTGGCCCTTCGAGCCAAATTCATCCAGCGAATTGCCCTCCACTGCCAGAGAACTTTGGCAGAGAATTCCACAAATTCACAGCTCTCTGGGAGAAAAAGTTTTTTCTCATCTCAGTTTTAAATGGCCTCCCCTTCATTCTTAGACTGTGGCCCCTGGTTCTGGACTCCCACAACATTGGGAAAAATGTTCCTGCATCTAGCTTGTCCAGTCCTTTTATAATTGTATACGTTTCTATAAGATATCCTCTCGTCCTTCTAAATTCCAGTGAAAACAAGCCCAGTCTTTCCAATCTTTCCTCTTATGGCAGTCCCACCATCCCAGGGATTAACCTCGTGAACCTAGGCTGCACTGCCTCAATAGCAAGGATGTCCTCAAATTAGACGAAAATTGCACACACTCCAGATGTGGTCTCACCAGTGCCCTGTACAACTGCAGAATAACCTCTTTACTGCCATACTCAAATCCTCTTGTTATGAGGGCCAATATGCCATTTGCTTTCTTTACTGCCTGCTGTACCTGCGTGTTTACTTTCAGTAACTGGTGTACAAGGACATCCAGATCTCATTCCCCTTTTCCTAGTCTGACACCATTGAGATAAAAATCTGCCTCCTTGTTCTTGCTGCCAAAGTGGATAAACTCACATTTATCTTCATTATACTGCATCTCTACCATGCATCCACCCACTCATTCAACCTATCCAAGTCACCCTGCAACCTCCTAGCATCCTCTTCGCAGTTCACACTGCCACCCAGCTTTGTGTCATCTGCAAATTTGCTAGTGTTACTTTTAATTCTATCATCTAAATCATTTATATTTATTGTAAATAGTTGCGGCCCCAGCACCGAGCCTTGTGGCACTCCACTCGCCAGTGCCTGCCATTCTGACAGAGACCTGTTTATTCCTACTCTTTGTTTCCTGTCTGCCAACTAATTCTCCATCCATGTCAATACCCTACCCCCAATACCATGTGCTCTAATTTTGCCCACTAATCTCCTGTGTGGGACTTTATCAAAGGCTTTCTGAAAGTCCAGATACACTACATCCACTGGCTCTCCTTCATCCATTTTACTTGTCACATCCTCAAAAAATTCCAGAAGATTAGTCAAGCGGGATTTCCCCTTCATAAATCCATGCTAACTTGGACCAATCCTTTTACTGCTATCCAAATGCGCCATCATTACTTCTTTAATAATTGACTCCAGCATCTTCCCCACCACCGATGTCAGGCTAATTGGTCTATAATTCCCCATTTTCTCCCTCGCTCCTTTCTTGAAAAGAGGGATACCATTAGCTACCCTCCATCTGATCCTGAATCTATAAAATATTGGAAAATAATTACCAATGCGTCCACGATTTTAAGAGCCACTTCCTTGAGTACCCCGGGATGCAGACCATCAGGCCCTGGGGATTTATCAGCCTTCAGTCCCATCAGTCTACCCAATACTATATCTTGCCTAATGTTATTTTCTTTCAGTTCCTCTGTCTCCCTAGATTCTCTGTCCTCTAGTACATCTGGGAGATTGTTTGTGTGTTCCTTAGTGAAGACAGACCCAAAGTACCTGTTCAACTCTTCTGCCATTTCCTTGTTCCCCATAATAATTTCACCTGGTCCTGCCTTCAAGGGACCCACATTTAAGTTACTAATCTTTTTCTCTTAACATACCTAAAGAAGTTTTTACTATCCTTCTTTATATTCTTGGTCAGCTTACCCTCGTACTTCATCTTTTCACCCCGTATTGACCTTTTTCTTACCTTCTATTGTCCTTTGAAAGTTCCCCAATCCTCTGGCTTCCCGTTACTCTTTGATATGATATACAACTTGTCTTTTAGTTTTATTCCATCCCTAACTTCCCTTGTCAGCCAAGGTTGCCTCTTACTCCCCATAGAATCAAGATAAAAAGGAAGGAATTTAATCATCTGGGTGTGATAGTAACAGTAAGTCAACTCGTTGTTCACCATTAGTGATGCTTGAAAACAATGACAATTCTGGCATTATCATACGTGCACATTCAAAGCCAGAGAGGCTGCGATGATTGTTAACTATTTACCTCAACTCTGTGGGTTGCATTGGAAAACACTGAAATCAACACAGAATTCCAGCAGGGACTGTGAGACTCATTTTCCAGTACTTAAAAGGTAAACTACACAAAGATTATCCACTATATATGAAGTTTGAAGTACTGCACGGAGTGTTTTCCCATAACAGATGTTAATGGAAGACAACAGCTGTGAGCCACCCGGGTAGCAAAACTCCATCTGCCTTCTCTCTTTTTCTTATCTGTCTACCTTCATCCATCATCTACTGGCCTCTGCCTCCCAGCACCATCTCTCCTCCTTCACTACCTGACTCCATATGCATGCACCCTTCAACCCTCCCTGGTCCCCTGGCGCAGCGGTAGAGTTGCTGCCTTACAGTGCTTGCAGCACCGGAGACCCGGGTTCGATCCCGACTATGGGTGCTGTCTGTACGGAGTTTGTACGTTCTCCCCGTGACTGTGTGGATTTTTGGTTTCCTCCCACACTCTAAAGACATACTGGTATGTAGGTTAATTGGCTTGGTGTATGTGTAAATTGTCCCTAGTGTGTGTAGGATGGTGTTATTGTGCAGGGATTGCTGGTCAGTGCAGATTCGGTGGGCCGAAGGGCCTGTTTCCATCTAAACTAAACCCCTATTGCCGCATCACTCTCCTCTTTATTCTAGTTATCTTCCCTCTCCACTTTCAGTCCTGATGTCAGATTTTGACCCGAAACGTAGACAAATCCTTTTCCCTTCACAGATGCTGCCTGACCTGCTGAGATCCTTAAGCAGATTGTTTGTAGTTCCAAATTCCACCATCTGCAGTCTCTTGCATCATTATTGTGCGATCCTAATCCATAACTTGTCAAGATATCCATGCTTTATTCACTCTATTGACCTATGGGGTTTTTCTGCCCAATCTCTAAATACAGCTATAAGGCGAGCAAATGACAGTGCAATGTCTTAAAATTGGAGTATTCATAGAATATAGAACAATAAATGAATGAATGAATGCCATAAAGCAAAGTAACAAGTCCTTCGGCCCACAATGACCATGCAGATGCCATTATCGTACTTGCTTCCACCACGACCTCTGGCAGCGCATTCCAGGTACCCACCATTTTCTGTGTAAAACCAGCACATCTCCTTTGAACTTTTCCCCTCATTTAAAAGCTATATCCTCAAGTCATTTGATATTTCTAATCCTCAGAAATGAGTTCTGACTGAATACTTTATCTACACCTCTCATCAATTAATAAACTTCTGCCAGCTTTCCCTGTAGCCTCTGACACACAACCCACGGTTGTGTAACAGGTGATAGCAATTTGGTGGGAAAGTTATGGGAGGCGCCTTTGTGCACTTGGGAATCAACATCAGCAATGGGGTGGAAGGGGACATTATTTAGCAGGGAAAACGAGGAGTAGTTAGTGAAGCAGTGGCAAAGTCTGAAGAATAAGGGGTCACCAGGGTCCAATATGCCTCAAACACTTGGTGGGTTGTACCATTTTCCCAGTTTCTCTGTCTCCATTATATCCTCTCCATTGATGTGACCTTTCCACGCAAGTGTCATAGTGTCATAGTCATACAGCTTTGAACCAGGCCCTTCAGCCCAACTTGCCCATGCCCAGCAACATGCCCCATCTACACTAGTCCCACCTGCCTGCCCTTGGTTGAGACTGAAGAAGGGTCTCGACCCGAAACGTCGCCCATTGATGCTGCCTGTCCCTCTAAGTTACTCCAGCATTTTGTGTCTATCAACAACATCTGTATTAATTTCGAATGTTAATGGAAATGTGTCTTGAGTTAATCTCACGTAATGAGTAATTGTGATTATCATCTAGCTTCAAGGATGCCACTTTACCACAGTTCGGTACTTCAGTTTTCATGAACTACAATTGAGACAGATCATTGAGATCAAATGAATCCCAGCACAGACTAGTCACCACAAGGGAGCAGATTTAATTGCATAATTATATCCACTAATATCAGATATCTGTGAAATAATAATAGAATGCAATCGCCATTTCAAACTTGAAAGTAAACAATTTAGACAGGGTATGCCCTCTATGAATAAAATTGTCTGCTACATCCTTAATTTCCTATGCAATATGACTGTGAAATCAATACAGTTCTTCAGAACCCAAAGTGGTTTGTGGATGAGCTGATTTACTCTTCAACAATGCATTGATAGAACAAAAATTACCATAAAGCACTTAGCAATATCTTTTTGAGTTACTAGAGATTAGTTCCACAATAGAAAAATTGCATGAGGAAAATTGCACAACAAGGTTTCGAAATAACAGCAGGAAACTAAATAGAAGTGATGAGTTGAAGCAATTTCACAATGGAGCAAAATTAGCTTAATTACAACAGTTGCATTCTGCTGCGGTTTGAAGTATAATAATGGCGGTGTGTGTGTGTGTGTGTGTGTGCGCGCGCGCGTGCGTGCGTGCGTGCGTGCGTGCGTGTGCGCGCGTGTGCGTGTGCGTGTGCGTGTGCGTGTGCGTGTGTGTGTGTGTAGACATTTAGCAGGTGTCATGACATTGAACAAGGGATTCAAGAATCATTGATATGTTGACAATCTGACAGCAGGATTTTTACCTCCTGTAACTGGCACAAGTTGCTGCCTTAAGGGGCTGTCCTACTTGGGCGACCTAATTGGCGCGTTTAGAAGAGTTTGAAAAAATGACATGTTGAAGACCTCCTTCGACCTCCTTCGACTATGTTGAAGACCAGCTTCGACTAGCTACAACTAACATCAGGAAAATTGGACACTGAATAGTGGAGAGTGAAGACGACCTCCTTCGATCTCCTTCGACCTCCCTTCGACCTCCCTACGACTATGATGAAGACTATCTACGACTACCTTCGATTACCTACGACTAACATGCCGGCCTACTACGAGCTACTACAACTAAACCTACGAGTAAAAAAGTATGGATTTTTTCCATGGCGACCTTCTTTTACTTGGGGGCATTTTTTAACATATTGAAAAAAACGCCGTGACCTAGCTGAGGCCTCGAGTACGCTGAGACCACTCTCGAGCATGAGGGAGAGTTACAAAGACCTCCTACGACCTCGTGTCGACCATGCTGCGAGTATGAGTCGAGGGCAAACTCGCCAGAACTCGCGGATTAGGTCGCCCAAGTGGGACAGGCCCTTTACTGCGCCAGAAACCCGGGTTCAATCCTGACGACGGGTGCTGTCTGTACAGAGTTTGTACGTTCTCCCTGTGACCGTGTGGGTTTTCTCCAGGTGCTCTGGTTTCGCCCCACACTCCAAAGACGTACAGGTTAATTGGTTTCCGTTAAATTGTAAATTGTCCCTAGTGTGCAAGATGGTGTTAGTGTGCGGGGGATTGCTGGCCGGCATGGACTCGGAGGGCCGAAGGGCCTGTTTCCGCACTGTATCGTTGAACTAAACTAAACTAGACTTGAGCAATGAGCAAAGCTACAATCTCAAAGGAGGCGTGGATCCCTCCAGAGGCTGTCCATCGAAGCATGCAGAGTAGTTGTGGGGGTGGGGTATTGAAGAATGAGGAGACCAAAGGAGATGAAGTGACAACAGGAAATTAAATTACTGAGCTCTTGCACTTTGAAAATATCTGACTTGCTGCAGGGAAGACAGCATGGATTCTGCAACAACCCAAACAAGAATACATTGTAAAACACTTACTTTGATTGAAAAATAGCTGATGCCATACATTTCAAGATCTTGTTCTATCTCTAGATATTCCATGTTTGCTTCATCCCTTGACAAAATGCATCATTTGTTTGCATTACAAACCCAATGCAAATGTACTGTAAAGTAAATATCTGCCAAACAAACACACAAGTAATGCAAATATCTGTAAAGCAAACAATTCTCTTTCTTAATTGCCAATAATTTGAATGGCTCTTCAAAATTTCTCAAGCAGTCAAGATTGATTATTTGGAGCGAAAGTCAATAGCTCCTACAAAATTGGTCGTAACGAGCAATGTATGAAGGTTCATCTACATAATGCATGTCAACATATTCTTGCCTTCTGGTTATAAAGATGCCAGTGAATGAGGGTTGGTGATTGAATGATTTCCAACAGTTAAAGTTAGTCTTTAAGCAACCGCCTCTTAAAATGGAGGTGCATTAGAACAGGAGTAAGCATTGGCAGGTGTTACATTTGAGTCTAGTTAGGGAAACAAAGAATGGTGCAATGTAGAAGTTTTATTTAGTTTCGGTTTAGTTTAGTGATACTGAGCGGAAACAGGCCCATCGTCCCACCAAGTCCACGCCAACTAGCGATCCCCGCTCACAAACACTATCCTACACACCTTAGGGACAATTTACAATTTTACCAAGCCAATTTACCTCCAAACTTGTACATCTTGTACCTCTCATTGAAACATATAAGATTGTTAAGGGCTTGGACACGCTAGAGGCAGGAAACATGTTCCCAATGTTGGGGGAGACCAGAACCAGGGTCCACCGTTTAAGAATAAGGAGTAAGCCATTTAGAACGGAGATGAGGAAACACTTTTTCTCACAGAGAGTGGTGAGTCTGTGGAATTCTCTGCCTCAGAGGGCGGTGGAGACAGCTTCTCTGGATGCTTTCAAGAGAGAGCTAGATATGGGGAGAAGGCAGGAACGGGGTACTGATTGGGGATGATCAGCCATGATCACATTGAATGGCAGTGCTGGCTCGAAGGGCCGAATGGCCTACTCCTGCACCTATTGTCTATTGTCTTTGGAGTGTAGGAGGAAACTGGAGCTCCTGGAGAAAACCCACGCAGGTCACGGGGTGAATGTACAAACTCCGTACAGACAGCACCAGGTGTCAGGATCGAACCTGGGTCTCTGGCGGTGTAAGGCAGCAACTCTACCGCCCGCGCCACCGTGCTGCCCCAAAGTGGAGCTCCAGGATTTGCTGCAGGTGGTGGAGAACAGGCAGCTGTGATATTCACCTGTCACCTGCTCAGCCAGCAATGAATGTGTAGGAAAGGACAGCATATGCTGGTTTAAATCGAAGGTAGACGCAAAATGCTGGTGTAACTCAGCGGGACAGGCAGCATCTCTGGCGCAAAGGAATGGGTGACCTTTCAGGTCGAGACCCTTCTTCAGAAATCAGAAATCAGGACCTTCTCTCCAGAGATGCTGCCTGTCCCACTGAGTTACTCCAACATTTTGTGTCTACCCAGCCAGCAATGAAATCAGGTGGCATTGCAGACTAACTGGGCAGTGTGGCCCAGAGGACCTGCTCTATATTGCCACAGGAATCCCATATTTCACTTATCGCACTACAAGCTGCAGTCACATTCTCTATTCACTTTACCCAAACACATCTCAATGGTTCAATGGTCCCTCTATTATCACGTGTACCAAGGTACAGTGAGATTCTTTGTTTGAATACAGAACAGTGAGATTATTGTCATACATAAATACAAGTCAAGTCAAGTCAAGTTTATTTGTCACATACGCATACAAGATGTGCAGTGAAATGAAAAGTGGCAATGCTTGCGGATTGTGCAAAAAAAACCTACAAAACAGAATAGAATACAGAATCAGTAATTACATATTTGTGAGAAAAAACAGCAATTTAAAAAAGACACAACACAACAGTAAATTGGTACAGTAAGTTAGTCCCTGGTGAGATAAGATTTTACAGTCCTAATGGCCTCTGGGAAGAAACTCCTTCTCATCCTTTCTGTTTTCACAGCATGACAGAGGAGGCGTTTGCCTGACCGTAGCAGCTGGAACACTCTGTTGCTGGGGTGGAAGGGGTCCCCCATAATGTTGCTGGCTCTGGATCTGCACCGTCTGATGAATAGTTCCTGCAGAGGGGCGAGTGTAGTTCCCATAGTGCGTTCAGCCGAACGCACTACTCTCTGCAGAGCCTTCTTGTCCTGGGCAGAGCAGTTCCCAAACCAGATTGTGATGTTTCCAGACAAGATGCTTTCTACAGCCGCTGAGTAGCAGCACTGGAAAATCCTCAGAGAGACTCTGAATTTCCTCAGCTGCCTGAGGTGGTAAAGGCACTGCCTTGCCTTACTCACCAGTGATCGCTGGTTAGCACATAATCTAAAGAACCAGCCCACCGAGTCTAGTTGCAATTGTCGCCAGGTTTTGGTGCCATTTCACAGTTCCAGCCATCACCTCCATTCAGTTGTCCCGTGAACCGTCGTCCCCCTCCTTGCCCGGCCGTCTTCAATATGCCCGCCCTGCCTGTTCAATTTCGAGTGGTGATGCCCAAAGAAACATCTCACTGAGCACTCCAAGGACAATCCCCATGTTTGATAATGACAGAGAGGTGACAGACAGTGCTGAAACATTTCTGATCTTCAGCACTGTGTGAACAATCCACCTGGACATGTCCCACAGTCCTCATCCTCACAATTACAAACTTTAAATCGGTCCAATTCCCCCGACTAATCAAGAAAAGGCTGAGGAGGCCAGATGCAGCACAGACAATGGGCCCAATTGCATAGCTGAAGACTTGAAGTCCAGAAGTAGTGATCCTCTAGTTAAGCTGCCTCAGTACACTGACAACACTGCTATCTACACAACAATGTAGAATTTACCCCTGATGCATTGCCTCTATAAAATGAAAGGCAGCATCGCATTCTCAATCTTTTGTAAAGTGACAGATACTGTCATTGTATGTTATCTAGATGGAGTTTTAGATTAGATTAGATATACCTTTAATAATCCTTTACAGGAAATTACAGTGCCACGACAGCTTCAAGACAGACATAACACCACACATTTCCTCAAATAGTTTCCATACTTAACAAGTTAAAATACAAGTTAAAATACAAGTTAAAATACAAATAATGAAAAAAAAAAAAAGTGCAGTTATTTATGCGCATTATATAACCTTATAGCAGCTGGTAAACAGGACTTCCTATGTCTCTCAGTTTTGCACATTGGTGCAATCAGTCTCTGACTGAAGATGCTGCTCTTGATCACCTTCAGGGCATGGAGTGGGTGAGTGGGGTTGGTCATTATTGAACCCAGTTTGTTCAGAGTTCTGACCTCTGCCACCTGCTGGACCGTTCGTTGCTCAGCGCCGACCACTGAGCCGGCCTTCCTGATCAGCTTGTCCAGTCTGTTTTTGTCCGCTATGCGGGCGCCATCTCCCCAACAGGCCACAGTAAAAAACAGAGCACTGGCCACCACTGAATGGTAGACACTGCACAGTAGGGGTTGGCAGATGTTAAATGACTTCAGCCTCCTTAAAAAATACAGTCGGCTTTGTCCCTTCCTGTACACCGCGTCCATATGACACTTCCAGTCCAGCTCACTGTCAAGCTGCACACCAAGGTACCTGTGGTTAGCGACCACCTCCACCTCAGTGCCCTTAATGGTGATTGGTGTTGCTTGAGTCCTCCTCCTCCCCCTCCTGAAGTCCACAACTATCTCCTTGGTTTTTGTGGTGTTAAGATGGAGGTTATTGTGTGCACTCCACTCCACAAAGTTACTTATTATGTCTCTATACTCCTCCTCATTGCCCCCTTTAATGAGGCTGACAACAGCTGTGTCATCCGAAAATTTCTGCAAAAAGCAGCTGTTGGTGTTATATTGGAGATCCGCTGTGTAGATGGTAAACAGGAATGGAGCCAGCACAGTTCCTTGTGGAGCCCCTGTGCTGCTCAAGATGGTGCTTGAGACATTGTTCTGTAGGCGCACGTACTGTGGTCTGAGGGAAAGGTAATCCAAACACCACAGTACCAGTGATGGATCCACTTTCATCTTCTCCATCTTCTCCCCTAGCAGTCGGGCTGAATTGTGTTGAAGGCGCTTGAGAAGTCAAAAATGTAATCCTTACAGATGCATCAGTAGTGTCCAAATGTGTGTACACCCTCTGCAGCATGTAAATGAGGGCATCATCGACACTGATGTTAGGCTGATATGCAAACTGTAAAGGATCCATTTGATTTGACACACTAGTCCTGATGTAGGAAAGGACAAGTCTCTCAAATGTCTTCATAATATGTGAAGTGAGCGCTACTGGTCTGTAGTCATTGTGGTGAGTGGGATGGGTCTTCTTTGGGACAGGTACCAGGCAAGATGTTTTCCACAGCCTTGGAACCTTCTGTAGACGCAAGCTCAGGTTGAACAGGTGTGTTAGAATACCACACAGCTTTGAAGAGCAGGTCTTCAGTAGCCTTGGGCTGGTGTCATCAGGCCCCACTGCTTTCCCTGGCTTCAGTCTGTCCAGCATCATCTTGACCTGAGCAGTATGAAGAGTCATAGGTGGGGCTGCTGGTGGAATGGGAGGTGGAAAGAGGGGACTCCGTACAGGTGACATCTCAGGAGTGATGGAGATGATGGAAAGAGGGAGGGGAGGTGGAGAGGAAGCAGCAATGGTCAGCAGACCAGGTGGGGGAGGCTGGGGTGGTGTGGGGCAGTCAAATCTGTTGAAAAATCTGTTCAGATCATTAGCCAGACTCTGTTCACCATCAGGCAGTGTACCACCTTTCTGCTTCATGCCCGTGATCTTTCGCATTCCAGCCCATACCTGCTTCACACCATCTTGCTGCAGCTGTCGTTCTAATTTGAACCTATAGGCTTCTTTCCCCTCCTTAATCCTCACCTTCAGTTACTTTTGAAGTTCTTTGATTTTATTCCTGTCGCCCTCCCTTTTATTCGTCATCCTTCTTGTCGATACCCATTTAGGCTTTGTCAAGCTCACTTAGCTGCAGATCTTATCACAGAATTGGTCTGGAGAATGGACAAAGGAGTTGAGTTCGTAAGGTGAGATAAGAGTGACTATCCATATCAATTGGCTGATTGTGCCATCAAAGCATTCAATAAAATTATCAACATGGATTAAGGAGAAAGCTTTCCATGAGTTGAAGTCACACGTAACATTAAAGTTTATGACTGGGGTTGTCAGAGAAGAAACATCTTAAATCCCAGATGTCACTGCAGGAGATCTGAGGAAAGTAACCCAGACCGAGACGACGACAGAGGGATTTAATGCATGACTTGCCATTTTCTCAGATGATGAAGCAAGTCACAGTCATAGCGTGATACGGTGTGGAAACAGGCCCTTCAGCCCAACTTGCCCACACCTACCAACATGTCCCATCTATACTAGTCCTAACTGTCTGCATTTGGCCGCGATCCCTCCAAACCTGTCCTATCCATGCACCTGTCTACATTTTTCTTAAATGTCGCGATAGTACTTGCCTCAACTACCTCTTCCTGCCGGGCGTTCCATACACCCACCACCCTTTGTGTGAAAAAGATACCCCTCAGTTTCCTATGAAATCTGTCCTCCCCTCATCTTAAATCTGTGTCCTCTGGTTCTCGATTCTCCTACTCTGGTCATGAGACTCTGTGCATCTACACAATCTAATCCTGTCATGAGTTTGTACAGCTTTATAAGATCACCCCTCATCCTCCTGCACTCCAAGGAATAGAGTCCTAGCCTGCTCAACCTAAACACCTCAACTAAGTCCTTAACGTCTTTAGACACAACAGGTAACATCAGCACCACACAGTTGGAGAGAGTGACTTTTGTTCGATACACATTGCCCATGCGTGTGCATGAGATCTGCACTGGAGTTATCACCATGTCATCAGCAGATAGACCTTGTTGTCTCATTCCCACCCGTGGTTTAGTGTGGCTTAGCTGGTAAAGTGGACATCCAAAGAACAAAAGCATCATAATTACATCCAAGGTACTTGACATTCAATTTGCATAAATTGCAAACCATAATCATACTCTATGTCAGTGCGAAGGGAATTAAATCCCTTTTGGTTTCTGCATCAGGCAGAACTGACAAAGTGTGCCCTACTTATTTCTCAAAAACAAATGTACACATGCCTCAACTGTGTGTAATTACAGCATAGCCTGCTTGATTGATGTAATTAATTATATCTACGTGATCATCCAATAATTAGCTGCTTAATTAAAAACATGTAAATGGTAACATCAGAATCAGGACAATTCACTTTCAAGCCACTTTTTCATTTTTTAAATGGATTGGCAATTCATAATTGGGACAACTTAAAGTAATACTATGAACCTTAAGATATAAAATCTTTTGTATGTATTAAAACGTATGCAGATGGTAGCTCAGTGCCAATTAATGCAACTTTGCTGATAGAGTAATAGAATGATACAGTGTGGAAACAGGCTCATCGGCCGAACTTGCCCACAACGACTAACATGTCCCATCTATACTAGTCCCACCAACCTGCATTTATCCCATATCCCTCCAAACCTGTACTATCCATGTACCTGTCTCATTGTTTCTTAAACGTTGTGATAGTCCCTGCCTCAACTACCTCCTTTGGCAGCTCGTTCCATACACGCACCACCCTTTGTGTGAAAAAGTTACCCCTCAGATTCCTATTAGATGTTTGAAGTAAATTACATTTCTTTAAATTCATTCACTGACTGTGGTGCAGCGGTAGAGTTGCTGCTTTGCAGCGCCATAGACCCATGTTCGATCCTGACTACGTGTTCTGTCTACACAGAGTTTGTACATTCTCCCTTTGACTATGTGGTTTTACCCCGGGTGCTCTGGTTCCCTCCCACATTCCAAAGACGCACAGGTTTGTAGGTTAATTGGCTTTGGTAAAAATTGTAAATTGTCCCTAGTGTGTAGTGTGTGCTAGTGTAATGGGGGTCGCTGGTTGGCACGGACTCGGTGGGCCGAAGGGCATGTTTCCGCACTGTATCTCTAAACTAAACCAAACTAGACATGGACACTGCTGTCAAGATTGGCAGCATTGAGGCCATTTCAAATTCTCCTCCAGAAGGTGATGAGGTGACCTTCTGAATTGCTGCATTCCAAGTCGTGAAGATATTTGTTCGGTACTATTCCATCAGGAGTTCCAGAGTTAAATCTCATCATATGGTAAAAAGGCTACATATATTGGTATTGAAGTAAAAGATCAGCAAATTCTTAGTGAATTATGGAACAGTTGCATGGACCCAAATGGACTATTCCTGCTTCTATTTCTATTTCATTTGTGCAAATTCGGATAGTGTGTTACTTGCAGTGGAACCCACAGAATGCACTGTTTCCAAGTGCCTGTGTTCTTGTCCTACTGCATGGTGGAGATCATGTATGGTGGGGTATGCTCATAGAAGTTTTAGCAAGACAACCTGAAGATGGTGGACACTGTGGCTACATGGAATGAATGCTTAAGGTGAAGGATGAGAGTGGATGAAGTGAAATACTTTCCTTGAATGTTGTTGAGTTCCATTCTCATAATTGAAGTTGCAAATGGACAGCATTCCATCACCCTCCTGACATGCTTTATACAGATAACAATGTTATAAAGATAGACACAAAATGCTACCTCCACAATATTGTCAAAAATGGCATCAAAAGCACATAAGACTGAAGAAAAAACAATGATTGAAAATGGAGAGAGAAAGGAAACCAATTCTGCCGTTCATGAAAACAAGCATTTGTACGTATGTTGGACTTTCAAAGGAAATAATATTAAGTTTTAGATGAGTTTAGTAATACAGAATGGAAACAGGTCGTTCAGCCTACCGGATCCACACCGACCATCCATCACCCGTTTACACTAGTTCTATGTTATCCCACTTCGCACCCACTTCCTACACACTCAAAGCGATCAGCAGAGTGCCAGATAACTTACAAACACGGAGGTCTTTGGAATGCGTGAGGAAACCGGAGCATTTGGAAGAAACTTACACAGTCACGGGGAGAACATGCAAACTCCACACAGACAGCACCCAAGGTCAGGATTGAACTTAGATCACTGGTGCTGGGAGGCAGCAACTCTACCAGCCATGCCTCTGTGCCACCCTTAATATTAAAAGAGCTCATTCGCATTCAGAGGTGTCTATAAGTTGGATGTTTGTAATCTGGGGACGGCCATTAGCATTTATCATAATCAATAGACCGTGTTAAATTTCTATAATCTGACATAGTGCCCCAAGTTAACAGATGAACATAAAAACAGAGCACCTTCATGGGATGAAAATGAATGTTATCGCATTCTAAATACAAAATCTACAGATGGTGACACAATTTAAAACTATCTCACAAATAAAACTGCAACACATATTATATTGCATCTCTCAAGACTACAATAATTCACTTTTCAAAATGCGATGTAAAACCAAACTACAGACTTTCTGTAACTCAGGGGGTCAGGCAGCATCTCTGACAAAGGTTTCCAACATGAAACCCATTCCTTTTTTCCAGGGATGCTGCCGACCCACTGAGTTACTCCAGCATTTTGTGTCTAATTTCAACATACTGTAAACCAGTATCTGCAGTTCCTTCCTACATAACATGGATCGGCAATGTTGCAGGTCGGGACCTATCTTCAGATTGATTGTAGTGGGGGTGAGAAAGCTGGAAGAGAGATAGGGGGCCGGGCAGGACACCGAAAAACATCGCCTTTCCATGTTCTCCAGAGATGTTGCCTGAACCCCTGAGTTACTCCAGGACCCCGTCTTTTTCATAAACCATCATCTGCAGTTCCTTGTATCTAGAGACTCAGAACTGTAGAGCAAAGATTATTAGCACAATTTTAGGTTATTTCTCCTACTGTTGCGCTGTTTGTTATTTTTAATGAACAAAGGCACAATCGTTTTCATTCAAAATAGAAAAACTGTCATAATATATCATTTGATATCGTCCCGTTCTTTTCAGACCCCATTCATGACAAGCTGCCTTGCTGCTGGAAGTTATGGGTCTCCTGTGATAAAAGCAACCCATCTCCATACCTCTACCTCCCTTGCTGCCGACTGATTTACGGACAACTTCACAGAATGAGACAGCTCTTTACATAAAAGAACTTTTATGCCATCGGCTCCTTCTAAGCTGCTGAAATAGTATTTGACAATCAAGAGAGTTTACGTACCACAGCTCCTTTAACACATTTCAGTGCTAGAGATTCATCACGCAATGTCATCGGAACAAAGCTGCAAAAGGCCTTTGGCTGCTGCTTTTACTCCCATCTACAGACAAGTGCAATAGGATATTAATCAGCTGCTCATACAGTTAACAAGTGGTGTATTTCAGAGCCCGGTCACATTTTTCTACTTTCGATCCCAAGAGACTGAAATCACTCATCCACGGAGATTGCATCAGGAGTTTTCGTTCTCTTCATCGACAAGGTGGTATCGAAGAGAGTGAAGGTGGTTATCAAGAATGCCAGTGTGACCTTGATCAACTGGGGCAAGTGGACCGAGAAATGTCTAATGGAGTTTAATTCAAATAAGTGTGACATTAAGCCAGGGCAGGATCTTCACAAGGATCCTAGTGAGTGGTGTACAGCAGAGCAATCTAGTACTACAAGTATATTCTTCCCTGAATGTGTTGTTGCAAGTAGGTAGAGTGGTGAAGAAGGCATTGGCTTTCATCAGTCAGGGAATTGTTGATAGAAGTGGGCCATTAGGTTGCGGGGCACTGATGAGGCTACACTTGTATTGTATTCCGTTTTGATCATCTTGCTATGGGAAAGATGCCATTAAGCTGGAAAGAGTTCATGGAAGATTTACGGGAATGTTGCCAGAACCTGACAGCCTGAGCTATGGGAAGCAATTGGTTGAGGGGGTGAAGTACTTGGAGCGCAAGAGGTTGAGGGGGTGATTTAATGAGGTGTATAAAATCATGAGGGGGACAGATAGGGTGAATGCACTGTCTTTTTCCCACGCTCAGGGAATCGAGAACCAGAAGGCATTGATTTAAGGTGAGATGGGAAAGATATAATAGGAACTGACAAAGCTTTCACAAGAGGAAGGTAGGTAGAGAGACAACCTGCCAGAGGAAGTGGTTTAGGCAGGTACAAAAACAACATAAAAAAGACATTTGGAGAGGTGTATGGATTGGAGAGGCTTGGAGGGATCTGGGCCAAACGCAGGCAAATGGGACTAGTTTAGATGGAGCACCTTGGCCAGCTGCATTTCTCTATGACTCTAAGTATCCCATTACAGCTTGTGCCATAACAAATCCAATGCCTTATGATTTTTACTGTCACCACCCTTATAGAGTAGATAGAAACATAGAAAAAATATGTGCAGGAGTAGGCCATTCGGTCCTTCGAGCCAGCAGCCATTTAATATGATCATGGCTGATCATCTAAAATCAGTACCCCATTCCTGCTTTTTCCCCCTATCCCTTGATTCCTTTAGCCCCAAGAGCTAAATCTAACTCTCTCTTGAAAACATCCAGTGAATTGGCCTCCACTGCCTTCTGTGGCAGAGAATTCCACAGATTCACAACTCTCTGGGTGAAAAGTTTTTCTCATCTCAGTCCTAAATGGCCTACCCATTATTCTTAAACTGTGACCCCTGGTTCTGGACCCCCCCCCCCTACATCGGGAACATTTTTCCTGCATCTAGCCTGTCCAATCCTTTAGGAATTTTATATGTTTCTATAAGATGCCCTCTCATCCTTCTAAATTCCAGTGAATACAAGCCCAGTCGACCCATTGTTTCCTCATATGTCAGTCCCGCCATCCCGGGAATTAACCTGTTGAACCTACGCTGCACTCCCTCCATAGCCAGAATGTCCTTCCTCAAATTAGGAGATCAAAATTCAATACTCCAGGTGCAGTCTCACCAGGGACCTGTACAACTGCAGTAGGAAATCCTTGCTCCTAAACTCAAATCCTCTCGCAATGAAGGCCAACATGCCATTAGCTTTCTTCACTGCCTGCTGTACCTGCATGCTTACTTTCAGTGACTGATGCACAAGCACACCCAGATCTCGTTGCACCTGCCCTTTTCCTAATCTGACACCATTCAGATAATAATCTGCCTTCCTGTTCTTGCCACCAAAGTGGATAACCTCACATTTATCCACATTATATTGCATCTGCCATGCATCTGCCCACTCACCCAACCTATCCAAGTCACCCTGCAGCCTCACAGCATCCTCCTCGCAGCTCACACTGCCACCCAGCTTTGTGTCATCCACAAATATGGAGATGTTACATTTAATTCCCTCATCTGAATCGTTTTAATATATTATAAATAACTGGGGTCCCTGCACCGAGCCTTGCGGCACCCTTCTTCCAAATGATGCTTCCAAATCTGTTTCATTCAGATGACTTGTCAGTAACCTGTATAACAGCAGCCCAATATAACCCAATATCTAAGCTAAGAATCTTTAAGAAGGGATTCCTTCTGCATGCTTTCCCATGCACATGGTGCCTATTCAAATGAAGTGGCTTAGGTTTTCTACAAAAAATGAATTACACCTGCTCACTCGATCTCTGACACAGGCTCAGTCCTGATTTTATTCAGACTTGCAAAATCAGGGCAGTAACTCGTACTCGCGCAGTAACCAAAGTGTTCACTGGGTCAGATTGCTCTGACTGAAGACAGGTGGGTGGCACAGTGGAGCAGCGGTAGAGTTGTTGCCTTACAGCGCCAGAGACCCGGCTTCGGGTGCTTGTCTGTACGGAGTTTGTACGTTCTCCCCGTGACCTGCGTGGGTTTTACCCGGGGTCTCCGTTTTCCTCCCACACTCCAAAAACATGCAGGTTTGTAGGTTCATTGGCTTTCGGAAAATCGTAATTTGTCCCTAAGGTGTTAGTGTGCGGGGAATCGCTGGTCGGCACGGACTCGGTGGCCCGAAGGGAGTTGTATCTCTAAAACTAAAACTAAAATGAACTATATCAATTCCTCCCCTGTAGCACTCCCACTTGGATACCAACATTATAGAATAGAACAAGTAAAACAGGACAGATCTTGACATTCTCTGGGCTGTAAATGAAGACATGGACTGAGATCTCCAGACTGTGAAATTGGTATTTTAGAAAACCAGAATGTTATTGTTTGGCTTTCATGTTGATACTTTGTGCCAGGTTTTCACAGGAGTCAATAGACAATAGACAATAGGTGCAGGAGTAGGCCATTCGGCCCTTCGAGCCAGCACCTCCATTCAATGTGATCATGGCTGATCATCCTCAATAAGTACCCCGTTCCTGCCTTTCCCCATGTCCTTTGACTCCGCTATCTTTAAGGTCTCTGTCCAGCTCTCTCTTGAAAGCTTCCAGAGAACCAGCCTCCACCACCCTCTGAAGCAGAGAATTCCACAGACTCATAACTCTCTGTGTGAAAAAGTTTTTCCTCATCTCTATTCTAAATGCCTTACCCCTTATTCTTAAACTGTGGCCCCTGGTTCTGAACTCCCCCAACATCGGGAACATGTTTCCTGCCTCTAGCATGTCCAAACCCTTAATAATTTTATATGTTTCAATAAGATCCCCTCTCATCCTTCTAAATTCCAGAGTATACAAGCCCAGCCGCTCCATTCTCTCAGCATATGACAGTCCCGCCATACTGGGAATTAACCTGATGAACCTACGCTGCACTCCCTCAATAGCCAGAATGTCCTTCCTCAAATTGGGAGACCAAAACTGCACACAATACTCCAGGTGTGGTCTCACTAGGGTCATGTACAACTGCAGAAGGTCCTCTTTGCTCCTATACTCAACTTCTCTTGCTATGAAGGCGAACATGCCATTTGGTTTTTTCACTGCCTGCTGAATAGCCTGTGGCCATGACTGCTTGATGAAACAGGACAGAAGGGAGGACAAGGAGAGTGTGAACGCATTATGAAACTGGCAGGAAAGAAGGCAAGGACTCAGTTAAGTTACTACATGTGTACGGCATCTGATGCCTCGCACCAACATTAAATTATCAAAATGACCAAATACCTAATTGTATTGACACCACCTTACAGATATCTACTGGTGCTGCCAATACCACGAGAAGCATTTTGGAAGAAGCTATTTATAACAACAGTTATAGTCCTGGCTGTGCATTGTTGTATTCTCGCTTCAGACTCTATTTCTCACTCCATTAGCTCCATTAGATGAAACTATTTTGTTCCCCCCCACACATAAACTCACAATGTAAAAGCTAACAGTGAAACACTTCTAAAACATGGTGCTGTAATACAGAACAGAAGAGTTCATGAACTGCGGACGGACGCTGGTTTATACCAAAGACACTTCAGCCCATGATATCTGCACCGTTCACTAGTCCTATTTGCCTGCGCAAGGTCCATAATCCCTCTATTCCCTGTCTGTTCATGTGTCTGTCGAAATGTTTCTTAAATGCTACTATTGTATCTTCTTCTACCACTTCCCAAAATCTGACCTGAGGGAACGGCAACAAGATAAATTGACTTGCCACAGATCCATCTTGGCAGAGGCAGGGTTACATTTCAAATTCTCCAGTGTGCAGAAGGGTCCCACACCAAAATGTCACCTATCCACTTTCTCTAGAGGTGCTGCCTGACCTGCTGAGTTACTCCAACCTTTTTTTGGTTGAGTTTAGTTTAGTTTGGAGATTCTGCGTGGAAACGGTCCATTCGTCGCACCGAGTCCGCACCAGCCAGCGATCCCCACACATTAACACTATCCTACACAAACACACACTAGGGACAATTTTACATTTATACCAAGCCAATTAACCTACAAACCTGTACGTCTTTGGAGTGCGGGATGAAACTGAAGATCCCGGAGAAAACCTCGCGGTCACGGGGAGAACGTGCAAACTCCGCACGGACAGCACCCATAGTCGGGATTAAACCTGGGTCTCTGACGCTGTCAGCGCTGTAAGGCAGCAACTCTGCCGTTGCACCACTGTGCCACCCTTTGCATAAACTAACATCTGTAGTTCCTTCTATCTCATCTTCATGTCAATTTTGCTTCCTGGTTGTTCCCAATGTGATATGCTCTTGGGTGTGTCAAGAGAGGTTTCAGGCGTACAAGGGCACAGCTTGAGATTTAAGATCGCAATTCAAGGGCAAGACATTTATTGTTATTCTTAGGATTCATGCGCTTGTGCAGGCACTGCCACGGACAACCAAATGTTGGACTAATCTGGCATTGCCCGCTCCTGAGGTGGAGCATCACACTGAATCTATCTTCTATCTTGTATAGTTCATCAGTTGCTTCACAACCATTCTTATCAGTTGTCATTCTGAGCCAAGGTGAACACAATACGTATACCATTAACTTATTTTTGAGAGGTCCATTTTACAAATACTGTTGTTTAATTCATTCCACTTTACTCAAGGAAAAATAAAAAGCCATTTATTCATGTTCTTTGCAGAGATGGTCTTAATTGCTACAAATGCTGAAGGTCATTCGTTAAATATATGCTGCTTAAGAAAAATCAATAAATAAACAGGCATAATTGCATTTTGTTTGCCTTGCAATATTATTACATGCTTCTGCCTTAAAAAGGGTGAAATTCAAAAGATTCTGTGGTATTTTTCATGTCAAATAATGTATTTTTGAAAATAAGAATCAGAAATGAATTAATATTTTGAGTGCGATCTGCAAACTAAGATGTTATGATTAATTTCAAGACTTTCTGCTCCACATTCCAAAACTCCAGAAATCATTTAAACATATGCATTTTTCCCCAAAACTTTTCAATGTAATCACCTTAGTTTAGTTTCGAGATACAGCATGCAAATTGGCCCTTCGGCCTAATGAGCCCACACTAACCATCGATCACCCATTCACACCAGTTCTACATTATCCCAATTTTGCATCCCTGCACATTTGGGGCAATTTACATATAAAGTTCCCAATCCGCACACCTTTGGGATGTGGGAGGAAACCCACACGGTCACGGGGAGAACGTGCAAACTCCTCACAGACAGTACCCGAGGCCAGGATCGAACCCGGGTCTCTGGCGCTGTGAGGCGGCAGCTCCACCACCTGTGTCACTGTGCCACACCATTATACATGGGGTAACTATTTGCACTTGGCAAAGAAAAGAATATCAACAAACATGAATTTTGTCCCATGTTTTATCATATTTATATTAAGAATTTGAAGGTCAGGGTCAGTATTGTTTGGATGAAGAATTGCAACAATGAAGTAAAACTATATTTCTACGATACTTCATTACATCCGAACCATATTGTTCTCAATGAATATATTTCTGAATTTAGTGGCTGGAGCTTATGTGCAGCTCACAAGTACACAAGGACTTGGATAGGACATGTTTAGAGGGATATGGACCAAACGCAGGCAGGTGGGACAAGTGCAGCTGGGACATGTTGGCCGGTGTGGGCAAGTTGGGCCTGTTTCCACAGTGTATCACTCTATGACTCTATAACTCCTGAGCCAAAGACTCACACTTTACCTCTCCAAGGCACTTCACCTCAACAAGACCGCTCCCAACAGGCTGCTCCGCTGTACTTTTATATACGCTTCAATCAACCGATCCTGATGTTGTAGCCAGTCCCCTCGCTCGCTCGCTCATCAAAGCTGCCGCTCGCTCTTTCCACAACTGCGTTAAATCCTCAGGCTGACTCTTGCTGCACTGTCTATGTGTGTATGTGTGAGCATGTGTATATACACACACACTGAACTTTTTTTTCTCGTTTATTATATTGTTTACAGTGTACTATGTTTACATATTCTGTTGTGTTGCTGCAAGTAAGAATTTCATTGTTCTATCTGGGACGTATGACAATAAAACACTCTTGAATCTAGCTTTTGCTTACACACTGTATTCATCCCAATCTTCTTTTGCAAGCTTATCGTAAACATTCCACTCAAATTATCCATTATTTATCAGAAATTCAGATGATTAGAATCTTTGTAAAAAAAATGATTTCTTATCCTGTATCTGAATATCATCTTTGTGAACAGTGGGCAAATAAGTGCCAGCAAGACGTCAATATCATTAATTTTCTATTTTGCTATTAGAGCCTGCAAACTTGCTTTGATTTTCACGCGTTTTGCTGATGAAAAGCAAATCAGATTATGGCAATTTCAGTCACGGGCAAAAATATGCTCCCAATAAACAAATTCAATGCTAACTTTATACTCATCCTGCCGTATTAGAAATACAAGGGCAATTGTATGTTGGAAGAGGTGACAAAAAGCAGATTAAAACTCTTCTTGGCTGGAATCTATTTAATACTAGACTAAGTGGGACTCATTGGGTCCCATGTTCACATGGGAGGGCTGGTTCCCCAATGCAATATTCCACCTCTCCACCAATTCCAATATTGGTGGCCAGTGTGGGGGGGGGGGGCTTTCTGCAGTGCTAGTATGGGTGTTGTGGGCTGAAGGGACTGGTTTCCAGGGGGCTAGTATGGACATTGTGGGCCAAATGGATACTTGGGGTGGCAGATCAGTCACTCAAGCCTGATGTTCTGGCAGCTCACTCACGGCTGGTGGGCTGGCAGTTGACTCCCGGCTATTCCTTGAAATTCCATTTCAAGCAGGGTGCAAGGCCACCAAATTCAAATGCAGTTTCCTACCATTTCAAGCAGGGTGCAAGGCCACCACATTCAAGTTCAGTTTCATACCACTTCAAGCAGGGTGCGAGGCCATCAAATTCAGATGCAGTTTCCTACCACTTCAAGCAGGGTGCAAGGCCACCGAATTCAAGTGCAGTTTCCTACCACTTCAAGTAGGGTGCAAGGCCACTGAATTCAAGTGCACTTTCATACCACTTCAAGCAGGGTGCAAGGCCACCAAATTCAAGTGCAGTTTCTTACCACTTCAAGCAGGGTGCAAGGCCACCAAATTCAAGTGCAGTTTCATACCACTTCAAGCAGGGTGTGAGTCCACCAAATTCAGGTGCAGTTTCATACCACTTCAAGCAGGGTGAAACCACCATAAAACCACACAAAACACCACTAAACACCACATAAACACCACACTCACAGTTCAATAGACATTCAGTGTGTTCAGTTGATTCACAGCTCAGACAGAATCGTGACCTCTCCCTCCCCCATCTTGCATAGACTGAGCCACACCCACACTTCCGGGTTTTATAATCCTTCCCCCTCACACCAGAAGGGGCATGGCCTTCATGACATGATTGACAGGAGAGAGATTCTCAACATTTTTAAAACACTAATAACACTTTTATTTTTCATTGATGGGAAGAATCCTCTGCACCTGATGACCAGAGGGGGACTGAGTAAGATGGCCAAAAATCACAGCCATAAGTGGTAGCGTTTTATCTAAAATCAATATACAGTGCAAAGAGGAAGTTGTCAAGTTTAGACTTTTAATCATTTGCCATTTCAAACCAACCACCACCAACCATTTGCTGTGCTTTATTTCAAACCAACCACCACCAACCATTTGCTGTGCTTTTTCAAACCAACCACATTTTCATTTTCAAACCACATTAAGGGCACTCAAGGTCAGTAAAACTACACTCACAGTTTAGTAGATATGTGTTCAGTGTTATTCACAGCTCAGACTGAGAGACGTGACCCTCTCGCTCCCCCATCTTGCAGAGACTGACTGAGGCACTCAACACTTCCGGGGTTTATAGTCCCTCCAGAAGGGGCGTGGCCTTCAGGAGAGAGAATCTCAACATTTTTTAAACTCTAATAACTCTTTTATTTTTCATCGATGGGAAAAATCCTCTTGTCCTGCGCAGCGGAGGGGGACTCTGAGTAAGATGGCCAAATATCGCAGCCGTAAGTGGCAGCGTTTTTTCTAAAATCAATATACAGGACAACAGGAAGTGGTCAAGATCAGACTTTTAGTAATATAGATAAAGCAAGGCCATGATGGCAAGTTTTTGCGGTGCAAGCAGAATGATGAAACATAACTATATTCCAATCATTATGCCATTGTTATGATTTACATCATATCAACTTCTGTCAAGCTTCTCAAGTTTGCGGACGACACAACCGATTGGACTGATCCAGGATGGGAAGGAATCTGCCTACAGACAGGAAGTGACACAGCTGGCGTCCTGGTGCCATTGCAACAACCTGGAGCTCAATGCTCTTAAGACAGTGGAATTAATTGTAGACTTCAGGAGAGCTCCCCCTCCCCTCACCCCCACTCACCATCAATAACACCACAGTCACATCTGTGGAGTCTTTTAAGTTCCTGGGAACCATCATCTCCAAGGACCTTAAATGGGGGGCCACCATCGACTCCACAGTCAGAAAGGCACAACAGAGGATGTACTTCCTGCGGCAGCTGAGGAAGCACAATCTGCTACAGGCAATGATGGTCCAATTCTATACGGCCATCGTAGAGTCTGTCCTCACCTTCTCCATCATGGTCTGGTTTGGCTCAGCCACCAAGCACGACATCCGGAGGCTGCAGCGAATCGTCCGATCAGACGAGAAGGTTATTGGCTGCAACCTTCCCTCCATTGATGAACTGTACACTGCAAAGGCCAGGAAGCGAGCGGGTAAGATCATCTCTGACCCTCTCACCCTGGCCACAAACTCTTTGAATCACTTCCCTCTGGAAGGCGACTCCGGACTGTCAAAGCTGCCCCAGCCAGACATAATAACAGCTTTTTTCCCACAAGTAGTAGCAATACTCAATAACCAAAGATCTGTAGCCTCCTTTTGCTCTGGTATTTTATTTAATTCACATGCTTAATCAATAATGTTTTATTATTAATGTTTAATGTTTTATGTGTCATCCCTCACTGTATGTCATGTTGTCACTTGCGGGCGGAGCACCAAGGCAAATTCCTTGTATGTGAATACTTGGCCAATAAACTTATTCATTCATTCATTCATTCATTCATTCATTCATTCATTCACACATATTATTATAATTTTTTCATGAAATAGAACGGTGCCTTATGGGATGATTTGTCACAGAATAAAAGGCTAATTGCCAAGGAACTAACTAACCTACAAATAAGTCAATAAATGATGAGTATATCAATCAATCCCTGAATTTTATTCAAAACAGACTATAATTAGTTTAGTTGAGTGATACAGCACAGAAGCAGGCCCTTCAGCCCACCAAGTCCACACCGACCATCGATCCCCATACACTTATCCTACACCCACTGGGGATGATTTTACAATTTTATCGAAGCCAATGAACCTACAAACCTGTATGTCTTTGGAATGTGGGAGGAAACTGGAGCACCTGGAGAAAACCCACGCAGTCACGGTGAGAACGTACAAACTCCGTACAGTGAGCACCATAGTCAGGGTCAAACCCGGGTCTCTGGCACTGTTAAGGGCCTGTCCCACTTACGCGACCTTTACAGGCGACTGCCGGCACCCGGCGACCAGAAAGACGCTACGACTCTTCGGAGACCTCTCACGATCATAGGAGACCTCTCACGACCATGTCGCCAGGGGTCGCCTGTATGGTCATGAGAGGTCTCCTTTGGTCGTGAGTGGTCTCCAAAGGGTCGCAGCGTCTTCCTTGTCGCCGCTGAATTTTCAACGTGTTCAAAATTGCAGCGGCCTATCACGGGTGCCGACAGTCGCCTGTAAAGGCCGCAAAAGTGGAAGAGGCCCTTAAGGCAGCAACTCTACCATTGCACCACTAATCTTTGTTGAAAATTCAGAATATTTGAATTTTCCTCATTTGTCAAATAAAAAAAACTAAGTGCATTCCATACAACTCACATTGTTGTTGGGAAAAGCAATATGAACACAGAACTTAAGAAATTTACATCATGCCCCCAGATTAAGACATCTTTATCCTATTTTGCATATCATAATGTACCACAGAATGCACTTTTCAACCAAGCTGAGACCAAATCCAGCATGCTGAATTTTAGCAATCCGATCCCAATATAAAACAAGGAACAAAATATTATACGCTGAAATCAACATGGTATGAGTAACATGAGCATTGATGATTTATTTTGCAGTCAGTGCCAGTGGCTTTCCTCCTGTCAGACTTGTTGGCTTTGAATTGTGCTCTTTGCAAAGTGGCTCAGACAATATCACATCAGGGAAGATAAACACAGCTTGCCGCAATTCTCTTAATTCACTCTTAATTCTAGATATTAGCATAATCATTGCTCGAGATGCCTCGGCAGACACTGGGAAAGAAAGGTTTCACGGTTTGAAGGTCAGTTTATTGTCAAAGTACCAATTAAGGTACAGTGAAATTTGAGTTACCATACAGCCATACTAAGTGAAAAGCAACAAGACACACAACACACATAAAAGTTAACATAAACAACCATCACAGTGGACTCCACATTCCTCACTGTGATGGAAGGCAATAAAGTTCACTCTTCTTCCTCTTTGTTCAAAGCAGCTCAATGATCTGATATCCAGCCTTACCTTGCGGAATATTTTCCTATGCAGAAACAATTGAGCCACATACGGGATGATGCAATCATAAATTATTATTCATTCAATCAATAATTCAAAGGTTTCAAAAGTTTCAAAGTTATTTTATTGTCACATGTACCAATTAAGGTACAGTGATTGGTGAATTACCATACAGACATACCAAAAAAAAGCGCCCCAACTCCTCGATGTTAGGCCGCAGTGCGGATGGAGATACGATACGGAAAAAAAATTCCATCTCCGTCGAGGTAAGAGATTAGAAAATGTTTCCCCCAACTCCCCCCTCCCCCCCCCCACCCTCACATAAAACAAGCTAAAGCATACATTTAACACATACAAACAAACAACAAGAAAGAAGGGACAGACAGACTGTTGGCGAGGCAGCCATTGCTGGCGCCACCCGGCTTTCATTCGCTCTTTCAGTTATTCATTCATTCAAGCTGCGATGACCGGTAAGTACCATTATTATAGTTCCATTGACACATTCAGTAGATGTGTCAGCTTGTCAATGGAGCCTTTAGCACCACCGAGTATATCCGAAAATAAGCAGGGGGGTTTTTGTAGCTCAAATCTGCCACAGATATTTGGTTGAATTTAGTAGACTTAGTAATAACTTCCATAAAACCAACTTGTACTTGCATAATATCTCTAGAATCACAGAAATCTCCAGTGCAGAAGACGGATATTCAGCACGTTATGCCCATGCCAGCCAAATATTGAACATTTGGTCATGGAACTTTCCCATCCAGGGATGATAATTATGAGAGCTTTTGTCTCCACCGCCTTTTCAGCCAAGGAGCTCCAAATCGCTATTACTCCAGCAGAAAAAAATCTCTTCGACTCTGATCCAATCCTTTGGCCAACTAACTTCAATCAATGCAACCTTATTGTCCTCTATGTATGGGAACAGGTCCTGCCCGTTCACCTTTTCATAATTTTAGATAAATTCATTAGATCAATCAATGATCTTCATTCCAAAGAAAATAATCTCTTTTGCTGCTCTCTCTTCAGAACACTCCAACCTTGGCAACATCCTGATAAATTTTCTATGCACACTCGGTCTACTGCTACAACATTCTTCCTCTGGTTGTAGGAAGGAACTGCAGATGCTGGTATAAACCGAAGATAGACACAATATGCTGGAGTAACTCAGCAGGACAGACAGCATCTCTGGATAGAAGGAATTTCCAAAAGGCATCAAGAAAGAATATGAGCCCTGTTTCTCAACACCAAAATGCATCGTGCAGTCAGTAAATATCCAGTTTCAAATATGTTGTCATTGATCCCTTCCAAGGTATAAGTACTGATCACTGAAAAAGTAATGGTAATTGTTTAGATTAATTTAGTTTAGAGATACAGCGCGGAAACAGGCCCTTTGGCCCACAAGGTCCGTGCCGACCCGCGATCCCCGCACATTAACACTATCCTACACACACTAGGGACAATTTACTCTTACCTACAAACCTGGACGTCTTTGGAGTGTGGGAGGAAACCGAAGATCTCGGAGAAAACCCACGCAGGTCACGGGGAGAAGGTGCAAACTACGTACAGACAGCCTGTAGTCGGGATCGAATTCAAGTCTCCGACGCTGCAAACGCTGTAAGGCAGCAACTCCACCGCTGCGCCACCGTGCCGCCGATTGTGCATAAAGAAGATACTTGGATGATGCAATGTCAAAGGAAAAGCTCTCTTAACAGCATAAGAAATAATCCAAGTATAAGAAAAGGTAGACACAAAATGCTGCAGTAACTCAACAGGACAGGCAGCATCTCTGGAGAGAATGAATGGGTGGCGTTTTGGGTCGAGACCCTTCATCAGACTTCACTCAATCTTCAGTGGAGAAAAGATGTCAGAACAGTTCAGGTCTAACCCCTTAACATCATAACATTCTGAGATGTATACACTTGTATGCTTCAAGAGCATGCTAGAGCATGCAAAGAATGGATAGGACAAGTTTGGAGTGATATGGACCAAGCGCAGGCAGGTGGGACTAGTGTAGCTGGGACATGTGGGCAAGTTGGGCTGAAGGGCCTGTTTCCACACTGTATCATTCTATGACTCTCTATGACCCTAAACAGAATGAAAAGGATGTGCAAAATGCACTGTCATTTAAAATCTGTAGAAATAATATTGCGTGGATCATAGGACCTGCAGGAAAACTGTCAGACATTCTCTTGCACCAGTCCTTCTGCAGTCTCAGGATAGAAGGGTGCAAAAATAAGTAGCATAATACTTCTGCTTTGGAAACATCGTGATCTATAACATATTAGGTGCCAGAGATTAATCCTTGATTTTTTTTAACCTAAACAATTATAATTTTTCAAAAGTATTACATTACATATAAAAATATAATGTTATCTAAAGTACACTTTTATCCATTTGAACTATCCAACTGCTTACTGTAAGCAATAAAAAAAAACACGATTCTCATAGAAGAAAAATGTCCTCCCATTTTACCCACAGTACACTGAAGAAAGGCAATTTTCTAATAATAATTTTGAAGGAACTTTGAAATGTATAGTGGATTTCTAAAGCAATGTACAAATGGCTTAAGGATTAATTTTAAAATGAAACACTGTTTCACTTTGAACACTGTTAAAGTTCAAGCACATTAACATTGCATTTGCACAATGTGAGAGGTATATAAATATACTAAAAGACCTGAAACAGAAATATTGATCCAGAAACATTTTTTTGAAAATATAGCAATCAAACTGACCCAGTTTACTTGCCATGCAAAGCAAAATGGAAAATTATACTGTCCTCAAAGTTTAGGTATGTTACAAAACTTACCTTCAGTCGCGCTGTAATTCTGCCACTGGCCGTGTGCGCGATTTTGGCGCCTTTAAGGGGGGGGCGGGGTTAAAACGCGGTTTAACCTCCCCTGTCCTGGAAATATTTTGTTGGAGTACAAAACTTCGCTGACAATATCGTTCCTACCGGCTTTTTGGGATTTTTTTTTTTTTATTAAATCGTCAATGTCAGCGCTACAGTCATTTTAAAAGCAGCTCCTGAAGCGTCAACGCCAATAACGGGGACGGATTTCACACAATGGACAGGTAAACAAAAGTGCTTTCTTTAAATGTATAAAAGTGCTTCTTAAGAAGCCTTTAATTCACATTTTTTCATGCGACACGGTGATTTTATTCCCCGAATTAACGGCAGTATTTTTCATGCCAATACGGGGTTAAATTCACTGCAAATGAACGTTCCAAAAGATCGCGTTCCAGAAATCCTCACTAGCAAGATGAATTAAATGCCCATTAATTTACAGGTATTAAACATTCAATTCCTTCCATTTGGCCTGTAAATTCATGAAAATTAGATTTAAAAATTATGTTATATTGTGAATTATTGTGTGAATGTTATTTGGACACTTAGGCTATTTAAAAATGTTAATCTATTCTTAAGAAATTGATAGATGTTTAGATCTAGTAATTGAATTTTGTAATTAGCTACAATTAGGTAACTAACTAATTATATGCTTTACTTTCATGTCTTCGAAGTAAGATTGTTTCATATTTGTTTCAGAATGCTTCAATCTATAATACCTGAAAATTTCTTTCAGTTACCATAATTTTTAAGAAAGTTATGGGCTTTTAACTGTCCTCGATCACAGCTTTTGTGTTAAGTCAATGGAAAAGCAATAGGGAACAAGATGCTAATTTCTGAGTATGATAATGGCCATAACTTTTTTAATACTGAAGATATGAAAGTGAATTAAGTGTCAAATTAAACTTCTTTTTATGCTTTATCTGATGGGATAAATTGCAGACTTTATTTTTTAAATCTCAAAATTTTGTAACATTGCTACAAAGTTTGGCACCCTGACCCTTCAATGAAATTAGTTTTGAATTGATTGCAGATTGATGAAATGAGAGATCACTCTGTAGTCTGTAGCAATTGACTGCGATAGATTGAAGCCTTCTCGAGCCAGTTGCCAGGGGGGTAGTGATCGTTGCACAAACTGGTAACAAATTTCAACTTTTCTTGCAGAGTACCAAAATGGAAAATGGAAATCATTCCTGAACTATAAGGAAATTTGACAACTCGGAATTATACTTTTGGACAGACCAACCCAGAGTGCCTCTCGACACTGAAGTATTTACCCTTACTCTCTTCTGTATCCTACGCCATTTGTTAGATTTTGATGCAGAACAACTACACCCCATCTGTAGACAATGAACGCAAACAACTTATTAGTTTCACTTCCTTATTCCTCAACATCATTTGCCTTTCTCTGTGATGGACCCATATTAACTTTTGCTAATCTTTTCCTTTCTACCAATCTTCCATCTCATGTTAACGTGTTAAAGTATTTTTTCAATAGATTCATCTTGTATTCTATTGTTGTTTAATTGTCAATATTTTGGTCCCCCTTTTACCGAATTCTGAAATGTTTCAGTCTTTACTTTGATTTACTTTAGAGATACAGCGCGGAAACAGGCCAATTAACCTAGAAACCTGCATGCCTTTGGAATGTGGAAGGACCCATAGCACCTGGAGAAAACCCAGGCAGGTCACGGGGAGAATGTATAAACTCCGTACGGACAGCACGCGTAATCAGGATCGAACCCAGGTCTCTGGTGCTGTAAGGCAGCAACTCTGTGCCGCTGTGCCACCTCTAAGGCCTCAGGCTTATGGTTTCATTTTGGCAACCTTATGCGATGAAATGAAAAGGATTATCTTATTCTTTTAAGGCACAAAAAACAACATACTATTTATTTGTTTGGAACTATGCTTTTTAAACATTAATAAATGCTCTATACATGGGTGGAAATCCCAGGGGGGGGGGGGAGGGATGGGGCTCGTCCCGTCCCCCCCCCCCCCCCCATGTTTTGAGATGTGGCGGACAATCCCCCCCTGATTTGATTAGATTTAAGACTCTGGTTTCAGATTGAAATAAATCACTTTCAATTCACATACCAAAGTGCCAAAAGATTGTAAATACCAGATTATTAATTAACTCATTCCACAGCATTCGATCTGATATAGCCTGTTCCTCCACTGGTTCTCAACAATGGAAAGGCAGTTTAAAGTGCACCATCAACACCTTATTACCCGTCTGAAGAAGGGTCTCGACCTGAAACGTCACCTATTCCTTTTCTCCACAGATGCTGTCTGACCCGTTGAGTTAGTCCAGCATTTTGTGTCTATCTTGTGTCTATTTTAGTTTAAACTAGCATCTGCAGTTCCTTCCGACACATCTTATCGCATTTGTCACGTGCACCTCTAATTTCCTGCATTAAAGCATTCCTCACATTATCCTTACTATTTAGGGTTTTTGTCTCCTGGCTCACATGACCTCTGCAACACCAACCCAGTGCCGCCGCCAGGACATCGGGCCTTTAAGGCCAAGATAAGACTTTACATTTTTAATAACTTTGATACTTGTGGGATGCAGGCTGGTGCTGATGTTTTTAAAGGACTTACAGGCTAGATGCAGGGACGATGCTTCCCATAGCTGAAGAGTCTAGGGCCAGGGAGTGCAATTTTAGAATAAATGGTATGCAGTGTAGGAAAAACGTGGAGACTCAGTTATTGTAATCATTTGAAGACACAAAATCATTTTTGGACATTAAGGAAATCAAGGGTAAAGATGACAGTTGGAAGATGGCATTAAGGTAGACAATCAGCCATGATCATAATGAATGCCACAGCAGGCTTGAAGGACTGGATCATTTGCTCCTGCTCCTATTTCCTATGAAATAATGGTGCTAAAAATGACAGAGGGATCAACAGAATGCGTCAAGCGTTATAGGGTGATCAGTAACCAGAAGATGAAGAATTGTTAACTGTCCAAGGAACTGAGGAGAGGTAATTGGAGATGTTCCCCCCCGTGATGAGTAATGAAAATCTTGAACTTATTGCTCAGCACGGATAGAGGAAGCAATTTTAACAAAAATATTTAAAACTTAACTACATACATACTGGAAAGGGGAAATATTGTGGGAAATATTGGTGGGCTTTCAAGAGTCAACGTGAACAAAGAAAATATAACACAAAAAGCGATTTTAATTGTATGATTCTGAACAGGCTATCATTGAGTAGTGCCTGGGTTATTAGACACATCTGACTTGAGATTTATGGCCACTATAATTCTGTTTTTCTCCCCATCATTAATTGATCCAATATGAATGTAACCAGAATCAATCACTTTAGCGATCAGTTCTGAGTCCAATCACAATAAACGAGAAGTTAATTGGGACATTTTCAGTCCTAATCTATATCTGATGGCATCCCTGGCATCAGATGGGCACAAATAACGTCAATTGTCATGCAATGCATATTTCAACTTTCCTGGAATAAACCAGGGGGCCAATATGGGGAAAATGGCAACTATTTACATTCACAAAGAAAACAATTGTCGAATTCTGCATTTAGATGTCTTTTAAAGAACCACCGCAGCTCGCAATTCATCACATTTAGCACAACAGTAAAGGTCACTGGAGACTGATTACACATCTCCTAATGTGCCCAGACTAAAGAGGAGCATCCCTGTCCTGTAACACTAATGAAATACTGCAGCCGAAATAAACCAGTGCAGGTGGTCATCATCGTATTCCTGACAGCTTCTGCTGCATGGAAGTTGTAAAACAAAAAACCTTGGCTTCATATATTTTTACTTTTCCATATTTCTATTGATATGCAATAATGTGCACATATGTGTGGTGCCTATGCTGCTGAGGTCTCCGAGACATTTAAAATTATGTATTTTTGCAACTTTGAATATGGGTTGTGGACGCAGCCTAGGCCATCACACAAAGCAACCTTTCTATTAAATCCATTTATACCTTACGCTGCCTCGGCAAGGCCAGCAGCATAATCAAGGACGAATCACACCCTGGCCACTCCCCTTTCTCCCCTCTCCAATTGGGCAAAAGCTATAGATGGGTGAAAACACACACCTCCAGATTCAGGAATAGTTTCTTCCTAGCTATTATCAGGCAACTGAATCATCCTACCACAACTAGAGAGCAGTCCTGAACTACTATCTACCTCTTTGATGAACCTCGGACTATCCTTGATTGGGCTTTGCTGCCTTTACCTTGCACTAAACGTTATTCTCTTATCATGTATCTATACGTTGTAAATGGCTCGATTGTAATCATATATTGTCTTTCGTCTGACTGGTTAGCACACAACAAAAGCTTTTCTCTGTACCTCGCTACACATGACAATAAACTAAACCGAAGTGAAATGCAGCACTCTCTCTTCCTCATGCCAGCAGTCATGCATGTGTCTGGTTGTCTGGTTGCCACAAAAGTGTTTGCCTTGAAGCAAAGATGTTTTCTCCATTTGCCACACAGCAGGGGTAAACTGGAAATGCTCCTGGAGGAACCTATTCAGGTCACAATTTAACGCATGTTCTGAGGTGTTAAGCACATTTATACCATTGCATACTTGTTCATAGCCTATGTTACAGTCTGATTAGGCGTGGATGCTACAAAACAGCAACATTGTTAGCACACTAAAAATAAGGTCATAAGGAATAGGAGTTGAATTAGGCCATTTGGGCCATCATGGCTGATCATTCAATCATGGCTTATCTATCTCTCCCTCCTAACCCCATTCTCCTGCCTTCTCCCCATAACCTCTGACACCCATACTAATCAGGAATCTATCTATCTCTAACTTAAAAATATCCACTGTCTTGGCCTCCACAGCCTTCTGTGGCAAAGAATTCCACAGATTCACCACCCTCTGACTAAAGAAATTTCTCCTCGTCTCCTTCCTAAAAGAATGTCCTTTAATTCTGATGCTGTGACCTCTAGTCCTAGACTCTCCCACTAGTGACAAACAAGTCAATGCCGTGGTAAAAGCTAGCTTCTTTCAGCTTCGGACGATAGCTAAAATAAAACAATTCCTCCAGTTTGATGACCTCGAAAAGATCATCCACACATTCATCTCCTCCCGCCTAGATTACTGCAACTCCCTTTACACTGGCATCAGCCAATCTTCCCTGTCCCGCCTGCAACTGGTCCAAAACGCCGCAGCGAGACTCCTGACGGGCACCCGAAAAAGGGACCACATCACCCCGATCCTGGCCTCTCTCCACTGGCTCCCTGTGCGGTTCCGTATAAACTTCAATATCCTCTTCCATGTCTACAAAGCCCTCAATGGGCTTGCTCCCACCTACATAAAAAGTCTTCTTACCCACCACTCCACCTCCAGGCCCCTCAGATCGGCCGACTTGGGGTTGCTGAATATCCCGTGGTCTAGGCATAAGCTCAGGGGCGACCGCGCCTTTGCGGTTGCAGCCCCTAGACTGTGGAACAGCATCCCCTTTCCCATCAGAACTGCCCCCTCCATCGACTCTTTTAAGTCAAGACTAAAGACTTATCTATACTCCCAAGCCTTTCCTGACATCCTCTGAGTGAGGGCTACATGTATATATGTATGTAGTTTGTTTTGTTTGTGCTATTCTTATAACAAATGTAAAGCACTTTGGCTAACGAGAGTTGTTTTTTAAACGTGCTATATAAATAAATGTGACTTGACTTCACTTGACTAGTGGAAACATCCTCTCCACATCCTCTCTATCCAAGCCTTTCACTATTCTGTATGTTTCAATGAGTTGAAATTCAATTTCTAGGCGCCCTCAAATAAAAGAATGAATTGTAAGGGAAGATAAGTCCAAAACATGAACCTTTCAATGGAAAATATGGATAAATTATGATCCATTGCTCAGCAATTTTTTTTAAATGCTGAAACTGTTGTTGTTTGTAGCATTCACACCTAAATAGACTGCAACATAGGCTGTGAACCTACAAGGGGGCGCTGTTCAGGCAGACTGCAACATAGGCTGTGAACAAGTATGTAATGTCATACATGTGCTAAGCGTGTTTTCTGTTAAAAAAACAAGTTATTACTTAGGAAACCAATACAAAATGCTGTATATCCTAGAAATTGGAATTACATCATGATGGAAATACTCAATGGGTCAGGCAGGATCTGTCGGGAAAGAAGCAGCGATTTCATTTCAGGTTAATGATCTGTCTGACAGCTCAACTTTTTTGCTCATTCATCCCAATTTTCTTTGATGTATGTTCCTCAATATTTTTATGCATACTAACCTCCTTAATTTCCAATACAATAGTCAAGGAGCAAGGCAGCAAAATATGAACTGTAAATCTCATTACTGTTTAATGCAAATTCAGATTTTCTATTTCTTTGATCTTTATGACTTGCTGTGTTTTTTTCTCATCTTGCTTTTCTAATTTTCCTAAATGTATCCTTCCTTTCTTTGCTTACTCTCACTCCATTTCAGCATCCAGTTCTTAGCTCAGTCTACAGTCCTAAATACTGCAAATACTGCATAAATTAATTAAATCAATTAATAAAAATGCACTGAATGCCTCAGACAGTTGCACACAAAATATTTGTTAATATTAGCATTTTTATCCTGAGCAATTGTGATTCAAATGTTTCCAACTTCTATATTTCATAACCTGCGTCTCATCTAAACCTAATCTATCACTTAATCCTTTCCAGGCTGATCTTTTCTTATGAGCTTTTCTTTTTGAAATGTGGGCACGGAGGTCGAGAATGGATGGGATAAACAAGGCAGATAATTGAGCAAGTAAAGGATAACACAAATTACCGCAGAATCAGAGACGACAAATATCATCCTAAAATGGGTCAGAGGACTGATTGAAGAAATTCCCTTGAAATCACAAGCTAGATTTGGAGGCAGAATTAACATGCAATGGATTCTCACCCTCAGGCTTGTCTTTGAAAAATACAAACAATACAGGAAACATCTGTTCATCTGCAGCGTTGATTTTTTAATCACGAGTTTTCTAAATAACCAGCAAAAAAATTGGCTCCATACATGATAGCTCTTTCTCACATTACCTACAACATAGAAGGAAATTATTTGGCCCAGAATCTGAGCTGGCTCTCAGAACAAAACCGTCAATCCCAATCTCTTCACATATCTGTATGTAATCTATTCTTTTTCCATGTGCATGAGAACTCAATGCAAATTCTCCTACCGCCCACTCTGTTAGTAACTAATTAACAAATCGACCATCATATCATTGGGACATGGGAGCAAACCAGTGTGCCTGGAGGAAAAGAGATGATAGGGATCACATACGTCAAACGTCACCAGAGGACAGGATTGAACCTTATTATGAATGTCAATTGAACACATGATGACTTCCTCATCTATAAAAGACAAGAAACAAGAAATGCCATATAGTGTTGCAGCCTAATAAATCAAAGCTACCATAAGGACATTTGCTTCACTCACACCACAAGGAGGTTTGGCAAGCCACACCTTTCACAACCATTGACAGAGGTCAAAGCCAGTTTTACCTCTGTTCGAAATTGTATGCCCAGCAGTGCAGAAATCAACTTTTTGGCAAAGAATTAACTTATTTCAAGAGGTGCTCCTTGTCTAGCCAGAAGACTTTCAATAAGTTAGTTCGGTATTCCGAACAATGCAAGGAATAATGGGATTTGTCAAAGGTCATTCGCGATAAAGAAAAAACGAACGAAGCGCTGGCTGTATAAACTGTATAAATTCTTATCTTTATTCATAATTTATGTGTAAAAATAAGAGACTGGACTGGGGGAGAGACATTCTCGGCAGCTGAACTGCTGCGTGTGTACAGACCTGCGTTTCATCCGTAGTCAGTATCGAATCCGGGTCTCCGGTGCTGCAAGCACTGTTGAATTGCTACTGGACCATCCCCGTCCCCTCCCGAGTGTCCCATCCCTGTCCGATGGCGGCCGGAGATGTTCGGGGTGACCCTGAACTGACGGGACACCTGCCCGGAGCAGTGGCGGCCCCAGGGCTGTTGGTTAACCCGGCGGGACAGGCAGAGTTGAGCTGGAATTAGCGTTTCTTCTCCGCGCTAGCTGTAAGCCTAAACCGCCACTCTCCAGGCCGGTATGGATGTGGATAAAGGAGAACAGAGATATGGAAGCATCTCTGGAGAGAAGGAATGGGTGACGTTTCAGGTCGAGACCCTTCTTCAGGATATGGAATCTGTTTTCAACTCTTGTACAATTACTCACATTACAGATCCCGGCTTTTGCAAAGATTACCATTATGATTTTGCCAAGATTACCATTATGATTTTTTAGCAAGCGAATTCCATACAATTAACCCGAAACGTCACCCATTCCTTCTCTCCAGAGATGCTGCCTGCCCACTGAGTTACTCCAGCTTTTTGGGTCTAACTTCGGTTTAAACCAGCATCTGCAGTTCCTTCCTACACATAGATATGACAGGCATAGATTTTCAGAAGGCATCAAAGGCTATCATAGAAAATAAACTTAGACTCCGTCAATTTGTTCAGAACCACTTCCCTAATGATTTATAACCTTTTCTGAGTCACTTCCTCCTAGCAACTCAAGTTTACAATTATTTCTAGGATGTTACTTGAACCTTTAATGTGAAAACTAATGCCAAATGTATCTACAATTCTCTTATTTCCATTATTAATTTCCTAGACTCACTTCCTGTAGCACAATGCTTACTTTAATGCCTTTGTTAAATATCTCTAGAAACTCTTATCATTTGTTTTTACACGTCTAGTTAGTTTTCTGTCATACTCAAATCACTTTATTTATCTTCTCAGCATTCCTTGATTTTTTTTGACCGTCCTTCCAATCTCCTGATCTATCACTTTTATAAAATTATGTGATTTTTCTTCATACTATCTTTTTTTTTTCAGATCCCCCATAAGGATTTTTCTTTCTTTTGGAGCCCATTAGTTCTGCATATTCTGAAACATTACCTTAAGTGTCTACAACAGTAACTCAAATGACATATCCCTTCATCTATTTTGCCAGTTCCTTTTTGCTGGTTCTGCTTTTATGCCCATAATTTGTTTTATTTAATCTTCATATACTATTCTTCGACCCTTTCCTCATTCCCCAAACTGATGGACATTTCAACCATGCTACGAGTGCCTGCTAGCTAGGTGCATGCATGTGGGCGTTAGACATACTCTTAACAGAAGTCTGAGATTGAGCATCTGATGAATGGAGATGCTGCTGAACATGTGGACCAACTGTGAAATCTATAAAGAGTTCCCCTTAGATAGACACAAAGTGTTGGAGTAACTCAGCGGGTCAAGCAGCATCTCTGGAGAAAATGCATAGGTGACATTTCGTGTTGGGACCTTTTTTCAGACTGTATCCCCTTTATCCACAGCACCTGCACTGTCAGAGTGAGGCCCAATGCAAATTGGAAGAACAGCACCTCATATTTTGCTTGCAACCCAGCGGTGTGAATATTGATTACTCTAACTTCAAGTAACCCTTGCTTTCCCCCTCTCTCTGCCTTTCCCCCACCCTAGTTCTCAGGCTAGTTTCACGGTCCTCCTGATTAATTTTACTGTTTGTATGCCTCGTTATCACCTTCCCCTCTTCCAACAATAAACCATTGTACATTTCCTTGATCATCGTCTGCATTGATCTGTTCTTTTCACATCTTACATGTTCTGTGTACCCTTCCATATCTCTTTTCCCTCTGCCCTGACTCTCAGTCTGAAGAAGGGTCTCAACCCGAAACGTCACCCACTCCTTCTCTCCAGAGATGCTGCCTGTCCTACTGAGTTACTCCAGCATTTTGTGTCTGTTTTAGGTGTAAACCAGCATCTGTAGTTCCTTCCTACTCACCTGCAATGCTGTTCATTCACTACAGCAGCGATGCTATAAGGGATCGAAATCTGCTGCTGGCATCAAGTCTTAAAAACAAAACTATTTAAAAAAAGATATATTTTTTAATTATTAACCCAGCTAAAACACCAAAACAGAAAATAAGGGAATTAGCCTTCCATTTGGTTTCTTGTCCACACGCTACATAGAAATCAATGGGAGCATAGATCCAGGATCTCGCAATTTTATAAAAATCTGTCCCACTTTGCTATGTGCTGCCAATTAAATCATAGGCTTGATGGGCAAAGGTGATGATAGAAAATGCTATTCAGCACAAGACTTGGGACATCATCTCTTGCCCTACGACATTTATGCCCTGCGTTCGAATCTCTCAGGCCTCAAGAGCTGCAAGAGTACGCAAATCTACACATGCATCTTACTTTCATTTTCCAGAAACGTTACCTTCTTTAACAAGAAGTCAATGTTCATACCGCTGAACATTGAACATACCAGCGGTATGAACACCGACTTCTCTAACTTCAGATAGCCCTTGCTTTCTCTCTCCATCCCCTTCCCCTTCCCAGTTCTCCCACTAGTCTTACTGTCTCCGCCTACATTCTATCTTTGTCCCCCCCCCCCCGACATCAGTCTGAAGAAGGGTCTCGACCCGAAACGTCGCCCATTCCTTCTCTCCAGAGATGCTGCCTCACCCGCTGAGTTACTCCAACATTTTGTGTCTACCTTCGATTTAAACCAGCATCTGCAGTTCTTTCTTACACAGGGAGGTATCCTTCTCTTCCTCACCACCACACCCTGCACTCTCAGCCGCACGATTCTGATATCAACTAAATCCAAAGGTTCACAAGTGAGTTCAAAATAAATTGATGCTGTTGCTTCTTTGGAAGTATTATATGAATCTGTGTCAGTAACCTCCATAAGTGGACCATTCCACACATTCATTACATCCTGTTGAAGCAGGTACTTCCGTTTCACTGCATAATAATCATGATCATGAATCATCCCCTAATTGCTCAATATATTCTCAGACTTCATCTGCTGGAATTCTCAAATGTCCCAACCCTTTATCTTTTATGACCAAGAAGCAAAATTCATCCTTTTGAGCAAATATTTCTTTCCTTCAATAGCTCTAACCTCCCTCAGAACACATCCACCTCAAATGTAAATATTAAAACCTGATATTTTCAGGGTATTTGACTTCCCTGAAAATGAATAGTCAGTTGCATCCAAGATGGTGTTTTCACAACTTGTGTTTAAAAAATATTGATGAAGAGAGGGAGAAAATACGATTATGGATACTGATGAGCAAGCTCACAGAAAACAATGCTTCACATCGGCTATTTGCCAAGGCATTAAATGAGTTATTAAACAACTGATCCGAAGAGATAACAATGAGTTGAAAAAGGGTCTCGACCCCAAAACGTCACCCCTTCCTTCTCTCCAGAGATGCTGCCTGTCCCGCTGAGTTACTCCAGCATTTTGCGTTGAACTAACAACATATCGATTTTTTTTTATGCCACTAGATAGATTTTTACCATAAGGTAGAATGGGCAAAATATAGTACTTTGTGATAATCTGGTGCTCTCTAGACAGACTTTGAATTGTGTGCCAAAAGCTATTGTGTCATTTTGTCAAGTTGCCCTGAAAACCTCAAACTCGGATGTTGTCTACTTTGAATTCCTTTCAATGACTGCCACCTTGTGGTGATTCAAGAAGATTTCGAGATGCTTTGTTACACTGATGCACTCGGATGGCAATAAAGCAATCTGGAAATTACTTTAACTTGTCTATCAATGGCTTTTAACCTCGACAATGCCAGGCTACTTCTAGGTTTTGCAATCAATGAGGCAGAAAAGGCGAGTCAACTATCCAAAAAGTAATTTTCAGCACCACTATTTATGAAGACATTGGGGCCAGGACATTGCATGGACTCTGAAGGTTGCAACACAACTCAGGGAAGTGAGCCAATTGAATAATGATCGCCAATGGTTGTTTTGTGGTTTGTAGTTTAGATGCTCAATGTCATTCATCCTGGTGTACACAAGGACAAAAACAAACAGATAATCTTTCCTGTCAATGACACCAACTGAAGAAGGGTCTTGACCCTTATGGCCCTGTCCCACTTAGGCGATTTTTTAGGTGACTAGGCTGTCGCCACATGGTCGCCGGGTGTCGCCTGTATGGCCTCCTCAGTCGCTCAATGAGTCATACCTTTTTTCCGGTTTCCGCTGGATTTTGAAATGTTCAAACCTTTTCGGCAACAGTCGGTGCCCGTGGGCTTGACGCCAACGATTGTAGCCTGACGTAGTGCAGTCGCCAGGATGACGTAGGTTTTCGCCGGTGCTGACTTTGGTGAATTCCATTGGCGACTACCTACGTCAACCTACGTCAACCGGCGACAGGTACCGGCTACTGAATTGTCTTAAGTTGTCGCCGACAGGTTCGTACCTTGTCGTAGCTTGCCGTGGGTGGACGTAGGTTGTTGTAGTTGTGGTTGTAGGTGGACGTCCTAATGGGTCGCCGGTTGTCGGTAGCTTGCCATAGCTTGACGTCGACGAGGAGGTAGGTTGTCGTAGACATTGTTGTAGGGGGGTCCAGTCGCCGGTTTTTCGGCGACCTGCTACGACTATGACAGTCGCCGGAGGTCGCCGAAAAAATTGCCTAAGTGGGGCAGACCCATTAAACGTCACCCATTCCTTCTCTCCAAAGATGTTGCTTGTCCCGTGGAGTTACTTCAGCATTCTGTATCTATCTTAAGGATTTCATTGTTCTGTCTCGGACATATGACAATAAAAATACCCATGAACAATGTACTGGACTGAACAATAAAATGTACATTTCTATGGATGTTGAAATAGGAAGAACTGTGTCATTTCACATTGGGCCAAGGTTCTACCCTCAAAATCATGATGCACACAGCGGTGTTTATATAAAAGAAACCGAACAAGGAAGTGCAGATGCTGGTTTACACAAATGGCCACAATGTGCTGGAGTAACTCAGCGGATCAGGCAGCATTCTTGGAGAACCATAGATACCCATATATGTGTCGCAGTCGGGAACCTTCTTCAAACTACATGAATAAACAGGACACACATCTTCAAATAGAGACAGATGGACATTTAAATATAAATATCCAAAAATTGTACTTCTCTGCTACTGCCTTTGACGAAATGGTATGTTGCTGTCCGAAAATAGAAATGCTATGAGGTTGTGCTGTAACTACAACCAAAACTTACAAAGGAAGCAAATGCCATCATTTGAAGTCTATAAGTACCATTTTTACAATTTCAAATAGTAGGTGGCGTGTA
Organism: Malacoraja senta; assembly: GCA_038087875.1. NCBI lineage: Eukaryota > Metazoa > Chordata > Chondrichthyes > Rajiformes > Rajidae > Malacoraja > Malacoraja senta. Next base: position 25,931,069 of record CM075980.1, read on the forward strand.
CATGGGCAACTCAACTACTCATTGGCAGCCTGTGTGCTTCAGCGCTGTCAAGGTCACCATGTGGGCAGAATGCATGAAAATGGTACCAGCCCAACTTGGTTGGCATGGGCAAGGTGGGTCGAAGGGCACAGTGCTGTGCAGCTCTCTGACCAAAAAACCAAAGGTCTGCCTCACTGGCACAGTGGCGCAGCGGTAGAGCTACTGTCTTACAGCGCCAGAGACCCGTGTTCGATCCTGACTACAAGTGCTGTCTGTGTGAAGTTTGCACGTTCTCTCTGGGACTGCGTGTGTTTCCTCCAGGTGCTCTGGTTTCCTTCCACATTCTAAAGACATGCAGGTTTGTAGGCTAATTGGCTTCTACTTTCTGGATGTGGCCACAGAATTCAATAGCAGGCTGAAACACCCAAGGATAATGCTCAAAGCTTTTTTTTTTAAATATAAGGAAGTTAGACGTTAGACTTACATTTGTATACAATTTTTCATGTTGCTTTCACAGCATCTTCAAACATAAAATGAAGGCTTCTTTTTGGTGTAGCTAACAGGACACTCAAGCAAATTCAATATAGTGACGAAACGGACATGTAGTAAGGAAACTCTAAAAACTGAAATAAAAGATAGATTTTAACATCACCTATGTTCTGCAATTGTACTCAAGATCTAAATTTTTCTTATGCTACATGCCATTACCATGGCTATATGAACACAAAACGTATCCGTAACAATTTCTGCCCACTGGCTTAAAGGTGTGGAGAGTTCAAATAATGGTTTATAAATCAAAGATTAGATTTAAACTACCTAAGAATGTTATTTTCAATATTACTTGGTAATTTTTATAATCATCTTTGAAGGAAGATTACATTTTTGAAAAGAGAAAGCATTTCAAATGAATCGAATCCTGCCAAAAGGCTAAGAATTAAGAATTAATTTGCTAGTCTGCCACTAAGTTGGAAGGTAAAACAGTCAACCACATCAATCACTTACTGCCGCTGTCAGAGATCCATGGAAGTGAAATGCTGGAAGACTGCTTAAAAGAAAAACTCGACACAAAATGCTGGAGTAACTCAGCGGGTGACCATTCCTTCTCTCCCGAGATGCTGCCTGTCCCGCTGAGTTACTCCAGCATTTTGTGTCTATCATCGGTTTAAACGAAAAGTTTAAACCGATGATTGACACAAACTTTTCTTTTATGCGCAAGTCCTTCCCACGCATAAAAGAAAAGCTCTGCCCATCTCATAATTCCATACCCTCTGGCACAAATCACTAACAATTTAAATTGCTAAAGGCATAAATTAAGCGCATGATTTAGAATATTAGATAAAATAATTAAAGTTCTAATGAACTCTCAAACTTCAAAGCATGTTTTATAGATGTAAAAACGCAAATAATTTTGAGACCACTTCACAAGTACATTCAAATCCTAGCAGGTTCTCTGTGTAATGCATCTCAATTTGTATTCATTTATCCAGTGGATTAATTTGGAAGATTTATTCAACCTGTGTTTCAGAAGTATACCATTGATCTGTTGGGTAAAAAAAGAATTAGATTTACATGAATTTAACGTTCTTCAAGGAGGCGGAAGGTAACTGGAGGTATCTGAGGATATGCAAATAGCAAGAGGGCTCTTATAGAGTAAGATTGTAATCGTTGCGATGGAAAGTCATACCCTCTAAGCACAGGTACTGAACAGAAGTTTGAAGAATTTAGAAATCACAATGCCAGGGAAAAGACCGTGCCAAGTTCTCATGGGAGGTATTACTGTACCAGTAGGAAAAGTATATTAGTAGAAATGCTGATATTGGTAATAAGTACGCCTAGACCTACGTGATCATCTGGTTGCGAAACACTTTAACTCCCCCTCCAATTCCCACACTAACCTTGCTAATATTGCTAGTCTGAAGAAGGATCTCGACCCGAAACGTCACCCATTCCTTCTCTCCAGAGGTGCTGCCTGTCCCGCTAAGTTACTCCAGCATTTTGTGTCTACCCACACCAACCTTTCTGTCCTGGGCCTCCTTCACTGTCAGAGTGAGGCCCAATGCAAATTGGAGGAGTAGCACCTCATATTTCACTTGGGCAGCTTACAACCCAGCGGTATGAATATTGACTTCTCTAACTTCAAGTAACCCTTGCTTTCCCTCTCTGTCCATCCCTCCCCATTCTAGTTCTTCCATCAGTTTTTCTGCCTCCCGATAAAATGTTACTGATTGTATGCCTCGTTGTCGCCTTCATCTCAGCTAACAATGATCTTTTCTACATTTTCCTTGATCTTCATGCCCTTTGATCTGTCGTTTACACACCTTGCCCTTCCATATCTCTGTGTCCTTCTCCCCTTAGTCTGAAGAAGAGTTTAGACCTGAAACATCACCCACTCCTTCTATCCAGAGATGCTGCCTGCACGCCCAGCATTATGTATCTATCCTTGGTGTAAACCAGCATCTGCAGTTCCTTCCTACACATTAGCAGCAATGCAGTTAGAATGAGGCTGTGATAGTTGGGAACAGTGGGAAGGGCAATTATGAGATGAGGGATAACAGCGTCAAATGGGAGCTGCGAGAGTATCAGGGCCTTGAAGTACTGATTGAGGAGTACTAGGTGAAGACCTTGGTGTGGGATCGTCGCGATTTTGATTCCAGGGTATGAGAAATTAAGATGGGTGATGAATATGTGAATGATGATGATGTTATCAGGACGACGGAGTTTTAAGTAAGTTTTGAATTTTGAAACAAGAAATTATCAAGTGGTTAAAATATTGTGGTGTCTATTAAGTTGTGAGAACCTGTGAGAGTTGAGAGAACGCAGAGAACCTGAAGTGAGGGGGAACCACTGTGAGAGGGAGGGAGGAAGACAAAGGGGGACCTGACATGGGATACTTTGTAACTTTCTCGGCGCCCTTTACATGGCGACTATTTGCATACCTTGGGTATGCAAGCAAACAATTTCACCGGGACTTGTATTCCATTCAATTCTGTAACATATTTATTTGCCACATCAGCATTTCATTAAATACATCACATTGGTCTCTCTGAACAAGCCGCCCTCAAGAATGGTTTAAAAGTTAACTTTTTTCTTGAAGCTTTATTTTTTTTTTTAATTATATAAAAGAAATATAGGCAACAGTCTAAGAATAAAGTCAAAGAATTTAAAACTGAGATGAGAAAATACTTTTTCACCCAGAGAGTTGTGAATTTGTGGAATTCTCTGCCACAGAAGGCATTAGAGGCCAATTCACTGGATGAATTTAAAAGAGAGTTAGATAGAGCTCTAGGGGCTAGCGGACTCAAGGGATATGGGGAAAAGGCAGGCACAGGTTACTGATTGTGGATGATCGCAATGAATGGCAGTGCTGGATTGAAGGGCCAAATGGCCTCCTCCTGCACCTATTATCTATGTTTCTATGTCTATATTTCAAAAATTCCAGAGTAAGTTTATTAAATCTAAAAAAAACTCTAAATAAATGTAAGAGATTGGCACTCGGTTCACCAAGGCCTGCTGGATCTCCTCGTAGATAACCATTTTAACACCCATTCCCTTACCGACCTTTCTGTCCTGGGCCTCCTCCATTGTCAGAGTGAGGTCGCACAAAAACTGGAGGAACAACATCTCACATTCCGTTTGGGTAGCTGACAACCCAACGGTATGAACATTGAATTCCCCAATTTTAAGTAAACCACCAACAGCCCACCCCCCCCCCCTTTATTTTGTCCCTCTCTTCCCTGTGCACCCATTTACCCCGATATCCTGCCCCCTTTCCCATTCTCCTCTTCCATCTATATTCCATCTATATCCTTTCCTCTGGCTTCACATTTCTTCCAATTTCTCTTCTTATTTAACAGTCTTTGCGCTTCTTCCCATCCTAGTCTTTGTCCACCCATCTGCCAATTCCCCCCCTCCCCCCAACTCTTTCCAGCTATAATGGTGCCTGCCGTTGTGCCATCCCATCTCTCTTTCAGCTCTCTTCCCCCATTACGATCAGTCTGAAGAAGGGTTCTGACCCAAAACAGTGCCTGTCCATGTTCTCCGCAGTTGCCTGACCTGTTGAGTTCTTCCAGCACTTTCTATCTTTTTTTGTAAACCAGCATCTGCAGTTCCTTGTGTCTAAAGAATCTCTCACTAGGTGTTTTGCTCTAATTAATATTTCTCCATCCTCTAGTGTTGAGCTTGTTAAACAGTATTAAATAGTGTGTACAATAATTAATTACATAAACTAGATTATGACACTCGAAGAAAAATATACAGCTGGTAAATAAACGAATAAATACATATTTTGATGTCATACAATTTTTTAATGTGTTAGAGAATAGATGAAAGTCTCGAAACATTAGAACAAAGAATATGATCACAAGGTTACATAACAGACAGTGTGGGAAGGAACTGCAGATGCTGGTTTACATCGAAGATAGACACAAAATGCTGGAGTAACTCAGCGGGATAGGCAGCATCTCTGGAGGGAAGGAATTCCTTCTATCCAGAGATGCTGCCTGTCCCGCTGAGTTACTCCAGCATTTTGTGTCTACATAACAAACAGAACAAGTAGTCCAACTAACTACTACACCAGGGGTAGGCTCCCAATCATCAACATTGATGCTTGTTTTGGATTTCACCAGGGACCTTACACCTCCAGATTCCATTACATGTTTCACCCAGAGAGTTGTGAATATGTGGAATTCTCTGCCACAGAAGGCAGTGCAGGCCAATTCACTGAATGTTTTCAAGAAAGAGTTAGATTTAGCTCTTAGGGCTAAAGGAATCAAGGGATACGGGGAGAAAGCATATTGAATGGCCCGAAGGGCCGAATGGCCTACTCCTGCCCCTGTTTTCTATGTTTCTATGTTTCAAACGTGGAAAAAAAACTAAATTTGAGAGGCGAATTGAGAACGACTGCCCTCAGCCAAGCTCAGCACCAAGAAGCTTAGGATGAATCAAAAGCCAATTGAAATCAAGGGAAACATGTCTGGAGTAATAATGGTACAAAACCAAAATGATGAAAATTGCTGGAAATCTGAAAGAAGAAACTGCTTGAAGTGCTGAGCACGGAGACAAAAACAGTTGATATTTCAAGCTATTGATTTCTTTCCAGAACAGTTTTGTAGTTCAGATGCAAGGTTTTTCTTTCTCTACAGGTGTTCCCCACCCTGCACAATATTTTCAGCATTCTGTTTTTATTTTATCTTTGCAAGAGTAATTTAGAACTCTGCCTTAGATCCACCATCTTGAACCATTCCATAAGTTACTATTCCTTCACATAATCTTCAGTTGCTGATCAATCTGTAATGTGAACATTTTATTTATAACTCTTCAAGATTCAATTTAATTGTCACATGTACCAATTAAGGTGCAGTGAAATTTGAGTTACCATACAGCCATACTAAGTAAAAAGCAAAAAAACACAGCACATAAAATAAAATTTAACATAAACATCCACCACAGTGGAATCAACATTCCTCACTGTGATGGAAGGCAACAAAGTTCAGTCATCTTCCTCTGTTCACCCGTGGTTGGGGCCTTTGAACGGGGCCGTTGCCGACGGTCCGTTGTCCAAGCCCTCTCATTGGGATGATCGAAACTCCAGCGTCGGGATGGATCGGAACACTGGAGCTCCCGGGTCAGCCGCTTCTTACCAGAGACCGATGCTTCACGGTGTTAAAGTCCACAGGCCCCGCGATCCAAGCTCCAACACTGGCGATCCTCGGCAAAAGATCCCAGGCTCCGCGATGGTAAGTCCGCACCGCACCCGCGGCTTGAAGCTCCGGGCCGGTCTCCAGGAAAGGCCGCACCACTCCACGTTGTAGGCCACAAAGGGGGGCGGAGATGCGACACGGAGAAAGATTACATATCCGTCGAAGTAAGTGACTGAAAAAGGGCCTGTTTCCGTGCTATATCTCTAAACTAAACTAAACGTGCAGGCAATAGTTGCACAGCAGACGTGCCAGGCAATTAGAGTTATGTGGACCAGCTGTATAAATACTAAAGGTAGACACAAGGTGCTGGGGTAAGAGTGGGTCAGGCAGCATCTCTGGAGAAAAAGTAGACGTTTCCGGTCAAGACCCTTCTTCAGACTAGTATAAATACTAGAACAGGTTGGAGGCTGGGTATCCTATGGCATATCTCCTATTTTCTAAATCGTTTCTACCATCTGTAAGGAGTGCGATGAATTACATTTGACTTATCGGAATGACTGTAGGTCCTGGGGTTCTCAGGGACCTTTAAATCAGCCAGGCCAAAATAGGCATCTTGACTGGTACTAAATACTCCGCACTGAACATTTATTTCCACCCGGCTGCAGCATCGACCATCTACAAAATCAAAATAGAAGCTCAGTAAACTCTATAAATGGTGCTTTTCAAGTCTACAACTATCTGCAAATTCCTCTCCAAGTCACACATCAATTAGACCTAGTAATCGACTAAAGGGCCTGTTCCACTGTACGAGGTAATCCAAGAGTTCTCCCGAGTTTCCCCTGATTCGAACTCGGAGAATTACGGTAATAGCCGTTCGTAGGTACTCGGGGCACTCGTGGATATTTTTCACAGTGCTGAAAAAACTTCACGAGTTACCGCGTTTCCCGAGTACCTGCCGTTAGCATTACGAGCCGCTACGAGACATCCACGAGCTCCGACGTAGCCGTTACATACATTCTACGTACTTACCACGAGTTTGATTTTTTTAAAACTCGGGAGAGCTCTTGAATTACCTCGTACAGTGGGACAGGCCCTTAATTCCTTCACATCACTCTGTCCAAATACAGGAAGTCCTTAGTTCTTATGATGTCGGAGCATTCACTACTCACTCACCACTGCAGTTTAAGGCACTAGTTCACCATCACCTTCTCAAGGCAATGAAAGTTCTCCTTGCACCATCACCTAACATTCCACAAATACATTTTAACAAAAGGCAATTTACTGCAAAAAATGAACCAAGCAACAAAAAAAATCAATAGATTACCTGGAGAGCTCTCAAGTGCAGCTTCATCTATTTGGGAAATTCTCATTCAGGTCTTGAATTGGTTGAACTGGCTGAACCTTTATGAAATAATGGTTCCATCTCATGTGTAGTTACCTTATTTCTGAGAGGATTTGAAGATATCAGAGAGGGTCTTTAACAAGAATTGTTTCTGGGGTGAAGGGTTGCGGTTATAGAATCGATTGAAGAAGTTGGTTTTCTTTAGGGAGAAGGATGAGGAGAAATTTTATCGGAATTTAGAAAATAATGGAGTGGATAGTGGAAGGCTGGTGCTGAGATTGAGAACAGGATGTCACAATATAAGGGGAAAGAAAAATTGGAAACAGATGTTGTTGCAGTGTAGGGTTGGAATCTGACCTGCATTGTCTGCAGAATGAGATGGAAGCAGGGGCCATTGTGGCTCTCATAAGGAAATTATATAAATATATGGTGAGGAAAAAAAATCGTAGGGCTTGGGGATAAAACTAGCAAGTTGCTCTAGTTGCCCCATGTACTGGTACAGTCTTGCTGAGCTGTATGCAAAAAATGTATTTCACTGTACCTGCTACGGCTGACAATAAAGAAACCATTGAACCAACGCAGACAGGATGGGCTGAATGGTCCCCTTCTAAGCTGTGGTTATATGGTTTCAGTATATACGAGATTCACTAAAGAATCCAACTCCGTAGCAATGCCGACGACTTAGCATGTATCCACCAGAAAAATCCTGATGCATCATCATAAAAGTTGACACAACATCACCTTTTGGTCTTGGAATTTATTGCAATTATTATACCATAACAGTAAATCAATTCAATTTATTAAAATTTAAAAAAATAAGACCCTCAAGTTTATGGCATTCAGCATTTTGGAGATAATACAAAAATGCTTGATGCAACTATTTACATATTTTTTCAAAAATGCAACTCTTTATTAATGGCATCATAAGGTGTTGTAGTCATCCTGTATTGTCTTCAAGCAGATACAGCAACTTCATCAGAATCGTCAAGGGTGTTTCATTGCCCGATGTCCCAGATAGGACAATGTAATTCTTACTTGCAGCAGCACAACAGAATATGTAAAGATAGTACACTGTAAACAATATAATAAACGAGAGAAAAAGTTCAGTGTGTGTATATATACACATACCCACCCATACATATTATATATATATATATATATATACCGGGGTATATAAAAATATATACACAAACACGCACACATACGTACACATATAAAACAAACAAACAATAATAGTGCAAAAATAACAATAGTTTACGTAGACCAGAGTTTATTAGTAATGTTTAATAGCCTGATGGCTGCAGAGAAGAAGCTGCTCATAAACCTGGACATTACAGTTTTCATGCTCCTGTACCTTCTTCCCGATGGCAGGGGTGAAATGAGTGTGCGGCCAGGTTGGGGTGGGTCTTTGATGATGTCGGCTGCCTTTTTGAGGCAGCGACTCTGGTAAATCCCTTCGATGGTGGGGAGCAATACAAATACAAGCAAGCTTTCAGATTTTGGACCATGCTAACCGAACATCTTGCCAGCATATTTCCATATCATCATAAAATGAAGAACAGTACACAAATAATCAAACAATGATGGATTTATTCATGCCACGATAATTTATACAATCAAGTGCACGAGAGATTTATTCCATCAATGGATTCATATATAAATATACTCCAAGGATTTCACACATATTTCACTTTTTAATTAATGGAGACAATCGTTTTAACCTTGAAGTTTTCGAATCTCATTTACACCAAAACTTTCAGCAGGGTCTTGCTGATGGAGATTTACATGCAAATTTGCAAAATAGCTTATTATTCTGGCTTCTGCCGCCTGGTCTCCACTTCCCTTTACATGTGTTTAATAAAGAGCTCGTTTATCAGAACACAACACTGGAAACTAGAAAAAATGGAAAGTCCCAGCAGATATAATTACAAGTCTCCATCTTACAATCTGATGCCCACATCCATCATTAACTGATGATTTCAGTTGGCATCGCATTTTCAGATACTTAATTCTTCAACACATGTGAAAGAAAAGTAGGGAACAGAGGGCATAAACCTGAATAATTTGGGTAGCAGCAAGATTATTATAGTTCAATTTAGTTTAGTTTAAAGATACAGCATGGAAACAGGCCCTTCGGCCCATCAAGTCCATGCCGACCAGTAATCATCCTGTACACTAACACTATCCTACACACTAGGAACAATTTACAATTTTATCAAAACCAATTAACCTGCAAACCTGCACGTGTTTGGGACATGGGAGGAAACCGGAGCTCCTGGAGAAAACACAGGGAGGACGTGCAAACTCCACACAGACAGCACCCACAGTCAGGATCAAACCCGGATCTCTGTAAGGCAGCAACTCTACAGCAGCGCCACCTTATAGATCTGAATAGAAAAAAATATCTAAAAATCATGCTGATTATTACCAATCTTATGGACTCTCTGTGAAATTCAATACCCCGTTCTAACTTTCTTCCCTCATGGTTTGGTCTCACATGGCAATATTAAAATATTATTAAAGATGGAAATATTAAAATAAAATTTAAAATTGCAGCATTTCCATAGAAATTCTTTGAAGACTTTCCTTGAAAAAACGCAAATGCTGGAATGTTGAGCAAAACACCACATGCTAGAATAATTCAATGGGTCAGACAACATCTCTGGAGGGAATGGATCAGCATTCCGTTGGGTTGGGACTCTTCTTCAGACTGATGCTGACATCAGACTGAAGAAGGGTCCTGACCTGAAACGTTGCCTGTCCATTCCCTCCACAAATGCTGCCTAACCCACTGAGTTCCTCCAGCACTTTGTGTTTTTCTCCCATTTCTTTCATTGCTCACAATGGCTAAAAATGCACCAGTATATTAGATCTCATATGTCAGACCTTGGGTAATTTTGTGACATTCAACATTTTTATCCAGGCGAATGCCAGTCCAAAATATCCCCAAAATGCAACAAAATACCACAGAAGAACTTTGAGATGCAAAAACCTAGGACCTCACTCTGCACTACAATATTCCATAACCTCCAAGGCTTATCAAGCCTCATTACAAATGCATCTGCAACAAATTGTCAACATCATTCTCTCTGCAGCTAAACCTTATTTCCCTTAGCCAAGGTCTAGAGTATTCATTCATCTCAGTAGAGGAATCTGGAATTTTAAAAACAAATTGCCTTTATCAGAACTCAAATGACTCCAATGTCTGTGAATCTTTTTGAAGCATTGCAATTTATTCCTTTAAATTGGGTTTTGCCATTTAAAATCAGACATATTGATTGTAGATCAGAAGTTTATTTTCTCCACAGGAACCCAAGTTTTTGCTGTATTCATCGACATCTCCCATGTTGCCAATATTAAATGCAAAGTTTTAAGCATAAACACTGCCCAATTGCTCATGGCAGATTGTGTTCAGTGATATGCAGAAAAATGCAAGCAGAAATGGCCTTTCAAAGTAGATACAGTGGGTCTCATAAATGCAGATTCCACCTCGAGTGGAAACTCCGTCCCAGATATCAAATCTGACAGGAGCATCATCCCATTATAATCACAACTGATACTATGTTTCTATTTAAATAAAAATGTTCATGGGTTGCATGTAGTAATGGATATCAGTGGCATTTTTTCATGAAAGCACGAGTAGAATTCGCGAAAAATAAATACAAATAGTTACTGAATTTATATTGTATCTTTCACATTTTCTTCAGGACATCACAGAGACATTACTGTCAAAGAAATATTTTTGAAGTGTAAGCACTATTGTAAAGTAGGAAGTCCAGCTGTACGCAATTTTGTGTACAATAAGACTACATAACCAACGGTGTAAAAATGACCAAACAATTTGTTTAGGAACAATGATTTAGAACTCAATGCCGACCAGGACACCTGGGTATCTCTCCTGTTCATTTTGCAAATAGCTCCTTTGGATCTTTTATACCCACCTGAGAACAGACATGACCTCAGTACAAAATGCTTCAGAAAGAGCTACCGAGAAATTCCTGAGAACACAGTAATGAGTGCAATAAAAATGGCACAGCAGCTGAGAAACAACAACTTATTTAGATTGGCTCTCTGGAGAAGACTCCTGTCTTGTCTAAGACTGAACACCTCAGATACAACATGATGTGCCTTTGCAACTCTGGTGTGTGGCAGCCACAAACCTATTACACCTGCGATGTAGCCATTACCGTGGTAGAAAAGGAAGAGAAAATATCGAAACCCACAATTAGGGTTGGAAGGGTGCAGGGATTGTTGGGTACAAGAACAGAAGACTATTAGTACATGTTTGGGATTAAGAGTGGTGTTGGACATTGGATTCGAGTGGAAATTTAGAATGAATCTGAGGTGGGAGACAGTGAGTGGAGGAAGAAACATGTTCAGAAGACAAAGAGGATCTGCACAACATCACTGAATAATCACAAAGTCAGGGCAAGAATGAAGGTAAGCCTGGAACTCATTCTGAAGAAGGGTCTCGACCCAAAACGTCACCTATTCCTTTTCTCCAGAGATGCTGTCTGGCCCGCTGAGTTACTCCAGCTTTTTGTGTCTATCTTAAGTAATTTACTTAGTTCAGTGTTATGCAGATGGCAATTGTACCCGAATGAATGAATGATATTTTGTGGTCACATGTGACAAGTCACAGTGAAATCCTTTGCTTGCGGACCCAAGGTGTGCAAATAGTCGCCACATAAAGAGCGCTGACAAAGTTACAGAGTATCTGATCCAGGTCCCCCTTTGTTCTCCCCCCTTCCCCCTCCCTCACGGTGGTCCCCCGACACCGGGTCCCCCATTGTCCCTTCCCTCTTAGGGAATTGTTCCTACCTGAACAGCAATGTGGCCCACGTTTTCACAAAACGATCCCAAAAATGTGTTATAGGAGGAATCATGTCATCTTATATGTCCCGGAAATAGAAGCATGTTCGGATCAATTGGCGTGATTGATAATAGAATGGTCAAAATAATTTTTCAAATCATCTTTTTAAAAAAAAATCTTTTTTTATTAGAAGCAATGTACATACATCTTAATCATGATATGCAACATAATACGTTTCGTGTACAGCTTCTTTTTTTTATTTTTTAACTTTAACCAGTATTAGAAGAAGAGAAAAGAGGAAGAAGAGAAGAATGAAGATAGTAGTGGAGTGTAGTCCGCAGTAGTTGGCATTAAATAAATGATGATGGTTATGTAAACTGCGTGCTTGAAAAGTGTGGAAAAAAACACACAATAAAAACCACACAAAGGTCCCAAAAAGAAGAGGGCCTTAAGAAAAGAAAGGAAATAAGTAAGAATCCAAAGAAGGTACAGCTAAACAAAAAAGAAAGGGAATGTGCCTAATTCATAATGATTCACACACATCACCTAGTTCTGAAGCAATTACTTTCCAGGGTTGTGTTGCACCATATTACACTTGTAACAGGTCAATGAAAGGTGACTATATTCTTAAGAATTGTTCTTGTTTTCCTGCTAGAACGAGTCTCATTTCCTCGAGATGTAATATTTCCGACATATTTGTGATCCACATTTTGAACATTGGAATAGGAGCGTTTTTCCAGAATTTAAGTATAAGTTTTTTTGCCGTTATCAAACCATAGTTTAGGAAACATCTTTGAAATATAGTTAGTTCAGAACAGGCTTCCATTGCTCTGAAGATAATCAATTCTGTATTTGGGTCCAGTCTTAATTTAAATATTTTTGAAAAGCTTTCAAAAATTTCCTTCCAAAATTTCTGAAGTTTTGCACAGGAAACAAATGAGTGTGCTATTGTTGCCTCTTGAGTTAAACACTTATCACAGATGGGAGAAACATTTGGAAACATTTTATTTAGTTTTGTTTTTGAATAATAAAATCTGTGTACAATTTTAAATTGGATCAATGTATGTCTAACGTTAATCTAACATTTGTGTACATATAACAAATAATCTTCCCATCTGTCCTTGTGAATTTCTATCGACAATTCTTGTTCCCATTCTTTTCTTATATCTTCTGTAGAAGGTATATCTATATTTAAAATTGTATTATGAAAATACGATGTTAAGTGATGCAATTCTACCTGTCTATTCATGCCTTGCTCTAGAGGGTCCAACTTCAAATTTTGATAATCTTGTGAGTGTTTTTTCAAATAATCTCGGGTTTGTAAGTATCTAAAATATTGGTTACTTTCCAAATTATATTTAAGCTGTAAATCTTGGAATGATAAAAGTTTTCCCACTTCATACAAATCTTGCCAAGTCTTAATTCCTAATCGTTCCCAGAGAGTAAACGTTTTATCAATAGTCGATGACTTAAACGCCGGGTTGTTAGCTATCGTTGAGAGAAGCAAAAGGTTTCTTAATTTAAGAGAGGATTTTATTTGTCTCCAAGTTCGTATTGTGCTGTGAATCATCGGGTTTCTCTTATATATTGTGTTCTTCAGTTTTATTGGGGAGAAAAGGATCGCTCCTATATTAAAAGGAGTGCAATCCTCCTTCTCCATTATTGTCCATTCTGCCTGTTGTGTTGAACTGTCCAACCAGTACATTATATTTTTAATGTTCACTGCCCAATGGTAGTACATAAAATTGGGAAGTGTGAGCCCACCGTATTCTTTAGGTTTACATAAATGTCTACTTTGAATTCTATGGGATTTATAGTCCCATATGAAATTTGTAATGTATAAGTCAATTAAAAAAAAAAAGTTTTTAGGTATGTATGTAGGTATTGATTGGAATAAATACAGTATTTGTGGAAGAAAAATCATTTTAATAGCATTTATTCTGCCTATTAAGGACATCGGTAGTGTTTTCCAAAATTGGATCAACGTTTGTAATTTAGTAAGTAAGGGCAGGTAATTTGCGTTGAATAGAGATTTATATTTTCTAGTAATTTGAATACCCAAATATTTAAATCTTTCTGTAGTAATTATTATTATTTTTTTTTAAAATATTTTATTTATTAGAAGTAATGTACATTACAGTGATATAAGCCAAATATAACATAATACATTTCCTGTACCACTTCTTATTTTAAACTTTAAAAAGAAGAATAGAGATAGATAAGATAGTAAGTGCGTGAAAGAGTGATCAGAAGAAACCCGTAGAAACGTAAAACATGAGAAAGAGTAAAAAAGATAACCTAAGGAAAAAAAAGAGAAAAAATAGAAAACAGAAGATATAAGAAAGTAAAATAAGATAAAAAGGGATGTACCTACTTCGTATCTTTACAAACCCCTCACCAGGTCCTGAAACCATTTATTTTCAAAGTTATGTTGCACCCTATGCTTGTAATAAGTCGATAAATGGAGACCAAATCTTTTGGAAATGGTCTAATTTGCCTGCTAGGAGGAATCTCATGTCTTCGAGGTGTAACATTTCGGACATATATGAAATCAACATTTTTATCGTTGGTGTGGGAGCGTTTTTCCAGAATTTAAGTATACGTTTTTTTGCCATTATTAAGCCGTAATTAAGGAAACTCTTTTGGAACGGTCAGCTCAAAGCTGGCTTCCATTGTTCCAAAAATAATCAATTCTGCGTTCGGTTTCAATTTTATTATAAATAGTTTTGTAAAAAATTGTATACAAAAAACAAAGGAATGTGCTATAGTTGCTTCTTGGTATAGACATTTATCACAGATGGGGGAGACATTTGGAAAAAAATTACTTATTTTAGTTTTTGAGTAATATAGTCTATGTAAGGTTTTGAATTGGATTAGAATATATCTTACATTGATCGAGCATTTGTGCACATATAGCAAGTGTTTATCCCAACTCTCTTTCGAGATTTTTATAGCTAGTTCTTGTTCCCAATCTCTTCTAATTCTATCGGATTATGGTATTTCTATATTTAGGATGATATTATACAAATATGATATTAAATTAGTTGAGTCCGCCTTTATATTCATTGCTTCGTCTAATAAGTCTGGAGACAAATTTTGATATTCTTGTGTATATTTTTTCAAATAATCACGGATTTGAAAATATTTAAAATATTGGTTACTTCTCAGATTGCAGTTTTTGGAATGATAAAAAATTTCCATTTTCATACATGTCTCCAAACGTTTTAATTCCTATTCTTTCCCAATGTGTAAATGATTTATCAATAGTGGATGGTTTAAACGACGGATTATTAACTATGGGAGAGAGAAGCGATAGGTTTCTTAATTTTAGGGTTAATTTTATTTGTTTCCAAATTCTAATTGTACTATGAATAATTGGATTATTCAGTTTTATTGGTGAGAGAAGGATCGCTCCTATATTAAAAGGGGAGCAATCCTCTCTCTCCATTACTATCCAATCCACTCGTTGGGCAGAGTTGTCCAACAGGTGAATCACATTTTTGACATTTGCTGCCCAATAATAATACAAAAAATTAGGGAGTGTTAGTCCACCAAATTCTTTAGATTTGCACAAATGTCTTCTTTGAATTCTATGGGATTTATAGTCCCAAATAAAATTTGTGATATCAGAATCCAGTTTTTTTAAAAAACTTTTTAGGTAAGTATATTGGTATTGATTGGAATAGATATAAAATTTGTGGTAGAAAGATCATTTTTATAGCATTTATTCGGCCTATTAAAAACATCGGAAGTGTTTTCCAAAATTTAATCAGGGCGTTTAATTTATTAAGTAGTGGCATATAGTTTGCATTAAATAAAGATTTATATTTTCTGGTAATTTCAATTCCCAAATATTTAAATTTTTCTGTAGCAATTTTAAAAGGGAATTTTAACAGGTGTGTTGAATCTTGAGGTTTTATCGTCATAATGTCACTTTTATTCCAATTTATTCTATATCCTGAAAAGGATCCAAATTCCTCTATTAGATTTAATATATTTGGTATACTAATTTATGATTTTGTGATGTACAGTAGTACATCATCTGCGTATAATGATTTTTTATTATTTGAGTATTTTGTATTATAACCATGGATATTCGGATGTGTTCTAATGCTTTCAGCTAGAGGTTCTATTACAAGAGCAAATAGCAGAGGTGATAGTGAGCATCCCTGTCTATTGCCCCTGGATAATTGAAATTTCAGGGACAACATGTTATTAGTTAATATTCTAGCAGTGGGCCTGTCATATAATAGTTTTACCCATGAGATAAAATTCTCTCCCATTTGAAATGTTTGCAATACTTTAACGAGGTGGTCCCATTCCACTTGATCGAATGCTTTTTCTGCGTCCAATTAAATAATTGATAAGTCTTGTTCTTCAGTTTTATATGAATGCATTATATTAAACAGACGTCTCAGATTATTGCATGAGTATCTCTTGGGTATAAACCCCGTTTGATCCGCATTTATTAATTTACTAACATATTGACTTAATCTTCTAGCTAATGTTTTTGCTAATATTTTTTAATCTGTATTTAACAGCGCAATGGCTCTATATGAGCCAGGGTCTTCTAAATCTTTATCTTTTTTAGGTATAAGTGTAATCGTTGATTCCGCTAGTGTTTCTGGTAATGTTTGTTCTTAGAAAGCATATGTATACATTTTATGTAAACGTGGTGTAATTATCTCATAAAATCTTTTATAAAATTCATTACTAAATCCATCTGGTCCTGGTGTTTTTCCATTCTTTAGTGAGTTTATTGTTTCTTCTATTTCCTTAATTGAGATTTGTGCTCCTAATTCCTCTTGTTCGATCAGGTTAAGTTTTGGGAGATTACAGTTATCCAAGAACTCTATAACTTTAGTACTATCTGCTGAAGTTTTAGATGTATATAAATTTTGATAAAATTGAGCAAATCGTTTATTAATATCATTAGGTAGTGTTAACAATTCACCTTTATCTGATTTAATCTTTAAAATTGTATGATCTTTTTCCCGTTTTTTCAGTTGACGTGCTAGTTTATGTGGTTTATCCCCGAATTCAAAATGTTCTTGTTTTGTAATTTGAAATAATCTTTTTTTAAATTTTTTTATTTTTTATTTATTAGAAGTACATTACATTACAACCAATTACATTAGTACTCATCACGTATATCTTATTACAATTAATGTACTCCGTCATTTTTTACACTGATAAAAAGGAAAGGTTGAGATTAAGAAAAAAGAGAAAGTGAAGGAAAATAGTGAAGGTGTAAAAATGTGACAACAAGAAAGAACAGAGACCCTGTAGAAAAGAAATTAAAAAGAAAGGATTAAGAGATAGACCCTAAAGAAGAAAAAAAAGAGAAAGAGGAAAAAAGAGAAAAACAAATACTTTGTTATAAGCATCACGCAAATGGGATATACCAACTCTCCAGCTTTCATCCCCCTTTACCTGACCTCAGTTTTTTTTTTAAGTACTTTTGTAATAATTGTAATAATTCTATAAATGCAGTCCACGTCAGGTGGAAGTGATCTGGTTTACCTGCCAGGAGGAGTCTTATCTCTTCTAGGTGTAATGTTTCAAACATATTTGAAATCCACATGTTTATAGTTGGTATTGGAGCGTTTTTCCAGAATTTTAGGATTAACTTTTTTCCAGTTATTAACCCGTAATCTATTAATTTCTTTTGAAACACATTTAGTTCAGGTCTATCTTCCGTTGTTCCGAAGATAATCCATTCTGGTATCAGTTTTATTTTAAATAATTTTGTAAAGATTTCAAAAATTTCAATCCAAAAGTTTTGAATTTTTATACAAAAAACAAATGAGTGCGCTATAGTAGCTTCTTGAGATTGACATTTATCACAAATGGATGATACATTGGGGAACATTTTATTAATTTTAGTTTTTGAATAATATAATCTATGTAAAATTTTAAATTGTATTAAAGTGTGTCTTACATTAATCGAACATTTATGCACGTTTAATAAATGTTCATTCCACCTTTCCTTTGAGATTTTAATAGCTAATTCTTGTTCCCAGTCTCTTCTAATACCTTCCGTAGATGGTATTTCTACATTTAAGATAATATTATTCAAATATGATATTAAGTTTGCTGATTCAGCTTTTATCTGCATTGCTTCATCCAATACATCTGCTGGGATATTATAATGATCTTTTGTATATTTTTTCAAATAGTCACATATTTGAAAATATTTAAAATATTGATTATTTCCCAGTTTATATTTTATTTGTAATTGTTGGAATGATAGTAATTTTCCAGTTTCATACAAGTCACTGAACGTTTTAATTCCTAGTCTATCCCATTGTGTAAAAGATTTGTCTGTAATAGAGGGATTAAACGAAGGGTTATTAACTTTTGGAGATAAAAGCGATAGATTTCTTAATTTTAAATCTTGTTTTATTTGTTTCCAAGTTCTGATTGTACTATGTATAATTGGGTTTTTGTTATAATTTATGTTATTCAGTCTCTTTTTTATTTTTTTTAAATTTTTTTTTAATATTTTTATTTTATTAGAAGTAAGTACAATTGTATACAATCATATTTTCATAATACCTTTTATGTACAGCTTCTTATTTTTTAAATTTTTTGAAATAAAGAAGAAAAAGAAAAAAGTTAGATAATGAAAAATAGAAAAATGTGAGATATATAGTGTGTGAAAAAGAAAAATAAAGAATGAAATAAGAAAGTTGAGACATAGAAAATAGAAGAAAGAGAATAAATGAAAAGAAGAGAAGAAAAGAAAATAGAAGGAGATCATTTATAATCTTGACCATCCGCAGTCACGGATTAGCTTTTACACCTGTTTTGCACCATACGTTTCCAAAAAGACGACAAATGGAGACCAACTCGTTATGAATTGGTCAAATTTATCTATTAGGAGGAATCGCATTTCCTCAAGATGTGCGGTATCCAACATACTTGCAATCCACATTTTGAGCGTTGGTATTGGTGTATTTTTCCAAAATTTCAATATTAATTTTTTTGCTATTATTAAACCATAATTAAAAATTGACTTTTGAGATGAGCTCAATTTGTTCCCGTCTTCCATTACCCCAAATATAATCAATTCATTATTGGGTTCCATTTTTGTCTTAAATAATTTTGTAAATATTTCGAAAATATTACTCCAAAATCCATGAAGTTTTATACAAGAAACAAAAGAGTGTGTTATAGTTGCTTCTTGGATTAAACATTTATCGCAAATGGGCGATATATTTGGATAAAATTTATTTAATCTTGTTTTTGAGTAATATAATCTATGTAAAATTTTAAATTGGATTAGATTATGTCTTGCGTTAATCGAACACTTGTGAATGTATGTCAAATACTTTTCCCATGTAGCCTTCGTAATTTTTATCAATAATTCCCGTTCCCACTCTTCTCTAATTACCTCGGTCACAGGTAAATCTATATTTAAGATACTATTATATAAATATGCTATTAATTTTTGTGTATCAGCTTTTATATTCATTACTTCTTCTAGTAAATCAGGAGTTATTTTTTGATATCCCTGTATGTATGTCTTCAAAAAATTACAAATCTGAAAATATTTAAAATAATGAGTGTTTTTCAGTTTAAATTTTAATTGTAATTGTTGAAATGATAATAAATCTCCCATTTCATACATATCCCCGATCCTTTTAATTCCTAAACTTTCCCATTGATTATATATTTTATCCATCATAGATGGTTTAAATAAAGGATTATTCGCTATCGGTGTTAACAATGATAGGTTTCTTAATTTTAAGGATAGTTTTATTTGTTTCCATATTCTTATTGTATCTTGTATAATTGGGTTTTTCTTATATATTGTATTGTTCATTTTTTTCGGGGAGAAGAGGATTGTTCCTATATTACAAGGATAACAATCCTCTTTCTCCATTTTTATCCATTGTCTGTTGAGTTGAACTATCCAACCAGTAAATTATATTCTTAATATGTATTGCCCAATAGTAATACAAAAAATTAGGGAGTGAAAGTCCCCCGACATCTTTTGGTTTACATAAGTGTTCTTTTTTAATTCTATGTGATTTGTAATCCCAAACAAAATTAGTGATATTAGCATTCAGTTTAGAGAAGAAATATTTTGGTACATATACTGGTATAGATTGAAATAAGTATAATAACTGTGGTAAGAAGCTCATTTTAATAGCATTTATTCTGCCTATTAATGATAAAGGGAGTGTTTTCCAAAATTTTATCATTATATTAAGTTTATTTATTAAGGGTATAAAATTAGCATTGAATAAAGCTTTATGTTTTCTAGTAATCTGTATACCCAGATATTTGAATTTTTCTGTTGCTATTTTAAAGGGGAATTTCAATAAGTGTGTGGATTCTTGAGGTTTTAACGTCATAATTTCACTTTTGTTCCAATTTATTCTATATCCTGAAAAGGACCCAAATTCCTCTATTAAATTTAATAAATTTGGTATACTCGTTTGTGAATTTGTTATATATAACAAAATATCGTCTGCATACAATGAAATTTTATTATTTGAGTCCCTAGTATTATAACCCTGAATATTCGGATGGCTTCTTATACTTTCAGCCAGAGGTTCTATCATAAGGGCAAATAGCAGGGGTGATAAAGCACATCCCTGCCTATTACCCCTTGATAATTGAAATTTTTGAGATAACATGCTGTTAGTTAATATTCTTGCCATCGGTTTATCATATAATAATTTCACCCATGCAATAAAATTCTCTCCCATATTAAATTTTTGTAATACTATGTATAAATACTGCCATTCTACCTGATCAAATGCTTTCTCTGCGTCCAAAGAAATAATTGCTAAGTCTTTTTCTTCCTTTTTATGTGAGTACATTATATTAAACAGGCGTCTCAAATTATTAAATGAATATCTTTTGGGTATAAACCCCGTTTGATCAGGGTTTATCAATTTACTAATATATTTGCTTAGTCTTCTAGCTAAGGTCTTTGCTAGAATTTTCTGGTCGGTATTTAAAAGTGATATAGCTCTATATGAACCCGGTTCCTCTAGATCTTTATCTTTCTTTGGAATAAGCGTAATAGTTGATTCTGCTAATGTTTCAGGTAATTTATTTTCTTTAAAAACGTGAGTATATAAATTAAATAGATAGGGGGTCGTTATCTCATGAAACTTTTTATAAAATTCATTACTAAAACCATCTGGTCCCAGTGTCTTACCATTTTTCAGCAATTTTATTGTTTCACCTATTTCTTCGATTGTAATTTGCGCTCCTAGTTCTTCTTGTTCCAAAAGGTTAAGTTTTGGTAGATTACATTTATCTAAAAAATTTGTAATTTTACTATCTTCTGTTTTGGTTTTTGATGTATATAAATTCTGATAAAATTGAACAAATCTTTTATTGATATCTTTAGGTAGTGTTAGTAATTCACCATTCTCAGATTTAATTTTATTTATAGTATTTTCCTTTTCCTGTTTTTTCAATTGACGTGCCAACAGCTTATGTGGTTTGTCACCAAACTCAAAATGTTCCTGTTTTGTAATTTGGAATAATCTTATTACTCTTGCCGAGAGAATTCGGTTAAGTTTAAATTTCAGTAGTATTATCTTATTATGTTTATCTATAGTGGGATCTTTAGCATTATCTAACTCTAACTGTCTTATTCAGTTTCATTGGTGAGAGGAAGATCGCTCCAATATTACCAGAGGAGCAGTCCTCTCTCTCCATTACAATCCAGTCCACTTGCTGGGCAGAGTTGTCCATCAGTTGGATCATATTTTTAATATTTACTGACCAATAATAATACATGGTTAGGGAGTGGTAAGCCCCCTAATACTTTAGCTTTGTTCAAGTGTGTTCTTTGTATTCTATGGGATTTATAATCCCATATAAAATTAATAATCTCTGAGTTCAATTTAAAAAAAAACTTATTTGGTAGGTATATAGGAATCGATTGAAATAGGTATAAAATTTGTGGTAAGAAGATCATTTATATTGCATTTATTCGGTCTATTAAAGACATCGGAAGCGTTTTCCAAAATTTAATTAATGTATTTAATTTATTAAGTAGAGGATCATAATTTGCTTTGAACATGCCTTGATATGTTCTGGTGATTTCAATACCCAAGTATTTAAATTTTTCTGTAGCTATTTTAAAAGGGAATTTTAAAAGATGTGTTGAGTCTTTCGGTTTTATTGACATAATTTCACTTTTATTCCAATTTATTCTGTATTCAGAAAAGGATCCAAAGTCCTCAATTAGATTTAGTATGTTTGATATAGTAATTTGAGGTTTTGTAATGTACAATAATATATCATCCGCATATAAAGATATTTTATTATTTGAGTATTTAGTATTATACCCATGGATATCTGGGTTCTAATTTTTTCTGCTAAAGGTTCAACTAGAAGAGCAAACAACTGTGGTGATAATGAGCATCCTTGAAATAATCTTATAACTTTTGCTGATAATATGCTAACTGCCTTTGTTCATTCTTATTCTTTTTATTTTGAAAAGCTTGATATGAAATTATAGATCCTCTGATAAATGCTTTAAAAGATTCCCATAGTAAAGCGGGTGAAATATCTGGGGTGTCGTTGGTCTCGAAAAAAAGTTCCATCTGTTGTTTTAAATATATACCACCTTGTGGATCATTTAGAATTTGAGGATTAAACCTCCAAAACGATTTTTTATTGGGCATTCCTTCAAGTTTAAAAAAAAAAGCTAACGGGGAGTGGTCAGAAATAATGCTGTTGTGATATTTTGGGTTCATTGTGAAGGGAATTAATTTTGTGTCCACTAAAAAATAGTCAATACGTGAATAGGTTCTGTGTACCGTTGAATAAAACGAGTATTCCCTTCCAGCTGGGTTAGCGATCCTCCAAACAACTGTTGTATTTGTGTTTTTTATGTATGTATTTAGGAGTTCACTAGTTTTAGATTTTATGTTACCCCTCTTTTGTTGTGTAGATTTATCCAGGTATGGATCTAAAATGCAATTAAAGTCTCCCCCAATTATCACGTTTTGATAATTAAACTCTGAGATTATATTCAGGATTTTATTAAAAAATTGGAGATTACCAAAATTAAGCGCATAAATATTTACCATGGTGATTGGAGTAGCATGAATCTCTCCGGTAACTATGAGATATCTCCCTTCCTTATCTATTATGATATTCTTTGATTTAAATGGTATACCTTTACGAATAATAATTGCCGTACCTCTAGATTTAGAGATATATGAAGATTGATATGTTTGACCTATCCAATTTGCCTTCAATCTAATCTGAGCTTGCGATTTCAGATGTGTTTCTTGTAAGAAAATTATGTCTGACGAGCGATTTCAATTGTGCGAAAATCTTACCCCTTTTAATAGGTTCGTTAGCACCCCTTATGTTCCAACTGCAAAATGTGATTCCTCCTAGTTTCTTTTGTTTATCGTCTTGCATTTTTAATTATTTTAATACCTTTGAGTCATACGGTGCAACCAATACCAATACCTCAGGTCTCTGTGTGTTGGGGGAGCATTTGCGACTAATAAATTCTGTTGGTACATCCCTTTTAAAGTTGTCCTTAAACAAAAAGACAAAAAAGTGTGAAATATTGTGACAAAAAAAATAACTTAAAAAGTGATATTACAGTGTCTAAAAATAACGACACTGTAACAAATTATCCACCTAATGGTGGTAGTTACAAGTTTCTAAAAGGGTAGTAATTTCTGTAGTAATTCTAAAAGGGTATTTTAAAAGATGTGTTGACTCTTGAGGTTTTATCGTCATTATTTCGCTTTTATTCCAATTTATTCTATATCCTGAAAAGGAACCAAATTCTTCTATTAAATTTAATAAATTTGGTATCCTAATTTGTTATTTTGTAATGTATAATAATACATCATCTGCATATAATGATATTTTATTATTAGAGTTTTTAGTATTGGAACCATGAATATTAAGGTGCATTCTTATATTTTCTGCTAAGGGCTCTGTCACCAGGGTAAATAGAAGGGGTGATAAAGCACATCCCTGTCTATTGCCCCTGGATAGTTGAAATTTCAGGGGATAGTATGTTATTAGTCAATATTCTAGCCGTTGGCTTATCATATAGTAATTTTATCCATAGGATAAAATTATCTCCCATTTGAAATTTTTGTAATACTTTAAAAAGGTATTCCCATTCCACCTGATCAAATGCTTTTTCTGCATCCAATGAAATAATTGATAAGTCTTCCTCTTCTATCTTATATGAATGCATTATGTTGAAAAGACGTCTCAAATTATTAAATGAATGTCTCTTAGGTATAAACCCTGTTTGATCCGGGTTTATCAATTTACTAACATGTTTACTTAGTCTTCTTGCTAAGGTTTTAGCTAATATTTTCTGATCTGTGTTTAATAATGCAATGGCTCTATATGACCCGGGGTCCTCTAGATCTTTATCCTTTTTAGGTATGTGTTATAGTCGACTCCGCTAGTGTTTCTGGTAATTTCTGTTCTTTGAATGCATATGTGTAAAGTTTCTGTAAGCGTGGTGAAATTATTTCTTTTTTTTTTTATAGAATTCATTACTAAATCCGTCCGGTCCAGGAGTTTTACCGTTCTTCAAAGACTTTATTGGCTCCTAATTTGAGCTCCTAATTCTTCCTGTTCCATCACATTAAGTTTTGGGAGATTATACTTTTCCAAAAAAATTGTGATTTTGATACTATCTGTTGATGTTTTTGATGTATATAAATTTTGATAGAATTGTGCAAACCTTTTGTTAATATATTTGGGTAGTGTTATCAATTCCTCTTTATCTGACCTAACTTTTGGAATCATATGATCCTTTTCCCATTTTTTCATTTGTCGTGCCAGGAGTTTATGTGGCTTGTCACCGAATTCAAAATTTTCCTGTTTTGTAATTTGGAATAGTCTAATGATTCTTTCCGATAAGATTCTATTCAATTTAAATTTCAATATTAATATCTTATTATGTTTATCCATAGTTGGGTCTTTGGCGTTGTCTAAGTCCAATTGTCTAATTTTTTCTTCTAAATTCAATTGTTCCATCTTATTTTTTTTATTTTGAAACGCTTGATATGAAATTATCGATCCTCTGATAAATGCCTTAAACAATTCCCATAATAATGAGGGTGATATACCTGGTGTATCATTGGTCTCAAAAAAAAATTCCATCTGTTGTCTTAGATATGCACAACCCTGAGAGTTGTTTACAATTTGGGGATTAAATCTCCAGAACGATGTTTTATTGGTCATTCCTTCTATTATTAAGAAGAAAGTTAACGGCGCATGATCTGAAATGATACTACTATGGTATTTTGGATTTGATGTACATGGAATTAATTTCGTTTCTACTAAAAAGTAGTCAATTCGTGAATAGGTTTTATGTACCATACGTCTGTTATATTTGTATTTTTTATGTATGTATTTAAGAATTCACTAGATTTAGATTTAATGTTTGACCTTTTTTGTTGTGTTGATTTATCCAGATAATTGTCGAGAACGCAATTGAAATCTCCTCCAAATATCACATTTTGATAATTAAGCTCTGAGATTAAGTTCAACATTTTGTTAAAGAATTGAGGATTATCAAAGTTAGGTGCATAAATATTTACCAAGGTGAACTGAGGTCGAGTTTATCTCTCCCGTAACTATGACATACCTCCCATCTTTGTCTATTATTTTATTCTTTGGTTTAAATGGTATACCTTTTCGAATTATAATTGCCGTACCTCTAGATTTAGTACTATGTGGGGGGTGGAGGGGGGGGATGTGGGGGAAACCGTTAGTCTCTTCCCTGTACGGGGACCCGACTTTTTCCCTGTCGGGTCTCCGGTGTCGTTGGGCCTAACATCGTGGAGCCGGCGGCGGCCTCCGGCCGGGACCGTCCTGAAGGCTCCAGTGGCGGAGCCTGCGGACCTGACATCACGGAGCTGGCCGTCTTCGGAGCGGGGAAAGCTGTGGTGGCGCTCAGCTGTGACCCGACTTTGGAGCTTCGGAAGCTCCGGCTGCAGGCCCGGTGGACAGGAACATCGGGAGCTCCAGGTCCCTGGTGGGAGACCGCTTTTCGGAGCTCCCGCAATGGCAACTTCTCCCGCTGGAATCGCGGGGTTTAAAGGACACGGAGCGAGGCCTAACATCGCCCGGTGCGGGTTAGCATCGTCCGCCGGGGGCTCTAACATCGGAGTCCCAGTTCGCCTAGATGGTGCAGTTGGACTGCTGGACCGCGGGTGAAGAACAAAGGGAAGAGATAAGACTTTGCCTTCCATCACAGTGAGGAGGTGTTGGAGACTCACTGTGATGGATGTTTATGTAAACTGTGTTAAGTGTGGGTCTTGGGGTTTTTTGTAATGTAAAAAACTGTAGTAAATGCAATTTCGTTCAAACCTAGGTTTGAATGACAATAAATAGCATTCCATCCATTCCATTCCATATGAGGAATGGAATGTCTGACCGATCCAATTAGCCCTCAGCCTTATCTGCGCTTGTAATTTCAAATGTGTTTCCTGTAAGAAAATTATATCGGCATTGAATGATTTTAATTGTGCCAAGATCTTACCCCTTTTGATTGGATCATTAATACCCCTTACGTTCCAGCTGCAAAACGTAATTCCACCTATTTTATTTTGTGTAATGTCTTGCATTTTTAAATTAATTTAATACATTTATGTCATATGGTGCAACACAATACCTTGATCTTCCAGGTGTGGAGTGTGTACTTATCTCTTCTTGGTATTCTAAGCACAACCCTTTAGAGAGTATCCTTAAAAAAAAACCTGAAACGTGAATAGTGATTCAAAAATATAACAAGTGATATTGCAGTAGTGATAATAACACTGCACTGCTAGAAAAAACCCACCAAAAGGTGGTAGAAATTATTCTTGCGACTTCCGTCGTTGTTAATAAACATTTACCTCCACTCCCTTTGCCAAGTAATATCAGAAGGAGGAGGGGTCCATACAAAGGTATATAGAAATACATCCAACATCTAAATCTAATTAAATCTTTTCGTGAATATATATTTACTATGTACTAACAATTGTTATATTAAACTTCATTGATCTAAACCATTGTCTTGCAATAAAGTACTCTTTCGAATTGGAAGGGGTTAACCAAAGGTACATTCTTGGCTATTTGCCAATTACCTCATGTTTAAATTTCAACTTTGTATAAGACATTTCATGAATTAGATTTCCGAATTAGTTACACCCATATTAGTATATTATTATAGTTAACTTAAATCAATATAATTAAGTCACCGCCACTAATCCACCAGTCCGTTAGCCAATTAGAATACATCCACCCCCCTCCAGGGGTACTCTATT
This sequence comes from Malacoraja senta, assembly GCA_038087875.1. Taxonomy (NCBI): domain Eukaryota; kingdom Metazoa; phylum Chordata; class Chondrichthyes; order Rajiformes; family Rajidae; genus Malacoraja; species Malacoraja senta. The sequence continues at coordinate 25,958,126 of CM075980.1, forward strand.
CTTTATAGTAATTCATTTTAGGTTAATAAAACTATATTAAATCACTACTTTATATGTTAGTCTGTAATCAAACTATAATAAAACTATATTAAATCATTCCTTTATATCTAAGTCTATAATCAAACAAATCTTTTTATTAATAAGTTGTTAATTTCGGCTCCCTTTAATTAGCCTGTTACATGTTCTGCGACTCCCTTTTGTTCTCATCGAAATAGATTCGACCTTGGTTACACATTCCAAAGCTGATAAGTGTCTAGACTTTGCCACATGTTAGAATTACGCCATCTTAACAGAGTCTTTTTTTAATATCAGTTACTTCAAAAGTCAAATTTTCTCAACTTCTTCTCAAATAAAGTTTATAGCCAAACCGTCTCTTGACAGCCATGTGATTTACTTATCCCATGACCTTCTTTACAAGGTCTTCTTTTTTTTTAAATTTAAATTTTTATTAGAGGTATCTGCATATCATAGTCCAAACCAATACAAACTTTGTTTAACGATTACATATTAGGTATCCAGGGTTCCGGGGATCCAGTTACCAAATTAGCTGGGATCCTCCTTTATCGGTTACATATTAACATTACCTCTAATTATTTATTTATGTTTATAGATAAGAAAAATAAAGAAATAAAGAGAAATTAGAAAAAAAATAAGATAAACTATCAATAATACAACAGGAGATAGGTCCGTAGGTCAGAAAACATAACTATTCATCTAGTCCTGGGTTCAGGTTTCAGTCAGGTCTCCGCGCAGGCCCAGTCTACCCCTTCAAATAATCTATAAATGGAGACCATATTTTAGTAAATAATTCTTGTTTGTCAATTAAGACATATCTAATTTTTTCCAAATATAAGGTCTCCGACATCTCCATAATCCACATCTTAAATGTGGGGGTTGCAGGATTTTTCCAAAATTTTAATATTAATTTTTTCCCAATTATTATACTGTAATCAAGGAAATTTCTTTGGTTTGTTGTAAATTTTAGGTATTGTTCTGATATGCCCAATATTATTAATTTAGGATCGGGATCCAGTTGAGTATTAACAACTACAGAGATTATTTTTAAAATATCCATCCAGTAATTTTTAATTTTTATACAATTTACAAAAGTATGGGTTAAATTAGCCACCAAGTATTGGCATTTATCACAGATAGGAGAGATATTAGGAAAGATTCTATTTAATTTTGTTTTTGAATAATGCAGTCTATGTAGTACTTTAAATTGTATTAAAGAATGTCTGGTATTTAATGAGCATTGATGTATATGTTGTAGACTTTTCATCCCAAATATCTTTTGTTATGGGTTGGGCTAATTCATTTTCCCATGCTAGTCTATATAATTCCGTCGACGGAATCTCACTGTCTAAAAGAGTATTATAAATGTAAGATATTAATTTAACTGTATTAGGGTGTTTATTCAAACATTCATCTAGAATCTCTGGTTTTCTAGTTCTGTATTCTTGTGTATGTGATTTAACATAATCTTTAAGTTGTAAGTATCTAAAAAAAATATTTCAATGTAATCCATAATTCTGTTGTAGTTCCTGAAACAAGAGAAAAATACTATTTCTATAAAGATGTCCCATCTTTTTAATTCCATGATTTTTCCATTGTACAAAACCTTTATCCAACACTGAGGGTTTAAATGAAGGATTATTTGCAATGGGGAGAGAAAGTGATAAATCATCCAATTTTAATGTCTTTTTTAGTTGTTTCCAAATTCGAATACCACTATATATTATAGGGTTTTCACTATAGATTTTTTTATTCAATTTTGTAGGAGCTAACAGGATCGGCCCAATTTCAAAAGGCAAACAATCTTCCTTTTCCATCTTTAACCAGTCTGGTTGTTGATCCATATCTTCCAACCAAAAATTCATATTTTTGACATTAACTGCCCAAAAATAAAGTAAAAAATTTGGTAAAACGAACCCCCCTTTGGTCTTGGGTTTGCATAGGTGTTTTTTGCTTATTCTGTGGTTCTTATAATCCCAGATAAAACTTGTCACTATAAAGTCAACTTTTTTAAAGAAATTTTTGGGGAGATATATCGGAATTGATTGAAAAAGGTATAGCAATTGCGGAAGGAAAATCATTTTTATAGCATTAACTCCAGTACAGAGATATCGTGAAATTTCACTATGATCTGTTTCGGGGGGTCTCCTGACCTCGATTGCGCCCTTCGGACCCGGTGTGCCATATCTATCTTCAGTTTGTCAGGCAGGTTGAATACTTTTTGAAGTAAGTCGGAGGTGAATTCCCGGGTATCCAATCCGGTCTCTCTTCCTTCTTTCACATCGACTATTCTTAAATTCTGGCGTCGTGACCTGGCTTCCAAGTCCAAACATTTCTCTGCCATTTTGGCCAGTTTCCCCAAGGTATTCTGCTGTTCTTTTTTCATTCTCTTCATCTGATCTGACATTTCCTTCATCGTAATTTCCATTTCTTTCATAGCTGAGCTGAATGCTTTTGTAGTGTCTTTCAGCATTTGCTTGCATTCCTTTTCCACCCTTGCGATTTCTGCAGTTAAATCAGTCTCAATTTTATCAATCCATTTTTTTAAAGTACCGATTTCTGCGATAATTTCAAGCTTCCAACGCTGCATATTCAGAGTCAAGCCTTCGTCTAGGATGTTAATCTCAGCGTGTAGAATGTTAGCAAATTCATTCAATATCGATTTTTTTAATAGATTCTTCAATTTCTTTTTCTCTTACTTTTATAGCTTTTTCAGCCCTTTCAGCCATTTCTGCAGCTACTTTTAGAGCTTGCGTCTCTTCTTCGGAACTTTCTGATGTTGTTAGTTGCGTTTTATCCAGCTCTATCGTTCGTTGTTTTATTTGAGATCTTGTAGCAGGTCTCTTGGGATTCTTCTTGTGCATTTAAAAGTATCGGAAAACCCCGTTATCAGCGGGATTTCCGATAACTCCTCTTACACGATAAGAAATCCCTATGGTAGTTATTTTTAGGATGCCCCATCTTCCAAATCGTCTTTTTTAGCGCTTTAAATTATTCATCGGGAGCGGAGGTAAATGCTGCACCTCTCACCACTCCATGGCGCCACCGGAAAGTAGCTTTTTCAAATAATCTTAAACGACCTGGTAATGAATGTTGTTGTGCTTCATTGTGAACCAAAAAAAAAATTCTATAGGTACGCAGTTTGAAAAATGTTTTGAATTGAATTTCCCCCCCCCGCCTCCTTTGATCCAGACAAAATCATGAGAGCGCACAGGTAGGGGAATCAAGAAACAGAGGATATAGGTTTAAGGTGAGGGGGAAAAAATTTAATAGGAACATTATGGGTAACTTTTGTTTTACACAAAGGGAGGTGGGTGTACGGAACGAGCTGCCAGAGGCGTTGACGCACGTACTATCATGCCATTTAAGTGACATTTTGACAGGTAGATTTAGAGGGTTATGGGCCAAAAGCAGGCAGGTGGGTTGGCATGGGCATGTTGGTTGGCATGGGCAGGTTGGGCCAAAGGGCCTGTTTTCACTCTCTATGACAATACATCCGACAAAATATGGTTATACGTTAATTTTGTATGTTAAATGCACTCCAAGTGCAAATGGTAGAATGTGGTAAGAAAAGAAAATGAAGGGAGAAATGTAGGACTAGAGGGAGAGAGGAATGGTGGGTAGAAAGGAACGGGGGATGGGGAGAGAGATTGGAAGAAAAATGGGAGACCCAGAGTAAGGAAGGGCGGGTGAAGAGAAAATGGTGGAGAAAGGGACCATCGATATCCGCACACTAGCACTATCCTACACGCTAGGGTCAAGTTACAATTTTACCTAAGCCAATTAACCGACAAGCCTGCATGCCTTTGGAATGTGGGAGGAAACCAGAGCACCCGAGAAAAATCCCTCGCACAACTGGCGATGACGTACAAATTCTGTACAGACAGCACCCGTAGTCAGGATCGAACCCGGGTCTCTGGCGCGGTAAGGCAGCAACTCTACCGTTGCGCCACCGTGCCGCCAGCTTTGACGCTTTGTCTTTAATTACTCTCCCCTTGGAAGCAGTCGGCGGTCTTCCTGCTCAATGCTGGTTTACAAATTCCGAAAGCTGGGTTACAAATTCTTGGAAGAAGGTTCTCGACCCGAAACGTCACCAATTCCTTCTCTCCACAGATGCTGCCTCATCCGCTGAGTTTCTCCAGCAGTTTGGGTCTACCTTACAAATTCCGAACCTTGTTCCTGCTGCAAATATTCTCATCGAAGAGGCAAGAGGCGACGCGTCCCTCATTCATGTCCAGAAATCGATCGCGCGTTACCTCCCACTCCAGTCTACCCCCAGGTAAAGTTTTACGACACGACACGATAGAACTTTATTTAACCCAGGAGGGAAATTGATATGCCAACAGTCATAAAAACACAAAATACATGAAACATGAAATTAAAGTGACAAGTGGAAAGGATCGGGGATGTGCAAAGATTGGAGGGGGGGGGAGGAAGAGGAGGGGGGGAGGAGTCAGTCTCAGTCTACCCCACAACAGGAGTTGTACAGTTTGACAGCCACAGGGAAGAATCTCCTGTGGCGTTCTGTGCTGCATCTTGGTGAAACCAGTCTGTTGCTGAAGGTGCTCCTCAGGTTGACCAGTCTGTCATGGAGGGGGTGAGCTGTATTGTTCAGGATGCTTCGCAGTTTGAGGAGCCAGCCTTCCTGATGAGTTTGTTGATCCTCTATATTCAGGTAAAGTGGTGTTGAATGTCACCAAAACTAACTACCTGCTTGTGTGCGAGAGAAGGGGTGTACAAGGAGCAGCCGGAGGCACCTCTTCGGCCGATCGTGCGCCATCGTGTCGCTGCCTGAATTTGCGGTGTTGTCCCGCCTTCTCTCTCCACTCGCTAGACAGACACAGAATGCTGAAGTAACTCCGCGGGACAGGCAGCATCTCTGGAGAAAAGGAATGGATGACGTTTCGGGTTGAGACCCTTCTTCAGACTGCGAGTCCAGAGAGAGGAAAACGAGATATAGAAAGGTAGGGTGTGAAATCAAGAGATCAAAGCAGCGATGCTCAAGGAAATGTAGAATGGTTCATGGTTGGATGAGGGGAAGGTGACAACGTGGCATAGAAACAGTCTGTCTGTTTTTTTGTCATTTTTTTAAAATTTTATCGTGTGTTAAAAGTTTGTGTAAATGTTCTCCGGTTTGTTTTATGTGGGGGGAGGGGGAGGGGGTTGGGGGAAACTTTTTTTCAGTTTCTTACCTTGCCGGTGATGTGATTAATTTCCGGGTCACATCTCCGGTCGCTCTGCGGCCTACCATCGATGGAGTTGGAGGCCTCCTCGGACTGACTTGAGCACCATCGCGGGGCGTGGACTTAACATCGGAGCTGATCCCTTACCACTTACCATCAGGAGCTCGAGGTCTCAGGAGGCCGCGTCGGGAAGCTCCAACGACACTGAGGCTCGACCAGCCCCGGGGTCTAATCACCGGCGCGGGGGAGGTGACATCCCCCCGCTGCAGGAAATGATCGCCCCGATGCGGAGGACCAAAACGCCCGCCGACTACGGGAGTCTAGATCATCCCGTCAACGGACGGCTCGAGGCCCCCGACCGTGGGAGAGCAGAGAGGGGAAGAGATTTAAACTTTTTTATCGCCTTCCATCACAGTGAGGAATGTGGAGGAGTCACTGTGGTGGATGTTTCTGTTAAAATGTATTTTGTGTGTTCAATTGCTTTTTATTTGTATGACTGGCGGCAAATGAAATTCCTCGTAAGTTGCAAAACATACTTGGCTAATAAAGTTTTATTGTGATTGTGATTGATTGTGGTTGTAAAATTAATCAGGAAGATAGAGAAACTAGTCTGAGAACTAGCGTGTTAGAGGGACAGGGAGAGAGAAAAAGTCAGGGTTACTTGAAGTGAGAGAAATCAAATTCATACTGCTGGGTTGTAAGCTGCCCAAGTGAAATATGAGGTTGTAGATTTCCTTCTGTGTATATGAATAGAAGAATCAAACAAACAAAATACAGGTGACAATGAGGCATACAGTAAAGTTAACCAGGAGGACAGAAAAACTAGTCGGAGAACTGGGGTGGGGGGGGGGGGGGAGAGAGGGAAAGCAAGGGTTACTTGAAGTTAGAGAAGTCAATATTCATACCGCTGGGTTGTAAGCTGCCCAAGCGAAATATGAGGTGGTGCTGCACCTCCAGTTTGCGTGTGGCCTCACTCTGTCAGTGGAGGAGGCCCAGGACAGAAAGGTCAGTGTGGGAAGAGAAGTTAAAGTGTTTGGCAACCGGGAGATCACGTAGGCCGAGGCGGACTGAGCGGATTCCGCTCATTTGTTCTGCGCCCGCATTGTCGCTCAGGGCCGAGGCTTCATCAGTCGCTGTGCATGTCCATCGTAAACCATGTCCAGGTCAACAGCTGAAGTTTGTGTACAATACAGCTCCTGACAGACGTTAGGGATGTTTGCACTGTGCATACTTCACTATTCCCTTTCTTTTTGTTTGATTCCTCTATTCATATAGACAGAAGGAAATCTGCAATCTTTGAGAACTGAGAGGAGGATATGAGTTTGTATATTCTCACTCCTAACTATCGGGGTGTGTAGAAACAGAAATGCTCTGGACATTAAACAGAACACTGCAAATGTGGTTGAAGATAGGGTTAAAATCTTACTATAGTATTTTAATAGGTTTAATACTGTAAATTGGTACTAATCTGGTTGTAGATTGGTTTAAGATATTATAGTAATTCAATATTTTAAATAATGCAAATACGTACTAATCTGGTTGAAGGAAGGAACTGCAGATGCTGGTTTCGACCGAAGATAGACACAAAATGCTGGAGTAACTCAGTGGGCAGGCAGCATCCCTGGAGAAAAGGAATGGGTGACGTTTCAGGTCGAGACCCTTCTTTAGGCGGGTCTCTGAAGAAGGGTCTTGACCCAAAAGCGTCATAATTCCTTCTCTCCAGATATGCTCCCTAATCTGCTGAGTTACTCCAGCATTTTGTATCTGTCTTCTGTTAATCTGGTTGAAGATGTGTTTAAAATATTAGTTTAATACTGTAAATGTGTACTAATCTGGTTAAATAATAGTCCAAAATATAGCATTTTAATGTTTTTAAACCTATTCTTCTGCAGTTGTATAGGGCTCTGGTGAGACCACGTCTGGAGTATTGTGTACAGTTTTGGTCTCCTAATTTGAGGAAGGACATCCTTGTAATTGAGGCAGTGCTGCGTAGGTTCACGAGATTGATCCGTGGGATGGTGGGGCTGTCATATGAGGAAAGATTGAAAAGACTAGGCTTGTATTCACTAGAGTTTAGAAGGATGAGGGGGGATCTTATAGAAACATATAAAATTATAAAAGGACTGGACAAGCTAGATGCAGGAAAAATGTTCCCAATGTTGGGCGAGTCCAGAACCAAGGGCCACAGTCTTAGAATAAAGGGGAGGTCATTTAAGACTGAGGTGAGAAAAAACATTTTCACCCAGAGAGTTGTGAATTTATGGAATTCCCTGCCACAGAGGGCAGTGGAGGCCAAGTCACTGGATGGATTTAAGAGAGAGTTAGTTAGAGCTCTAGGGGCTAGTGGAGTCAAAGGATATGGGGAGAAGGCAGGCACGGGTTATTGATAGGGGACGATCAGCCATGATCACAATGAATGGCGGTGCTGGCTAGAAGGGTCAAATGGCCTCCTCCTGCACCTATTTTCTATGTTTCTATGTTTAGATTTAGATGGAACAAATATTAAAATATAATACAATACAATTAAGCACTTAATCAATACTATACTTTTAAAAGTCTGAAGAAGGGTCTCGACTCAAAACATCACCCATTCCTTCTCTCCAGAGATGCTGCCTGTCCCGCTGAGTAACTCCAGCATTTTGTGTCTACCTTCGACTTAAACCAGCAACTGCAGTTCTTTCCTACATACTTTAAATCAGGAACCAGAGAATCACTTGAAAGTTGCTCTGAAAATTGACAAGCAGAAAAAAATGCTGTCTTGGATTTAAACAGCATAGGGGAAAAATACATTTACCCATGTAATCTCCCTGCAGTAATCAGACACTATTGTCTCTTAAGACCACAACTGCAATATTAACCTTGGATGGCCACTGAAATGAACGAGTAATCGTTTCTATAGATACTTCTTGTAATGATAATCTAAACTATGTAACATGCAGCCGTTAGTATTTTTTACCTTGCAGTGACAAAAATTAATTTATTACTATTTGAAAAGACTTCTATTTTTGAAAACTGCGCAAGAAAAATAACGTTGCGAGTCTGAAAATGTTAGCCCTTAATCCCCTTTCCCCCAAATAACATGAGCTTTCTTGGGAACATAAAGGAGCTGTCCCACTGCGGCGACCTAATTCGCGAGTTCAGACGAGTTTGCCCTCGACTCATACTCGCAGCATGGTCGACACGAGGTCCTAGCAGGTCTTTGTAATGGCCCTGTTTCGGTGCGAGTCCACCCATGAGTGATCCCGAGTGAAAGAAAAAATCAAACTCGTGGTTTTCTACGAGATTCCAAGTTTATGTTCACGAGTTTCAACGAGTTCCCACGTGTATGTCTAAGTTTGCCGTTTACTTCTCATTTCTGGGATGTACCAAGTTCCTCTCCCGAGTTATTCTTGAGCCAACAACGACTACCGACGTGTGGAAAAATCATCACATGGATAAAAATGATGTCATGCAGGGTTTTTTTCACTATAAAAAGCCTCCCATGACCATGGACAGAACTGCCCCAATGATCAGCTTCTCCATGTCTCTTATTATTATATTAGAAATGTCAAGCATGTTGCACGCTGGATATCTCTTTGGGTAAGCTCCGTGAACATGTTTACGTGATTACTTTGTGGTCGCACGGAACAGGCTCATGCAGCTTAAACTTGTGTTTTGATTCTGTCAATGAACCTCGCAGTGTAGTTTTATATAAGCAAAGATTCCCATCTGTTAGCCATCTAGCAACAGATGGGGAAAGAGCCCTTGGTCAGGCTGGTAAAGTGAAGGCTCCTGCAGGGGTTCCTGCTGTGGCACTGGGGAATTAGTGGGGGAATCTGCTGCTGTTGGGATCTCCGTGAGAACCGGATCGAAATATGGTGGACGTACATTAATTCTGGTATTGGAGTATGATCGTACAGGTGCCGCTGGAATCGCTGCCTTCACTAGGATCTTCTCCAGATAGTAAGCTCCCGTCCCGGCTGAAAACGACGTGGGAAACATGGTGGTAATAGCCGTGAAATCATAGTCATGCAGGATGCTAACAGGTCCTTCGGCCCATCTCGTCCGTGCTGATATAGATGGCCATCCAAGCTGGTCCCATTCGCCCGCGTTTGACCCATATTTCTCCAAACCTCCCCTATCCTAATTACTGCCAGGGGTGGTGATGAAGGCAGAGACCATAATTGCGTTCAATAGGCTTTTAGATAGGTACAGGGCAGTGCGGGAAGATTTATGGGTCGTGTACAGGGAGATGCGATCAGTTTGACTTGGCATCAAGTTCACCTCAAACATTGTGGGCTGAAGGGCCCGTTCCGTTGCCATACTGTTCGCTATTTGATGTTCTATGTATCCATGTTGCTACCCATTTTTTTTTTTAACGCCTTTTACCTCTACCTGGTTGAGAAAGAATACGGTGACATTAGCAATGTTGGAAGAAATCACAGATCTGAATTACAAAAGCAAGATTATTTTTTACCACGGGACAACTTTTGTGAAGGACTCTCTGTCATCAAGAACACAAAGTACTGGTGTAACTCAGCGGGTCAGGCAGCATCTGTGGAGTGAAATGGACAGGCGGCATTTCGGGTAAGGACCCGTCTTCAAACCCCAAACATCGCCGATCTATTCCCTCCGCAGATGCTGCCTGACCCGTGGAGTTTCTCCAGCACTTTGTGTTTTGTTCAAGTTTCCAGCATCTGCAGTTCCTTGTGTCCCTGTGATTAGGTGTTGTTGATGGTAATCTCAGTAGAAATTAAAATGGAGCAGGTCTGTTCCACTCAGTCTGTTTTGGCGCCATTGTGCAAAGGCAAGATTTGCACCCAAGTGTCTCCTGTGGAAAAGAAAACACACATTGATACAATGCGCCGATTTTATTTCATCACCGTTAGTGTGTTTGCCTTCTTCCCCTAATAATCCGCTGCTATCTGTGTTCGAGAGCGAAAACTTGCAAAGGGCAGGCACGGTTCCTCGCCAGCGAAGATGGACACAGAATGCTGGAGTAACTCAGCGGCACAGGCAGCATCTCTGGAGAGAAGGAATGGGTGACGTTTCGGGTCGTGACCCATTACTTTTCTCCAGAGATACGGCAACAGCACAGCACAAAACCAGTCTGAAGAAGGGTCTCGACCCGAAAGGTCACCAATTCCTTTTCTCCAGAGATGCTGTCTGCCCCGCTGAGTTACTCCAGCATTTTGTGTCTATATCCCATGGCTTATAATGTCACCTTACATTGTAAAATCATTATCTGAAGAAATGTCTCCTCGCTGGCACAAACATACTCTATGTAGAACTCACGTTTCTCTCTGCTTCGTATACGTGAGAATTCCCTCAGTATGGTCACTTTTCACGCGTCCCGCCCGGTGTTAACCCTTCCCATCATTGCTTGAGCCCCCATCTTCGCTCTGTACCTTCAGCTTCATCGGCGGCTCTCTCCCATCGAAAGTATCCAAGTTAATTTCAGACCCCTATATCCATCCATCCATTCATTCATTTTCCATTAAGATCTGACTAATCTTCAACATTTCACTTCTGGCACTCAGGCCAAACCCACGAGTTACTCACGAGTCACTACGGTAAACTCACGGGCTACTATGGTATTACAACGAGTTTAAAAGTTTCAAATTTTTCCTTCAAGAGTAAATTTGACTCGTGGAAATCTTTCAACATGTTGAAACATTTTCATGAGTTAACAAGTTTCCCGAGTACCTGCCGTTAGCGTTACGAGTCGCTAAGTTACATCCACGAGTTCCGACGTTCCCGCTACGTTAATTCTACGTGATTACCACGAGTTTGATTTGTTTTTAACTCGGGATCACTCGTGGGTGGACTCGCACCGTGAGACGGGAGTCTAACTCTCCTTCATGCTCGAGAGTAATCCCCGCATACTCAAGGCCTCAGCTAGGTCGCGGCGTATTTCTCAACATGCTGAAAAATGCCTGCGAGTAAAAAAAGGTCGCCATGGAAAAAATCGATAGTTTTTTACTCGTGGATTTAGTCGAGGTAGGTCCTGGTAGGTCATAATGCTATTTGTAGGTAGTCAAAGTCAATCGAAGTTAATCGAAGGTAGTCGAAGTTAAAGCTCGTTGAGGAAAAAAAGGTAAGTAAACCGACCGGTAATGTTAAATGCCTGCTAAACTTTATTAAACGTTGTCTGGCTTCTTAAAAGTGTCTCCACTCCTTCACCCCACCTTCTCCCCCCTTCTCAACCCCCCCACCCCCCCCCCCCCCCCCATCCTCTCTAAAGGAATTACCGAACTGTGCCAGATGTCTTTTACCTTCCTGTTCATCGCGGGTGTGAATTTCAGACAGCGCTCCCCCGCTTTCCCTGGCCCCCGCCTTTGCAATGTGTGTGTGTGTGCAGACGATCGATCCGGCTCGCGGTTTCATAGCTGATGGTCGATCCAGCTCGAGGTTTTTCAGGCGAGTGCCCTTGAGTTTGAAGGTCGAAGACAGTCGCTGAAAAGTCGCGTCAGTGGGACAGGTCCTTAACTGTTGTAGCAGCAACATATGTACTCACGAACCTCAGCAAATGTTCCCATTACATCTATATAATCAGTTTTATTTAAATTCAGTGCTCTAGTTTCTCAATTGAATTGTATTCCTCTGAGAGTGAACTCTGATAACCTGCTATACGGAAATCCCAACACGTCAACACCAGGCTCACCAGGTAATGTTTGCTGTGCTTCCTTCCAGATCACTGAGACCCGGGAGCCCACACTCTCTTCCACCTCACCGCGGCTCCCGTTCCCGAGTGAAGGAATGGGTAACATTTTGGGTTGAGACCCTTCTTCAAACGGGTCTCGGCCCGAAACGTCACCCATTCCTTCTCTGCAGGGATGCTGCCTGTCCCACTGAGTTACTCCAGCTTTTTGCGTTTATCTTCGGTTTAAACCAGCATCTGCAGTTCCTTCCTACACATATCAGTTCCCGAGCTCGCTTCCATCTCATCGTGGCTCCGATGCTGGCACTCTCTTCTGGCTCATGGGGGCTCTGATTCCCTCAACCATTGCTGCCTCACCAGGGTCTTGGTTCCCATAGTTCCCATCTGACTCACCACGTCCCTGGTGCCCATGGTTCCCATTGACTCAAAAGGTTCACTGATTTGTTTTAAATCTTGTGCAAAAGGTAATTAAGGATCTGAGTACATGATTGGAATAAGATCCTTTGTCTGGAAAATCTGCACATTCAGTATCATCAGAGTCCCAAGTTACTCTATAAAATTGTATTACAATGTGATTACATTTCCCTCAAGGGTGCTTTTATGATGTAGCAAAGCAACGCTGCCTCATTACCCTAGTTCTAAATTCTCCCATAGGAGGAAACATCCTCATCATACCCAGTCTCCAAGACATATCAGAATCTTAAATATTTCAATCGTCCCCTCTAGATATTCTAAATTCCAACAGATACTGGCCTATCTGGATAGAAGAAATGGGTGATGGTTTGGGTCGAGACCCTTCTCAGGCTGAGGGCCAGGGAGAGGGACGGGGGAGGGATGGAGAGAGAGAGAGACAGCAAGTGTTACTTGAAGTTAAGAGAAGTCAATATTCATACCGCTGGAGTGTAAGCTGCCCAAGCGAAATATGAGGTGCTGTTCCTCCAATTTGTGCTGGGCCTCACTCTGATAGTGGAGGAGGGCCAAGACAGAAAGGTCAGTATGGGAATAGGAGGGGGTTAAAGTGTTTAGCAACCAGGAGATCAGGTAGGTTTAGGTGGGCTGAGTGGAGGCGTTCAGCGAAACGATAGCCAAGCCTGTGCTTGGTCATGCCAAAAGTCTTTGCACAAACAGAGTCCCCCTAGTCCTCACCTTTCACCCCATCAGCCGTTGCATAAAGCACGTAATCATCCGATATCGCTGGGGACCGATTATCCATTGATATCTACTACAAACCCACCGGCTCCCACGTCTGGTGCAAAGTGTTCCGAGAACAGAGATCCCAGACGCCCAACATAACTGTGGTGAGAGGTGGCTCTCTTGAGTATACATGTACTCAACCACGAAGTTGGAGCTATTGGGGGTTGATGCTGGCACATGTAACTGGGTCCTGAACTTTCTATCGCAACGGCAGCAGACAGTCAGGGTGGGCAGTAGGACATCAAAAACCATAGCTGTGAGCACTGGCTCGCCCCAAGGCTGTGTCCTAAGCCCCCTGCTGTTTAGTCTGCTAACACACGACTGTACTGCTAGACTCAACAACAACTTCATCAACAAGTTCGCTGATGACACAACAGTGGTGGGTCTCATCAGTGACAATGATGAGTCGGCGTACAGGATGGAGGTGGAGCTGCTCACAGGATGGTGCAAATCCCACAACCTCATTCTCAACGTGGGAAAAACTAAGGAGATGTTGGTTGACTTCAGGAGGGCGGGAAAACAACACCATACACCTCTGCACATCGATGGAGCTGATGTGGAAAAGGTCAACAGCGTGAAGTTCCTAGGACTCCACCTGTCAGATGACCTGACGTCCACGACCAACACCACAGCACTGGTCAAGAGAGCCCAGCAGCGACCACCCTCTCCGAAGACTACGTAAAGCAGGTCTCCCCACTACACACCTACGAACTTTTTATAGGGGGACAATCGAGAGCTCATTAACCTACGGCATCACTTCCTGGTTCGGGAGCTGCAAGGCGTACGAACGGCACCAACTAGACAGGATTGTGAAGACCGCCAGCAGGATTATTGGTGCTCCACTCCCTTTCCTGCTGGACATATACAGGAAGAGATGTATCAGCAGAGCCATCTCCATCATCAAAGACCCCTACCACCCATCGCATCACATATTCTCCATCCTGCCATCTGGGAAGAGGTACCGGAGCATTAGGTGCAAAACCAGCAGGATGCTCCTCAGCTTCTTCCCGCGGGTTATAAGACTGATAAACGGACTTTGTCCCCTGCCAAAGTATCGTGCACCAACCACCAACCTGGACACACTGCAGCAGAGCCACTGTCGTGCCGCTGCCGATCGGAACGCCTGTTGATGTTTAGTAGAGTAGAGTGTTAATTTGTTCACGATATATGTATTTTTACTTCTATTTATTTTTTACTGCACACTGAAATGGACACTGGTTGAGGAACGTTTTTTTGTTTCCTCTGGGTATGCGAATACTCAGGTAATGACAATAAAGATATACAATAATTAACAAATATCTGACGAATACCTTCCCCCATCCACATCACACTGGTGTGAAACGACATTAACTTTAACTATTTAAATAACGTTAACTATTAAATAAAGTTTGGATGGTTAGATGTCGGGCCCAATGAACATATTCAATTCAAAACACAAAATGCCGGAGTAACTCAGCAGGTCAGCAGCATAGACACAAAAAGCTGGAGTAACTCAGCAGGACAGGAAGCATCTCTGGAGCGAAGGAATGGGCATGCAGGTCATGCAGCATGGCACGGATAGGTCACCTTTCGGGCTGAGCCCCTTCTTCAGGCTGATTGTAGTAGAGGGGAGAAAGCTGGAAGAGACCTGGGAATGAGACCAAACCTGGCAAGGGAATGGTGGACAGTCTGAAGAAGGGTCTCAACCCGAAACGACACCCATTCCTCCCCAGAGATGCCGCCTGGCCCGTTGAGTCACTCCAGTATTTTGTGTCCCTCTTCGGTTTAAACCAGTATCTGCAGTTCCTTCCCGCACAAGGGAATGGTGGATACTGTCTTTTGATTGGCAAATGGTTGGACAAATGCCAGAGATGAAAGGGCAAAAAATTGTGAGATACCAAGGTAAGGATAGAAGATGCGTGAAATGTGAAGCCAGAGGAAGGAAAATAGGTGGAAGAGGATGGGGTTGGGTTGGGGGGGGGGGGTGGTGTGGGGGGGGGGGGTGGCGAAAGGGCGAAATGGGTGCACATTCAGGTGCAGTGCAGGGAAAAGAGGGGGAAAAAAAGGGATGGGGAAAAGGAGGGGGCGGGGGGGAAAGATTTGTGTTAGTTACCTAAAATTGGAGAATTGAATATTCATACCGTTGGGTTGTATGCTACCCAAGCGGAATATAAGGTGATATTCCTCCAGTTTGCTTTTGGCATCACTCTGAAAATGGTGGAGGCCCTGGACAGAACGGCCAATATTGGAAAGGGAAGAGGAGTTCAAATGGTTAGCAACCAGGAGATTCAGTAGGCCTTGGCGAAGTGATCAGCTAGTGCACGTGCAGCTATGTAGGTTAATTGGCTTGGTATAAGTGAAAATTGTCCCTAGTGTGTGTTGGATAGAGTTAACGTGCGGGGATCGTTGGTGGGCGGGGACTTGTTGGGCCGAAGGGCCTGTTTCCTCGCTGTATCTCTAAACTAAATAAAAGCTTTTAGGCGGGACCCTTCTTCAGATTGAGTGTAGAAGGGGGGAGAAAACAG
Source organism: Malacoraja senta (assembly GCA_038087875.1). NCBI lineage: Eukaryota > Metazoa > Chordata > Chondrichthyes > Rajiformes > Rajidae > Malacoraja > Malacoraja senta. The sequence continues at coordinate 25,973,662 of CM075980.1, forward strand.
AAAAAGAGATATGAGGGCAGGGCAAAGCCCAGACCATCTGGCTTTACTTTTAACTCCTCTTCTCTCCTTATTTGGCATCAATTTGTTTCTTTTTCACCACAAGCCTTTTTCATTTACCCCACCATTTGCTAAGAATATCAGGGGGCATGCGACGATGGCTGCCTAGCCAACGCTCTGTCTGTCTTTTCTTTCTGCTTTGTTATTTTAAGTATGTGTTAAAAGTATGTTTTAGTGTTTCTTGGTTTGTTTTGTGTGGGGGGGGGTAGGGGGAAACATTTTTCAATCTCTTACCTCAACGGAGTTGCGATTTTTTTCCATGTCGTATCTCCGTCCCTCACTGCGGCCTAACATCATGGAGCGGTACAGCCTTTCCTGGAGACCCACCCGGCGCTCCAACCGCGGGCTCGGCACGGAATTCCCATCGTGGAGCTGTGATTCTTTGCTGGGGATCGACTGTGAAGAGCTCCAATTCAGATGTGGCCCTGTGGACTTTAACATCTTGGAGCCCGGTTTCAACATCGCGGTCCCTGGTTAGAGACAGAGTCGGGGCTCCAAGCTGTGGTGAGTTTCAACTGTCCCAATGAGGGAGTTCCATCACCCCGATGCAAGGGCCTCGGATCGTCGGCTGCGGGAGCTTTGATGGCCCCGACCACAGATGGTTCAACAGGCCCGACCGCGGAGAAGAAAGAGGGAGGGATTGGACTTTATTGCCGTCCATCACAGTGAGGTATGTGGGAAGCCGCTGTGGTGGATGTTTATGTTAAATTTTATTTTATGTGGTTGTGTGTCTTACTGTTTTTCACTTGGAGTGGCCGTATGGTAACTCGAATTTCACTGTACCTTATGGTACATGTGACAATAAACACCTTGGAATTGAATCTTGAATCAAATCTTCCTCACCTGTATCCACCTATCACTTGCTAGTCTTTGTGCCGCCTCCAGCTTTCTTTGCCATCTTCCCTCCCACCCCTAACCGTCTCCCCGCCATCGGTCTGAAGAAGGGTTCCGATTGAAAAGTCATCTATCCATTCTCTCAACCGATGATGCCAGACCTGCTGAATAACTCCAGTACTGTGGTTGTTCTGCCTGATCTGTCTGAGAAGAGAGGAGAGAAAGGTGCGGGAAGCAGATGAGATACATTTAAGGACTCTAGTAGCTGTGATAAAGGGCAACCCACAGTTAGGGTAGAAGGAAAACATCCTAGAGGCATATGTTGGAGCAAGTATGATGGAGATGTAAGTTGGAGATGTAATGGAGTCCTTACAGGAGGCGTTTGGGAGGAAATATAGTCCAGATAAATGTGATTCTGTGGGATTGTAATAGATGTTTGTCACTCCATTGTCAGAGTGAGGTCCAGCGCAAATTGGAGGATATGCCTAGTCATTGAAAGTAGGCATGCAGGTGCAGCAGGCAGTGAAGAAAGCGAATGGTATGTTAGCTTTCATAGCAAAAGGATTTGAGTATAGGAGCCGGGAGGTTCTACTGCAGTTGTACAGGGTCTTGGTGAGACCACACCTGGAGTATTGCGTACAGTTTTGGTCTCCTAATCCAAGGAAAGACATTCTTGCCATAGAAGGAGCACAGAGAAGGTTCACCAGACTGATTCCTGGGATGTCAGGACTTTCATATGAAGAAAGACTGGATAGACTTGGCATGTACTCGCTAGAATTTAGAAGATTGAGGGGGGATCTTATAGAAACTGACAAAATTCTTAAGGGGTTGGACAGGCTAGATGCAGGAAGATTGTTCCCGATGTTGGGGAAGTCCAGAACAAGGGGTCACAGTTTAAGGATAAGGGGGAAATCTTTTAGGACCGAGATGAGAAAAACATTTTTCACACAGAGAGTGGTGATTCTCTGGAATTCTCTGCCACAGAAGGTAGTTGAGGCCAGTTCATTGGCTATATTTAAGAGGGAGTTAGATGTGGCCCTTGTGGCTAAAGGTATCAGGTGGTATGGAGAGAAGGCAGGTACAGGATACCGAGTTGGATGATCAGCCATGATCATATTGAATGGCGGTGCAGGCTCGAAGGGCCGAATGGCCTACTCCTGCACCTATTTTCTATCTTTCTATGATATTTCGCTTGGGCAGCTTACATCCCAGCGGATGTAACCTCTAACCTCAAGTAACCCTAGCTTTTCCTCTCTCTCCATCCCTCCCCCTTCCCAGTTCTCTGGCCACTTACTGTCTCCGACTACATTTTATCTCTGCTTTGTTGTTACCTTCTCCCAATTAACAATGATCTGTTCCACATTTTCCTTGATCTCCATTCACTTTGTCCTATTTTCATACCTTACACTTCCTTATCTATGTATCTCCCTCTCCACTGACATCAGTCTGAAGAAAGGTCTCGACCTGAAACGTCACCTTGTTTCGAGATGCTGCCTGTCCCGCTGAGTTACTCCAATATTTTGGGTCTATCTTTGGTTTAAACCAGCATCTACAGTTCCTTCCTACACATTCTTATTGGTAGCACAGGCACGTAGCCTGAATGTCATAATTCGGGCCAAGTGATAATGTTATTGATGTAAATAATACACTAACCACAAGCGAGTGGCAGAAATTCTGTTAAATATGCTTGCTTTTCCAAAACAGGGGATAAGTTAAGCTAAGGTACACAAAAATGCTGGAGAAAGTCAGCGGGTGCAGCAGCATCTATGGAGCGAAGGAAATAGGCAACGTTTCGGGCCGAAACCCTTCTTCAGACTGATAGGGGGTGGGGAGAAGAAAGGAAAAAAGGCGGAGGAGGAGCCCGAGGGCTGGGGGATGGGAGGAGACAACCAGAGGGCTGATGAAGGGGAGGGGACAGCAAGGGCTAGCAGAATTGGGAGAATTCAATGTTCAAGCCCCCAGGATGTAGACTGCCCAAGCGGAATATGAGGTGCATTTCCTCCAATTTCCGGTGTTGCTCGCTGTGGCCATGGAGGAGACCCAGGACAGATAGGTCAGATACGGAATGGGAGGGGGAGTTGAAGTGCTGAGCCACCGGGAGGTCAGGTTGGTTATTGCAGACCGACCGGAGGTGTTCGGCGAAACGATCGCCAAGCCTCCGCTTGGTCTCACCGATGTAGATCAGCTGGCATCTAGAGCAGCGGATGCAATAGATGAGGTTGGAGGAGATGCAGGTGAACCTCTGGCGCACCTGGAACGACTGCTTAGGTCCTTGAATAGAATCGAGGGGGGAGGATAAGTTAAGCTACTCCACCATTTTTTTTGCAGAAAGAACATCTCATCTTGTCTCAGTATCAAGGTTCATGGTTGCTGTATTATTCCCCCATGGCTATAAATAAAACTCGCTAAGGTCTGTTTAATCTGCACATATCAAAATGAATCAATTTTTAAGATGACAGCTATTAATTATTTATATCAGATGCAGATTTATCGCTTAAGATTTCAAAAATGTTTCAAATAGTTTTCTTTCTCCTTTTCTCTTTTCACTCTCTGCTATTACAAGTTTGACATTGAATCGACCAAGTCTAGTACACACCCCAAACAGTAACACAAGGAAGTGAGAGTCGCAGTAGGTGAATTCAATGTCAAATCAGGTGCAGATGTAAAGAAAGGAGAATCGCAGCAAGGAAGAAAGAAGATAAAGGAAGAGCTACCTTTCTTTAAAGTAATTTTTAAAAGTCTCAACAATTGGACTCTAAACTTGAAATGAGTAATTATTTTAGCGGCTGAATATAAATTGGCAGTATTGTTAAAATGGTTGCCTTCTATTCCTTCTTAGGCAGTCCCGTGGGTTCAAGGTAACTCACTTGCACGCAGAATTTGTGGGTCTTGAGGAGATTGTTGAGGCCAAAATCATGACCTCAGGAGTTCTCTGTATTTCCACTGAGGTTCTAAAGGTGGGGTGGTGGGGGGGGGGGGGGGGGGGGTGCTACAGACTCTGCCAAAGATGACTGATGAATGGATGTTGATGAATGGATGTGTTCATCCTACTATTTACATAGGGTTTATGTGTGTTCCCAGTGCATAGACTCGATATACACAAAGACTCTTTTTCCACCTTGTGTGGCCATGGACCAGAAATTCTCAAACGAGTCAGTGCAAATGGTGCATTTTACTGGAAGGTTTTGAATCTGTTCCTCTGTCTATCTCTTATGCGGAGAAAGCAGGAACGGGGTAATGATTTTGGATGATCAGCCATGATCATATTGACTCGAAGGGTTGAATGGCCTACTCCTGCACCTATTTTCTATGTTTCTACATACACTCTTCCCACAACAAAGCTCGGAACTGTGGGCGGCTCTCTGTGTGGAGTTTGTATTCATTCTCCTTGTGACCATGTGGGTTTCCTCTGGGTGCTCCGGTTTTCTTCCACATTCCAAAGACGTGCAGGTTTGTAAGTTGATTGACCTCTGTAAATTGCCACTATTGTGGAGGATGTGAAAGTGGTATAATATGGAACTAGTGGTATAATATGGGTCGTTGCCGATTCGGTGAGCTGGAGGGCCTGTTTCCGCACTGTACCCCTCTCAACTCGAAACTAACTGTATCAGAAATCTGGCGTAAAGCATGCAGATAATATGGCCTTACCGACATGGTTGATTGGGTATCATTTGGGAATAATGTAATAAAAGTGAACTGCAGATGCTGGTTTATACCAAAGATAGACTCAAAATGCTGGAGTAACTCACCAGGTCAGGCAGCATCTCTGGAGAACAAGGATCGGTGATGTTTCGGGTCGGGATCCATTTTTCAGGCTATGTTAATCTGGGAGAGGAACCTGTCTTCAACCACGTATACACTACTGTGCTCTGGATGGCTGGAAATCACACTGTGATTGGGGAGGTGGCATATTTTTGTTCGTTAAAAGAGACAGTGGAGGAGATCACAAGTGATCTATGGTGGTCAGCAGGGAGAATGCTCTGTAGGATAACAGTTGGACGTCTTCTTTCATTTAAATGGTGACAATTACAGTCTCCTTTTCCCCATTGGGAACGATGAAATTGTGAATTTGGGAGATACATTTTTTACCGTAGGAGTTTTAGAAATGCACTGTACTTCTGTGGTCATGTTTTTCTCAGTTGGATTAGGGCCTTTAGACCTCTGGTCAATCAGGTGCAGCAGCAAAGCTGGACCAGCAGGCTGTGGTGAGAGGAATCGAGGACCTTCACATCAAGGGGAAAGTCGCGGTTGAGGTGCTCTTTGAAGTATTCTGCCCACTGGGAGTTGAAGCCAATCTTTGATAAGTTCAACCTTTTTATCAACCTCTGATAAGTTCAACTCTCATTCTTTAGTTTAGAGAATGCAGTTTGGAAATAGGTCCTTCGACCCACCGACTAACGATCACCCATACTAGTTTTATCCTACACCCCCGGGATAATTTACAGAAGCCAATTAGCCTAAAAACCTGCAGGTCTTTGGAATGTGGAAGGAAACCAGGGCACCCGGAGGTGGAAACCAGGGCACCTGCAGTCCCAGAGAGAACGTGCAAACTTCACACAGACAGCACTTGTAGTCAGGATCGAACACGGGTCTCTGGCACTGTAAGGCAGCAGCTCTACCGCTGCGCCACTCAGTGAGGTAGACCTTTGCCCTGTGCCCAGTGAGGCAGACCTTTGGGTTTTGGTCAGTCAGAGAGCTGCACAGCACTGTGCCCTTCGACCCACCTTGTCCATGCTAACCAAGTTGGGCTGGAAACATTTCCCTGCATTCTGCCCACGTGGTGGCCTTGACAGCGCTGAAGAGCACAAACATCTCGTGATTGCTGCCAATGAGTAGTTGAGTTGCCCATGTACACGCCACTTACTGTTTGAAATTGTAAAAATGGTACTTATAGACTTCAAATGATATTTGCTTCCTATGTAAGTCTTGGTTGTACTTACAGCACAACCTCATAGCATTTCTATTTTCGGACAGCAACATACCATTTCGTCAAAGGCAGTAGCAGAGAAGTACAATTTTTAGATATTTATATTTAAATGTCCATCTGTCTCTACCTGAAGATGTGTGTCCTGTTTATTCATGTAGTTTGAAGAAGGTTCCCGACCACACATATATGGTTATCTATGGTTCTCCAGGAATGCTGCCTGATCTGCTGAGTTACTCCATTTGTGTAAACCAGCATCTGCACTTCCTTGTTCTGTTTTTTTTAAATGTAAACACCGCTGTGTGCATCATGATTTTGAGGGTAGAACCCTGGCCCAATGTGAAATGCCACAGTTCTTCCTAAATGTATGTTTGTACATTTTATTGTTCAGTCCAATACATTGTTCAAGAATATTTTTATTGTCATATGTCCGAGACAGAACAATGAAATTCTTAAGATAGACACAAAATGCATGAGTAACTCAGCGGGACAGGCACGGGTTATTGATAAGGGACGATCAGCCATGGTCACAATGAATGGCGATGCTGGCTCGAAGGGCCGATTGGCCTCCTCCTGTACCTATTTTCTGTTTCTATGACAGGCAGCATCTCTGGAGAGAAGGAATGGGTGACATTTTCGGGTCGAGACCCTTCAGAAATTCTTACTTGCAGCAGCACAACATAATGTGCAAACATTATTCTGTAAACAATATCACGATTAAAAAATTAGTGTCTGAAAAAAATAATCACTCCTTTGAAAAAAAGAGAGATCTTTCATTTAGGTTCCACAACATATCATTGTTATACTGCACCAATGTGGAATTGTGTCTCGAAATATTAAAGCATGTCACATGTATGAGATAGATACAGTTAGTTATTCTGGGACCCGGCCAGAGTATTTCCCAGCACTTGCCTACGTGCACAGCTGTGGCGCTCACGTTCCCAACTGAACGACGTTCGCCGAGAGGACTTTGGCAGACCTTAGCTTTAAAAAAAAACACACACACACGCCGACCTTTCCACCAGGAAAACAAGAAGATGGCGGCGATGTGGCCTGCTCGGATGTGGAAATCGCCAGCGTTGTTGGCGCGGAGTTGTGTGGCGTTGACTTTCACCAGGTAGAGTTGTGTGTGGGTGTGTGGTGGTGGGTGTGTGTGGTGGTGGGGCTGGTGTCCCGGCGCTTGGCCGCGTTAACCTCTCCACAGCCACAGGATCAGGTCCGACCGACTGTGCTCTTGGAGTGAACGCCGTGCACTCAAGTGTCCCCTACCTTCATATCAAAATTGCTACTGCCATCCTGTCTCGGTGCGTAAAATGTAACCAATTAAAGTTGCCACTCTGATACATTATCATGGTTGCAAGCAGAGCCCACTAAATTCAGAATTTGCTGTTCGCCAGTGAGAAGTTAGTTTTGTACACGTGAGTTTCGGCCATCTGATTCCTGCTCTCTCTCACGCTTTCCAATCGATGTATTGAAATGTGCTGCATCAATTTAAGGTGCTGTTTAGCTCCTATTAATTTGTTTTTTGTTTCGAGGATTTAATTGTGATTATTTTGCAGTAAAAATCACTTACTTTTTCAAAGATGCGCAAAAAAGAAAGATTATTGTCTGATTAGACATATTCTAGTTGTTGTTTGTAGCTGATGAAATATTCACACTATTACTGGTGCTTTGGTTCAAAAAACAGGTTTTCTTTAAAACCGAAGTTAAATTATAAGCTTAGCCTGAATCCGATATCATGCCTTAAGGCAAGCAATAGTTAACTATTTTGATGTGGGAAGCCATTTAATTCATATTTATTATGGCATTAGAATTACACGTGTGTTTTCATCCTGAGTGCCATACACCCCGGCTAAAATCACACCCAGCTGGTGTGTGTGATCTATGCACTTTCAAATCCTTTGAAACACACACTTCCTTAAGGAAAAGATGCTTGGAGAATGATCAAGTAGTTTGCTTACATGTTTACAAGCAGATTCCATGATTAGCTGTGGGGACCAATAAAAGCTGTATTTGCTGATGTGCTCTGATTGGATTCTGTTGTGGCTTGTTGACATAATTTAATTGATTTTAGCACTTGGGTGACTTCAACCCATATCTGTTAATAATCAACATTATGTACTGCCATGGCTTTATTCTGATATCAATCATTCAACCTTAAAAGGAAAGGATTGGCCAATTTTCTTAGATGTATTTGCTCGATTTTTTTAGAGTAGCTTTTTTAAATATCTTGCATTTAATGCTAAGTACTGCAGTGGAAAGGCCAGCCATTATGGTCAAATATCTTTGCTTCCAAAATCTTTTAATGTTAGGATAAATCACAGGCTTCTCAATTTCTTAACATGAATATTACCAGCAGATGAGCATAATAGTATGTGTATGTCAGGACACATACATGCTCTAGAATGCTACTGCCTACCACCTATTTGATAATTTTATAGATGGTGGGCTGAAGGGCCTGCTCCTGTGCTGTACTTTTCAAATGGACGAATATTTTTTCAACTGTTTGTCAGTTGGCAGACATTAATATTGAAATGTGAACAGAGATTTCAGTGGTAAACAGATGTATCTTCAAATAGAATATATTTCCCTTTTAGAGCATTGGTTAGTTTCAGGATTGTAGTTCGAAAAGTAAATTTGGTTTTGTGGGTACAGAGAAAAGGTTGAAACTGCTTGTGGTACTTTTGTCATTCTGATAAACAAATCAGATTATTTGATGAATATTCTCCTTATAGCTCATATTATCAAAACATGGAGATAATGAAATGGAGACATTCGTTAAATCTTAACCGGGCTATCTGTGTGTTCAAAATCAGACTGGATAATAATCCCTATTGAACTTAATTTTCCATCGCATTATTGATATTGTTGTGATATCTGAAAAGAATGATATAAAATTTAACACTTTGATTTTATTTTATTACCATGGGAAAATGTGGTAAGTTCTTGATGTGGATGGCAGTTATTAGTAAGATTAAACGAGAACTTACCTAAGTTTGAAGTTTGATCTTTATTTTATGAGGAGTTACGTAGGTGATTACGTGAAGAACCCCGCCAGTGCGCCTGCGCGTCAATCTTCAAAGCAGCGGTGTGAAATCACAAAAAACAACAACCGAAGTAATATAGTCTCATAATAAAATGAGTAATACAAGAACTTCCATCTGACCTTTATGATAGAGGGTAGGGTCGTGGTGGGCACGTAATCACCTACGTAACTCCTCATAAAATAAAGATCAAACTTCAAACTTAGGTAAGTTCTCGTTTAATCTTACTATTTTACTTCGGAGTCACGTGAGTGACTACGTGAAGATTTTAAAGCTTTGTGATTTCATGCCGTGGATCAATCCCGGCTACTCACTGCATAGATTGACTCGGAACGAGAATAATCAATCATGCATTCATAATAACATTTGTACCACAAATGCAGTAATTCATTTCAATAATGAAATGAATCAGATCCCCTTTAAACCAGAGGAATTTACACAGAACTTAAAATAGTTTCTGCAAACAACCCCGCATTAACAATAGGCCGATGGTAAAAATGTTGAAACATCAACTCATTGGACCACCCGGCAGCTGCGAGGATATGGTCGACGGGGCCGTCTTTTGCCCTGTCCGCCGACGTTTCTGCTGCCCTAATCGAGTGAGACGTAAAAACATAAGTGTTAATACCAGCAGCTGTTAAGACTTCTTTTATCCATCTGGAAATAGTCTGTATTGAAACTCTCTTGTGTGGTTTCTTGTGTGTGATCAACAACCCAGTTTCCGTATTCTCAAATTCTTTGTGACCTCAATGTATTGTAATAAATATGTCTTAATACAGAGACATGGATCATTTGGATATGCTGCTAGCATAATTTTAAATCCTGTCACACCTGGCCTAATTTACTTTAGTAGGTCATAGATATAGAATGTAACCTTGTCTTCAGTTACTTCCATACTGTCTATTTGTAATTTTCCAAGTGTTTGCACTCGTTGTGCTGTCACTCATGCCATACGCATGAATACTTTCATACTGAGCTTGACCAAAGGTAAAGACACACTTGATGACCATTCACGAAGTAGTTTCAGTACCACACTTACATCCCAGATTGTCACGTACCTAGGTTTTGGTGGTTTGGAATTAAAGATTCCTTTCATTAGTCTGGAAACAATTGGGTGTGACCCAATTGAGTTTCTTTCTGAATCCAGAACCAAATATGAGGACAATGCACTTCTGGCTGAATTAATTGCACTACAACTCAGACCTTCATCATAATAAAGTTTTGACAGAAATTCTAAACATTTGAAATATCTGCAGTACTTTATTGCACATTCTTTTGTACACGGAACTCTTCCCATTTCTTAATATAAGAAAGGTACTGTTTTTGAGTGCTCTTCCTCCCAGCTGCCGTAAGCATGTCCACAGTATGCTCAGACAGTCCTCGTCCCAGAAAAGGCATTCTTAAAACCTGCAAATCAACAAATCCAAACGATAATATAATGGATGTTGTTACCCTGTTACAGGGTGCAGCAATAAATTACTCCTTTTTGGGACTTTCATCAACATTTGTGTTATTAATTCTAATATCAACAGATACCATGGCTGTGTAGGCCAATCTGGTACTACCAATACCCTTGAAGCAGCATCTTGCCTGATTTTAAGCAAACATTGGCTTATGAGGCTGAATTTAGAAACCCCCAAACTTTCAAAAGTTTGATTTTATTACTGCAACCGATGCTTCTGTTGACTGTTTTGTCCTTCCTATAATCAGGACATCATCCAGGTATGCCATTAGTACATGCCCCTGGCTCTCAGCAACCCCAGAATTGATTTTAACAATTTTATGAATATTCTGGGAGGGAACGTTAACCCTTTAGGCAGAGCTTTGACCTGCCCTAATTGGTTCATCCATGTAAATTTAAAATACTTCATATCTTGCAAGTGAACAGACACTGAACAAAAGGATTCAGACTTGTCAAGTCTATAATAATCCTACATCCTCCATCCTTTTTTGATCGAGGGAATATATTTGACCCAAATTGGTGAATTTGGTAGACTGATTCTTTAATAACACCTTTTATATATAGGGTTTTGAAGCGCAACTTGAACCTCCATTACTTCGCAAAGTGGAGAGTTCTGCTAGGAACATGCTGGACAGGCAAATCATAATTTGGATTGAATTCAATTCAAAATCCTTGTATATTATTCAGAATTACCACATCTGAAGTAATCTTCTTCCAATGTTTATAGAAGAGACGTAATCTGCCTCCAACTTTTGGACTTAATCCAGTTAGTATGTTCCCCTGAGAACCAGGTCCACCTACCTCTTGAGTCATTTGAGTATTCTGAGATCCCTGGATTCTCCCGGAAGCACCACCACTGGTCCTTACTCCCGCTGCAGGCCGCCAGCTACGTCCCTGCGTTGATGAGCGACTTGGTCCTGGTCTAGGATCCGTATGACGTCTGAAACGATACTTCCTCTTTACAGACTCCTCTAACCGCAGACTCCCGACTTTCCCGACTTCTGTCGGCTGTGTCGCTCGCCTCTTCCCCCTGTCCGTTTTTTCCATGGCGTCTGTGTAAAAAATCCCCATAGACCCACAGTAAACGGACCTGGAAAACATGAAAAAAGTTTCTACTTACCTTGTAGTTGAAAAACTACAAACCACTGTAGGAGCTCTGCTACTCACGTCCGTTTGCGTCAAGGCGTCTGACGTAATGATGCGCAGGCGCACTGGTGGGGTTCTTCACGTAGTCACTCACGTGACTCCGAAGTAAAATTAATATTAAACTTCACCGTCGATGTAATGCCATCTTCTCCTTAAACATCGCAATAATTATTTTCTCCTCGGACATATTATTACAAAGTTTAGGTTTGCTTTCAAAACTGTGGAAAAACAACTAAACACTTAATTGGCCACCCTGCAAACTACAGTGAGTTTGTAATGCCCCTCATCTGCCAGGTTCTGCAATTGGTCCCCCCCTTGAAAGCTGACCCCTTAAAACCAAACCGTGGGGCCACCGGAATTCTTACTTTTGTTTTGTCTTTTTCCTTGTACAACTCAGTTTGTTTTATTGCATTAAAGGGCCTTTCATCAATAAATAAATGGTATAATTCTTGCAGTGCTGTGGTGCAATGCTTCTTCCCAGTGACAAGTCAAGGACAATTTTAAGATGGCCACTACATTTCAGGGTGGTGTTAAAGAGAGGATGAATGTGCAACTGAGTGACTTTGTCCTTGGTACAGCTGCAGCCTGGAAATAGCCCTGCTACCATGTAGTGTGTGGAATACCACAGTCATCTGCATAAAGAGGCTGAAATATGTTCCACTTCAGTGCTTACTCATCAGTGTCTGTCTGTACATTGGCCTCTGGGCAGCGTCAGTCCACAAACAGATTTTGACATTTCTGTGTGAATACACATTCAGTTAATCATATTTTTTTTGGTGCTTTTTCAGGGCAAATAGTAAAGGTGAGCAAAATGACAAAGGGTGGTTTCGATCATTATTCGTCCACAGAGTAAAGCAGAGAAAAGATGCTCACTCTAATCTTCTTTCCAAGAAGGAAACTAGCAGCTTGTATAAAATGCAATGTAAGTGAAAAAGCTTCTGCCAACACTTTTACTGGCAATTATCAAAGGTCAACTGGTTCTTCAAATTGTACTGAAACATTTTTGTTTTTGTCTTAGTTCACAATGTGAAGCCAGAATGTTTAGATGCCTACAACACCTTATCGTAAGTTCCAATCTATTAAAAATCGGTTGATTTTACTTAGACAGTGGCCATGGTCTCTGAAAGAGTGATGTAGAATTTACTTTATTATTTTCACACCAGGATTCCTTCATGCCAGAATACATCATACTGTTACATAATCACAATGCTGCTTGTGTCTATCATTTCAATTCAATTCAATTCAATTCCTTTATTGTCATCTTGCAAGCAACAGTTGTACAGTGCAAAACGAAAAGACGTTTCCCAGGGAATACCGGAGCATCGCACATGAAGTTTAAAACATTTCACACATAATAACACTAAAAACAATCCAGTCCCTGATGGAACAGTATAAAGTTAAAATAGATAAAAACAACGTTAAAAACAACGTTTGGTATCTATTTGTGTCTTTCATCTGCTATCCCATAAAATGTCTCAGCCACACTAGTTCTGCTCAACTCAGCATCTACTCATGTTCACTCATCCATCAAAGGTGTGCTTTCATCAGCTGAGGTCCTGAATTCTGGAATGTCTTCTCTTATTTTCTCAGCTTAAGACACCTTAATTATTTTTCTCATTGATCAAGCTTTTGGTTGTCCACCATATTTTCATAGGTTGCTCAGTTAAATTTAGTTTGACAAAGCTTCCATATGAAGTAATAGACACAGAGTGCTGGAGTAACTCAGTGGATAAGGCAGCATCTTTGGAGAACATGGACAGGTAATGTTTTAGGTCGGGACTGAAGAAGGGCCCCAACCTGAAACATGGCTTTTCCATGTTCTCAGACTGTAGAAGGGCCCCGACCCAAAAAGTTACATTAGCATGTTCGCCAAAGATGCTGCCTGACTGGCTGAGTTAATCGAGCACTTAGTGTCATTTTTGGTAAATCAGCATCTGCAGTTCCTTGTGTCTACATTCTTTATGAAGTACACTGGATATTCAATAAAGTTAATGATGCGGTATTAATGCAGATGGTTGTCGCTGTTGATTTAGTTGCTTATTTAGAATTATAGAAATTTCCGAAACACAAGAAAACCATGCAGTCAATCGTGTGTGTTGGTCTGAGGGAAGGGGCTCTCAGCCTAACCCCACTTTCTATCATTGGGTTTGCAGCCCCGCAGATCGCAGCTCTTAAGGTGCACTTAAATGTAATGCCTTGAATACCTTTTCATTATGTGAGTTCCAGTCTCCTGTCACCCTCATCTCCCTTCTAATCATTCCACCAAATCCTTGGTTTTTGATCCCGCTGTTAATGGAAACATCCTTTCTTTTTACTCCTTCCAGGCCTCTCATTATTTCAGACCTATCAATTAAGTCTCTGCCCATTCTCCTCTGCTCTGAAAGAACCAAAGATAGTTCAATCAATACTTCCTGAACTAAAATGTTCCCTTCCTGGCAACATCCTCATAAATCTTCACAACACCCTCTCTAGTATAATTCATTTTTTTTCCTGGAACATGGTGACCAGAATTGTACACAGCACTCAAGCTGTGGTCTAATTAGGAATAGGAATATGAATACTTTATTGTCACATGTGACTAGGTACAGTGAGATTCTTTGCTTGCATACACAATGTATACAAATAGCAGCTACCTACGGCGCTGACAAAGTTACAAAACACGCTGGCTCCCCCTATTGCCCCCCCCCAACTGTTCCCCCATGCCGGGTCCCCATTGTCCTTTGTCCCTCCCCCCCCCATGGTCTATTTTTTCCAGTGGTGGCGCCATAGAGAGTGGCAGCCTCGCGTGCAGCTGTTCGTTCTTCACCATTTTTTTATTTTAAGTTTGTTAAAAAGTTTTGTTCTGGTGGCCTTTTAGTCTTTTTATGTGGGGGATGGGGGGGGGGGGGTAAGGGGGAAACGTTTTTCTCCAGTCCCTACCTGGGCGAGGATGTGTCCTTCCTCCGAGCTGCATCTTCGCCCCCTCCTGGATTGGCGTGGCCTTTCCTGCCAGAGCTTCGAGCTGCAGCTTCAGCGGCGGCGCAGCACTGAGATACCATCGCGGAGCGGACGATGCCTTACTCGGGTCGCCATGTTGGAGCTCCGGCGTACTGGGACTGCCGACTTCAACATCGTGGAGCTGTGGTCTGCGGAGCGTCCAGCTGCGGGCGGCGCTGACTTTAAACACCACGGAGCCTGGGATCTCTTGCCGAGATCGCCAGTGTTGGAGCTCAGACCAGCGCGGGCTGTGGACTTCGGGGGCCGAGGTCTCCGGTAGCAAGCGGTCGTTTCGGAACTCCAAGCCGCTGAGAGTGTTCTTCCGACGCCAGAGTTCCATCATTCCGGCGAGAGAGCCAGAAACATCGGGCTGTCCGTAGCGGCGACTGCGAAGGCCTCAAATAGGCCCCGACCAAGGGTGAACATGGAGGAAGTGGACTGAACTTTGCTGCCTTCCCTCACAGTAGGAAATGTTGATCCCGCTGTGGGGGGATGTTTTTTTATGTTTAATGTTAAATTCTATGATGTTGTGTTTATTTTATTGATGTGCTGCAATGGCAACTCAAATTTCACTACACCAATTGGTGTATGTGATAATAAATGTCCTTTGTCCTTTGTTCTCCCCCCTCACGGCAGTCCCCCTGCACCAGGTCCTCCCTTGTTCTTCTCCCCCCCCCCTCACGGTGGTCCCCCCCACACTCGTCGACCACAGGTCGACCAGCGAGGCTTCACCACCGCCGAGGCCCCATCATCGTGAGGCCTCACCGCTGCCGCCGCTTCACCGCTATCGAAGTAATTAATACTGTATGCAATCTTTCATAACTTCCTCCTGTTCTACTCTACGCCTTGGCTAATAAAGGAAAGTATTCCATCTTATTAAATTGACCACCTAGGTTCTGTGAACATGTGCTCCAAATTATGTTTGTTCCACCACACCACCAATGTCTCTGTATTTATTGTTTATACACACATTGTTTTGCACCACCAGAAATGATTTATCTGACACTTCTCTGAATTACCACTCACCACTTTACTGTACAGTTGACCACACCAACTATATCTTTGTGAAGTCTGCATCTTTCCTCCTTACTATCAGCCTCACACACAATCAGGGGCAGAAATCGCTATCAAAACGGGGAGGTGGGGGGACCAATTACTTGGCGGCCACACGCATGCATGTGCGCGCACACACACACACACGGCTGTGGGCCCTGTGGACGGTAACATCGGGAGCTGACTTGGTTGGTGATCGACTCCGAACTCCAGCAACAGCAGCTTCGTCCGCCCCGAATCGTGGGGCTTGAATCGGCCCATTTGCGGGGCCTTTCATCGCCCGGCGTGGCTTAAAATCGGCCGGCGGGGGCTTCAACATCGGGGGCCTCGATCGCCTCGACGCAGCAGTTTGATTTTAAGCCGCGCCGGGCGATGAAAGGCCCCGCGAACGGGCTGAATTTGCCCTTAGAAAGCATTTGGTACCCGCTTGAATCTTTCAAAAGCTACAATGTGATAAATAACACAAACAAATAAAACTGAAGCAAATAAAGGCAAACAGAAGAACCAACCTTGGAAGGGGGAGATAGAGAGAGAGATGGGAAAAACATACTAAATAACACGAGTGAGGGGCTTACCTGCAAGCCAGCCAGGAAACCCGTTCGACCGGATTCCTTAATGATCTGATCCGTTTAAATCCGATACCCTTTTAAATCTTTCCCATCCACCAATACATCCAATTAGTTCAAATGGTAATTGTACCCACTTCAGACAGCATTGGAAGGTCAAAACACAATTGGTGACACATCGTGTTAATACGGTGTTAATAAAAATATTTAACAAGTGCTTAACAGTGACACCCCCACTGTCTCGCGGAAAGTGGAGATTTTAATAGGGTTTTTTTCACTGGATTTTGAAATCCGGATTTCAAAACATGGAGGGGATTGTCCCCCCCTCTCAAAACATGGGGGGGGGGGGTGACGTGCCATCACCCCCCCCCCCCCTCTCAGGATTTCTGCCCAAGCACACAATTTCTCCTCAGTTAAATTAAATGCAGAGAAGATTCATGAGGATGTTGCCAGAACATGAGGACATGAGCTGTAGGGAGAGGTTGGGCAGGCTAGGACTTCATTCCTTGGAGCGCCAGAGGCTGAGGGGCATTCTTATAGAGCTGTATACAATCATGAGGGGAAAGGATGAGGTAAATGTATTTTTCCTAGGGTAGGGGAATCTAGAGGGCATAGGTTTAAGGTGAGAGGGGAATGATTTAATAGAAACTTGAGAGGTGACTTTTTCTCACGGAGCCTGGTGGGTATGTAGAACGAGCTGCTGGAGGAAGTAGTTGAGGTACATACAATAACAACATTAAAAAAAAACATTTGGACAGGTACATGGATAGGAAGGCTTTAAAGGCATATGGACTTGGCGCAGGAATATTGAACTAGCTTGGATGGTACATCTTGGTCAGCATGAATAAATTAGGCCGATTGGCCTGCTTCCCCGTTGTTTGATTCAGTAACTCGAAATACATTTTCCTTTACAAGGAACCCAATCTCCCAACACAGCATTACTTCCTGCATGAATATTTGGGTGACATACGCTTTTTCCAGAAATAATGAAACAATTGATAGATTATGCTTGCTCTTGTTTTGCTCAAGTTCCAAGTGAATACTGGGCCAGGTTTACAGTCTTGTTCTTGCTCTGGCAGCAGAATCATGAGTGGAGTCTTTGTAAAGGTGTTGAATTTCCTCTTGACGATGATCTATATTTAGTAGGTTAATTCCAGACTTGGTTCACACTGACAGTCTCCATTTAATCTGACCTAAAGTAGTGTCAGTCTAAAGAAAATTATGACCTTTGCACTGTTATTAGGATTCAAACTAGTTTGTCAATAAACAAAGGGATCATTCTGGATAGTACTTCATAAGCAGGAGGCAGGGGTGGAAGATTGCAATCTTCATGTGGTCCGCCCTGTTTTGACTAATGCAATCAACTCGACGTGCACAACCGGAAGATCAAATAGAACAAGTTGTCCAACAACTTTAGGCTGTGCACACCACATGAAAGAAGAAGAAGCTGGAGGCATATTTTACTTGCATTTCAATAACACTCATCATTGCACATTCAAATAATTTAACAGATAAATGATTTTGGGGCGTGCTCGGTGTGCAGAGTGCTGACAGGCATGTGCACGTAGCAGCTTAGGCATGTTGCTTAGGAGGTACATACTTTAATTTAACTGCTGAATATTGCATTGCAATCCTAAGAAATCTATAGACACACACCCTGCAGGTTAACATTTACATACATACATAGACAATAGGTGCAGGAGTAGGTCATTCGGCTCTTCGAGCCAGCACCACCATTCAATGTGATCATGGCTGATCATCCTCAATCAGTACCCCGTTCCTGCCTTCTCCCCATATCCCTTGATTCCGCTAGCCCTAAGAGCTCTATCTAACTCTCTTATGAATGCATCCAGTGAATCGGCCTCCACTACCTTCTGAGGCAGAGAATTCCACAAATTTATGACCATCTAAGTGAAAATGTTTTTCCTCATCTCAGTTCTAAATGGCCCACCCCCTATTCTTAAACGGTGGCCCTTGGTTCTGGACTTCCACAACATTGGGAACATGTTTCCTGCATCTAGCATATCCAATCCCTTAATTCTTTTATATGTTTCTATAAGATTCCGTCTCATCCTTCTAAATTCCAGTGAATACAAGCCCAGTCGCTCCATTCTTTCATCATATGACAGTCCTGCCATCCTAGGAATTATCCTCGCGAACCTACGCTGCACTCCCTCAATAGCAAGAATGCCTTCCTCAAATTAGCAGACCAAAACTGCACAAAATACTCCAGGTGTGGTCTCACCAAGGCCCTGTACAACTGCAGAAGGACCTCTTTGCTCCTATACGCAACCCCTCTCATTATGAAGGCCAACATGTCATTGGCTTTCTTCACTGCCTGCTGTACCTGCATGCTTACTTTCAATGACTGATGTAGAAGGATACCCAGGTCTCCTTGTACTTCCCCTTTTCTTAACCTGACACCATTCAGATAATAATCTGCCTTCCTATTCTTGCCACCAAAGTGGATAACTTCACATGTATCCACATTATACTGTGACTGCCATGCATCTGCCCACTCACCCGACCTGTCCAAGTCACCCAATGTTTGTAAAAAAAAATTAGCTTCTTGGACAGTGGCCAATATTGACAGGATTATATAAATTCCCACCTCGGATACCTTCTTGAATAGCCATTGCCCTTGTCATGGTAATGCTTTTGCAATCATGAGAGGCAGATAATCTCAAGGTCATGTGTAACTCATTGATAGTGAAGCACTTGAGTCATTTCATTTCACCTCACCCTCTTATTTTAATTAATTGCTTTGGACTCAGTCCCGTTCTAAACCAATGCAGAGGGCATTACACGTCCGTTACGTATTAAAATCCGGTTTATACATTGGTACCAAGCTAAGGGTATTTGAGGGCCATTTGAGTCTTCACAAATTGGTGGACAGCCCACAAATGGCCACCTTGTACAGTTGTTGTGTTGGGATATGCACAATCACTGGGTTGCGGGGACGGCAGTACCCAATGAACTTTGCATCTTCCCACGTGTGATTAGTATTTGCACAACTTCTTAAAGTCTTCGACCTGACTCATTCCAGATAATTCACACAGAATAAAATTACTGCAGTTTGCTTGCAGCAACCAACAGAGCAAAATAATACTCTGGGAATCTGAAAACCCAGAAATTATTTGTTTTTCAAAATCTAGGTGTGATTTATTTCCGTGCAGCTTCTCAACAAGCATAAAGAAACATGGTAAACGGGAGGAAAACATCTCTATTCACAACCACGTTTGTTTTTCACACCCAGCCTCCTGTGCTTGCTTCTTCCCACAACATTTTGCAATCTGACTTAAATACTTTCATAAATTAGCATTATTTAACTCAAGAGCAATATTACTTCACAGTAGGCTGCCTGCTTTGGGCCACTGGATTCCTCAGGTCTTGGCAGATTACTTGCAGATAAAATTTTGCACTAAATGTTTAGTAGTGTTCTATTTTCTCAAATGTTAACAAATATATTACTTTGCGTTTCCTATGATTCTGCAAACATCAGGTTCATTGAAAAATGAGAGCCTAACCAAATTAATCATTTTAAAATATATATTTGCGAGGAGATTTAAAATTACATTATTTATAAAATGTTTCGGTATCAAGTTATTTATGTTGATTTGTAGCTCCACTTAAAGACGTATTTGGTGTGCAGAGATCGAGATTGTCTGCTATGTGTTTAAAAAAAAATCTTTTATCAATGACCACAGGGAGCAAATGTTGAAAAAGCTACATGACGACTCTGACTACCCATGTGAGATTGTAGGGAGCTGGAATACGTGGTATGGTGAGCAGGATCAAGCAGGTAAGTCTACCACTCAGCTTTAATCAAATTCATCCAGACCTTCCTTCTTGCCTTTGGCTCAAGTCCTAGTCTTTAGTTCTTCATTATCATTTTAGGCCTTGGGTGAATTTTAATTTTCCTATTTCAGACTAAAACTGCATTTGTGAATCAGTTGATCACTGTAGAGTCTGGCCATTTATTGTTTTTGTTGAAGTTAATGGAAGTTGACTTTTGTTGAAGTCAGTGGAATGGAAATCAGCTAGTTCCTATAATTGACGATGACTCCCAGAAAGGACTTTGCAGCCAAACCACAGTCAAAATACTACCCCACTTTCTTCACTGAGGTTAAAAGCTGCATCCACAGACTTTAGTTTTCTCTTTTAACCAAATATTCCTTTTCTCTTCAGCAGTTCTTTGAAGCTCACGTTGAAAGCTTCCATTAACTGCCCTTCATACCTCTGAAGGTAAATAAAAACTGTAGCCATTCCCTTGCTGGGCCCCAGCACCAGACTTCCTTTTAGTGTCACAACCATTTTTCCTTTTTATTTTCAGAGTATTGTCTACATGGTTCTTTCTACTTTTCTCTATTGTTCGACCTGCAAAACAAATGGGCATTTAGTCATGTTCCTCTTGTGCTTTCCTACAGCACAGGAACAGGCCCTTTTGCCCACGATGAACGGCCCACTGTCTTCTAAATGGCCTATTGTTGAAATAAAGCCATGGTCCAACTTTTTCTTTGAATCTCAGAGCAGTGATACTACTTGTCTACCTCGCATCCTTCTTGCTATTATTTCCAGCCTTTAAAACCCCAAATACTCTCTAATTCTGTTTGCATCAGCTCTTTTATGCTTTCTTATCTTAATAGTCATAGATTATTATGATACAGGGGGGGCATTTGGCTTAAGAGTCCATACCATATTGTGGAGCAATCTAAACAATTTAATTCTCCCCACCGGAGCCCTGTGGCCTTGCAAACTTACTCTATTATTTTAAAATCAGTTATGATTTTAGCTTGCAGTGAGTTACACCTAATGTGTAAAAGAACCTCTACCCAGCATCTCTTCTGTACTACTTGTGCAAAACCCTAAAGTCACTTATTGAAGACCGAGGTAAGGCAGTTTTTTAGTCAGAGGTCCTTGAAACTCTCTTCTTCAAAATAAGTGTCCTTTTCAAGATTTTCATTGTGCTGCAATGCCTTCTCAGAAACATTGATTTCAGTGCGTTAACACTGAAAGAGCTCACTTTATACCAGAATAAAACAGAACCGTGTTTAGAGAGGTGCAGTGATGCAGCATCTTAGCGTCGGAAAGCTAGTTTCAATTCTGACCTTGGGTGCTGTCGGTGTGGAGTTTGTGCGTTCTCCTTGTGATGTGAGGGTTTCCTTTGGGTGCTCTTGTTTCCTCTTGC
Organism: Malacoraja senta; assembly: GCA_038087875.1. Taxonomy (NCBI): domain Eukaryota; kingdom Metazoa; phylum Chordata; class Chondrichthyes; order Rajiformes; family Rajidae; genus Malacoraja; species Malacoraja senta. Next base: position 25,994,912 of record CM075980.1, read on the forward strand.
ATGCCAAAGGTGTGGGGACTGGTAGGTTAATTGTCTACTTTAAATGGCCCGTAGAGTGTGGGTGAGTTACAATCTGGGGGAGTTGATGCGAGAGTGAGGACAAGAAAAAATAAGATGAATGTAGGATTAGTGTAAATGGCTGGTTGATGACCAGTGTGGAGTTGATGGGCCATTGGGAAGTTTTTCCATGCTGTATTTTTCAATGACTCCACGCCTTTCAATCATTGAACACTTCTAAGGCAGAGGGTACTTGATAAGCGAATGTGTAATAGATATGTGATAATGCAGACATTGAAGTTACAACATAATTAATCATGAGTTTATTAATTGGTGGAGCAGCTTAATTGGCCCTTGTACAATCTGTTCTCCGATGCTGAGTAGCTGGGATGTGCACATTCTCCTCCTGACCTTTTGGTTTCCACTGGCTGGGTAATCCATGATTTCTCCCATGTTTCAAGAAAATGTTTTTCGGTTAATTGGGTACTATCAAATTCCCTCTTAATGTGGGTAAGTTATAAAAAGATTCAATGGGGAGCTGATAAACATATCAATAAAGTAAAGTTGGGGTCCATATCAATGTTTAGTTTAGAGATACACCCCAGAAAAAGGACATTCGGCCCACTGAGTCCACACCGGCCAGCCCAGTACACCAGCACTATCCTACACACACACACACACACACACACGCACACAAACACGCACACACACACACGCACACACACACGCACACAAACACACATGCACACGCACGCAAGCGCACGCACGCACGCAAGCGCACGCACGCACACACACACACACACACACACACACACACGCACGCACTAGGGACAATTCACAATTTTTACTGAAGCCATTTAGCCTACAAACCTGCACGTCTTTGGCTGTGTGGGAGGAAACTGGAGCACCCAGAGAAAACCCAACGTACAAACTCTGCACAGACAGCACCCGTAGTCAGGATTGAACCCAGGTCTGTGGGTGCTGTAAGGCAGCAACTCTACCGCTGTGCCACTGTGCCACCCTTGTTGAGAGGCACAGGGAAATCACTAGAAAGGGAAACAGGATGAATGGGTGTGGTTTACTCCTGCTCCACATTCATATGTTCTTATGTTCCTTAGTAAATACCATTTCTGAAGAAACGTCACCTATCCCTTCCATTCAGAGATGCTGTCTGTCCCGCTGAGTTACCCCAGCATTTTGTGTCTATCTTCATTATTTTACCCATGCTTTGTACCTTTAAGAATATATCACTTTCTTTATCCCGAATGGGCCCCACTCCATCTCTTGCAAATCCATTTTCCCCTTCACTTCTTCTCTCAACAATGAATTTAGCCTCGGTTTTACTTGAAGAAGCCATCTGACTTGCATCATCAATTTTATTTCATCTCGGCATTTTCACTATCTTTCCAATGAGCTGACAAGCTCTGGGTTTGGTTCCGCTACCTTTGCTTTTTTTTGGTGGGGGGGGGGGGGACTGTACATTGCTTGTAATCAAAACATCCCGCATTAAGTTTCCTGTTGTACTTTTGCAGTTTTGCAAGATCTCCCCTCAGCATTAGCTTTCTTCCAGATTAAAACCCTACTTTGGATTGTTACTTGCTTTTCTCCATTACTATTCTAAGCCTTAGGATATGATGATCACTCTTACCCATGTGATCTCCCACAGCCATTTAGAACATAAACAGTAGAGCAGAAGAACAGGCCCTTCAGCCCAAGATGTCTCTGCCTACCATGGTTGCCAATTTAAGTTATTACATAGAAACATAGAAAATAGGTGCAGGAGTAGGCCATTCAGCCCCTCATGCCAGCACCGCCATTCAATATGATTATGGCTGATCAGCCAAAATCAGTACCCCGTTCTTGCTTTCTCCCCGTATCGCCTGATTCCGATAGCCCTAAGAGCTATATCTAACTCTCTCTTGAATACATCCAGTGAATTGGCCTCCACTGCCTTCTGTAGCAGAGAATTCCACAGATTCACAACTCTCTGGGTGAAATCGTTTTTCCTCATCTCTATCCTTAATGGCCTACCCCTTATTCTTAAACTGTGACCCCCTGGTTCCCCATCTCTGGAGAGAAGGAATGGGTGACTTTTCCTTCTGAAGGGTCTTGACCCGAAACGTCATCCATTCCTTCTCTCCGGAGATGCTGCCTGTCCCGTTGAGTTACTCCAGCATTTTGTGGCAATCTTTGGTTTAAACCAGCATCTGCAGTTCCTTCCGACACGCACAGTTTAAACCTGGTATGGTGGGGACAGTGGTCATTTGACCAGGAGTGGAGAGCTGATTGTTGGTGCAGAACAGGTCAGGTTGGTCAGGTAGCTGTGGTCAGATTGGTCAGGTAGCTGTGTGCCTCACTGTTTAATCAAGTGTTCGGCCTGGCACTAGCACATTGCGAAATAATTTTTTTCTTGCATCTAGCATATCCAATCCCTTAAGAATTTTATATGTTTCCCATCTGGGGATATATTTCCATCTGCTTGCATATGATCTATATCCTTCCATTCTCCTTCTATTCTCTGCTTGCCATGTGCCTGTCTAAGTGCCTCTTACCCATTGCTATTGTATCTGCTTCTAGTGCCCCCTGTGCCATGGTGTTCCAAGCATCCACTACCCTTGGTGTAAAAAAAGACCACTCCATAAATCTCCTTTTTAAACTTTCACTCTCACCTTAAAGCTATGTGCCCTCTAATATTTGACATTTCCATCCTGTGAAAAAAGACTATCTGCATATTACGCCTCTCATAATTTAAAATACTTCTATCACGTTGTCCCTTCAATTCCGAACCGTGACAGAAAACAATCCAAATCTGTCCAACCTCTCCGACCTGAAGTAGACACTGAATGCTGAAGTAACTCAGCAGGTCAAGCAGCATCCCTGAAAAACGTGGAAAGGCGACGTTTCCGGTCCGAACCCTTCGGATTAATTTCAGGCTCTCCAAACTAATACTCACTAGATGTTCCAGGTGACATCCTGGTACACCTCTTCTGTGCCCTCTCCAAAACTTCCACATCCTTTGTGAAATGGTCTGACCAGAACTGCACACAGTACTCCAAATGTGTCCTAACCAGACTTTTAAACTCAATGGGCGGCATGGTGGCGCAGCTGTAGTGTTGCTGCGTTACAACGCTTTCAGCGCCAGAGACCAGTAGTTTTGTCTAGTTTAGCTTAGAGATACAGCATAGAAATGGGCCCTCCTGACCATTGAGTCCTCACCAACCACCACCGATTCACACTGGTTCTATGTTATCCCATATTCCATGTTATCCCACTTTCGCATCCACTCCCAACACATTGACGGAAATGTGTGTACGGATGCTGTCTGTTTGGTGTTTGTACGTTTTCCCCGTGACTGTGTGGGTTTTCTCCGAGATCTTCGTTTTCCTCCCACACTCCAAAGACGTACAGATTTGTAGGTTAATTGGCTTGGTATAAGTGTAAATTGTCCCTAGTGTGTGTAGGATAGTGTTAATGTGCAGGGATCACTGGTCGGGGTGGACTAGGTGGGGTGAAGGGCCTGTTTCCGTGCTGTATCTCTAAGCTAAACAAAACCAAACTGCTCTAAGCTAAACAAAACCAAACTGCCCATAGTTCTCCAAATGAGTCCTAACAGCTCCAGTATGGCTACCCGAATCTTTATACTCGATGCCCCAACTGATGGAGGCAAGTGCACCATTTACCGTCTTTACCACGGTCTTGGTTCCCTTGCCTTCAGTCCAGCAACATCTCCTTCCTAGGATCAAGAACATTCTCCTCAAAAAAATAAATTCTACTGAGCATTTCCCAGCAATGTGTTCTTTTCCATTCTTTTTACTCTAACGTTATCCCAATTGACATTTGGTTTGAAAAAAAAGTATTTATAGTATTCCCTTGAAAGATATTGCTCTGACCTGTAAGATAGACATAAAAAGCTGGAGTAACCCAGTGGGACAGGCAGCATTTCTTACCTGTCCCACTGAGTTACTCCAGCTTATTGTGTCTATCTTCGGTTTAAACCTGCATCTGTAGTTCCTTCCTGCACAGACCTGTAATTTCCCTTCAGATTTGCTTCTTTATCTCATTCCCACTATTTGAGTGTCTGTATAATTTAACCCAAACTATTTGAGCCCCCTGACTCTAACCAAATTGATTCTGGCCTTGGTCTTCTCATATATTCTCTATTCCCATCACAGCAGTGTTTTCACTTAACAATGTTATCACTGCACCTCCCTTCTCTCTTTTCTGAACGCTTGGCATCCGTGTACATTAAGCACTCAGTTGTCACCATTTTGAAACCATATTTCTGTTATTGCTACCCCATTGTATTCCCACATTTGTCGTATAATTCACCAACATAATTCGCCCCGCCTTGCACACTTGCATCAATACAGTATCTGTGTAGTGCTCCAATGTGATATGTTACTACTTCTGGTACTATGGGTGACACAGTGGTGCAGCTGGCAGAGCTGCTGCCTCTCAGCGCCAGAGACCCAGGTTCAATCCTGACCTCGGGTGCTGTCTGTGTGAAGTTTGCACGTTCTCCCGGAAACAACATGAGCTTCCTCTGGTTCCTCTGGTTTTCTCCAACATCTGGCCTCTGTACATTTCCCCAAATGTGTTGGGAGTGGATGCAAAAGTGGGATAACATAGAATATGGGATAACATGGAACCAGTGTGAATCGGTGATGGTTGGTTGGGACTCAATGGGCAGGAGGGCCCATTTCTATGCTGTATCTAAACTAAGCTAAACTAAACAAAACTACTTCCTTCCCTATTGCCATCCAACATATTCATCTTTCACTTCTATATTGTAGATCACATTCCCCTAGTAATTCAGATTGCATCATCCCCAATCACACTCGTGAACCTCCTGCGAGGATCTTGCTCACAGTCGTATTAATAGATCCATGAAATGGTTCAAATGCTCCTGGCCCAAATTCTCATCAAAATGTTTGAAACATTCAGCAGATCCTGCACCTGTTCTGATGAAGACGGTCCCTGACGTGAAAAATTAACTGTTTCACTCTCCACAGATGCTGCCTGACCTGCTAAGTGTTTCCAGCATTTTCAGATTTATCTGACTTGCACTGATTGTCATCTTCCTTTTTCTACTCTTGCTGCTGTATGGCTTTAAGAGTATGCCAGAGAGGATTATGCTCAGCATCCTACTTTTAAATGTTCTCCTTAGTTCCTGCCGCCTTTGATGCGTTGCCAATGTGCGCCACAACTTCTAGATCTGAGCCTTCACAATGATGTACTTTGTCCTGACACCTGGACATCAGCACACCATGCGGAAGTCATGATATTGTGAGAGTCCAGAACCAGAGTCCCATTCAGTCATTCCCAGCTATGTTTCAGCAATGAGCGATTCTGGAACCAGAGGGCACAGCCTCAGAATAAATGGACATACCTGTAGAATGGAGATGAGGAGGAATTTCATGAGGCAGGGGGTGGTGAACCTGTGAAATTCATTGCCACAGATGGTGGTGGAGCCCAAGACATTACGAAGTGAAGATTGATAGGTGCTAGATTATTATGGGTGTCAAAGGTTACGGGGAGAAGGCAGAAGAATGGGGATGAGAGGAAAAAATAAATTAACTATGATTAAATTGCAGAGTATGACTAGGCCTGTCACGGTGGAGCAGCGGTAGAGTTGCTGCCTTATCCAAAAGCAGCGCTGGAGACCCGGGTTTGATCCTGACTACGGGTGCTGTTTGTACGGAGTTTGTATGTTCTGCCAGTGACGTGCATGGGTTTTCTGAAGAGATCTTCGGTTTCCTCCCACACTCCAAAGACGTACAAGTTTGTAGGTTAATTGGCTTGGTAAATGTAAAAATTGTCCTGCGTGGGTGTAGGATAGTGTTGATGTGTGGGGATCGCTAGTCGGCGCGGACCCGGTAAGCCGAAGGGCCTGTTTCCGCGCTGTACCTCTAAACTAAACTAAAGTAGATTCATTGGGCCGAATGGCCTAATCCTGTTCCTATGTCTTACGGTCTTGTAACGATAGCCACAGTTACACCTGTCTGACATCCTAATATGGCATCTTCAAACACAGCTGCATTTCTCTGCCTTGCAAACCCATTGGTGCCTTGGTCTTGACTGGACTCAGAGTCATACAGCACGGAAACAGGCCCCAGCTCTGCTCAGCTCCAGCTGTTTGGTTGCAATCATTTCCGTGGAATCGGATATGCAGAGTATGCACAGCAAGTTCCTATGTTACGACAGGGTTTCCTTCCTGAGAACATTTTGCAATTTAAACTCTTCGTAAGTGAGCAGAAACATCTGTGAGCATGCAAAGGAAGAGTGGATGTCAGACGGCCTTATTGAAAGCGAGTGAGTCTGCTCATCTCCCCCTGCTTGACCCAGCCCCCAGTTTTTATTTTGGGGGTGGGGGGGGGGGGGGGGGCGGGGGGGTAAGAGGGATGGTGGTGTAATGAGGTGGGGAGAGAAGGCTCATGGAAATGCCCCATTCCCACCCTGCAGAGGCTGCCCATAGTAGACAGCAGCTCCATCCCTCTGATATCCCGTACTTGTTCCTGTGTTTGGCTGTCCATAAGTTGGCCTTTTGTAATCAGTGAAGGAAGACTTGTCCACTAGAGAGCCCTTACCCTTGTGCGAGTTTACTGCTAACAAGCAAAGATGAAGAATTGCTTGAGCCTGCAGTATCTATACATGATCACTCTGTACCTTCCTTACATATTTTCAAGCAGTTTGTTCCCTGGTGCTGATTGTGTGCAGTGGAGGTTACCTTGTGTCAAATTGAAACCATTCATCAGTGGAGAGAGAAACAGCTCGGAGACCTGAAATCATATGCTGTTTATCTCTACTGACTTAACTTCTTTCTGTCTTCATGTCAAATTTCCAACATCGGCACTATCTTGGCTTTTACATTGCACAGACCCATCACCGATTTTCCGGGAACTGATGGTCTGGCACCTCCCATAATCCGGGCAAAATTTCGAGAGGGTTGCTCATGACGCATGCTCGTTCAGGACGTGCCCCTCTGTCCTGAAAGAGTTAGTTGTTTACTTCTTTGTTAATTCTTTATTTAAGTTTCTGGCATTCCATGGTGCTTCAGTGACACCGCAGGTGTATAATTAGTGGGTCAGAGGTGTATTGGTGAATTATTATTACGTGACCTCTGTTGGTCTGGCAAAATGGATAATACGATAAGGCTCTGGAACCAAAGGTGCCGGAAAATCGGCAGTGTACCTGTATTGACCTGAATAAAATATCAGAATTGTCATGGGACCAAAATGACTGTGGCTTATAAATGTATCACTGAAAATATATGAATTCTGTCATTCGTGCAAAATTACGGTTTTTGTGCGCTCTGCAATTCTGTCATCTTTTCATTTTGGACAGTGCATTTGTGGAGGTTTTCTGGTGGTTATCCTGCTATGACAGATGCAATGGAGAAGCTAAAACAAAATAAGGTAATAAATGAAAGAAATCTTTCAATTATCAAGCCTGAAAGGATTACATTTAGAATTGACATTAACACAGATCTGACTTTAGTTTGTCGTACGTGCCTATGTTTTATCAAATAAGCAAAACAAAAGTAATTGATTAGATGTTGGGATGAAAAATGGAAAAAGCCAAATATGCAAATTGTCAACTCACCTGATATCCTATTTTCTTAGCTTAGTTTAGAGATACAGCGCAGAAACAAGCCCTTCGGCTCACCGAGTCCACACTGATCAGCGATCCCCGCACGTTAACACTATCCTCCACATACTAGGGACAATTTACACTTATACCAAGCTGATCAACCTGTACGTCCTTGGAGTGTGTGAGGAAACCAAAGATCTCGGAGAAAACCCACGTGGTCACGGGGAGAATGTACAAACTCCATACAGGCAGCATCCGTAGTCGGGATCGAACCCAGGTCTCTGTTGCTGCAAACGCTGTAAGGCAGCGACTACCGCTGCGCCGCTGTGCCGCCACCTGTCTGTAGGACATGCAAATGCAAAGTTAAAAATGATGGAACAAATTTCAGGCCGTCAGTCATCATACACGAGGTGGTATTATTAAAGTGCTTGCCCTTAAGGCATATGCCTACTCCCATCTATCTCCATTATATGAACTCCAAGTGCCTTTGTTCAGTTCCATGTCCCTTTCCTGCTGAGCCTATTCTTGCCCAAGTTGTATACAAGTGTTTTCAAATGCTTATGGATTGCTTCCAACTCGTAGAGGTTTGAGAAACAAGCTGTGACATTGACCCACAAGAAAAATGGAAAGGAAATTCCAGAATTTAAACCAGTCATCCACTGAGTCTGCAGACTCCAGTTTCATTATTTGCACTGTTCACTATTAACACATTTAATAAAATGTTGCAGCAATGCTATTTCACAGTGTATGATATAGCAGTGTTTTATTAATAGGAATGCTGTGATTTAAAGATAATTGATCATAATTAATTGTGACTTAATGGTGGTTGTCAAAGAACTGCTCACCCAAAGTAGGTTTGGCGATATTTAAGAGAGGGGAAAATGGGGGGAGAAAGTTTGAGGGAAAGACCAGTGAGGAGGGGTTAGGGCAGTGCTCTTTTTCTCGTGACGGTTCACGCCACGATGGTGTACCTTCACTTATTAAAACGTGAATCGGCATTATTTTGTTTTCCATCCTTGTGGAATTTACTGCATTGAGACGGCATACCTGTTACTTTGTAGTATTTCTTGTAAACTTTTGAATGTTTTGGATTTACAAGGCCTATCTCAAGTATCTTGGGACCCGGCCCATCCGTCGGATTCCACCGAACTGCCTACTGCCTCCCCCCACCACACCCGAGTGATGTTAATGTTTATTAATGTCTTTGTTCAATTTTATTGTGCGTTCTGGCACCTTTTTGAGGACAAAAATAGCACGGGGTTAGAAGATGAGAGGGTTGGATTGCTGTGGTCAGAAGAGGGAGAGGTGTAGAAGTAGAACAGGCAGTGGGAAGAATGGGAGAGGGAGGGATATATTAGATTGAGTCCCTGGTTGCTAATGAGTCTCTGGTTGCTAATGAGCAGTGCAGGGAAGCATAAAAGAATGGGAGAGGGAGGGATATATTAGATCCCATAAGAATGGGAGAGGGAGGGATATATTAGATCCCATAAGAATGGGAGAGGGAGGGATATATTAGATTGAGTCCCTGGTTGCTATTGAGTGTCTGGTTGCTAATGAGCAGTGTAGGGAAGCATAAAATTCCCAGAGTATGTGGCATATATCGCTTTGTCCAGGCTGGGATTGGAATGGAGAGGTCGGCAGTGAGATCAATGTTTGGGGTGGAAACAGTAATGAAAGTTGGGTGTGGTGAGGTGGGGCTGCAGTCAGTTCAGTGGAGTCTGGTAGATGGGCCTGGTCCCAAGGTGCTTGAGAAGGCCATAAAAATCCCTAACATTGAAAAGTTTACGAGAAATTTCACAAAGTAACAGGTATGCTGACTCAATGCAGTAAGTATATCTCCTATTGAGAATGATTTTACAATGGCTTTTTATTTTAAATACATGAATGCCTGCAGTTTGCATTTGTGACCGTTTCAACATCTTTGTGCCACCACAAATAGCCTAATCCCACTCTCATTTTTATTCAGCTATCTAATCCTGTCTCTGCATCGCAACCCTTAACTCTATAGCCACTGTATTGTTCAACTGCTTGTCCAGTATCAAGCTGTGGATAAACTTCACCCATATTAGTATTGGCCGGACTGAAGCTGCGTTTCACTTTAACAGATATCTCACCCTAGTTCTGGATTGCAAACCCCTTATTCCAGTTTATCTCTAAACTGAAATTCAGACGTCACATCAAGGCCAACTGATCATCTCATCATTGTTAATTCCTTCTAAACCCCATGTTACTACATTCACCAGCACTATTAGTTTCACGCAGTGGCTTTTTCTGTGACAGCATGCATGATATCAGCACCGGGTTAAGGGAAGAGGTGGGAAAAGTGATAAAATCAGAAGAGGAAGAGATGCAGAATTGAACAAACAGTAAGAAATAGCGGCATGGTGGCACAGCATTAGAGTCGCTGCCTTACAGCGCTAGCAGCGCCGGAGACCCGGGTTCGATCCCGACTACGGGTGCTGTCTGTAGGGAGTTTGTACGTTCTCCCCATAACCTGCGTACGTTTTCCTCGAAATCTTCGGTTTCCTCCCGCACTCCAAAGACGTACAGGTATGTAGGTAAATTGGCTTGGAAAATGCCAAAAAATTGCCTAGTGTGTAGGATAGTGTTAACGTGTGGGGATTGCAGGTCGGTGAGGAACAGGTGGGTCTGTTTCCACGCTATATCTCTAAAACTAAAACTAGTGGGAGGGAGAGGGAGAGGGAAATAGATATATATTAAAAGTCAGGCCCCAAATCCCCAATGAGCAGTGTACACAAACACAAGGAATGGAAGTCCCAGAGCATGTGGCATAGTCTGCCATCCAACCCTGTCTCTGCATCACAACCCTTAACCCTACAGCCACTATATTGTTCGACAGCTTGTTCAGTATCAAGTTGTGGATAAATCTCACCAATGTTAGTCTCGGCCAGCCCTAAGCCATGTCCCAGTTTAAGTGAGTCCGCACCCTAACCTAGGATTGCAAACCGCGTTCAGGTTTATCCCAGCAGAACCAGTTTATCTCTAAACTGAGCAACAGATCCCACATCAAAGCCATCTGGCTGAGTCTGTTTTCATCTCATCATTATTAACCCCCATCTGACACCCACGTTACCACAGAAGTTATCACTATTAGATTCAAGCAGTGCTGTTTTGTGACTGTGCATTGATACGGCCTGCTGGCACCTCTAAAATGTGAAACATTATTTAACTTTCTGGCCTCATATTTATTAATATGTCTATTAATCGTGTACTGGCACCTCTACGACAACAAAAGCACACTGGATTCAAGCATTTCATCGCTCGCCTCTTCAGACCTTCTAGCTATTAGAACATTTATACAATACTCCACTTCTGTAATTCTGTCACAAAGACGCACAGGTTTGTAGGTTAATTGGCTTGGTATAAATGTAAAATTGTCCCTAGTATGTGTAGGTTAGTGTTAATGTGCGGGGATCGCTGGCCGGTGCGGACTCGTTTCTGCGCTGTATCTCTGAACTAAACTAAAAGGTTCATCTTAGTTCACTGATACAACGTTGTCTTTCTGAACTTGTATTGGATCCCCAAAAGACAAATCAGTGGCCTTAACTGCAGGTTGCCCACAGCAAGCCAAGACCCTTCCTTGTTTCTGACACCTCCTGTCACTGTCAGCACAGGCCCTGTTGCAGATTGGCCTTAACATGAGAACATTGTCCCTCATCCCTCAGTATCTTATTATCTCCGTCGCTATTCTCCTGAAACTCTACCCAACCGAAGATTTCTTCAGTCCCTTTTATTGGTCCTCTACCAACATCTGGTTTTACGATGGTGTTTTGTGAGTGCTTGCTTAGTGCAAGTGGGATAAAACATAGCGCACAGGACAGAAACAGGATCTTCCGCCCACAAAGTCTGTTCTGAATATGATGCCAAGACCAACCTGTATCTGCCTGCACATCATCCATATCACTCGATTTTCGTGTCTACCTTCACTATTCCCTGCATATCCATGTCCATATCCAAAAGGCACTTAAATACCGCTATCGTACACCTGGCAGTGTGTTCCACCATTTATGTCAATAGGAAACTTGCCCCGCATATTTCCATTAAACTTTGCCTCTTTCACCTTAATCCTATGCCCTCTAGTATTTGATATTTCTTCCTAGGAAATAAGTTATGACATTCTACCCTACCTATGCCTCTCATAACCATACATACTTTTATCAGGTGTCCCTGCGATCTCCGGCATTCCCGATAAAACAATTCAAGTCTGTCCGGCCTCTCCCTGTACCTAACACCCTCTAATTTAGGCATCTTTCCCGCAAACCTCCTCTGCACTCTTATCCAAGCCTCCACGTGCTGCCTGTAATGGGGCGACCAGAACTACACATAATACTCCAAATGGAGACTAACCAAAGTCCTATAAAGCTGCGCCATGACTTCCTGAATCTTTTACACAATGCCCTGACCAATGAAGGCCAGCATACTATATACCTGGTATGTTTCCTATGTTTTAGCAGTGGTCCGCATATCAAAACATGTTCTTTTTGCTTTAAAGTGTTTTCAGATGTTATTAGTGGTATTAAAGTATTACATGGGAAGCATAAGAAGCAAGGGCAGAGGCCCCTTGCCCCCTTAAGCCCACTGCATCATGTAATAAGATCAGGACTAAACCAGGACTAATCCTGCTCTCAACACCCTTGTTTCATTGTCTCCCAATTCCCAAAGTAGTTTTTTCCCTGATTCCACCCTGAAATATTCAATGACTACCAACCCACCACACTGCTCCCTGGCCCACGAATATCAAAGATTCACCAAGTCAAGTCTGGAGTCAAGAGTGTCATATGTCCCATACAGGACAATGAAATTCTTACTTGTTGCAGCACAACAAAATATGTGAATATATAAACATTGTATATAACGGGGCAAAAAAAGAAAAATTTCAATAAATAACAAATATAGTGCAATAACAAATAATAATAAAGTCTTTTGCAGTTCAGAGCTCATAGTTTATTCGTTGTGTTTAATAGCCTGATGGCTGTGGGGAAGAAGCCATCAACTGAAAGAAGAAATCCCTCCTCATCTCTGTTGTATATTGGAGACCCCTTTGTTTTTTAATCTATGCCCGCAAGTTCAATAAAATCCCACTCGGACAAAAGCCTGAAAACTGTCAGGAACAGCTTCTTACCTACAGCCATTAGACTACAACCTCCAAATAAGCTCTGAACTACAGAGACTTGGGGGCGAAGATAGACACAAAATGCTGGAGTAGCTCAGCGGGACAGGCAGCATGTCTGGAGAGATGGGAATGGGTGACGTTTCAGGTCGAGACTGCATTTGAAGAAGGGTCTCGACCCGAAACGTCACCCATTCCTTCTCTCCAGAGATGCTGCCCGTCCCGCTGAGTTACTCCAGCATTTTGTGTCTATCTTTGGTTTAAACTACCATCTGCCGTTCCTTCCTACACATAGACTTGGGGCATTGGTTTTGTCTTTTTGCACTATTATAGAATTTATAGACAATAGACAATGGGTGCAGGTGTAGGCCATTCGGCCCTTCAAACCAGCACCGCCATTCACTGTGATCATGGCTGACCATCCACATTCAGTACCCCGTTCCTGCCTTTTCACCATGTCCCCTGACTCTGCTATCTTTAAGAGCTCTATCTAACTCTCTCTTGAAACCATCCAGAGAATTAGCCTCCACTGCCTTCTGAGGCAGAGAATTCCACAAATTCACAACTCTCTGGGGAAAAAAGTTTTTCCTCATCTCTGTTCTAAATGGCTTCCCCCTTATTCTTAAACTGTGGCCCCTGGTTCTGGATTCCCCCAACATCGGGAACATGCTTCCTGCCTCTAGCGTGTCCAATCCCTCAATAATCTTATATGTTGCAATAAGATCCCCTCTCATCCTTCTAAATTCCAGAGTATACAAACCCAGCCGCTCCATTCTATCAATATATGACTGTCCCGCCATCCCGGGAATTAACCTTGTGAACCTATGCTGCACTCCCTCAGTAGCAAGAATGTCCTTCCTCTAATTTGGAGACCAAAACTGCACACAATACTCCAGGTATGGTCTCACAACAGCAGAAGGACCTCTTTGCTCCCATATTCAACTCCTGTTGTTATGAAGGCCAACATGCCATTAGCTTTCTTCACTGCCTGCTGTACCTGCATGCTTACTTTCAGTGAGTGATGAACAAGGACCCTCAGATTTCTTTGTACTTCCCCTTTTCCCAACGACACCATTCAGATAATAATCTGCCTTCCTCTTTTTACCACCAATGTGGATAACCTCACATTTATCCACATTAAACTGCATCTGCCATGCATCCGCCCACTCACCCAACCTGTCCAAGTCACCCTGCATCCTCATAGCCTCACAGTTCACACTACCAACCAGCTTTGTGTCATCTGCAAATTTGCTAATGTTACTTTGAATCCCTTCATCTAAATCATTGATGTATATTGTAAATAGCTACGGTCCCAGCACCAGGCCTTGCGGTACCCCACTAGTCACTGCCTGCCATTCTGAAAGGGGTCCATTAATCTCTACTCTTTGTTTCCTGTCTGCCAACTAATTTTCTATCCATGTCAGTACCCTACCCCCAATACCATGTGCTCTAATTTTGCCCACTAATCTCCTATGTGGGACCTTATTAAATGCTTTCTGAAAGTCCAGGTACAGAAACCAATTTAATTGTTCTGTCTGGGACATGTAACAATAAAACGCTCTTGACTCTTAACCATAGCAGATCCTGCATTGATAGTTTTCCATTCTTTCAGGAATACCTGGAATTCCGAAGGGAAAGGAGTGAGATGTTGCTGGCTCGGAAGAATCAAATACTCTTGGAGTTCAGTTTCTGGAATGAACCACAAGCCCGACCAGGACCTAATATTTATGAGCTCAGGACATACTATTTAAAGGTAGGTTGCTCTATAGATGTTTTCTTTTTGTCTAGTTTCTCAGAATAATGTACAGTAGTTTTCAAAGGCGTGGGAATGATCGGCTAATTCAGGGACTGCCAAATGGCTTGAGTGGCTTGAACTTGAATGAATTTCTTTAGATTTCATGAATAGAGTTTCCAACCACCAAATGTTTGTGGTATGATAGGAGCAGGTCTAAGGAAATTCCCAACATGCAAGTAAGCAAATCCACTGAACAAAAGGAAATGCCTGTAAAAGCAAGTGGTCATTTTGCTGGAACTATGCCTGGATTGTTTTCTCTGGAACGTCAGAGGTTGAAGGGAAACCTGATAGAAGTATATAACATTTTAGAAGGTGGACAGTCAGAATCTTTCTCAGGGTGACAAAGACTGGAGGGCTTGGCTTCAAGGTGAGGGGGCATAGTATAAAGGAGATGTACAGGGCATATTTTATTACATGGAGAGTGGTGGATGCCTGGAATGCATTGCCAGGGATGGTGGTGAAGGCAAACACAATGAGACATTTTAAAGGCTTTTAGATAGTCACATGGATATACAAGGAATAGCGGGATATGGACAATGTATAAGCAGAGAAGATAACTTTAACTTGGCATCATGTTGGGCATAGGTATTATGGGCCATAGGACCTGTTCCTGTACTGCACTGTTCTATGTTCTATCCAGATATTCTCCATTGAATACAATTGCAATGTAATTAGATCAATTTTCCTCCTGGGATAAATAAACTTCTATCACATCGTAACACCTTTTTATACGCCTTCTAATATAACTTTTGAATGACTGTATATTTGTTACCTCTGCTGTCCTCTCTGTGAGGATGATTAAGGATAGCTCATTGCCTTTTTTGGCTTCTCTACTGAACTTTCCCACCGTCCTTTCAATCTCATTCTTGGAAATACACTTCCTTTGGTCACTGATTTTTAATAGTGTCTTCCCAGAGGTTCGATAAATGAAAACAAAACATATCTCCTGAAGGAAATCCGAGCAGCAGTGGAGAAGGAAGGACTTTGGGTAGATAATGAATTGTGAAATCACTCTTGAGACTTGGGGGTACATTATATGTGGGTAAGGAATACACGCTGAGGGCTCAGTGTACGGTGGGACTTGACAAACAACCTGCTGATAATTTTCCCAGGAATAGATCCACATTGGAAATAATTTGTGTTGCAAAGGGCATTACAAATATTTTTAAATATGTAATCATAACCAAAAACTCATTGAAACTCATAACTCATTGAAACTCATAACACAAAAACTGCAAACAAAAAAATTCATCTTCCACTTTGCTCAGACAATCCGAAGGGGCAGAAATGTGTGCGTTTTATTCAGGACATTGAGAAACTGAATGCATTTGTTACTTCATCTTGAAGTTCCCATCTATTTAGAAACCACTCTTCAGCTGATTAAGTTTGCTTTGCACATTCTACAGAAATAGCGGAGGCTCATAAGTTCTAGGAGGAGAATTAGGTAGCATGCAAAACAAAGTTTTCCTCTGTATACTATTATTGCACACATGACAATAATAACACAATATCAATAAGTGATTTGCATTCCTAGATTTTGTAAAAAATAAAATTGGGATATATATAACAGAATATATTCGATTCATATGACAAGACAGAGCATTTAATTCCACGACTCGTGTTAGCTCATAAGGTCGTAGAGTGATACTGTGTGGAAACAGGTCCTTCTGCCCAACTTGCCTACACCAGTCATCATGTCCCAGCTACACTAGTTCCACCTGCCAGCATTTGATCCATATCCCTCCAAATCGGTCCTATCCATGTACCTGTCTAACTGCTTCTTAAATATTGGAAGAGCCCCTGCCTCAACTAACTCCTCTGGCAGCTTGTTCCATATACCCACCACCCTTTGTGTGAAAAGTTACCCCTCAGATTCCCATTAAATCTTTTCCCCTTAAACTTCCACCTTAAACATGTCCTTTCGTCCTCGATTCACCTACTCTGGGCAAGAGACTTTGTGCATCTACCCTATCTATTCCTCTCATGATTTTGTACACCTCTATAAGATCACCCTCATCCTCATGCACTCCAAGGAATAGAGACCCAGCCTACTCTGCCAAGAGCTCAGACCCTCTAGTCCTGGCAACATCCTCGTAAATTTTCTTTACATAATTCTTCATGCCCATGTAGAGATTTTTAACATGGGTTCCAGCGTAATGAAGCCTAGAGCCAATACCTTTCCCTGAACAGCCTTTGCAGCTACTGTACCTCGCATCAGTGTATCTCTCAGTGTGGATTTGCAGATTTCTATGTTTCTCTACTGTATTTGTTTGGCTATAACTATACCCCCACTTAAGTGCCATCAGTAAATTTTGAAATTCAACTTAATTCTATAGTCTAGTATAAAAATTGATCAGAAGGGAGGTCCCAGACACAATCCCTTTAACAGTCACAGGACCATCATTTTATTAGTGTATAATGCCATATCAAATAATGCCTTTTGAAAATCCATGCATGTTACTGCAATTTTTGTGCTGAAATTATCAACCATGCCAGTGAACCTAATGTCTAATGCATTTCTCTCTGTTCCAGCCAGGGACCATGATCGAATGGGGTAACAACTGGTAAGTAAGTGTTTACAGGTCTATTGTTGTTTTGTTTAACATCAAGCTGAGTGCGCTGACACAAGAAACTGCAGTGCTCTAACCTTGAGCAAAACGCAAAGTGCTGGACTAATACAGCAGGTTCCTGAAGGACGATCCTGATACAAAATGTTGCCTATCTATTCCCTCCGCACGTACTGCATGACCTGCTGAGTTACTCCAGCACTTTGTGTCCTTTTGTGAAACCAGCACCTGTGGCTCCTTGTTCCACATTTTGACTGCAGCATGAATGAGTAATTCCAACATATTTCTAAGGTCATTCAGGAGTTGTATGTCACATTTGGTGACATTAGAAAGCTGTCCTTGTATTGCCTAATCCCATTTCAAAATGAATTTTAATTGCACAGTTTATTGTTTAAGGTCTTTACAATCTCCACACTATGTAAAATAATTCTATAAAGTGCTCTAAAAGCATTAACAAGTTTTTCAAAGAAACCATTTTGGAATTCTTGTGAAGGTTAGAGAACAGAGCATGTAATCACGTAATATAATGAAGTTGGTCTTAACTCTGAAAATATTTTTTTATTATGCCGTATCTTATAGACCTTTAAAGTACCACTAAATGAATCTTAAAGTTATATTGAAATGAAATAAAGTGAAATACTAAAGACCTCTAAGATACTACACTATTGAGAGTTGAGGAGAGCGCTGCTACCTGTGATGGAGGAAGTTTACTCCTTAATTCGTCCGCAATTGTCCTTGATGTTCCCCGATTCTAAGTAGCTCTTCTGTGGGAAATATATCTGATGCTATTTTGATCCTCGCCATCAGACAGACGGCCTGTCGGAAAATAGTTATTTATATTACACCATAGTCTGTAGTTGCCCCAGACTGCAGATGGGAAGTGCAAATTAGGTATTTGAGTTCTCGATTTCAGACTTGGCTTTGCAGAAACAAGGCCACATTCTTGTCCGAAGGCAAAATGCTGGAGTCACTCAGCGGGACAGGCAGCATCGCTGGAGAGAAAGAATGGTTGACGTTTTCGGGTCCTTCTTCACACTGAAGGGCTCATAAACAATTAGGTAACCAGTCAGGGAAATACCCTTCTGATAACGAAGGAATGGGGTTGTGGAATTTTCCATCACGGTAAATACAGGTCCACCACCGATTTTTCTGGCAACTGGTGGACCGGCACCTCCTTTAATCCGACCAAAATTACGAGAGTGCACTTGAAATGCCCGCCTGGTGAGGCGGCCGATCTCGACCTCATCGGGACTTCCGCACCAATTGGCAAGTTGAATTTGCCCCCTTGCAGCCGGGGCTCTGGAACTCCGGGCTGGCTGGAGCCTACAGACACGTTCCCATAGCTGGCTTCCACGGCGGATTAGCGGGACGAATTTGCCCCCCTGCAGCCGGGACTCTGGAACTCCGGCCCGGCCGGAGCTGGTAGATCCATTCTCACAGCCAACTTCCAAGGCTGACTTTGCTGGGTGATGTCTTAGTTCCTCAGTGTCTTAGTTGGACTGTTCCTGTACCGTTAGATTCCTCTCGCAGGTTGTGACCTCTTTTGGCCCGGTAAAACGCTTAATCCAGAAAGGCTCTGGAACCAAAGATGCCGGAAAGATGTCGATGTACAGCACAGAAACAGACTCTTCAGCCCAAGATGCCCAAATCTGCGCAAGTCCCATTTGCCCATGTTTGGTCCACATCCTTCTAAAACGTTCCTATAGAATGCTGTTGTTTAGATTTGCCTGTTATTATTAAGTTCAGTGAAACAACAGGGAGTATTTAGAAATGGTGGAACCAACTGCCAGTAACTACCTAACATGTAAAACATAAGTTGGATACAATAAGATAATTATATTATCTATCTCTAGTAGTAGTTGAATGTGAAAATAAATACTTGAGATATGCATATGTTTTGATGCCTTTCACAATCTCAGGACCACCCAATGTACGTTATAGCTTAGTTACGACTTCAGGCGTCACAGAGGTATACAACACCAAAATAGGGGCTTTCATCCGACTCGTCCATGCCAACCAAGTTGTTTAACCAAGCTAGTCCCACTTGCCTGCTCCTAGCCCATATCCCTCCAAACCTTATCCTATCCATATACCTGTTCAGGTGTCTTTTAAATATTGTAAGGCCTGTACCACTTTCCCTGGCAGCATGTTCGATATACTCACTATCATCTGTGTGAAAATGTTGACCCTATATCCATTCTAAATCTTTTCCCCTCTTACCCTAAACATATGGCCTTTAGTTTTAGACTCCACTACTCTGGAGAAGAGACTGTGGCTATTCACTTTATCCAAGCCCCTCGTTATTTCATATAAGAGCATCCTTCAGCATCCTACACTCCAGGGAGAAACACCCAGTATCCAGCCTCTCTTTCTAGCTCAAGCCCTCCAGACCTGGTAACATTCTTGTCAATCTCTTTTTACACCCTTTCCAGTTTCATGACATGCTTCCTATTGCACACCTCCAGATTCAGGTACGGTTCCTTCCCAGCCTTCTCATGTTCCTGTTTTCTTGTATTCTTGAATATTTAAATAGTGTTTCACAAAGAAGTAAAATGTAAAAACCAAGTGGCCCACTACACCTGTCATGAAGATCAGTTGCAGGTTTGAATTCTAGTACAAGATACACCACCGATTTACCAGCAACTGATGGTCTGGCACCTCCATTATCCGGGTTTCTGGTGCTGTAAGGCAGCAACTCCACTGCAGCGCTACCCAGTTACATTGCTTATGGTTTACTTGCTCTTGCAATAAATGTGCCGTCATAATTCTGGATAATATTTGCAATATTGGCTCACTTGGGATCAGGCTCAATTAGTGAACACACCACAAATTACCTTTAAAGCATATTAATACGTATAATAGAAAAACTGCGACTGAAACTATAGACATCCTAATAGCCTCTTCTGGGAGACCGGTGTAACCCTGTGGATTAATTATCTTGACATAATACGTTTGTTTTTTTCGAGATCAAAGCATGTTTTCCCTGTTGACTGAATAGAAGGGCCATCCCTGTAGTATTCACTTTCTTGACAAAATATTTTTGTTGGTTGAAGATAGCATCTGTCAGCCAGCGACATCCTACATTTTTTGGTCAAGGGACTAAGCTCCACAAGTGGAAGTGGATACATATTTGTTAAGACTTTAGAGATACAGCGCAGAATCAGGCCCTTCGGCCCATCAAGTTCACGCCGACCAGTGATCATCCTGTACACCAACCTACACACCCTAGGGACAATCTTACAATTTACCGAAGCCAATTAACCTACAATTCGGAGTGTGGGGGGAAACTGGAGCACCTAAAGAAAACAGGGAGAACATAAAAACTCTGTACAGACAGCACCTGTAGTCAGGATTGAACCCGGGTCTCTGGCGCTGTAAGGCAGCGTAGTGCCACTGTGCCGCCCCTAAACGGAGGAATAGCCAGGCAAGGAGAAATGGCATGGATGAGGAGTTAAGCCAAATAAAGCCAAATAAACCTGTAGGGAGACTGTGTATTGGTGACAAGAGCTGTAGAGTAACTAAGCAACTAACAGCTAACATGCTAACTAACATGCAAAACTCTGCATATATGTAATAACAAGGAACTGCAGGTGCTGGTTTATACCAAAGATCGACACAAAATGCTGGAGTAACTCAGCGGATCAGGCAGCATCTCGATAGAAAATGGATAGGCGACGTTTGGGATCGGGTCCCTTCTTCAGACTGAATGTAGAGTGGGGTGGGGGGATTGGATGCAGGAAAAGACCAGGACAAACAGGGCCGGCAACAGATGACCTCAGGCAGGGAGGTTCCCTGATAGGCTAATTGGTGGCTTGGGATGGTGTGATTCATTGCGAACATCATTGCGAACTGTGGAACTGGTTAATCGATCTTTAGTGGAGGATAGGGGTGGGGGGGATTAGGGGGGGGGGGTGGATGGGGGAAGGGGAGTTGGGGGGAGAGGATTGGGAGGGAAGTGCAGACACTGGATATCTAAAATGAAAGCAGCATCTGAGGAGAGACGGGCACAGCCCAAACGGTTCATCATGCACTGTCCCTGCAGTCATTCTGATGAAAGGGGTTGGATGTTTTTTTGTAGTTTAGAGATACAGCATTGAAACAGGCCCTTTCGGCCCACCGGGTCTGCGCCGACCAGTGATCCCTGCACATTAACACTATCCTATACCTACTGGGAGCAATTTTTAAATTTACCAATCCAATTAAACTACAAACCTGCGCGTCTTTGGAGTGTGGGAGGAAACCGAAGATCTCGGAGAAAACCCACGCAGGTCACGGGGAGAACGTACAAACTCCGTACAGACAGCACCCGTAGTCAGGATCGAACCCGGGTCTCCGGCGCTGCGCCACCGTGCCGCCCTTAGATATACGAGGGAAATGCTGGGGCTCAGCATAGCTGGCGGTGAACCGAGCAGTGTAGTTGGAGGTCAGACTTGCCAGCACATTCCTGTCATCCATGTTGTGATGCACAGGTGTGAAGGTCAGGAAGACACTGACCTGCGCACTGCAGCAAGCTGATGTAGCCAGTGTGTTGGTGGTAAAAGGTACTCTGTCATTTCTGACCTTGCTCTGCTGCAATGCTGTTGTAACTGAGTACACAGGCTGGGAGATTAATTTATTTGCTGAACAGACGGGTAAATCCCATGGCTTTTATTTGGAACGGGCCTTTGAGTCCATGTCATGCAAGGTAGCACATTCGCTGTACCTGGAGACTATTGGAACAGGAGGAAGGTGGAGGGTGAGGGGCAGCTGAGCTGTGTGCGGCAGAGCACAGGCCCCTGCTTAGAGCGTGCCAACCTTCACTGGATGCAGCAGCCGCAATTGGGCTTTGCCCAAGTTCCTGGAGCCTGTTGCCAAAATGGTCGGGAACTAAAGCCGTGAAGTCTCCATGTCGCACCACCTGCTTTTTATGAAAACTGGCCCAGAGCCCAGCCAATCCTGGCATACTTGCAGGACTGTATAAAACAGGAGGCGTGTCGCTTGTGGGAATCAGGTGGCGATAGGCTGCTGGGTAGGTATGGTCTTTCTGCTATTTAACACTTTGTTTCCTGCAAGCGCTTAACACTGGATATTAGCTGGACCTCCACCACTGTGTTTTGCTCAAAATTCCAGCATCTCTTGTGTCTCCAAATGAGACACATCTTGTTTTACATTGTGTACTTAGACCTAATTGGTTAAGAACCATCTGAAGAAGGGTCTCGATCTGAAGCATCACCTATTCCTTCTCTCTAGAGATGCTGCCTGTCCCGCTGAGTTACTCCAGCATTTTGTGTCTATCTTTGGTTAATAACCTCGTTGACTTTGAGTGTTTAATCTGTGAATAGTTGTTCACTCATAATTTGCAAATTCCAGGCTTTTAAAATAATTCAATTATATAAATCCATTCTCAATCCATTTAAAATTTTCTATAAAATATTTTAATTTGTTTTAGACAAAAGACTTGTGTTTCCTGGTATTGCTGCCTAAGCAAATTCCTCATTCAGATCAGCTAAGCTGCCAACTTGTGGCATCACTGCTGAATATCCAGATGCCCCATAGAAAGCATTAGAGTGCAGGTCACATCAGAAGAGAGAAAATCCATGCTGTAGCGACTTCTTAATCTTTGTAGCCAAGTTCCTTTGAGATTGGTAGTAAGAAGCATTCAGCAGAATGTGAAGTCCATAAATTGATAAAGAACAAGCTTTACTTGTTTTGTTTTCTCCTGGTACACTATAGCATACACACTGGTGTTTTTATTCGTTTTATGTTATTTGTTTTAGTGGATTTTTTTTTGTTAGTTTAGAGACTGATGAGCAAATGTATCTGAAATCAATTCACATGAGAAATGGCTTTGAGTTTATTGGTTTAATCATGAGCACCTAACAGACTTTTGTCTTTGTTCTTTCTGATTCTTTTAGTTGCAAAAGCACGTAGCATTAATCATAAGCCTCATCAATCCGTGTTAAACATTGACTTGTAATTAGGGCAACCTTTGGTATTTCTTTCCACGTAAAAATCGGAATTTGCTCATGTTACGGAGCTTTTTCTTGTATCTTTTTGTCGATTATGTACTTGTGTGACCTCAGAAGAATGATTTACTGAAATAGATAGTTGCTGTACTGCACCTTAGATGATTTAACAGGATCAACTTGCATCTACCTAATTACTCTAACTTAACATGGTTAAAATATTAAAGAGCTTCACATGGGAATAATTAGAACAAATATGTTAAATCATGTGCTAAGGAAATGAATTGTGGGTTAGTTCAGGGGGTCAGGCAGCATTTGTGGAGGACATGGATAGGTGACGTTTTGGGTCAGGGCCCTTCTTCCGACTGATTGTAGTATGGGGAGAAAGCTGGAAAAGAAGTGGGTGGGGGGCACGGAAGGTAGATACAGATGGGGGGGGGGGTTGATTTGTAGATAGGTAGAGTAAAGGGCCTGTCCCACTTACGTGTCCTTGGCACGCAAATTATGCGACCTCATGGTCGCGTTGAGGCGCACAGGCATCGTATGGCCGCGCGGGGCCGGTCCCACTGAGAAGCGCGGAGGGGTATGTAGTTGTGCGCAACATCGTGCGGGGCTCTGAAATTTTTGTAGCAAACGAAATCTTCGCGCGCCAACGGCCTGTCGCGTAACTGACAGCCAAAGTGGGACAGGCCCAAGACCCTGGCGCGACGCAATGTCTCACCTCCAACAGCAGCAGATCGCCGAACTCAGCCTGGGGCTCTCGGCCGTTGCGGTCCGGATCCGCCCCCACTTCTACTCCCGGGGCGGGGCCAAGAAAATTGAAGATGGACACAAAATGCTGGAGTAACTAAGCGGGACCGGCAGCATCTCTGGAGAGAAGTAATGGGCGGCGTTTCGGGTCAAGACCCTTCTTTTCAGACTGAAGAAGAGTCTCGACACGAAACGTCACCCATTGCTTATCTCCAGAGATGCTGCCGGTCCCGCTGAGTGACTCCAGCATTTTGTGTCCATCTTCAAATGACGTCACGCTCCAGACGGCTGTGCGTACGCATGAAATCGTGTGCGACCTTCGCAGGACCGTCGCAGCTCAACGCGACCACTAGGTCGTGTAATTTGCGTGCCAAGGACACGTAAGTGGGACAGGCCCTTAAGTGACAAAGACTAGAGGTGAAAGGGAGACAAGAGGATGTCAGATTAGTAGAGAAAAATAATGAAATGTAAAGCCAGAGGAAGGGATATAGGTGGAAGAAGGGGTGGGGGGGGGGAGGGATTGTGGGAGAAATAAGTGTACATCAGGGTGGAAGGGCACAGGAAAGAGGGGGAAAGGAGGGTGTTACTTAAAATTTGAGGATCAGAGTGACATTTGTTGGCTCCCGCAAAACAGTTTAGGTGAACAAGGATTGGGATGATAGCTAAGCAGAAGTTGATGTGAGAGAGATTTCATGCAACAGAGTTTGGGGTGAGCAGGTATAACACAAGGTAGAAGTTGGGTTGTTAGTAACAAACAACATTGTGAACAAACTGCAGCTATCAGTGAAAAAGGCAGTTTTACGATTGGGCAGACTGAGGTGGCGAAATTAGAGTGAAAATATCTCTACTCTCTAAGCAATCATTTATTTAGGTGTGGGGCTAATAGATAGATGGAAGGTAGATTCGTGCCAGTGGTACATGAGTGTCTTTGATTTGCTTGATTAGAAGCAGTGTAAGAATGCATGCAGGATGGCAGCTTACCCAGGAGCAGTAGGGAGCCTTATTTAAATAGCTGATGGAGATGTCCTCAGTATCATGGCCATTCTTGTGGCATGAAGCATTTTTAAAGATGAACTCTCATATCCTACTGAGACGAGCTTCTGATTGCATATCTGCTCTGCCACGTTCTGAAGGAAGGTCTCAACACACATTGTCACCTATCCGTCCTCCACAGATGCTGCCTGATCCACTGAGTTACTCCAGCACTTTGTGTTTTGCTCAAGATTCCCGCATCTGCAGTTCCTTGTGCCTCTGCTCTACCACATTCTCTGCCCCTCAAGTTGTGTAAGGTCAGGGAGTGGTAGCACGTTGGTGGAGTTGCTGCCTTAAGCCCCTGTCCCACTTAGGAGACCTAAACAGCAACCTCTGGTGACCTTGCCCGCAACCCAAGGTTTCCATGAGGGCACTGGAGGTTTTGGTCACTCTCCCTAATGGTCGAAAGTGGTTTCCGCGTGGTCGAGGCTTCATCTAGGTTGCTGCTATTTTTTCATCATGTTTAAAACTGGCCTCGACTAAAAATAGGTTGCCGTTTTAAAAATCGATAATTTTTTTGTCTCAAGTCTAGTCGAAGCCGGGTTTCTTCATAGTCTTTTTTTCTTTTTTTTTAATTTTTTATTTATTAGAAGTACATTACATTACAACCACATACATTAGTACTCGTCACTTATATCTTCTTACGATTAATGTACTCCGTTTGTTTTTTACACTAGTAAAAGGAAAGGATAAGATTGAAAGAAAGAAGAAAGTGAAGGAAAAAGTGAAAGTGTAGAAAGTGTGACAACAAGACAGAACGAAGACCATATAAGAACAAAATTAAATACAAAAGAAAAAGAGTTAAGAAATAGACCCTAGAAAAGAAGGAGAAAGAGAAAGAGGAGAAAGAGAAAAACAAATAGTTTTTATGAGCATTACGCAAATGGGACATACCAACTTTCCAGCTATCATCACCCTTTACCTGACCTCAGTTTTTTTTTAAAGGTACCTTTGCACCCTATATTTGTAATAATTCTATAAATGCAGACCACGTCAGATGGAAGTGATCTGGTTTACCAGCCAGGAGGAGTCTTATCTCTTCTAGGTGTAATGTTTCGAACATATTTGAAATCCACATGTTTATAGTTGGTATTGGAGCTTTCTTCCAAAATTTTAGGATGAGCTTTTTTCCAGTTATTAACCCATAGTCTATTAATTTCTTTTAAAACACATTTAGTTCTGGACCATCTTCCGTTATTCCGAAGATAATCCATTCTGCTTTGGGTATCAGTTTTATTTTAAATAATTTTGTAAAGATTTCGAAAATTTCATTCCAAAATTTTTGAATTTTTGTACAGAAAACAAATGAGTGCGCTATAGTAGCTTCTTGGGATTGACATTTATCACAAATGGATGATACATTTGGGAAAATTTTATGGATTTTAGTTTTGGAATAATATAATCTATGTAAAATTTTAAATTGTATTAAAGTGTGTCTTACATTAATCGAACATTTATGCACGTTTAATAAGTGTTCATTCCACCTTTCCTTTGACATTTTAATAGCTAACTCTTGTTCCCAGTCTCTTCTGATACCCTCCGTAGATGGTATTTCTACATTTAAGATAATATTATACAAATATGATATTAAGTTTGCTGATTCAGCTTTTATCTGCATTGCTTCATCCAATACATCTGCTGGGCTATTATAACGATCTTTTGTATATTTTTTCAAATAGTCGCATATTTGAAAATATTTAAAATATTGATTATTTCCGAGTTTATATTTTATTTGTAATTGTTGAAATGAAAGTAATTTTCCAGTTTCATACACGTCACCGAACGTTTTAATTCCTAGTCTATCCCAATGTATAAAAGATTTATCTATAATAGAGGGATTAAACGAAGGGTTATTAACTATGGGAGATAATAGTGATAAATTTCTTAATTTTAAATTTTGTTTTATTTGTTTCCAAATTCGGATTGTACTATGGATAATTGGGTTCTTATTATAATTTATATTATTCAGTTTCATTGGTGAGAGGAGGATCGCTCCAATGTTTCCAGAGGAGCAATCCTCTTTCTCCATTACAATCCAGTCCACTTGCTGGGCGGAGTTATCCATCAGTTAAATCATATTTTTAATATTTACTGACCAATAATAATACATGAAATTAGGTAGTGCTAAACCCCCTAATACTTTAGGTTTATTCAAGTGAGTTTTTTGTACTCTATGTGATTTATAGTCCCATATAAAATTAGTGATATCTGAGTCCAGTTTAAAAAAAAACTTCTATGGTAAGTATATAGGAATCAATTGAAATAGGTATAAAATTTGCGGTAGAAAGATCATTTTTATTGCATTTATTCGGCCTATTAAAGACATCGGGAGCGTTTTCCAAAATTTAATTAGTGTTTTAATTTATTAAGTAGTGGATCAAAATTTGCCTTAAACATACCTTGATATGTTCTAGTAATTTCAATTCCCAAGTATTTAAATTTTTCTGTAGCTATTTTAAAAGGGAATTTTAAAAGATGTGTTGAATCTTTCGGTTTTATTGACATAATTTCACTCTTATTCCAATTTATTCTATATCCAGAAAAGGATCCAAAGTCTTCAATTAAATTTAATATATTTGGTATAGTGATTTGAGATTTTGTAATGTACAGTAATATATCATCCGCGTATAAAGATAGTTTCTTCATAGTTGAGGAAGGTTTTCAACATATGCGTGGGAGATTTTTTTTTGGGTGGCAGGCAAGGTCACCAGAGGTTGCTGTTTAGGTCTCCTAAGTGGGACAGGGGCTTTACTCCTAACTGGGACAGGGTCTTTACAGTGCCAGAGACCCGGGTTTGACCCTGACTCCTCTGTATGGAATTTGCAGGCTCTCCCCGTGACCGTGTGGGTTTTCTCCGGGTGCTCCCACGCTCCATACACGTACAGGTTTGTAGGCTAATTGGCTTCGGTAAAAATGGAAAATTGTACATAGTGTGTAGGATAGTGCCAGTGTATGGGGATCGCTGGTTGGCGTGGACTTCGTGGGCCAAGGACCGTTCCCCCGCTGCATCTCTAAACTAAACTAAACATCTCACCTTAGTTGGTGAAACCCTCAGTGCTACTATTAATGTTTCTGGATTTTAAAAAAACCCAAGTTTTCTTGTAAGGTGTGAAGATGTCCAAATCTCTGAATTTCCTGAATTGGATCTAAAACTGCTGCAGATGCTGGAAATCTGAAATAAACCACAAAATACTGGAAGTACTCGGGTCAGGCTGCATTAGTGGGAAGTGAAACCGAGCTAACAATTCAGGGTGAAGATGTGAGAAAATGAACTCATCTTATATTTTTGTTCACGGTATGATTCAGCAACAATCAATACTCATTTCACCCCTGCCATCGGGAAGAAGGTACAGGAGCCTGAAACCTGTAACGTCCAGGTTCAGGAACAGCTTCTTCCCCACAGCCATCAGGCTATTAAACACTACAACCTCCATTAAGCTCTGAACTACAGAGACTATTATTGTAGTTAGACAAAAATGCTGGAGAAACTCAGCGGATGACAATAACATAGACTATTATTGTTATCATTGCACTAATATTGTGTTTTTTTTAAAATGTGTACATGTGTGTGTATGTGTATATATACATATATATATATATATATATATATATATATATATATATATATATATATATATATATATATTTATATATACACATACATGTGTGTGAGTGGATGTGTGAGTATGTATAAATACACACACTGGACTTTTTTTCTCGTTTATTATATTATTTACAATGTACCATGTTTACATATGCTGTTGTGCTGCTGCAAGTAAGAATTTCAATGCTCTATTTGGGACACGTGACAATAAAACACTCTTGACTCTTGAGGCCAAGACAAAGGTTTATGCAACTTTGATTTTACAATAACTGTCAGCCTTTGATTGTGCTCAGGGCTCGAGCCATTCGGTTTCGCCAGGAAAACAGTGAAGCTGTTGGTGGATTCTTTTCACTGATTGGTGACCTCTATGTAGTGCATCACATTTGGGGTAAGTTAAATGAAGTCTTTCACAATTATCTTTAGGAGCTTGGATTATATTTCCAGTTGGCCTCCCAACCTACACATTGAGACATATTGGATTAGCTGATGATAGACACAAGATGCTGGAGTAACTCAGCGGGACAGGCAGCATCTCTGGATAGAAGGAACGGACGACGTTTTGGGTCGAGACGTTCGAGACTCGGTTCGGGCTAGTATGAAGAAGGGTCTCGACCCGAAACGTCACCCATTCCTTCAATCCAGAGATGCTGCCTGTCCCGCTGAGTTACTCCAGCATTTTGTATCTATCTTCGGTGTAAACCAGCATCTGCAGTTCCTTTCTACGCATATTGGATTCGCTGAACAGACGTCGGGTTAGAGTATTCTTGACAGCAAATTGAAACTCCTACTGGCAAGTAGTTTTCTGCTGTAGGTTTAAGCTCATTGTGGCCTATTTCTGTTCTATGTTATTTATCTGATTGAATCAAATATTTAAATTCTTGGCATACTTTCCAATAAATTGTATCCGCTGTTCCAGGTTTCAACTTTTCTACATCGGTGAGACCAAGCGTAGGCTCGGCGATTGTTTCACTGAACACCTCCGTTCAGTCCGCCTTAACCTACCTGATCTCCCGGTTGCTCAGCACTTCAACTCCCCCTCCCATTCCCAATCTGACCTTTCTGGCCTGGGCCTCCTCCATTGTCAGAGTGAGGCCCAGCGCAATTTGGAGGAACAGTGCCTCATATTTCGCTTGGGTAGTTTACACCCCAGCGGTATGAACATTGACTTCTCTAACTTCAGATAGCCCTTGCTTTCTCTCTCCATCCCCTACCCCTTCCCAGTTCTCCCACTAGTCTTACTGTCTCCGACTACATTCTATCTTTTGTCCCGCCCCCTCCCCTGACTTCAGATTGAAGAAGGGTCTCGGCCCGAAACGTCACCCATTCCTTCTCTCTGTCCTTCCTCTCTGTCATTCCTTCTGTCCCACTGAGTCCAGCATTTTGTGTCTACCTTCCAATAAATTGATATGGGCGTAGTTGGCAACATTTCAACTGACTTTAGAATGTAGGACATACAACAAAGGAACAGCCCATGGGCACACGATGTCTGGGCTGAACATGATACCAAGTTAATCTTCTCTGCCTGCATGTTATCTATATCCCTTCATTCCCCACAGATCCATGTTGCCCATCTAAAGTCCTCTTAAATGCCACTATTGTTAATGTGGATATCTTAGATAATTCCTCACATTAACTGACTGAGGTTAAATTACCACATGGTTTGGTTTGGTGATGAAATGTATTCCTTGCATTTTGCTGGAACATTGTGGTAAGTGAGCAGAATGAATCAGCAAGGGGAACGTTCGGAAAAAGGTAGCTTTAGAGATTGTGGAATCACTAGAGACAGAAGTGGGCCCAGAGGACTGGAAAAGTGCAAATGTTACTCCACTGTTCAAGAAGGGAGCAAAAGGGGGAAACTATAGGCCGGTTAGCCTGACTTCAGTCATTGGTAAGACTTTCGAGTGCATTATTAAGGATGTGGCTTCTGAGTACTTAGAAGCACATGATAATATAGGCCAAAGTCAGCATGGTGTTTTTAAAGGGAGATCTTGCCTGACAAATCTGTTGGATTTTTTTGAAGAAGTAAATAGCAGGACAGACAAGCAGTCATTCCAGGTGCGACAGAGGTTCACCTGCATCTCCTCCAACCTCATCTATTGCATCCGCTGCTCTAGATGCCAGCTGATCTACATCGGTGAGACCAAGCGGAGGCTTGGCGATCGTTTCGCCGAACACCTCCGGTTGGTCCGCAATAACCAACTTGACCTCCCAGTGGCTCAGCACTTCAACTCCCCCTCCCATTCCGTATCTGACCTCTCTGTCCTGGGTCTCCTCCATGGCCACAGCGAGCAACACCGTAAATTGGAGGAAATGCACCTCATATTCCGCTTGGGCAGTCTACATCCTGGGGGCTTGAACATTGAATTCTCCCAATTCTGCTAGCCCTTGCTGTCCTCTCCCCTTCATCAGCCCTCTGGTTGTCTCCTCCCCTCCCCCAGCCCTCAGGCTCCTCCTCTGCCTTTTTCCTTTTTTCCTTTCTTCTCCCCACACCCTATCAGTCTGAAGAAAGGTTTCGGCCCGAAACGTTGCCTATTTCCTTCGCTCCATAGATGCTGCTGCACCCGCTGAGTTTCTCCAGCATTTTTGTGTACCTAAGAGTTGGTGGATGTTGTTTACCTGGATTTTCAAAATGTTGATAAGGTGCCACATGTGAGGCTGCTAAACAAGGTGATGTCAGAGGGAAGATACTAGCATGGATAGAAGGTTGACTGAATGGCAGAAGGCAAAGAGTGGAAATAAAGGGGGCTTTTTCTGGTTGGCTGCCAGTGACTAGCGGTGTTCCGCGGGGGTCAGTGTTGGGGCCGCTACTCTTCACGTTGTATAGCAATGATTTTCAAGAGGGATTTGAAGGCTTTGTGGCTACGTTTGCAGATGATACATAGTTGAAGGGGCAGGTAGTGTAGAGAATCCAGATACTCTGCAGAAGGTTGTGGGCAGGTTGGGAGAGTGGGTTAAGAAGTGGCAGATGGAAGACAGCTTTGCAAAGTGTGCAGTCATGCACTTTGATAGTAGGAATAAAGGCGTAGGCTATTTTCTAAATGGGGAGAGGATTCAGAAATCGGAGGTACAAAGGGACTTGGGAGTGCTGATACAGGATTTCCAGAAGGTTTGTTTCCAAGTTGAATCCAAGTAAAGAAGGCAAATGCAATGTTAGCATTTATATCGAGAGGACTAGAATATAAGAACAGGAATGTAATGCTGAGGCTTTAATAAGGCACTGGTCAGACCTATTTGGAGTATTGTGAGCAGTTTTGGGCCCCATATCTGAGATGTGCTGGCGGTGGAGAGGTCCAGAGGAGGTTTCCGAGAATGATCCCTGCGATGATTGGGTTAAGGTATGATGAGCATTTTACGGCAATTGGCCTTTATTCGCTGGAGTTTAGAATGATGAGGGGCGATCTCATTGAAACCTACCAAATATTGAAAGGCCTGGACAGAGTGTATGTGGACAGGATGCTTCCACTAGTGGGAGAGTCTAGTACCTGAGGGCACAGCCTCAGAATAAAAGGATCTTTAGAAAATAAATGAGGAGGAATTTCTTTAGTCAGAGGGTGGTGAATCTGTGGATTTCATTGCCACAAACATCTGTAGAGGCCAAGTCATTAGGTATTTTTAAAGCAGAGATTGACAGGTTATTGATTAGTATGGGTGTCAAATGTTTTGGGGAGAAGGCAGGAGAAGGGATTGAGAGGAAAAGATAGATCAGCCATGATTGAATGATGGATGAAGATCAGATTGATGGGTCGAATGGCCTAATTCTGCTCCTATGGCTATGAACCACACCAATGCATATACTGTAATTGAAACCAAATTGTTTTGCCCCTTTCCCTTTTGGAGTAATGGAGACACAAAATGCAGGGTCTCCTGGAACTTCAACAGTCCCTTTCCCCACCTGGGTGCTGCTTGACTTGCTGACTTCCTCCAGCAGTTTTTGTTTTGCTCCTTTTTGATTTCAAATTTTCCTCTGGATATAAATCCATTTATATCGTTCCATCACCCGCTCATGCATCCGATTGAAGCAAATAGTCCTTATGCAAAACCTTTAAAGTTGATGCGAACAAATGATGGTTATTTTCATTATCCCATGTTGTTGATCAATCCTAGCTTACAAAGATCTTGAGTCCAGGCATGAAACAAGGAATGCAGCTTGGCAGAAGGCCGGATGGGATGAATGTGTCTACTATACAGGTAACCTTCAGCCTATTGACTATCTTTAGACTTTAGAGATAGAGACTGGGAACAGTCCCTTTGGCCCATCGAGTCAGCGCAGACCACTAGCAGGTCTGGCAGAATCTATGGGGGGGGAATGGACAGGCGGCGTTTCGGGTCGGGTCCCTTCTTCATCTTGACTAACAACATCACCAGTCCATTCCCTCCACAGATATTGCCTGACCTACTGAGGTCCTCCAGCACTTTGTGTTTTTTTCCCCTCTTGATTCCAGCTTCTGCGTTCCTTTGGTCTCCATTTATAAAGAGTTGACTAGTGTCCCAGGGAAATGGAATGAATAACATGCTTAGTTCTCCAAATCCTACTGTTGAAGTATACTCGCCTAGAAATTGAAAGCCACCTGCATCGGTGCGTATAGACAGACAGACACAAAAAGCTGCAGTAACTCAGCTGGTACGACAGCTGAAGAAGGGTCTCGACTCAAAATATCACCTATTCCTTTTCTCCAGAGATGCTGTCTGACCCACTGTGTTACTCCAGCTTTTTGTGTCTGTCGTTGGTTTAAACCAGCATCTGCAGTTCCTTCCAATGCACTGGTGTGTAAATCATTAACTGTGCAGTGACAATAATAGCCATTCAAAATGAGCCCATCCAATCCCCACATATGAAGTCACTGCTCATTAATCCAGGGAGTTTTACTTAATTTCTCCTCCTTGGACAACCCTTTCATCCAAATAATGAATCCAGTGAACTAATGTTGCACTGACCTCAAAGCAAACATTTCCTTCCTTGGGTGTCCTCATCTTTCATCCCTCTGCCTCCACAGTCACTAGATCATCTTCCATAGTTTCTGCACTCTTCTTCCGATCCCACCACCACGTGCATCTTCGTCTCCCCTTCCCTTTAAGCCATTCTGGAGGACTTGTTCTTTCTGACCCCTCAACCCCCCACCACCCCACTCTTCCATCTTCATCGACCACTCAGAACTTTCCTGTGCAATTGTGGGAGATGGGACACCATCCTCCTTCTCCTCCTCCTCCTCCCACCATACAAGGACCCAAATAGTCCTTCCAATTTGTTGAGTTGCACTCAGTGAATTCTGGAGAATACAAATGCAGATTGGGTGGTGGCTTTGTAGAATGCTTCCTCTTTTTTCCCCAGAGGTGGCCCTGAGCTACTACTCACTACTGATGTCACTTTGAATCTCCATCCCACTCTCTCTCTGTCTTCAGTCTCCTACATAGCTTCAACCGTGCCCAGCATAAAACGAAGGAACAGCACACAGAGACGGAGGCATAGAGAGGGAGGGAGAGAGAGAGTGTGTTTAAATTTGAAGTGCTGGCAGACAAATGCCAAATTTATGGCAAAATCTTATAGCTTTGGCTAAAATTTAGAGTTTAATTCCTCAACTTTCTAAAGATATTGCCTCTGAAAATCCTTTGCACATTTCCAAAAAGCATTCCAGTGACGTTTGCACACAAAAAAAGGCGTAATTGAAAGCAGAGCACAAATTAAACAATTTCTGGGCCTCTCAGCACCCAACTGAAAATTCAACCTCTACTTATCACTGGAAACTCTTTACATTAAACACCCCAAGTAGCATCAAGAATATTGACAATACCTACATTTTGTCTCCTCCCCATCTTGAACCGAAAAACCACTGTTCTTACTTACTTCTAAATGACTATGTTTTAATGACTTTGTTTCCCTGTATATAGCAGTAGGGACTGCTGGAACGTAATAAATCAGTCGAGTAGTACTGTAGTATTGGCAGTGTGCTGGAAACCCAGTAAGTTGTTATTAATTGCTAAGGTCTCTAGAAAATTAAACTTGAGCTGTCCATGATATCAAAACCAATTTAGTCATATTCATAGTCATACAATGTGGAAACGGGCCATTTGGCCCAACTCACCCATACAGACCAAAGTGCCCCATCTAATCAAAAGGTTTCAAAGGTGTTTTATTCACGTAACAATTAAGGTACAGTGATATGCAAATTAAGATACAGCCACACGGGGGGGGGAAAAGCACCTAAACTACATAAAAGCTGACATAAACATCCACCACAGTGGATTCCCCGCATTCCTCACTGTGATGGAAGGCAAAAAAGTCCAAACTTCTTCCTCTTTATTTCTCCCACGGTCGGGGCAGTCGAACCATCCGTCGGGGCGATCAAAGCTCCCACAGCCGGCGGTCGAAGCTCCCGCGTCAGGGCGGTCGAAGCTCCCACGTTATAGTTCCCAAAGTCAGACTCTGACCAGACACCGCGAGGTCCGTGATGTTAAGTCTGCAAGCACCCATGGTTGGAGCTCCGAGGTCCATACCTGGCAAAGGGATCGCAGGCTCCATGATGGTAAGTCCACAGGCACCCTCGGTGGAGCTCTCAAAAGTCGGTCTGCAGCAAAGGCCGCCAACTCCTCGATGTTAGGCCGCAGTGCAGACTGAGATACGATACAGAAAAAAAATCGCATCTCCCTTGAGGTAAGAGATTAGAAAAAGCTTCCCCCAACCCCCACACCCCCCCACATAAAACAAGCTAAAGAACACTAAAAACATACATTTAACACATACTATTAAAACACAAAGAAGGAAAGGACAGACAGACTGTTGGCGAGGCAACCATTGCTGGTGCCACCCGGTGGACATCCCATTTTCCTGTATTGCCCCATATCCCTCTAAACCTTTCTTATTATATCTAATTTTGTTTCACCTGCTTAGCTGCAAGGCCCAAATAGTTTCTCAACTGGCTCAATCTGGTACTTTTCTTTTATTAAACTGCCCAGATTTCACCAAGATATACTAGATGGCAAAGAATAAATGGTGTATTGATATTAATGTAATGTGAAAAAGATAATTGTACTCTTTTTCTCAATTTTTACAGTTCCATTGATCCGGCACATGGAATCGAGGATTATGATTCCACTAAAGGTCTCCACCTTACAGTGATGATGGATTATTTTACTTGGGTGCTGAGTTTCCAGTTGGATATAAAGACTGCACAGAGTAAATGTAGTCATCAGTGATTCCTCAAATCTTAGCCATCAATAAATATGTAACCATTCTTGTGGAGAGATTGGTGTTTACTGGATATATAGTAAGTAGCAGGCTGCACTTTAAACAAATCACAGAATTTACATGTGGAAAATCCTATCTGTTCCCAATGGGTGATCAACCCCAGGACAAGGATTATAGAGTACCCGATTAATTACATCCCATTTAAGAAAGCTCCATTAACTGTAATGTTGGATAAATTCCACTTTTTCTAATGTTCTGATGTATCAATTTTCAGGTGTTTATATTGGCACTTAGATAAACTACTTCCAAATTAAATTGCTGACATTATTTGTTGTTAAAATTGACTAAATGAGCCCATTTGTCTATCTCTGGGGACAGTGCATCTTGTAGAAAATCACTGGTGCTTTTCTCATTTCTTTCCAAATTCTAGTAACATTTCACAACAAATGAACAAGTGAACAGCTTGTTCACTTCACAGGAACCTTTCTATTAAAATTCTGAAATCATGTGGGTGATTTTGGAATACACGATACTTTATAAAGTGGCATCAGTCACCCACAACATTATTCCTCTTTGCTCTCCCTAATTCCTTGACATGTTCACTTTTTTAAATGGATATTTTATACAAATTCACCTTCCGATTAGATAGTTCAATGTTCAATGATTCCAGGTGTTGACATCGGAAAGCCAAACTACTGAAAATGAAGGCACACAAATTGGCTGATGTTTGAAGTGACACTTGGTTCTGCAATAAGTCAAGGAGCATTTTTTAAATTCTAATTGAAGCTGCTTATGTGACTGATGTTATTCTTTGAGTGATTTTTGTTTTATGTGATGGGGACATGGTTTTTAATGCATCAGTTATTGAGCGAATCTTGAATTATTTCAAAATTTGTTTACAGTTGAAGTTTTAACTGTGCTGTTAATTTTTTTGTGATTAATGTTTGTGATGTATTTTTAAAAATGTACAAATTTTAATTATGTAACTAATTAAAAGTATACATTTTGAGGTATATTGTAAGCGTAATTTTTCAGTGCATTTAATGAAGAGATCATTTTATTAGATGACAACATATAAAATGCTGCCTTTTATCGTGAACGTTCTTACTCTTTAATAGAGTAGGAAATTTAGTCACGTAGTATACTGATAACCGATGGTACAAAATATGCATCTCATCCTCAGAGTCTTGAACTGCAATGCTTCAGTAAGTATATTTATATGTTTGATTTTGTTTTTACTTCACAAAAATAAGATATCCAATCCCAACAAACCTGTTCTGCTATTTATACACATGTACTTCATCACAACTTATCAGCATTCCCCATTCCTTCAAGTACACCCTTAAATTGTCCTTTAATGTATGCTTTCTTTACCACAATGAGTTCTGTGCTCTCACTGCAAGGACATAAGAAATAGAAGCAGGAGTAGGCCATTCAGTCCCTTGTGCCTGCTCTGCTCTTCAATAAGACAGACTGATATTTCCCATCGGCACCACTTTCTTGTAATAACCGCACAATCCCCTGATTCACTTAAAATTCCAAAATGTATTTACCTCTGCCTTGAATAGTCTCGGCGACAGAGTCTCCACAGCCCTCTTGAGTAACCCTTCTTACCTACATCCTGAATGGCCAATCCTTTACTTTAACCATGTGGTACCTGATTTTTCTAGATGTCCCAGTCAGAACCATCATCTCTGTCAAGCCCTGTAAGAATATTGTTCATTTTAATGGGATCATGTCCGATTATTCTAATCTCCAAAATCTATAAGGCTAATCCACCTCTAATAAGATAAACTACTCCATCCCATGAATCAATCATGTCAACCTTTATACATCCTTTGTTAGTCATGTACACAATTTTCCGTGGGTCTGACGCAGGATTTGAGAAAGATGTCTCTACTTTCGTTCTCCAATCCTCTTCCAAAAAAGATCAGCAGATGGTTTGTCTTCCAACTTGCATGCTGTTCATGCGTGTCAACGTTGCCTATTTCCTTCGCTCCATAGATGCTGCTGCACCCGCTGAGTTTCTCCAGCACTTTTGTCTACAAGGATATCAAGGTCCTTCAGAACACCAATATCTTTCAACCCTCATTACTTAAACAAAATACTCCACCTAACATATTTGCCAAAGATGATGACTTCACACTCTTTCACATTATTTCCCACCTGATTATATCTGTGCTGTTCTCTTAAACTATCTACACTCCCTAAAGCCTCCCTGCCTGCTCCTCACAGCCCACAATGCCTTCCTGCTTTGTATCATCAGCATTCTTGATGAATTGGAATTGATCTCAACATGAAAGCCATTGAGATAGAGGAAGAACAGCCTGGACCCAGCATTAAAACATATTCGAAGATAGACTCAAAATGCTGGACAGGCAGCATCTCTGGAGAGAAAGAATGGGTGACGTTTTGGGTCGAGACCCTTCTTCAGACTGATATTAAAACATATTCTATGCATGTATCCTGTTTAACCATTTCATAATTTTAAAACATTCCTATCAAGTAAACATTCTTTGACGGGGAAAAATTCCTTCATAACTGTGGATGGTCCATTACATTAGAAGGGTCTCGACCCGAAAC
This sequence comes from Malacoraja senta, assembly GCA_038087875.1. Taxonomy (NCBI): domain Eukaryota; kingdom Metazoa; phylum Chordata; class Chondrichthyes; order Rajiformes; family Rajidae; genus Malacoraja; species Malacoraja senta. The sequence goes on from CM075980.1 coordinate 26,033,089, forward strand.
GTCACCTACTCCTTCGGCGGGCCAGCTGAGGAGTTTTGGTCCAGCACCCCATCCAACTCATGAACTGAACCACGAGAAGGAGGGGTGGTGGTGTCGGCAGCAAGTGAAGGTGCGAAGTAATGCAGAGTACTGCCCTTCAGAAGGTTCAGAAGGAAGGTCGGGCAGCTGGCCGGGCTGCCGACCGACCGACAGGGCGCTGCTGCTACTGCTGCTGCACTCCATGGGCTGCACCACGTCGGGACAGGTGAGGTGAGGCGGGGTTCCGACCCGACAGTCCCCTCGACCCGAGTAGCAGCAGTCAAATACGGGACAAGGGCGGTACAAACCAATTGAGCCCAATATACGGCATGTCCCGGCTGATACGGGACAGTTGGCAACCAGAGGCGGCGCCTTTGTCCAAGAGAAAGCGGGTCATGTTGCCCAAGTAACGAGGCGTCGCCGTCCCCACGGCAACCCGTGCCGGGCTGAAACACATCCAAGCGCCGGCATCTGGGCCCCGAGTTCCGATCGCAGCCGCCGCCGCCGCGTTCCGCTCAGGGTCTGCAAAACCACAAAGAAATGGAGGACGATTTTGAAGACCAATTTCGGACCATCTACCATGAAAAACTCCCGATGTAAGTCAAACGTCTTTGTAACCTTACAAGAATTCTCTGCAATAATCTGCTGCTCTGGGTTGAAAAGGGGTTAGGGGGTAATGAATTTCTGGTCGTAGGGTTTTGTTCATTTCGGATTTACAAAGTTATTTAACGCTGAAGTTTATATGGGTTGCAAGGCTATGTAAATATTGCAGGTAGGTGTGTGTTTAGTGTTGCTGCAAGTACGAAATATGAAGAAGGGTCTCGACCCGAAACGTTGCCTATTTCCTTCGCTCCATAGATGCTGCCTCACTCTCGACTCCTGAAGATTGCACTTTCCAAATGATAAGGCGGGGTATATGGAATTTAAACCACCAAGGGCATATCTATCCAATTTTATGGACTTCTTTCACCTCTGCTGTGTGGCAACTTCATGACTTGAGAGCCTTTGTCGACACTAGGGGCTCAATGCAAAGGTTAGAACCAGCTCCAAAAGTTAGTTTCATTCGGTACTAATTTATTTGTTTGCATTTTACTTGGCTGCGCAGCCGTGGGTGTATAGTATAGGAATAAAGAAGGGAGCTGAAAATGAGTGTGGGGCACCAGTGTTGAGAAACGGAGTGCGTGGCACAGAGGTAGAGTTGATGCCTCGCAGCGCAAGAGACCCGGGTTCAATCCTGACCCGGGTCCTGTCTGTACAGGTTGTAAGTTCTCCCAGTGACTACGTGGGTTTTCTCCGTGTTTGTAGAAGACATACAGGTTTGTGGGGCTACAGTGAGGAAACATGCCCTTTGGCCCAACTTGCACACACCGGCCAACATGTCCCACCTACACTAGTCCCACCAGTCAGCATTTGGTTCATATCCATCCAAACCTGTCCTATCCATGGTATAATTGTAATTTTTTCCTAATGTGTGTAAGATAGTGTTAGTGTGCAGGGATCGGCTGTTTCCGTGCTGTATCTCTAAACTAAACTAAATTTTAAACTTAAGATAGACACAAAATGCTGGAGTAAAACTCAGCGGGTCAGGCAGCATCTCTGGGGGGAAGGAATGGGTGACTTTTCCTTCTGAAGGGTCTTGACCTTCTCTCCAGAGATGCTGCCTGTTCTGCTGAGTTACTCCAGCATTTTGTGCCTATCTTCGGTTTAAACCAGCATCTGCAATTCCTTCCAAAATAAAGTTTAAACTTGATGGGGTGGGGACAGTGGTCAATTGACCAGAGTGGAGTTCTGATTGCTGGTGCAGAACAGGTCAGGTAGGTGTGTGCTCCACTGTTTAATCAAGTGGCACTAGCACATGACCAAAGCCAATAATCAACAGGCGAACTGAGTCAAAGCAAGTTAATTGTCATATTCACAAGCATTATGAGGTACAGGTTAAATAAATAATCTTGCTTGCAAACAGCATCGCGTACACATAGAAACAGGCAGACACACAAAAATCAAAGTATATACAAATTATACATAACACATAACATTTCTAAAAGAAGAATCTATAAATACATGACTATAGTGCAAAAACATAATTAGAAAAGAAAGGAAAACAACGTTCTGGAGTAACTCGGCAGGTCAGGCTTCATCTCTGATGAACATGGATAAGAGGCGTTTCACGTCAAAAGACTTCTTCAGGTGATTCTATTAGAAAAACAACATGTCGGTGTTAATGAAAGAGGAGGGCTGTAGTATTGTATTGTCGAGAAAGGATTAGGGTTGATTGTAGTAGAAAAGTAGCTATTCCAAAACCTGGTGGTGTGAAACTTAAGGCTTCTGTCCTTCCTGCTTGATGGTAGCAGTGAGAAGAGAGCATGGTCCAGATGGTGGAGATGCTTCATTATAGATGCCTATTCACATCACTTCCACGGTATCCCACCTTCTCATCCACTCCTATACATAGGGGCAATTTTTACAGAAGCCAAATAGCCTATCAACCCACACATCTTTGGAATGTGGGAGGAAACTGGAGCACCTGAGGGGAAACCCACGTGGACACAGGGCGAAGGTGCAAACTCCACACAGACAGCACCCGAGGTCAGGACCGAACCCGGGTCTCTGGCACTGAGACGCAGCAGCTACCAGTTGCGTCACTGTGCTGCCCCGGTGTGAAGAGAAACCGAGCTTCAGGCTGAAGAACCCCTCATCAGAACTTTTCCCCTCTGCCAGATGCGGCCTGACCTGTTGAGTATTTCCAGTATTTTCTGTTTTTATTGCAGATTTCCAGCATCTTCAGTTATTTTTTACATTTTTGCTTTCTTAAAAAGAATGGAAATGTTTAAATTGTAAATAAAATCACTTTGCGCTAAGAATTACTGTAGGAAGATCAGGCAGTGTGTGAGAGAGCAAAAGAGTTGACCTTCAGTCTGTGAATGTGGGACATCAATCTGAAATTTTAAATCTTTCCCCCTCCACAGATGCTGCCTGGTCTGAGTATTTCAAGTATTCTGTTTAATTTCACTTTGTCTGGATCGGTGTGAATTTTAATTGTACCCTTCTCCATATCAAAAAAGCTTCATTTTTGGAAACTAGGATGAATATAAAATACATTTCCAATGTATTGTAGAACTGTAATCGTTTGAATATATTTGGTTAAGTTCAGAAACGAGTCACGGTTTGACTATTTAATTTTACTGCCAAAGATCAATAAATTGACGTGTATCCTGTGTGGTATTTACTTTAAGCGTCAAAAGAGTTTAATTGTCATGTGTACCAGGAATTGAACGATGAAATTCTTATTTGCAGCAGGGGGTCAGGTTAATGCAAGAACACAACAAATAAATGTATAATAATCGATAATACAATACATTAATAATCAACACTATATAATCAGACCATAATAGAGCAAAACCAAAATAAGCAGTGCAAACGGTGGCGCAGCAGTAGAGTTGCTGCCATACAGAGCCAGAGACCCAGGTTCGATCCTGACCAAGAGTGCTGTCTGTACGGAGTTTGTACGTTCTCCCCGTGTCCTTAGTGGGTTTTCTCCGAGATCTTCAGTTTCCTCCCACACTCTAAAGACGTACTGGTTTGCTCGTTCATTTGCTTGGTATAAAATGTAAATTGTCCCTTGTGTAGGATAGTGCTAATGTGTAGGGATCGCTGGTTGGTGTAGACTCGGTGGGCCAGAGGGCCCGTTTCCATGCTGTATCTCTAAACTAAATTAAACAGAATGAAACAAAGTCCATAGTAAACCATTGCTGAGGTAGGGTTGTGGTTAGTGTTTGGCAGTGATCAAGAGCCTGATGGTTGCTGTCCTTGAACCTGGATGTCATGTATCTCATATCGTTTTCCAAATGGTAGCAGCGAGATATTGTATATTTTCCCGATGGTAGCAGCGAGATGAGTGCATGGTCAGGATGGTGTGGAAACAAGAAACTGCATATGCTGGTTTACACAAAAGGGCACAAAGTGCTGGAGGAACTCAACTGGTTCGGCAGCATCTTTGGAGAACACAAAAGGACACAGAGTGCGGGTGTAACTCAGTGTTCACTTGGTCTGAAGGGTCTCGACCCGAAACGTCACCCATTCCTTCTCTCCAGAGATGCTGCTTGTCCCGCTGAGTTACTCCATCTTTTTGTCTTTACCTTCGATTTAAACCAGTATCTGCAGTTCTTTCTTACACATGCTACCTGACCTGCTGAGTTACTCCAGCACTTTGTGTCTGTCAGGGTGCGGTGGGTCTTTTAAAATATTAGCTGTCTTTTTGAGGCAGTACTTCTTGTAGATCCCTTCAATGGGACTAACTAACAGTAGGGGCTGATGATCAAGACAACAACACTATTGGGACATCAAGTATTCTTTTATTAGCCAGTAATTGGTGAACTTAATTTTTGGTCACACTCTCTTCACAGTTGGCCTGTTGTAAGTATGTATGGATTTTGATCCCACAGAAGTAAGAAGTATCATAAAGCAACTTAGTGATTTGTGATACAATTGAATTCACGCCTTTTCTAAAATATTGTCTCTCGTCATTAAAGGATAATAATAAAAGTGTAGACACAAGAGGCTGCAGGTGCTGAAATCTGGAGTGGGGGAGGAACTCAGCGGGTCAAGCAGCATCCGTGGAGAGAAATGGACAGACGTCTTTATTGAGCCTGAAGACAGATCCGGACCTGAAACGTGTCTGTCCATTTCCTTCCAGAGATGCTGCCTGATTCACTGAGTTCTGTTGTTTCATTCACATTAGTTTAGTTTTGCAACAATAACTGGAGAAGATAACTGAGCAAGTTGGGCCGATGGGCCTGTTTTTACGCTGTATGACTCTAGCTAACCATGTGAGGACATTGAGAATTTCAACATTGATCTCACAACAGTGCCTAAGTTTTGAGGCCCTGTTGATGGAGATAATAGAGCAGAATGGACAGTGGTCATTCCTACAGTTATACATAGATACATAGAAAATAGGTGCAGGGGAAGGCCATTCGGCCCTTCGAGCCTGCACCGCCATTCAATATGATCATGGCTGATCATCGAACTCAGTATCCCGTACCTGCCTTCTCTCCATACCCCCTGATCCCTTTAGCCACAAGGGCCACATCTAACTCCCTCTTAAATATAGCCAATGAACTGGCCTCAACTACCCTCTGTGGCAGAGAGTTCCAGAGATTCACCACTCTCTGTGTGAAAAAGTTTTTCCTAATCTCGGTCTTAAAGGATTTCTCCCTTATCCTTAAGCTGTGACCCCTTGTCCTGGACTTCCCCAACATCGGGAACAATCTTCCTGCATCTAGCCTGTCCAACCCCATAAGAATTTTGTACGTTTCTATAAGATCCCCTCTCAATCTCCTAACTTCTAGCGAGTATAAGCCAAGTCTATCCAGTCTTTCTTAAAAATGAAAGTCCTGACATCCCAGGAATCAGTCTGGTGAACCTTCTCTGCACTCCCTCTATGGCTATAATGTCCTTCCTCAGATTTGGAGACCAAAACTGTAGGCAATACTCCAGGTGTGGTCTCACCAAGACCCTGTACAACTGCAGTAGAACCTCCCTGCTCCTATACTCAAATCCTCTTGCTATGAAGGCCAACATACCATTCGCTTTCTTCACTGCCTGCTGCACCTGCATGCCTACTTTCAATGACTGGTGTACCATGACACCCAGGTCTCGCTGCATCTCCCCATTTCCTAATCGGCCACCATTTAGATAATAGTCTGCCTTCCCGTTTTTGCCACCAAAGTGGATAACCTCACATTTATCCACATTATACTGCATCTGCCAAACATTTGTCCACTCACCCAGCCTATCCAAGTCACCTTGCAGTCTCCTAGCATCCTCCTCACAGCTAACACTGCCCCCCAGCTTAGTGTCATCCGCAAACTTGGAGATGTTGCTTTCAATTCCCTCGTCCAGATCATTAATATAAATTGTAAATAGCTGGGGTCCCAGCACTGAGCCTTGCGGTACCCCACTAGTCACTGCCTGCCATTGTGAAAAGGACCCGTTTACTCCTACTCTTTGCTTCCTGTTTGCCAGCCAGTTCTCTATCCACATCAATACTGAACCCCCAATACCGTGTGATTTAAGTTTGTATCCTAATCTCTTATGTGGTACCTTGTCGAAAGCCTTCTGAAAGTCCAGATACAACACATCCACTGGTTCTCCCCTATCCACTCTACTAGTTACATCCTCGAAAAATTCTATAAGATTCGTCAGACACGATTTACCTTTCGTAAATCCATGCTGACTTTGTCCAATGATTTCACCACTTTCCAAATGTGCTGCTATCCCATCTTTAATAACTGACTCTAACAGTTTCCCCACTACCGATGTTAGACTAACTGGTCTGTAATTCCCCGTTTTCTCTCTCCCTCCCTTCTTAAAAAGTGGGGTTACGTTTGCTACCCTCCAATCCTCAGGAACTACTCCAGAATCTAAAGAGTTTTGAAAAATTATCACTAATGCATCCACTATTTCTGGAGCTACTTCCTTAAGTACTCTGGGATGCAGCCTATCTGGCCCTGGTGATTTATCGGCCTTTAATCCATTCAATTTACCCAACACCACTTCCCGACTAACCTGGATTTCACTCAGTTCCTCCATCTCCTTTGACCTCTGCTATTTCCGGCAGATTATTTATGTCTTCCTTAGTGAAGACGGAACCAAAGTAGTTATTCAATTGGTCCGCCATATCCTTGTTCCCCATGATCAATTCACCTGTTTCTGACTGCAAGGGACCTACATTTGTTTTAACTAATCTCTTTCTCTTCACATATCTATAAAAATGTTTGCAGTCAGTTTTTATGTTCCCTGCCAGTTTCCTTTCATAATCTATTTTCCCTTTCCTAATTAAGCCCTTTGTCCTCCTCTGCTGGTCTCTGAATTTCTCCCAGTCCTCTGGTATGCTGCTTTTTCTGGCTAATTTGTACGCATCGTCTTTTGCTTTGATACTATCCCTGATTTCCCTTGTTATCCACGGATGTTATTGGTGTCTGGCATGGCATGGGGAACGTAGTTATTGGTGTCTGGCATGGCATGGGGAACGTAGACACCTTTGTGATCCCTCGCTGTGACCGGGTGTCAAGGTGGTCCCCTGATTTCTTGCGTTTAGAACATAGATCAGTACAGCACAGGAACGGTGCCCCTTCGGCCCACAATGATTGTCGCAAACACGAGACCAAGTTAAACTGATCTCTTCTGTCTGTACATGATCCGTTCCTCTATTCCCTTCTTCATGTGTCTATCTAAAAGCCTCTTGAGCACAACTATGGTATGTGCTTCCATCACCACCACTGGCAATGTGTTCCAGGCCCCTACCACTCTCTGTGTAAACAAAAAATGTGCCCTGTGCATCTCCATTAAACTTTCCCCCTCTCACCTTATAGCTACGCCTCTAGTGTACGCCCAATCTGTCTCTCAAAATTTTATATACTTCTATCAAGTCTCCCCTCAACCCCCAAAGTTCCAGAGAAAACAAATCTATCCAACCTCTTCTTGTAGCTGAAAGCGTCTAGTCATGTTCATGTCATTGGAGCTGAATTAGACCATTCGAACCATCAAATCTATTCCTCCATTCAATCACGGCTGAGCTATCTTTCCCTCTCAACCCCATAACCCCTGACACAAATACTAATCAATCTCCACCTTAAAAATATATTCATTGACTTGGCCTCCACAACCTTCTGTGGCAATGAATTCCACAGATTCACCACCCTCTGACAAAATGAATTCCTCCTCTTCTCCTTTCTAATGGTCTGTCCTTTTCTGAGGTTATGACCTCTGGTCCTAGACTATTCCACGAGTGGAAACATCCTTTCCACATCCACTCCATCCATGCCTCTAATCCAGGCAGAATTATGGTAAACCTCCTCTGTACCCACACCAAAGCCTCCACGTCTGTCCTGTAATGGGGCAACCAGAACTGCACGCGATACTCCACAATTGAGTTGAGTTTAGTTTATTGTCAAGTGTACGTAAAGTGAAAAGCTTTTGTTGCGTGCTATCTAGTCAGCGGAAAGTCAATACATGATTACAATCGAGCCGTCCACAGTGTACAGATACAGGATAAAGGGAATAACGTTTACTGCAAGATAACGTCCAGTAAAGTCTGATCAAAGATAGTTGGAGGGTCTCCAAAGAGGTAGATAGTCATTCAGGACTGCTCTCTAGATGTTGGTAGGATGGTTCAGTTGCCTGATAACAGCTGGGAAGAAACTGTCCCTGAATCTACGGCTTAACCAAAGTCCGATAGAGCTGCATCATGAATTCCCAACTCTTAAATTCAAACCCCCTAGCAATGAAGGTGTTCGTAATGTTAAGTTCATAAACCAAGCACTTTGTCACGAGGAAGACCATGATGGCCACTCCAATACCTCCCATGAATGTAAACCACCAAGAGATCTGTCTGTGGGAGACTCTGTGTTTCCCCCATATGGGCTTCCAAACAACCAGGGAGCTCACTAAAGCAGAGCAGAGACACTTCACCTCACAATCCAGGGTACTGTCCAAGAATTAAGAACAGAATGAAAGCAATTTTTTTGCTGGTTCCAACTCCTCTTATTGAGGCAAATGAAGTTTAAAGGACCAGTCCATTTAAAAAAAAAAAAAAGTGGCAGAATGTGGTACAGAACTTCGGAACTGAGAAATTAAATAATTTGGCAATTAAATGTGGGCTCAAATTATTGCCAGTTCGCATGTGCCACCACCACTGGTCCATACAAAATAAACCCCCCATTGACAGGGCTCAAAACGCACATGGAAGCTATTTATTTCTCATAGGCATCACCTGTTTAGCCAATGTAAATGATCTAGTGACCTATGTCAAACAGCTGTCAGATTTATACTGAGGATTTGGGTTTATCAGGAACAGGGTAGGTAGTTGTGGGCATGGGCGGATAGGTTGAGAACTGATCTCACCGTCAGTTTGTAGAGGTGTCAGCGAAAGAGAGACTTGTATCGTTACAGGTCAGCCACAAATAAGAAAGCCATGCACTATCCAAGAGGATTACTGTATCAATAAAGCTCCTAACTAAGGAAATACTTTAAAAGACACTGATTTTAGTATAGTTATGGTAGCGCATTTAAGATGTGTCATTATTGGACCTTCTCTACAAAAGAGAAAATTATTGAATTTTTAAAGGTGAGTATTTGAAAGCAAAGTGATCTTCCAACAAAATATGTGACTGGAGAGGAACTGGTTAAAATGTATGTATAGCTGTGCTACTCTGAGCTTGCTAGGTTGTGTCTAGTTTAAGACACTGACACTTGGCTTTATGTTGAATTGCCGTTTGTACGATGCTCTCAGTTTACAAGTAATGCCATGTTGAAGTAGGTAAGAGTGACAGTGATACAAAACTCTAGAGGCCATTTGGGAGAAGAACTGTCAATACAGTGGGGAAGAGGAATAGGGTATGTGGATGGTTAGGACTGCAGAAAGTAGGAGTGGCTGAGTTTCCAAATTAGCCAATGCACAGTGAAACAGAAGACGGCCTTACAAAAACAAAACAGGATCATGACAGCCAGAAAGGGAGTTCAGATCGTGATGAAGGAACGGCACAAATGGGATACAATGGAAAGTTTGGGGAATACAATAAATGTGTTTAGTATTTACAGAGGGTTTGGACATGAAGTTGAGCCGTTTGTGTGGACAGTTCACTTCAACTGTTCTCGGAAAGCGTTTTGAGGCACATATTTGATGTAGTAATTAACATAGAACATAGAAAATAGATGCAGGAGGAGGCCATTCGGCCCTTCGAGCCAGCATCGTCATTCATTGTGATCATGGCTGATCATCCCCAATCAATAACGTGCCTGCCTTCTCCCCATATCCCTTGATTCCACCAGCCCCTAGAGCTCTATCTAACTCTCTCTTAAATCCATCCAGTGATTTGGCCTCCACTGCCCTCTGTGGCAGGGAATACCACAATTTCACAACTCTGGGTGAAAGTGTTTTCTCACCTCAGTCCTAAATGGCCTCCCCTTTATTCTAAGACTGTGGCCCCTGGTTCTGGACTCGGTCAACATTGGGAGCATTTTTCCTGCCTGTCCAGTCCTTTTATAATTTTATATGTTTCTATAAGATCCCCCTCATCCTTCTAAACTCCAGTGAATACAAGTCTAGTATTTTCAATCTTTCCTCATATGTACACTGTACACAATACTCCAGATGTGGTCTTACCAGAGCCCTATACAACTGTAGAAGAAGCGTGCAGTTGTAGCTGGCTGGGGGTTAGTCTGAGGTTGTCCATTTTGGGACGGTGTGGGTACATTCGTTGTGAAGGGCCTGGAAATGTTGTAACATTTGAAGATACTCGTTGCAGATGACAAGTTCTTTGGACTGTCATTGATCACGGGATCTGTGAAAGTGGAACGTGAGGGGACAGGAACACCATATTCGGCCATCGCAATGCATCTCCCAATTTGACTGGGAGTGGGTCATGAATAATACAGATACACCATGTGGATATGTAGATGAAGATACAATAGTGAAAAATAAGGCTTGGACAAGAAAATGGTTGGTTAGATGAAAAGCCGTAAAGCTGATGGAACACACAAGTGAGACTGGTCCAACACCACCATGGACTCCAGGTGTAAGGTAGTGTTGGAAATTAAATTTGGGGACTGGACAGGACTGACATCTCTGGCTGAAATTTGAGAACCATGAAAGAGTGTGGTGAAAACAAGGAAAGAGCAATAAGGGAGCAGAGGAAATGTAGAAACAAGGAACTACGGATTCTGGTTTACCAAGAAAAGACACAAAATGCTGGAGTAACTCAGCGCGTCAGGAGGATCCTCGGAGAACATGGATAGGTGATATTTCAGGTCGGGACCCTATTTCAGATAGATCTGACAGTGTGAAGAAGGGTCCTGACCCGAAACGTCACCTATCAATGTTCTCCAGGGATACTGTCTGACCTGTTGAGTTACTCCAGCACTTTGTGTCTTTCTGAGGGAGCAGTTGAACTCTAAAGTGAGATAGCTAGCACTTAAAATTATTTGCATTGTAGCATTCTGACAGCATTGGTTAGGGAGCTCCAGATAGAGGGGGCAATCTGTCTGAAGAAGAAGCGACACGTGTGGTTGCGGCATGGCGGTTTCATTCACAGTGGAAGATCTGGCTTCTGGCAATGAGCGGGTCACATTCACTGTCCAAAGATGGAAAAATCAGCTCACGTGCTCTGGAAAAAACAGAAGTTAAAGCTCAGGTCTCTGGAAGGGAAGCAGAGATGAGGTCTACATGGGAGAGCAGCTGGGAGGTGAATTGCAGGAACAGGCGGGTCAGAGAATGTGAAGTTGAGTACTCAGAGCACAGAAAGGAAGTTGAAAAACAAAGACACTGGTTGTACAGGTTCCTCAAGAAGCGGTCTTAAGCAAAGGTGGTTCTGTGATGATGTCAGTCAGCATTTAACTGATGTGATTGAGGGGCACCATCTACTGGAAGAAACAGAACTGAAATGCAGAGAGTGTGATATGACAAGAATGTCATATGGTAACCATATCCATTAGATCTCACATTGTTATATTGTGTAATATTGTTTGTACTGTGTTTGCAGTTCAGTTCAATGCCACGATTGGAGGGTGTGTCTCTGCTAGAAGATTCACTTTTTTTTTGTGAGTAATAGAGTCAGAGAGTTATACAGCATGGAAACAGGCCCTTCGGCCCAACTCGTTCATGCTGACCAAGATGCCCAATCTAAGCAAGTCCCATTTGCCCATGTTTGGCCCATATCACTCTACACTTTTCCTGTCCAAGTGTATAAGTAACTGACGGTGATATTCCTATCCAGAGACCCATTTTTGCACTTTATCTGTTTTATTTATTCATGTGTGTATATATTTATACAATGATATATGGACACACTGATCTGTTCTGTATTCATGCCTTCTATATTCTGTTGTGCTGAAGCAAAGCAAGAATTTCATTGTCTTATCTGGGGCACATGACAATAAACTCTCTTGAATCTTGAATCTTGGATTCAATTCGAGCCTGTGACACAGAATGACCAATGGAATATCAATCTTGCAAAGACTACATTTTACAGGCTCCAAGTTCTTGAAAGAAAACATGTCATGATTGATCCAGATCAATTGTACCTAGAATAGACACAAAATGCTGGGGTAACTCGGCAGGTCAGGCAGTATCTATGGAGAAAATGGATAGGCGAAATTTCAGGGCAGGACCCTTCTTCAGACTGAGAGTCAGCAGAGAGGGAAACCAGAGATGGTGCAGATGGAGCCCAAACAGAGTTGCATACAGGTTTCCAATCTGTGCACCGATTTAAGAAGTCTTGGATCCCAAACGCTCTCTCAAGGTGCCCTTCCATCTTCAGGGATTAATGCACATGAGGTTCCTGGTCCTTCTGTTCCTTGACACGTTCGGATCTGTGCATATAATTTAGATTGTCTCTCTTTATTCTACTGTCAAAGTGCATAATTATACACTTCTTTATATGCCCTTTTTTAAATTCCCTTGCCATAAGGAAAAGATTTTAATTATCTGTGCTATTTATACTTCTTAATTTTATATATCGCTTTAAGCCCCCTTTACTCCAGGGAAAACAAACCCCACCCCACCAATCCAATCTCTCCCATAACTATCCCAGGCAAAATCCTGGCAGGTTTCCTCTGCCCTCTCTCCAACACAACCACATCCTCCCTGCAGTGTGCTGACCGGAACTGAACACAACAAGTGCAACCTAACCAGGATTTTATAAAGTTGCAATATAATGTCCCAATGGTTATGTTCTATGCCCCGACCTCTGAAGGCCAGCATGTCATACACCTTCACGACACTATCTACCTGCGTTGCTTCTTTCCAGGAAGTATGGACTTCAACTCCAACGTCTTGCTATTCATTAGTTTTTCTTAGCAGCCTACCATTTATTGTTCATGTCCTATCCCACGACTTTCTAAAAGGCATCACTTTGCACTTATCCAGATTGCATCTGCCACCCCACCTTTCATCTGATCTGTATTCTGCTGTGGTCTTAGATGACTTTCCATGCTCTCCACAACATTATGTGTGATATCTATAAACTTCTAATCATCCCCCCTACATTCACAAATAAGTTGTTAATATATATCACAAGCAGCAGAAGTCCTAGATCTGATCTCTGTGACACACTTCTGCTCACAGTCAGAGAAGCATCCCTCCACTCCGTCCTCTGCTTCCTGTCATCAAGACAATTTTGGATCCAATGAGCCTGCCCACCTTGAATCCCTTTTTTGTTAACCTTCCAGATCAGCCTAACGCTCCTTACTAAAGTCCATATTGTCAATGTCTATCATCCTGCCTTCATCATCTTCTCAGTTACCTCTTGAAAAACTCAATCAAATTTGTGAGACCCAATTTCTCCCCCCCATCCCTTGCAACACCATGCTGTATATCTCCGATCAGCTCTGCTTTCTAATCCTCCTTTGATTTTTCTAAATTTTCCCTAAACGCTTCCCTACCAGCATTTTGTTCCCTAATTTTTCCACACTTGCCCATCTTAAATAAAGGAGTTACATTAGCCATCCTCCAGACTTCTGGTACCTTACCTAATGATAACAAAGATGTAGAAATCTCCATCAAGATCCTAACCATCTACCTTTTTTCCCCGAAGCATCCTGAGATAGATCTCTTCTGGCCCTTGGTATTTATCCACGCTTATGCACTCCAAAACATCGAACACCTCAACCTTATTAATACTCCAGATCATCAACGTATCTGTCCCTGAACTCACTGTGTCCCATGTCCTTACAGTATTTTTGGTGAATGCGGAAGAAAAGTGTTCATTTCAAACTTTTCCCACCTACCCTGGCTAAACACACAGGCTACCCCCTTGGTCTTGGTCTCTCAGAGGACTCACTCTTTCCATGGCTACCATCGTCTTCCTGTGGAGAGTGTAAACTGAATGGGATCTCTGTCGCTAGAGGATACATTCAATTTGTGCGCAAAGGTGAAAATGGAAAGACAAGAACTATGAGTGATTGGAGAGAAATTGAGGAGAAAATCTGTGAGGAAATTGAATGCAGGAAAGTTCCAAGCAGTATGTGTTTATTCAAGTGTAAAGTAGACTGGATTTGAAGAAATTGCTGGATGTCATTGTTAGTGAAATTCAGGATAGTATTTTTCAAAGATATATTATAAGCACTCTGGTTTAGTTTAGAGCTGCAGCATGGACACAGGCCCTTCGGCCCACCGAGTCTGCACCGACCAGCGATCCCTGTGCACTAATAATATCCTACACACTATCGGAATGATTTACAATTATACCAAGCCAATTAACCTACAAACCTGCACGTCTTTGGAGTGTGTGAGGAAACTGGAGATCCCAGAGAAAACCCACGTGGTCACGGGAAGAACGTACACTGTACAGACAGCCCCTTAGTCAGGATCGAACGCGGGTCTCTGGCGCTGTAAGGCCACCGTGCCACCCCCACCGTGCTGCCCCCACTGTGCTGCCTGTGTAGTAAATCTATTTTTCAAAGACTACTGATGAACAATAAGAACTGTCAATTTACTTTCTGTCGATTGTTTTCAACATTTGTATTTGAGTACAATGTCTTTGTGTTGCATAAGACGGAGTGATGTGAAGTTGATTCAATTGTGTGGACATAAAGATTGACCGTGGATCTTCAGCAACATGTAAAATAAAATCTGAATTATGTGTTTGTTCATCTTTCAAAGCCGAATTCCAGATCCGGATACAATGTACGTAAATAATGCCACCCGGTTATTGGAGAAACGACGTGAATTGGCAGAAGTGGAAGGGGATCTCGTTAATCAAAGGGAGGTAAAATAACTCATGGCAAAGGTTTATTGTGTATTTGGGTTCAGAGATAAACATGCAGGTGTTTTTTATTGTCAACTTGTTCTGTCTGTCAAAGAATTGATTTCAAAATACTAAAAGCACTGAATGGTTTAGGGCCAAAATACATTTCTGATCTTCTGCTTAGCTACGAACCACCCAGACCTCTCAGATCGTCTGGGACAGGTCTGCTCTGTGTCCCCAGAGTCAGAACTAAACATGGAGAGGCAGCATTTAGTTTTTATGCACCACATATCTGGAACAAACTCCCAGAAAACTGCAGGTCTGCTGCAACTCTCAGCTCTTTTAAATCTAGACTGAAGACTTTTCTGTTTGCCGCTGCCTTTCAGTAAACAATACAATTTATTAATTACCTATACTGCACTGTAACTTCTATTCCTGGTTTTATTCTATTTTAAATATTTTATTTGATTGCTTTTAATTTTGTAATTATCTGAATAATCTAATAATCATTTTATATATAAATGTCATTTTATATGTGTTTCAAATGCTTTAAATGTTTTATGGAAAGCACTTTTTAATTACCTTGTGGTTGAAAGGTGCTATACAAATAAACTTGCCTTGCCTTGCCTTGCCTTACTCCACATTCACGAGTTGGAAAATGCACGATGGGATGAACTTATGGAGGTTTATAAAAATGCCCTAAGAAGCTAGGGTGAATGCAGTCTTTTTCACTGGGTAAGGGAATTACGATTTAGAGGGCATAGGTTTAAGGTGAGAGGGGAACGATTTATTAAACACCTGAAGGGCACATTTTTGTCAATGAGGGAAGTGAGTATATGGAATGAATTGCCAGATGAAGTAGTTGAGGCAGGCTCAATAACAATATTTAAAATACAGTTGGACAGGTACATCGATATGAATGCTTTAGAGAGATATGTGCCAGGCACGGGCGAATGGAACTGGCTTCGATGGGATATCTTGGTCAGTATGGACGAATTGGGCCCAAGGGCCCGTTTCTGTGCTCTATGACTAACTTGCTACATATGTTTTTAAGAATCCTACTTCCCTTGCAGGAATTCCATGTGAAACTCAGAGTCTTGAAGCAACGAAGGGAAGATCTATTGGACAAAGAAGAGAAGCTTAAACTGTCCATACTTAAGTTTGATAAATTCTTAAAGGTAAATGTTGTTTGGACAGGTCAGATCATTCTGAGCATTTTGGCTGTATTCATATATGGTTAGTAATGTGTATAGCACAACTATATGCAGTAATGTATACATCAAAATCATAATGGTGAAACTGAAGACAGTTAATTGCTGGGGAGCTGATGTTGCTGGAACAACTGAAACACATATACACAGTACTGGAGCTTAGATACTACGGAGTGGAGGCTTTGGAGAGGGTATAGAAGAGGTTTACCAGAATGCTGCCTGCATTAATTGATATTCACTACAAGCAGATGCTGGACAAACATGGATTGTTTCCTCAGGAAAGCCACAGGTTGAGAGATCCAATAGAAATATATTAAATTATGGGAGGCATAGATAGGATAGACAGTCAGAACCTTTTTCCCAGGGTGGAAATGTCAAAGATTAGAGGACATGACTCTAAGGTGAGAGGGGCAAAGTTTAAAGGAGAATTTCTGGGCAAGTTCATTTTTACGCAAAAAAAAAGTGGGTGCTTTGAATGCAGTGCCAGGGAGTGGTGGTGGTGGGGGGCAGATACAATAGTGGCATTTGAGAGACTTTTGGTTAGGCGTATGGATATACAGGGAATGGAGGGATGTGGATCATGTGCAGGGAGAAGAGATTAGTTTATCTTGGCATCATGTTCAACACAGATATTGTGGACCATTTGGAAATCTGAATTGATAAATTGAGAAATGTTATTCAATTTAGGATTTTTATTGCACCACAATTATAGTAAACAGCAAGGTTTGGATTGTCATATTACAAAGGAACTGGAGAAGGTGTAGAATTTCCAAGGATAAATCTAGGCCTGTATATCTGTAGCTATCTGGAAGGACTGAATGGGATTATGCTGTTTCCCAATCAAAGTGAAGGCAGAGGGATACACTTATAAAATTAAAATATTGATGGAACCAATGTAGCAAGGATATTTCTCACTGTGGTAAGAACATTGAAGTTTTATATTTAAAGTGGCACTAGAAAATTCAGGTGAAACTTCATTATCCATAGTGACCAGAATAGGGAACTTGCCACAATACCAAATAGTTGACACATGGTCTGAGTTTATTTATGGGACTGCCAGGTATGTGTAAGGGAAAGAAAGGAACTGGAGCTGGTGCTGATAGGGTCAGATGTTCTAGAATGAGGGAGCGTACAGCATGAAGCAATATATGTGATTTATATTCCTTGTAATTTCATCTTGTGTGTCAGGAAAGTAGAACAAACACTGAGATAACTTTAACTCTGCAATTCCCAGGAAGAGCAAGTGAATGCATACACTAAATGTGTGCAAGTGATCCAGCCCTATTTTAACAGAGGGCAATTTACAGTTGCGATTGTATTTGGCAGAAGTAAGACTTTATTGCCTTCCATCACAGTAAGGAATGTGGAGGAGCCGCTGTGATGGATGTTTATATTAAATTTTTATGTGGTTGTGTGTTTTGTTGCTATTTTGGTTTGACTATGGCAAATCAAATTCCTCGTATGATTTAAATACTTGTTTTGTTTTCATACTTGGCTAATAAAAATCAATTACAATTACAATCAATGGCCTGATTTATGAATATGAATTATTCATCTTGCATGTGAATACAACCTACTCAAAAGACATATTCATAGGCAGAAGAGTAATAGGTCAAGAATGTCTGTTATTTTATTATTTTTCCTTCCCAAGGAAAATGATGCCAAACGACTCAGAGCCAATAGTAAACAAATGTCTGAAAATGATCTACAAAAACAGAAGGAGAGAGATATTATGAAACTGGAAAAGGAATTGGTCTCTCTGATCACACAAAGAGGAAAGCTGAAGAAGAAGACAGAGACTCATGCCGTGTATCCAAGTTTTTTAGAGAATGTAATTAAAATAGGAGACGAGGTAACTACTGCTTTACATCTATATAAATGTATGTATGATACAAGTATGGCATTTTTGAAGTGATTCTTACACTTCACGTGCACAGTCAATGTATTTAAATTCTCAGAGGGTAAAATTATAGGATTCTGGGGTTACCAGGGGGAGGCAATGGCCGAACAGAGTAAAAGAGGTGGGTTATGAGAGGTAAAAGCAGAAAAAACTCAGGAGGTGAGTCAGCATCTGTGAAAAGAGAAACAGAATTAACGCTTTGTAGAGACAATGAACTGCAGATGCTGGTTTTCAAAAAAAAATTCAGAGTGCTGGAGTAACTCAGCGGATCAGGCAGCATCGCCAGAGATGGCTTGGGATTTTGTCAGGGATACTACCTGACATGCTGAGTTACTCCAGTGAACTCTTTGGTCAGAACAGGAAAGGGCTAAAACCCAAGTTCGTTTTCTTTAGGATTTACGCGAGTAGGGACTTAAAGCCCTGTCCCACTGTACGAGTTCATTCAAAGAGTTCTCCCGAGTTTGCCTTGATTCGAACTCGGAGATTTACGGTAATGGCCGCTCGTCGGTACTCGGGGCTCTCGTGGACATTTTTCAACATGTTGAAAAATCTTCACGAGTCTTCCCGACCTTACCGCGTTTACCAAGTACCTGCCGTTAGCGTTACGAGCCGCCAAGAGACGTCCCCAAGCTCCAACGTACCCGCTACGTTCATTCTCCGTGCTTACGAGTCTGATTTTTTTTAAAACTCGGGAGAGCTCTTGAATTAACTTGTACAGTGGGACAGGGCCTTAAGCTGGCAGGGTGTCCCTTGGTTAAAGGTGGAATAGAAGTAGAGAGGACGCAAGGGAGACCAAGCCATTGAAGCCGTTGATCATGAAAAGCATGTTGAAATCAATGCAAGGGTGGATGGCGGAACCTTTTGAAGGTTATCAAGATCAGTGAAAACAATGGGAATTAGCTCGGGAGAAGATGTTTGTTTGATTGTTTTAATAATGAAAGTTTCACTATTTTCTCGTCATGTGCGACTGAAGGAACTGTTCCTAATTGTTTTCAAGTTTCAGGATATCCGAATGGTGAGCAGTCGTTTTGAGGCTTTGTTGCACACATACGACCTGCTATTCCGAAGATACCATGAAAACCTAGAAACCATAAAGACAATCAAGTCCGATCTAAATAACTTCATAAAAACAAAGAACAATGAAAATATGAAGCACCAGAATATGATTGCAGGGCTGAAAATCCGTCTGGAAGCAGCCAAGACTAAAACCGTAAAATGGGTACGTGTGTAGGAAGGCACTGCAGATGCTGCTTTAAACCGTAGACACAAATAACTGGAGTAACTCAGCGGGTCTGACAGCATCTCTGGAGATAAGGAATAGGTGACGTTTCGGGTCGCGACCCTTCAGACTGAGAGTTAGAGGAAAGGGACATGAGAGATATAGATGGTGATGTAGAGAGATGTAGGACAAATGAATGAAAGACATTAAAAAAAGTAACGATGATAAAGGAAACAGGCCATTGTCAGCTGTGGTCTAGGTGAAAACAAGTAGACAACAAGACGACTGAAGCTGGTACGACTTGGCTGGGGGAGGGGGGGATGCAAGGATTACTTGAAGTTAGAGAAATCATATTCATACCACTGGGTTGTAAGCTATCGATGGGCTAGGTATCACCTGGGATCTAAACAACCTAAAAAGACCATTTCCTAGATTTGAGTTAACTGAATTCCTAATGGTGAATATCCACTAGCCAAGGGCAAGTGCAAGATTGGTCCAGCATGTGCACAGTTCTCGACCTCACAATAATCATGTAAAATATAGTTTAACACGATTATGGATGCATAAGCACATCTGCCCATGATGTTAAGGACACAAAGTATTGATTTAAATTCTGAGATCATAAGACGTAGGAACAGAATTAGACCATTCAGCCCATCAAGTCTGCTCTGCCATTTGATCATAGCAGATCTATTTGTTCCTCTCAACCCAATTCTCCTGCCTTCTCCTGAAACCTTTACCACCCTTCTAATTAAGACCCTATCAATCTCCGCTTTAAAAATACCACAGCCGTTTGCGGCAATGAATTCCACAGATTCACCACCTTCTGGCTAAATAAAATTTAACCTCATCTCCATTCTAAAGGCGTGTCATTTTATACCGAGGATGTGCCCTCTGGAACCATCCTCTCCACGTTGACTCTATTTAGACCTTTCATTATTTGGTAGGTTTCAATGAGATTCTCCCCCTGCCCCCCTTCTAAATTCCAAGTATTGGCATTGAGTCATCAACACTCCTCATACATTAACCCAATGATCCCTGGCATTATTCTCATAAACCTCCTCTGGACCCTCTTCAACAGCAAATCCTTCCTTCGACATGGGAAAGAAAATGCTCACAATACCCCAAATGTGGTTTGACCACTGCCTCATAAAGCCTCAGCATTACATCCTAGCTTTAATATTTTAGTCCTCTTGAAATGAATACAAGCATTGCATTTGCTTTCCTCACTACCAACTCAACCTGCAAATGTAACCCTTTGGGATCATGTACCAGCACTCCCAAGTCCTTTTGCACCTCCAATTTCTGAATTCCTTCCCCATTTAGAAAATAGTCTATGCCTTTATACCTATACCTAAGTGCATGACTTTGCTATGCAACAAACACAAATTTGCAATATCTCCAAAATAACAGAAAATCATTTGTTGGCTGTTTATGGAGGAAAATAAATTGTAAGTCATGCAAAACAGTTCGCAATCAGAATGAAAATACATATTAGTTAAGGTAAATAGGATTGAAGTCAAGAACCATTTACTCAAAAATTGCTGCCACGATCGAAAAATTCAGGTTACATAGAAAGGTTAGACTAGAGCATAAAGAAAAAAGGCATTAGAATTGAAATTTGTGCACTTATTTTTAAAGATTAAATCTACTTGATAATGCTTTCTGTATCTGATTTTGGCTTGCATGCAGCAGTGTTTAGCTGTTTTAGTGGCTCTGTGACAATGGTTCACTTTAATTGATTAATAGCTTGTTTAATTATTGATTAATTAGTTTGCTAACGATCGCATAACATGGGCCATTGCATTGACATGTGTAAGGAGGTAAAGAATACAGGGACAAGGTTATCAAGTACCCACATCACTCTTGCTCGCATTTCACCTCTGCCATTGGGAGGAAGGTGGTCGACTTCCTCATTCACAGACCACAGTCTGTCCGTATTAGTGGAAATGTGTCATCCTCGATAACAATCAGCACGGGAGCACCTCAAGGCTGCGTGCTCAGCCCCCTGCTTTACTCACACTATACTCATGACTGCGTAGCCGGACATAGTGCGAACTTCATCATCAAGTTCGCCGACAACACCACTGTTGTAGGACGTATCACTGATGGGGACGAGTCAGAGTATAGAAGTGAGATCGACCGATTGACCAAACAGTGCCATCACAATAACCTGGCTCTCAACACCAGCAAAACCAAGGAACTGATTGTGGACTTTGGAAGGGGTAGGATAAGGACCCACAAACCCGTTTATATCAACGGGTCGATGGTGGAAAGGGTCAAGAACTTCAAATTCCTGGGCGTGCATATTTCTGAAGATCTCTCCTGGTCCTAGCACACTGATGCAATTATAAAGAAAGCAAATCAGCGCCTCTACTTCCTGAGAAGATTACGGAGAGTCGGTAGGTCAAGGAGGACTCTCTCGAACATCTACATGTGCACAGTAGAGAGCATGCTGACCGGTTGCACCGTGGCTTGGTTCGGCAACTAGAGCGTCCAGGAGCGGAAAAGGCTGCAAAAAGTTGTAAACACTGCCCAGGCCATCACCGGCTCTAACCTCCCTAACATCGAGGGGATCTATCGCAGTCGCTGCCTCAAAAAGGTTGCCAACATCATCAAGGACCCACACCATCCTGGCCACACACTCATCTCTCCACTGCCATCAGGTAGAAGGTACAGGAGCCTGAAATCTGCAACATCCAGGTTCAGGAACAGCTACTTCCCCACAGCCATCAGACTATTAAACACACCTTCAAACAAAGTCTGAACTATAACAGCCCATTGCAGCCTATGTTTATTTATGTGTATATATATAGTCTATGGTATATAGACACACTGATCTGTTCTGTATTCATGCCTACCATATTCTGTTGTGCTGCAGCAAGCAAGAATTGAATTGTCCTATCTGGGACACATGACAATAAACTATCTGGACTCTTGACTTGACTTGAGACTTAAAACCATGAGCACCAGGTTCAAGAATAGCTTCTTCCCAACAACCATCAGGCTCTTGAACACAACACTAATTATGAACTGTCTTAGTTGCACTAAGGAGTTCTGGCTTTTAAAAAAACAAATATTGGGGTTTTTAATTTAATTATTTTTTTGTTGTTCATTGTTCTGTATTGTATGAATATCATACTTACAGGCCTGTTGTGCGGCTGTTAGTAACAATTTCATTGTTCCGTTTTTAAAAACATAATTAAACACTCTTGATTTGACTCTTGGCTCTTGATGTTTCTATTCATAATTAACCTGTGAAATAAGTTGAAAATAAACTAATTGTACTGTTTTCCAAATTTACAGGAATCCATATGGGTACATATCCAAAATACAGCCGCAAGAAAGACTCTTACTCTGGGCATGGTAAAAATGGCCATTTTTAACCTTTACGCACATATTAAAGAGGCAGAACTGGATTTGAACATTGCATTAGAAGACACAACCGAACAGCTTAGTGTAGTAAGTTTCCTATTTATTACGTTACGATGATTTATATTCCTTTTCTGGGTGTGAACCTTCAAATGTGTTTAGGTGGGTAAAATATTTGTAATTCAAACTGGCATAAAGCTACTAATTGTTGTTTTTTTTTGTTTGGCAGGTACAAGAATATATTATGCAATTGAGGGAGATTATACATGAGTTCAAGAAAATGGAAAGTTAGCCTTCTGCTAAATGCTACATATGAATTTATACTGTTAGGAAATACTACGGAATGAAAAATTAAGTTTCACATGTCTACAATTGAAAATAAATTGATGCATTAGTATTTAAAGGACATATAGGTAAAACTCAACTATAACTGTTCATATCCCTCTGTCAAATCCATAACTTGTGTCGGCTGTGCAGTAGGTTATGGCTGTGTCCACAATTGTTCAAAAGCCTATAGATTCAGATGGTTCTTGGGAACTGGAAAAAATCCAATTAATACAAACTTCTTCAAACAAGGTGAAGTGATAAACTGGTAACGACCAATAAGTTAGTTTAACCATGATGTTGGAACAAAATCCAGAAACAATAGGCAGTGAGAGAATTAGAAAGCAAGTGTGGCTTGATTATCAAGTCCATGCTGGCTTTCTCTAAAGGCAAATCAAGTCTAACTAAATTGATAAGTTTCTTGAAGCATTAACAGAAAGGGTGGATGGACTGTGAAAGGCGAGATATAAAGGGACATCCAAAAGGCATTTGATAAGTTGCTACATAGAAACATAGAAAATAGGTGCAGGAGTAGGCCATTCGGCCCTTCGAGCCTGCAACGCCATTCAATATGATCATGGCTGATCATCCAACTCAGTATCCCGTACCTGCCTTCTCTCCATACCCCCTGATCCCCTTAGCCACATCTAACTCCCTCTTAAATATAGCCAATGAACTGGCCTCAACTACCTTCTGTGGCAGAGAATTCCAGAGATTCACCACTCTGTGTGAAAAAATGTTTTTCTCATCTTGGTCCTAAAAGACCCTTGGTCCCTTATCCTTAAACTGTGACCCCTTGTTCTGGACTTCCCCAACATCAGGAACAATCTTCCTGCATCTAGCCTGTCCA
Organism: Malacoraja senta; assembly: GCA_038087875.1. Taxonomy (NCBI): domain Eukaryota; kingdom Metazoa; phylum Chordata; class Chondrichthyes; order Rajiformes; family Rajidae; genus Malacoraja; species Malacoraja senta. Next base: position 26,056,727 of record CM075980.1, read on the forward strand.
ACCCCTTAAGAATTTTGTAAGTTTCTATAAGATCCCCCCTCAATCTTCTAAATTCTAGCGAGTACAAGCCGAGTCTATCCAGTCTTTCTTCATATGAAAGTCCTGACATCCCAGGAATCGGTCTGGTGAACCTTCTCTGTACTGCCTCTATGGCAAGAATGTCTTTCCTCAGATTAGGAGACCAAAACTGTACGCAATACTCCAGGTGTGGTCTCACCAAGACCCTGTACAACTGCAGTAGAAAAATCTCCCTGCTCCTATACTCAAATCCTTTTGCTATGAATGCTAACATACCATTCGCTTTCTTCATTGCCTGCTGCACCTGCATGCCTACTTTCAATGACTGGTGTACCATGACACCCAGGTCTCGTTGCATCTCCCCTTTTCCTAATCGGCCACCATTCAGATAATAGTCTACTTTCCTGTTTTTGCCACCAAAGTGGATAACCTCACATTTATCCACATTATACTGCATCTGCCATGCATTTGCCCAGTCACCCAACCTATCCAGGTCACCTTGCAGTCTCCTAGCATCCTCCTCACAGCTAACACTGCCCCCCCAGCTTCGTGTCATCCGCAAACTTGGAGATGTTGCATTCAATTCCCTCGTCCAAATCATTAATATATATTGTAAATAGCTGGGGTCCCAGCACCGAGCCTTGCGGTATCCCACTAGTCACTGCCTGCCATTGTGAAAAGGACCTGTTTACTCCTACTCTTTACATAGAAACATAGAAAGTAGGTGCAAGAGCAGACCACCAGGTCCATCGAGCCCACACCGCCATTCGCTCATGGCTGAACACCAAACAAACACCCCTACCCACAAACAGTAGACACAAGACACAGAACACAAGACACTACCCTCCCCTTTATACCGCTATCTTTGCTTCCTGTCTGCCAGCCAGTTCTCTATCCACATCAATACTGAACCCCCAATACCATGTGCTTTAAGTTTGCATACTAATCTCTTATGTGGGACCTTGTCGAAAGCCTTCTGAAAGTCCAGATATAACACATCCACTGGTTCTCCCTTATCCACTCTACTAGTTAATTCCTCGAAAAATTCTATAAGATTCGTCAGACATGACTTACCTTTCATAAATCCATGCTGACTTTGTCCAATGATTTCACCACTTTCCAAATGTGCTGCTATCCCATCTTTAATAACTGACTCTAGCAGTTTCCCCACTACTGATGTTAGACTAACTGGTCTGTAATTCCCCATTTTCTCTCTCTCTCCCCTTTTAAAAAGTGGGGTTACATTAGCTACCTTCCAATCCTCAGGAACTACTCCAGAATCTAAAGAGTTTTGAAAAATCATCACTAATGCCTCCACTATTTCTGGGGCTACTTCCTTAAGTACTCTGGGATGCAGCCCATCTGGCCCTGGGAATGTATCGGCCTTTAATCCATTCAATTTACCTAACACCACTTCCCGGCTAACCTGGACTTCACTCAGTTCCTCCATCTCATTTGACCCCCAGTCCCCTGCTACTTCCTTAGTGAAGACAGAACCAAAGGTCTGCCATGTCCTTGTTCCCCATGATCAATTCACCTGTTTCTGACTGCAAGGGACCAATATTTGTTTTAACTAATCTTTTTCTCTTCACATATCTATAAAAACTTTTGCAATCAGTTTTTATGTTCCCTGCCAGTTTTCTATCATAATCTATTTTCCCTTTCCTAATTAAGCCCTTTGTCCTCCTCTGCTGGACTGAATTTCTCCCAGTCCTCTGGTAGGCTGCTTTTTCTGGCTACCAGAGGACTGCTTCATCTTTTGTTTTGATACTATCCCTGATTTCCCTTGTTATCCACAGATGCACTACCTTCCCTGATTTATTCTTTTGCCAAACTGGGATGAACAATTGTAGTTCATCCATGCAGTCTTTAAATGCCTTCCATTGCCTATCCACCGTCAACCATTTAAGAATCAATTGCCAGTCTATCTTGGCCAATTCACGTCTCATACCCTCAAAGTTACCTTTCTTTAAGTTCAGAACCCTTGTTTCTGAATTAATTATGTCACTCTCCATCCTAATGAAGAACTCAACCATATTATGGTCATTCTTGCCCAAGGGGCCACGCACAACAAGACTGCTAACTAACCCTTCCTCATTACTCAATACCCAGTCTAGAATAGCCTGCTCTCTCATTGTTTCCTCTACATGTTGGTTTAGAAAACTATCCCGCATACATTCCAAGAAATCCTCTTCCTCAGCACCCCTGCCAATTTGATTCACCGAATCTATATGTAGATTGAAGTCACCCATTATAACTGTTTTACCTTTGTTGCACGCATTTCTAATTTCCTGTTTGATGCCATCCCCAACTCCACTACTACTGTTAGGTGGCCTGTACACAACTCCCACTAGCGTTTTCTGCCCCTTAGTGTTTCGCAGCTCTACCCATATCGATTCCACATCCTCCAAGCTAATGTCCTTAATGTTCCCTTAAACAATTATGTTGAAAAGTGGCCCTTTTTGATTTTTGCCCTGGATTTGTCTGCCTGCCACTTTTACTTTTCTCCTTGCCACCTATTGCTTCTACCCTCATTTTACACCCCTCTGTCTCTCTGCTCACACATTGAAGAAACCCACCCCCTCTTATTCTGTTTATTTTCTTCCCTTCTTTCTCCCCTACATGTTGGGTCTGAGTGCTTCCCTTCTCTGCCTCCTACACGGTCTACTAGCTTTCTCTATTTGAGTCCCTCCCCCCAACCGTTCTAGTTTAAAGTCTCCCCAGTAGCCTTTGCAAATCTCCCAGCCAGGATATTGGTCCCCCTCGGGTTCAAGTGCAACCCGTCCTTTTTGTACAGGTCACACCTTCCCCAAAAGAGGTCCCAATGACAACATAATAGGCTTGTTGTCATGATTAAATCCAATGGAATAAAAAGGGTAGAGCATGAAAATTGGTCTTGGGAGGAACAGAGAATCATGCTGAAAGGTTTTTTTCCAGTCTGGAGGAAATTGTAATAGGACCTATCCAAAGGTATGCATTTCATTATATAAATTGAGACAGGAGACTACAGATGCTGGAGTCTTAAGGAAAATTCAACGTGCTGGAAGAACTCAGGGGATCAGCCAGCATCGGGGGAGGGAACAGAGAGGCAATGTTTCGGGCCGGGACCCTTATTCAGTCTGCTGCGGCCTGATGTGACTTCTTCCTAGATTTTTATAAATATGGACAACAAGAGCAAGGAAGCAAGTGATGATGGATATTGGTTCAGCCACAACTGAAAAACTATGTTCAGTTCTGGCAAACACATTTTGGGAAAGATATATATGATTTAGATAGAATGCAGAAGATATTTATTGAAATGATTCCAGTGATATGGATGGAGGAAAGAAATTGGTGTCAGTCCAATTGCAGATTTTGGAATCAAGAGGTTTAGATACAATTCCAGACCATTGATATTATGAAATGCATTATGTGAATATATGTTATGAAATGCAGTATGACCACATATTATGAATTGCTTTATGAAATGCTATTATGTAGAATCTTATCAAATGCCTTTTAGATGTCCCTTTATCTCTCGCCTTTCCCAGTTCATCCACCCTTTCTGTTTGAACAGCTCCTCTTACAGTGTCCTCTCGTCTGGAAAACAACCGTTCAGCATTACTCACTGTCCCTGTTAGCCAATTTTCTATCCATGACCTTCAATCTTAATAACAAGCCTATTTTGCAGCACCTCACCAAATGCCTTTTGGATGTCCCGGATAGAAACTCCCCATTGGTAGAGGGCCCAAAAACTAAGGGACGAAGAAAGGTGATTGTCAACAGAACCACAACTGACATGAGCACAGTTTTTGCATCACATAAGTGGTTAAGGTCTAGAATACACTGCCAAAGTGTGCAGTGGAGGAAGGTTACATTGTGATATTCAGAATAGAGCTGGATAAATATCTGAAAAAATTGCAAGGTAAATGCTTTGAAATGTCAAATGTTTCATATTTAAGATGAATTTATTTGAAATTGAGTGAATTAATGAATGTGAACGTGAATAAAGCACATTTTACTTATCAAATGACGTACCAATAAATTCAAGGTTATGAATAGGCCTCACCTTAGAATGGGCATAAATTCCATTGAAATAATGGGCACCTCAAGATCACAAACAAAAATGGAGAGTCTTTACTGACAATAAGCAAAACAGGATCAGCAAACACAACTTGGCATGTATTCTGCAGGTTCATTTTAGCTGCATGAAATGAATAATAAGGCAAAGAAATCAGTCTGAAGGGTCCTGACCTGAAACATAATTTGTAATTTGCTCAAGATTCCAGCATTCCAGTCTCCACTATAAAGCAAAAAAGGTGCCAGTTGATATGATTTATGAGATGCAGTGCTTGCTGAAATTGTATTACCCATCATCAAGGCAACCAAACTGGCCTCACTCTGGCAATGGAGGAGGCCCAGGACAGAAAGATCAGAATGGGAAGAGGAGTTATAATGGTTAGCAACTGGGAGATCCAGCAAGTGTTGGAGCTGAGAAGCAGAGATAGGTAGTTGATGGATGGAGGCAAACAGAAGAGAAATTAAAGGCAGAAAGAGCCACAGGAGAGGGTGAAGGTGATGAGCAGGAACATGAAGGCAGCCAGTGCTGGGACCTGATAAGGAAGGTGATAATGGCAATTTCACCAGCAGATTATTTCTGCTTTAGATTCCAGCATCTGCAGTACCTGGTGTTCATTTAAAAAAATTCAAAAATCAATCATGCTTTTACAGCCAGCAAAACACAGCCCCCAAGGTTTGTTAGCTGTCGGAGGCTGAGCATGGAAGCAGCTGAGCTAACTTTATTAACTTCTATCTTTGGATAATTTCTGAGACATTTCAAAGAGAGGAGAGCACTTTATAAAACAATTTTATAAAAAAAGTTCCATTATAAACAGTATTTATGCTGCAGATTGTATAAAAAAATAGTATGTTCAAACAGTCTTGAGACATTGTTACTCTTTTAATTACTCTTTATAATACAATCTGCACAAATAAAAAGGCAAAGTGGGCTTCAGATAATAATAGCCAGAAACACATTATTGTAAATGGCAAAAATATCAGTGCAGTTCTGTAGATGATATTTAAAAAATATTGTGATTACATTTTTTTCCTCATTTTCCCTTTGCCTCTGCCTCTACCGAAGGCCATGCTCTGCATTTCCCTCACACGATGCCGGTTCCTGTGCTTGAGCTTTTTCATTCCTCCACGTTGCAGGAATTTATTTTTTTCCATTCTCTTCCTTTCTTTAAGAATTTCAGATTTGGTTTTAAGTTCTGATTTTACTCCAGGTTGTTGACTTGGTTTTCTTGAGAAGGATCGTGGGTTTCCTCTTCCACCTGCAATTTTTTTTTTTAAATAGTAAAATCAGAATGACACATTACAGAATCACATTATTTGGCTGAGTGTGCTTGCGATTACACATACATAGTGCATTCAGAAAGTATTCAGACCCCTTCACTTTTTTCCACATTTTGTCACACTACAAGCCTTATTCTAAAATGGATGAAATTCTTTTCTTTAAAAAAAAAATCAAACTACACATAATACCCCATAATAAAAAAGCAAAAACAGGTGTTTAGAAATTTTTGCAAAGTAATTAAAAAGAAATAACTGAAATATCACATTTACATAAGTATTCAGACCCTTTACTCAGTACTTTGTTGAGGCATCTTTGGCAGAGATTACAGCCTCAAGTCTTCTTGGGTATGATGCTACAAGCTTGGCACACCTGTATTTGGGTAATTTCTCCCATTCTTCTCTGCAGATCCTCTCAAGCTCTGTCAGGTTAGATGGGGAGCGTCGATGTACAGCTATTTTCAGGTCCATCCAGAGATGTTCGATCGGGTTCAAGTCCAGGCTCTGGCTGGGCCACTCAAGGGCATTCACAGACTTGTCATGAAGCCACTCCTGCGTTGTTTTGGCTGCGTGCTTAGGGTCATTGTCCTGTTGGAAGGTGAACCTCCACCCCAGTCTGAGGTCCAGAATGCTCTGCAGCAGGTTTTCATCAAGGATCTCTCTGTACTTTGCTTCATTCATCTTTCCCTCGATCCTAACTAGTCTCCCAGTTCCTGCCGCTGAAAAACATCCCCACAGCATGATGCTCCCACCATGCTGCCTCACCGTAGGTATGGTATTGGCCAGGTGATATGGTATGGTATTGGAGGCCTGGTTTCCTCCAGACATGACGCTTGGCATTCAGGTCAAATAGTTCAATCTTGGTTTCATCAGACCGGAGAATCTTGTTTCTCATGGTCTGAGAGTCCTTTCGGTGCATTTTGGCAAACGCCAAATAGGCTGTCAGGTGCCTTTTATTGAGGAGTGGCTTCAGTCTGGCCACTCTACCATAAAGGCCTGATTGGTGGAGTGCTGCAGATATAGTTGTCCTACTGGAAGGTTCTCCCATCCCCACAGAGGAATTCTGGAGCTCTGTCAGAGTGACCATCGGGTTCTTGGTCACCTCCCTGACCAAGGCCCTTCTCCCCAGATTGCTCAGTGAGGCCAGGCAGCCAGCTCTATGAAGAGTCCTGGTGGTTCCAAAGTTCTTCCATTTATGAATGATGGAGGCCATTGTGCTCTTCCCCACCTGCAATGCCGCAGAACTTGTTTTATACCCTTCCCCAGATCTGTGTCTCAACACAATCCTCTCTCGGAGGTCTGGAGACAATTCGTCTTCATGGCTTGGTTTTTGCTCTGACATCACTGTCAACTGTGGGACCTTATATAAACAGGTGTGTGCCTTTCCAAATCATGTTCAATCAATTTAATTTTCTACTAGTAGACTCCTACCATGCTGTAACATGCAACTGTTATCCATTCCCTACAATGGAGCTATTCTTTTTTTTTTTAAAAGGACACATAATGCTGGAGTAACTCAGCGGGTCAGACAGCATCTCTGGAGAACATCAATAGAACCTGAAGAAGGGTTCTGACCCAAAACATCACCTATCCATGGTTTCCAGAGATGGTGCCTGCCCCACTCCAGCACATTGTGTCTTTTTGTGCAAACCAGCATCTACAGTTCCTTGTTTCTACATTTTGAGCTATTCTTTTTATCCAGTTATCTCCCTTTTGAAATTTAAACAAACTTCAAAAAGAGTACACAGCAAAGAAACTTACACGTCTAAGAAATTCCTTGATTGTTTGTATCGTGCAGCAAAATATTAGCAGGACAGTAAAATGAAGGTGAATAGCAGCGGCATTGAAAAAAAATTACATCTCAACTGGATTATCACATCCATCTGAAGATATAACCTCTGTAACCTTTCCATTACATTGCCACAGCTAGCAAATTAGTCATTAAGGGCTTGTCCCACTTACGCGATTTTCTCCGCGACTTGGTGGCACCCGTCATAGTCGCAGCGGGTCGCCAAAAATTTTCAAAATGTTGGAAATCTAGCGGTGACCAGAAAATGGTACGATTCTTTAGGTCACTACTCATGACCATGCAGGCGTCACCCCTCGATGTTGCGGGGTGACGCCTGTATGGTCGTAAGTAGTGGCCCAACGAGTCGCAAAGAGATTTTGAACATTTTAAAGTTTTTCGGCGACCTGCTGCGACTATGACGGGTGCCGGCAAGTCGCCGAAAAAATTGTGTTCGTGGGACAGGCCCTTTAGTAAATGTTGATACTTTTTTTTAAATGTTCGCATCTACTACATATCTTAACATAGAAAGAACAGCCATAATAGTGACACTTTAATATATGCTGGGTATTCACATAATACTCTACCAGATCATGTCCAGTTTACTTGTCACATGTACTGAGGTACAATGAAAAACTTTGTTGCATGCTATCCAGGCAGCGAAAAGACTACACATGATCACAATCAAGCTGTCCACAGTGCACAGATACAGAATAAAAGGAATGACATTTAGTGCAAGATTAATTCCGATAAATGATAGCATGAGGATCTCCAATGAGATAGATGGTAGGTCAGGACCGCTCTCTAGTTAGTGACAGGATGGTCCAATCACGTGATAAGAAGATGGCATAAGCTGTCTTTGAAACTGGAGGTGTGCGATTTCACATATTTGTCAGATTACTGGGTTCAAATAGCTTTTAGCTTTTTGCCAATATTTGGCACATAGACATTGGCTAACTGGATTGTTTGGTGCAACACCATGAACATTGTCAAAATTGCCCCCTAAAAAAGTCTTACCATGGCCTCTTTTCTTGCCCCTGTGGTTCCCTTGCTCATTTTCAGCTTCATCGTCAGATAATCTTTCATCGATCTTGTATTTCTTCTTCCATTCTTCATAGCTAAGTATTGCCAGTTATGGAAGACGATATATTTTTCAGTGTTATCTTTACACCATTTTAAGATCGAGATTAAGCATTGTCTTAAAAAATAGAACACAAGTTTAAATATAATCAACACCCACTGGTGTACAGGCTTAATACAGTGCCCTCCATAATGTTTGGGACAAAGACCCATCATTTATTTATTTCCCTCTGTACACAATTTGAGATTTGTAATAGAAAAAAACACACGTGGTTAAAGTGCACATTGTCAGATTTTAATAAAGGCCATTTTCATACATTTTGGTTTCACCATGTAGAAATTACAGCTGTGTTTATATATAGTCCCCCCCATTTCAGGGCACCATAATGTTTTGGACACAGCAATGTCATGTGAATGAGTAGTTATGTTTAGTATTTTGTTGCATATCCTTTGCATGCAATGACTGCTTGAAGTCTACGATCATGGGACATCACCAGTTGCTGGGTGTCTTCCCTGTTGATGCTCTGCCAGGCCTGTATTGTAGCCATCTGTAGCTTATGCATGTTTTGGGGACTAGTCCCCTTCAGTTTTCTCTTCAGCATATAAAAGACATGCTCAATTGGGTTCAGATCTGGTGATTGACTTTGCCACTCAAGAATTGACCATTTTTTAGCTTAGAAAAACTCCTTTGTTGCTTTAGCAGTGTGTTTGGGATCATTGTCTTGCTGTAGAATGAACTGCCGGCCAATGAGCTTTGAGGCATTTGTTTGAACTTGAGCAGATAGAATGTATCTATACACTTCAGAATTCATTATGCTACCACCATCAGCAGTTGTTTCATCAATGAAGATAAGTGAGCCAGTACGTTCAGTAGCCATACATGCTCAGACCATAACACCCCCACCACCGTGTTTCACAGATGAGGTGGTATGCTTTAGATCTTGGGCAGTTCCTTCTCTCCGCCATACTTTGCTCTTGCCATCACTCTGATATGTTAATCTTCGTCTCATCTGTCCACAAGACCTTTTTCCAGAACTGTGGTTGCTCTTTTAAGAACTTCTTGGTAAACTGTAACCTGGGCATCCTATTTTTGCGGCTAATCAGTGGTTTTCATCTTACAGTGTAGCCTCTGTATTTCTGTTCATGAGGTCTTCTGCGGACAGTGGTCATTGACAAATCCGCACCAGACTCCTGAAGAGTGTTTCTGATCTGTCGGACAGGTGTTTGGGGATTTTTCTTTATTATAGAGAGAATTCTTCTGTCATCAGCTGTGGAGGTCTTCCTTGGCCTGCCAGTCCCTTTGCGATTAGTAAGCTCACCAATGCTCTCTTTCTTCTTAGTGATGTTCCAAACCGTTGATTTTGGTAAGCCTAAGGTTTGGCTGATGCCTCTAACTGTTTTATTCTTGTTTCTCAGTCTCATAATGGCTTCTTTGACTTTCATTGGCACAACTTTGGTCTTCATGTTAATAAACAGCAATAAAAGTTTCCAAAGGTGATGGAAACACGGGAGGAAAGACTAGGTGCTGAGAGCTCTTATACCTGCATTAAGTAGGTATGTTACAAAACTTACCATCAGTCGCGCTGTAATTCTGCCACTGGCCGTGTGCGCGATTTTGGCGCCTTTAAGGGGGGGGCGGGGTTAAAACGCGGGTTTCTCCTCCCTTGTCCTGGTTAATATTTTGTTGGAGTACAAGCGTTGGCTGACAAATCGTTCCTAGTGGTCTTTTGTGTATTTTTTATTTTTATTAAATCGTCAATGTCAGCGCTAGAGTAATTTTAAAATCAGCTCCTGAAGCGTCAACGCCGATAACGGGGACGGATTTCACACACGGGACAGGTAAACGAAAGTGGTTTCTTTAAATGTATAAAAGTGCTTCTTAAGAAGCCTTTAATTCACATTTTTTCATGCGACACGGTGATTTTATTCCCCGAATTAACGGCAGTATTTTTCATGCCAATACGGGGTTAAATTCACCGCAAATGAACGTTCCAAAAGATCGCGTTCCAGAAATCCTCACTCACAAGATGATTTAAATCCCCATTAATTTACAGGTATTAAACATTCAATTCCTTCCATTTGGCCTGTAAATTCATGAAAATTAGATTTAAAAATTATGTTATATTGTGAATTATTGTGTGAATGTTATTTGGACACTTAGGCTATTTAAAAATGTTAATCTATTCTTAAGAAATTGATAGATGTTTAGATCTAGTAATTGAATTTTGTAATTAGCTACAATTAGGTAACTAACTAATTATATGCTTTACTTTCATGTCTTCTAAGTAAGATTGTTTCATATTTGTTTCAGAATGCTTCAATCTATAATAACTGAAAATTTCTTTCAGTTATCTTAATTTTTAAGAAAGTTATGGGCTTTTAACTGTCCTCGATCACAGCTTTTGTGTTAAGTCAATGGAAAAGCAATAGGGAACAAGATGCTAATTTCCGAGTATGAAAATGGCCATAACTTCTTTAATACTGAATATATGAAAGTGAATTAGGTGTCAAATTAAACTTCTTTTTATGCTTTATCTGATTGGATAAATTGCAGACTTTATTTTTAAAATCTCAAAATTTTGTAACATTGGAGGCATAATTAAGGAGGCAATTAAACACACCTGAGCAATTACAAACAAGCATGAAGCCATGTGGCCCAAACATTATGGTGACCTGAAATGAGGGGACTATGTATAAACACAGCTGTAATTTCTAAATGGTAAAACCAAAATGTGTAAAAATGGCCTTTATTAAAATCTGACAATGTGCACTTTAACCACATGTGATTTTTTTTCTATTACAAATCTCAAATTGTGGAGTACAGAGGCAAATAAATAAAGGATGGATCTTTGTCCTAAACATTATGGAGGGCACTGTAGATTGAATATTCTATAGCCCCCCCCCCTCCCTAGATTAACAAAGATCTTTGTCAAGGCCCTAATAATCTAATCTCTTGCCACTCTCAATAATTAGGATAGATCACATTGTACCCTGGGGAAGTTATCTTTGAAAAACCCAACACCTCCTACTTCTAATGTAATCGTATGCAATCTATAGTGAGATTAGATTAAAACCACTCAAAAATTAGAAAAATAAAACCCACATGAAAAGGATACATGTTCTTTTTGTATGAAGCATTGATGTATCTTCCACTTTCTGTCTTTATTTTCTTACTTTGTTTGCCAGTGTCCCTGATGAATCGCTTTTTTTTGCGGTCCCTGCACAATATTAAAAGAATGGAGGCGAGATTAACATCCAAAATACACTTGAAATTCATGACACAATTGACAGATTCGGTCTCGATAGGCAAGAACCACCGTGGAGCTGAAAGTAATGCCGAGACTGCCATTAGACTGTGGTCCAGCTTTAAAGGATGACCAACGGCACATATTTTCACTTTTGTCCCAGGATGTCCCAAGAAATAACTAGTGCATGGGAAAAATGGGAATACAGGGAAATGCAGATGCTGGTTTACAAAAACACACATTGCTGGAATAACACAGCGGGTGTAGCCTGAAGTGCTGAATAATGCCAGCACTATCTTTTTTTTGTGAAGTCTGAAGGGTCTCCACCCAAAACAGTTGCTGTGACCTAATACTTCTATAGATGCTTGCAAGAATGATGTTCATACTTTCTAAACAGTGATGATGATGAAATGCCAAAATACTTGCAAGTTGTGATGGTGCTTCACTTTTGAAGCAGATGAAAATGGCTGGGCCAGGTACTCTGAACTAAGGAACTCCTGTATCAAATCCCTTGGGCAGAGACGATTGATCTGCAAACCCACAAATACCTTCTGCTTCTTTCTTTGTGTCACTCTGGCCAGAGGCACTTAATTCACCTCAAATGCTGTCTCAATGTCTTTGTCAAGGCAGTCATTGGCATCTCATCTTGGAATTAATCTGACATGTTTGGAGTAAAGCCACAAGGGAGCCATAAGGCGGCACAGTGGCACAGCGGTGAAGCTGCTGCATCCCAGTGCCAGAGATCCGGGTTCAATCCTGACCAAGGGTGCTGTCCGTGCAGAGTTTGTATGTTCTCCTTGTGACTTCATGGATTTCGTCCGGTGCTCCGGTTTGCTCCCACATACCAAAGATGTGCGGGTTTGTTGGTTAACTGACCTGTAAATTGCCCCTATTGTGTAGAATGCGAAAGTGGGATAACATTGAACTAATGATCGATGGTCGGCGTGGAATTGGTGGGCCGAAGGGCCCGTTTCCACACTGTATCTCTAATCTAAAGTCTGGAGCTCTGCTCCGACAGAATCCAGGAACATCAGTCAGTTATTAGCACATACTCATCAACACTCTACATCCCTCTGCTACACGAGTGACAGCAGACCGATGGCAATTAGCTAGATAAGATACCCCACCCTTTCCACCTACATTTCTTAGTCTGGCTTCACAATTCACAACTCAATCCCTTTGTCTCAAACTTTTCTTTCTTCATCTCTGGCCTTTATCCAACCATCTTCCTAACAAACCCCCGCCCCCGCCCGTGTTTACCTATTAACTATAATGCTTAGTCCCGCTCCTCGTCTCTTCCAGCTTCTCTCCCCCCCCATTGGTAACGACGAAACTCACCTATCAACAATCTCCATATGTTACCTGACCCGCTGAGTTACTCCAGTACCTTGCATCTTTCTTTGGTAAACCGGGGTCTGCATTTCCTGGTGTCTAGATTAGATTTACTGCCGTTTTTCCAAAAACAGATAGTTCCCAGTAATTATGACTAATCTGGATCGTTCAGTCAGAGGAATGGAGGGGTCTGGAGCTTGAGATTTTATCACTATTCTCTCCCTCCGCCCTCCCTCCGCCCCCCCCCCCCCCCCTCAACTATCATAACATTTCTTCCTTCCAAGAATTACATTTGTGTCTGGAGGCAGGCATGATGTAAACAAGCTGGCATTTTTGTTATGCTTAATTATAATTCTTACCATTTTAGCAATTGTTTCTGTTTTTGCATATCTTCTGCTTCATCTCCCATCAAGTCTAACACCGCGCCAGATGCCTGCTGCTCAAAGGTGGTACCTTCCCCACTTAAGCTTAATCTAGGTTCAAGTGGAGGAAAAGCACAGTTAAAAAGTTCCTGTTCTGCAGTGAACCACACAATGGAAAATATCAGTTTGAGAGGCATAGTGAAAGTAAGGAACATCATTATGGATTCCGCTTCAAGACAAAATATATATGCATGCATATATATATATATATATATAGGGAAGTTGAGGGGGGGGGTAAGATATATGTATATATAAACATATTCATAAACAAATGCATATATATATATATATATATATATGCATGTATATATATACAAGTGCAGACCCGTTGGGTCTGGTCCCCGAAAGTGCTTGACACCCCGGGGTGTTGTTCCCGAACGTGCTTCAGACCCCGGGGTGAAAATGTGCTGAAAAAAAGATGGCGTCGTTTTCGGAAAAAATCGGAGAAAATCGGTGAAAAAAAGATGGCGTCGTTTTCGGAGAAAATCGGGGGAAAAAAGATGGCGTCGTTTTCGGAGAAAATCGGAGACAATCGGAGAAAATCACATTGGGGTTGGGGGGGGGTGGAAAAACGTGTACATAAACAGGACCGAATTTAATCAGGAGTGGCTATTCGTAAAGATAAATGTCATCTCTTTGGAAATGGCGAAAAACGTGGGCCTTTCCGCGCGCCGTGTGGGCCAGGGGCCGTATCAAAGGCCGCGCGGCAAAGTCAAGCAGGCCGTCGGACGTACAGACGGACGACAGCCAGAGAGTTTTAAAAGTATACTAGACCAAGTGCAGACCCGTTGGGTCTGGTCCCCGAAAGTGCTTGACACCCCGGGGTGTTGTTCCCGAACGTGCTTCAGACCCCGGGGTGAAAATGTGCTGAAAAAAAGATGGCGTCGTTTTTGGAAAAAATCGGAGAAAATCGGCGAAAAAAAGATGGCGTCGTTTTCGGAGAAAATCGGGGAAAAAAAGATGGCGTCGTTTTCGGAGAAAATCGGAGACAATCGGAGAAAATCACATTGGGGTTGGGGGGGGGATGGATTTTATTAGAAAAAGTGTACATAAACAGGACAGAATTTAATCAGGAGTGGCTATTCGTAAAGATAAATGTCATCTCTTTGGAAATGGCGAAAAACGTGGGCCTTTCCGCGCGCCGTGTGGGCCAGGGGCCGTATCAAAGGCCGCGCGGCAAAGTCAAGCAGGCCGTCGGACGTACAGACGGACGACAGCCAGAGAGTTTTAAAAGTATACTAGACCAAGTGCAGACCCGTTGGGTCTGGTCCCCGAAAGTGCTTGACACCCAGGGGTGTTGTTCCCGAACGTGATTCAGACCCCGGTGGTGAAAATCGGTTGAAAAAAGATGGCGTAGTTTAAAAAAAAATCGGAGGGATTCTGGGAAAAAAAGATGGCGTCGTTTTCGGCGAAATTCGGCGAAAGAAAGATGGCGTCGTTGTCTTTGAAAATCGGAGACAATTGGAGAAAATCACATTGGGGTTGGGGGGGGGGATGGATGACACCCCGGGGTGTTGTTCCCGAACGTGCTTCAGACCCGTTGGTGGAAATCGAGGAAAAAAAGATGGCGGCGTTTTTTGGAAAATTCGGGGAAAAAAAGATGGCGTCGTTTTCGGAGAAAATCGGAGACATTCGGAGAAAATCACATTTGGGTTGGGGGGGGGATGGATTTTTATTAAAAAACGTGTACATAAACAGGACAGAATTTAATCAGGAGAGGCTATTCGTAAAGATAAATGTCATCTCTTTGGAAATGGCGAAAAAGGTGGGCCTTTCCGCGCGCCGCGTGGGCCAGGGGCCGTATCAAAGGCGGCGCGGCAAAGTCAAGCAGGCCGTCGGACGTACAGACGGACGACAGCCAGAGAGTTTTTAAAGTATATAGATAGAAGATAGATATATATATGCATATATATATATATATATATATATATATATATATATATATATATATATATATATATATGCATATATATATATATGCATTTGTTTATGAATATGTTTATATATACATATATCTCACCCCCCCCCTCAACTTCCCTGTGCCTCACCTCGACTTGCATCTATTTCTCCCCTCACCTTCCACATACCTTCTTACCTCTGCCTTTACAATTTGCATGTCTTCTATCCTTATCTTACATATTTTATCTTTCGTTCTCTGGTCATCGTCCAACCATCAGTCTATCAAATACCATGTTTACCCGTATCCACCAATCATTTACCAGGCTTTGTCCTGCCCCTCCCCTCTTCCAGCTTTCTTTTCCACTCATCCCCCGCACTCAGTCTGAAGAAAAGGATCCCAAGCCGAAATTTCACCTACCCATGATCTCGAGATGCTGCCTGACCCACTGACTTGCTCCAGCAATGTGTCTTTTTTTTACATATATACTTGCAGGTTCACAATTATACAGAATCATTTAATAGCCAAAATAGTTTACGCAATTATTTGCACTCTGCAAAAGCTTTCTTCCAGTCTATCAGCATGCCTATCTGTTCCTTAAGCTCATATATCGTTCTTAAAATCAATCCTAGTTAGCCTTAAATCTTCTACGTGGTCCCATGTTTTATTCTGTCATACTTTCCCCTAAATGGGTTACTTGATTTATTAGTAGCTATCATATGTTAAACTTTTTAGTTATCACTTATTAGCTAAAAATCTGAAGTAAACACAAAATGCCAGAAATACCCGACAAGTCAGGTGAGAGACAGTTAACATTTCAGGTCAATAATCTTTCAACATCTGTCCAACTCAATGTAGAAATCAAATCTATTTGTACAATGTAATGGATTCCTGTAAATTATACTCCTGATAATATGGTATGCGCCATATATTATTAGGAAAGATATAGAAGAGCAAATTTCCAAGGAAAGTATAGAGAGGTGAAAGGATATAAATGTGTGATAATGGAAGACTTCCAGCTAGGTTCACAGTCCAACTGGTAAAATAGGTTTGTGCATAATTACCCTCTTTCAGAATTGAAGTCTTTTGGTTGATAAGGAATGTAGAATTGATCATCCTTGCAACACCCTTTCTTCTTCTCAGATTCATGATCCGAGGATTCCTTATTTTTCCTCTTCCTCCCCATAACTTCAGAGAACACAATCTGTCAATAAACAATTCAATATCAATTAACAATATCAATGAAGAATAACATTTCTGGACGGGTAGGGAAATGGAAAATTCTCCAGCGGTACAATTTTAAAGGGCATCTCTAGATCACAGGAAGATGATAAAATTATGCAAAATTTGTCATTTTCAGCATTTTAAACATAGAAACATAGAAAATAGGTGCAGGAGTAGGCCATTCGGCCCTTCGAGCCTGCACCGCCATTCAATATGATCATGGCTGATCATCCAACTCAGTATCCTGTACCTGCCTTCTCTCCATACCCCCTGATCCCTTTAGCCACAAGGGCCACATCTAACTCCCTCTTAAATATAGCCAATGAACTGGCCTCAACTACCTTCTGTGGCAGAGTTCCAGAGATTCACCACTCTCTGTGTGAAAAATGTTTTTCTCATCTCGGTCCTAAAGGATTTCCCCTTAATCCTTAAACTGTGACCCCTTGTCCTGGACTTCCCCAACATCGGGAACAATCTTCCTGCATCTAGCCTGTCCAACCCCTTAAGAATTTTGTAAGTTTCTATAAGACCCCCCTCAATCTTCTAAATTCTAGCGAGTACAAGCCGAGTCTATCCAGTCTTTCTTCATATGAAAGTCCTGACATCCCAGGAATCAATCTGGTGAACCTTCTCTGTACTCCCTCTATGGCAAGAATGTCTTTCCTCAGATTTGGAGACCAAAACTGTAATAAAGTAAAAATCAAAAAAAATCAAAACTGTACGCAATACTCCAGGTGTGGTCTCACCAAGACCCTGTACAACTGCAGTAGAACCTCCCTGCTCCAATACGCAAATCCTTTTGCTATGAATGCTAACATACCATTCGCTTTCTTCACTGCCTGCTGCACCTGCATGCCTACTTTCAATGACTGGTGTACCATGACACCCAGGTCTCGTTGCATCTCCCCTTTTCCTAATCTGCCACCTTTTAGATAATAGTCTACTTTCCTGTTTTTGCCACCAAAGTGGAGCTAAACATTATGATAAAAAAATATCTGTAAGCCATTAAGAAACACTGCCTTTATTTTCCTCAGATTTATTAGACAACACCCACAAAAACAAAATTTCTTTAAGCGGGATCACATATTATATGGTGCCATTTGATGAAGATTTTTAAAATGGCTGAGAGCATCAACTGCTTAAACAAAAGTGACCTCTAATTTTGATTTTTGGGGGGGGGGGAATTAAACACCTCCCAAGACACAGTAAAGTGGGTTTCACCCCCCACCCCCCACACCTCAATCACAAGGGGATTGTAGCCCACATCTTTACAATATAATATCAATACTCCAAGCTTCTGGAGTACTTGTTCAATAATTGAGCCTCTACGCTGACAGAATCCATTTGATGTCCTTCTCTTCAATGTAAAGGAGAATAACTTACAACGTCCCTCCCATTAAATTCATAATTACTTCACCTCAATGTTGTCATCATCAGCATCCTCCCTAGCAGAAGGATCTGGTTTGGGCATATTCTTGGACGCACTTGCTTCCTTTTCTTGCCTTGACTGTTGAAATTTGTGGATTACGTGTCGCTGCTTATTTCGTGTCATTCGCATGGTCTCACTTGCTGTGCTCTTGTTTGTAGAGTTTACTTCGAAAATGGTCTGCAATGTTAGTAAGGAACTGTAATTTATGACTTAAGAGCCCCGTCATAAAATAAATTAAATTCACATAAGCACAATGGTCACTTACCGATTTTGCTTTATAATTTTTGATATTGTCGATAACTTTGAGTCTTTGAAGTTCTGTATCTTCCAAGCTAACACCTTTATAGCAAAAAAAAGCCATTTTATTATTATTGCAGCAAAATTTCATTGAGATGCAATTAAATATTAAAAACACTTACGATAACAATTCTTTCAAAAATACATAATTAGAGGTCTAAAATTAGACCTGTTGTCTGTGGAGTTTTCATGCTCTTCCTGTTACTGTGTGGATTCCCCCTAACTGGTACTCAGTTTTCTCTCAGAAACCCATAGATGTGTGGGCCAATAAGTTAACTGGCTACAGTAAATTATCCTAGGTGTGTAGGTAAATGGTAAAATCTGGAGGAAGTTGATGTGAATGTGGGAGGAATTAGGTTACATGGAAAATTAATGAGGCATTGTGATTGCTCTGCAGCAGTGTAGACTTGAAGAGCTGAATGGCCTTAACAAGATTAAGAGATGTGAACATATTGAAAGTAATAACCTTTCTCTATAGGCAGTTTACATTTTTGGAAAAAGCTCTCAAAGAACCAGAGAAATGGATGGGACAGGTTTAGAGGGATATGGGCAATTGCAAGCAGGCGGCACTAGTGTAGATAGGACATATTTGCCTGTGTGGGCAAGTTGGTCCTAAGGGTATGTTTCCATGCTGTAAGACTATGACTCTAAGACATTGCGCATAGGCCAAATTGAATTAGTTTGGAACTTAATCTCAGTCCCTCCCCCCCCCCCCCCTTTCCACTGCAGGTTGAATGCAGATACAAATCTACAATTCATTCTGTAATTTCTGACCTCCTGCCACCACATATTTTCTGCAATAACCTGAAAATTTGGCAAGATCCATTTTTCATTATTTAAATCTTTCTAACAAAACCTTCTCTAATGCCTGTAATTAATTTGGAACTGGGTAATGCTTTTAAAAAACAGGATTTAATTATAGAGATGTGGGGATCAGGTGTCAAATAATTTAAAAGTCTTTGGCTCACAGTGTGAATAAGCATATTGATCTTGCACCACAAAGCAGTTTTTAAAGCCATGATGCATTGTACTATGATCAATTGTTTTAGCAGTTTTGGGATTCTTTCTTATTTTAACTTTACTGATTAATTAACATGAGAATATAATCTGTCTAGTAAGATAGCATAAAGAGACCAGCTTTCATTTAACTCATATATTGATTTAACTTACCAAATAATGAATGAATGCCCAGTGTCATAAAGTTCATTTCTCGAACTCTCTTTATTGATTCAGGAGAAGGAGTGGGTCTTGATTTCAGATACTGTGCGTAAGCATTTTCTGACACTCTTTTCAGGTTCTGAAGATCTAGTGAAGCTTTATAATCTGCTATAAGTAATGATTCTTCATCATCTATAATACTCTGAGGGACTCTGCCATATAGTCCATCTGTATCTGAATATGGGAAAACAAAGAATTAAAAAACAGTTTGGGCTTGTGACACAATGTTATCGTGAGACAACCATGACAACAGCTACATCTTGCCCCCAACTACATAATAGTATCTTCTCTTCAATTGCTGCTTTGCAAACAATTGTCACTATTTTCCATTATTTGGTGAAAGGAACACTTTCCAGAGGCTTTGTAACAAAACAGTCCTTACAGATTAAAGAATTCTCTCAAAGCAAATCAAAGAACAAAAATCCCAAATGTTTTATATCACAAATAAAACCAATTAACATGTTTTTCTTTGAAAGCACACAATTTAAAAATAGATGAAATAATTTTATAGACCACATTGCTCTAAAAAGTTGTTGATAATGGAAAATGTTAGTTAATTTCAAATTAGTTTTAATTTAAATGCATTGTATACCTTAAAGTAAGCAAAATAGATATTGTCAAATGCTGATAACACAAGATTACCTTCGGGATTCTCATTCTGGCTCGCAAATTTGAGGGGCCGCCCAAGGAACAAATGTAGATCATAAACATATGGAATTTCATCCAAAGCTACCAATGAATAAGCCGTGCCACTTCTACCAGCTCTCGCAACTCGACCTGATGCACAGTACAAATTTACATCTCAGCCATTACTTAAACGACAGTTAGGTCATCCATAAAAATCTTCCAATTAATGTGAAACCATGCATACAGTAATGAACAGAAATAGAGAATATGGGACCACTCAAAAGTTCACAAAGTGTTGAAGTAACTCAGCGAGTCAGGCAGCATCTCTGGAGAACATGAATAGGTGTTTTGGTTCAGGACCCCTCTTTCAGACTGAAGGATGATATGAATCTCAAAGAAGGCTCGCGACCCAAAACATCACCCATTCATGTTCTCCAGAGATGCTGCCTGGTCTGCCGAGTTACTCAAGAACTGTGTCCTTTTGTGTAAACTAGCATCTGCAGTTCCTTATTCCTACATACTGGAACACTCAGTCACGCTGCATATGCGGAAAGAAAAACAGTTGAGCTGTCTTCATTTATTTTCCTTTCTACAGATGCTGCTTGTCCTGCTGAGTGTCTCAAATTTTATTTTTTTCAGATTTCCAGGAATTGCAATTTTTTTATTTTCTTTCCTATAATTAAAATCACTATATCCAAAGACTGCAGGTTTATCAGTAAATATTGATGTTAAAAGTTGAATACTTGAGGTATCGAAGCAATACTAGAAACATCCGAAGTTCAAATTATAGCTTCAAGTGATATCAGTTGGTTATATGTTCCACTTGCACCATGCTGTAGTTCATTGTATATGTCCAATTAATTAATTGTGTATCATTTATGATAAGGTGATAAAAGATAAAAAATATTACAATATATCCTCCCGACTAATCAGCACCATGATTTCATTTATGAAAAAGGAATAGAAAAAAGAAGTTGCTCATTTTCAATTGAACCGGCTCAAAATCCATTAAACCCAAATGCTCCTTCCTCCCAGATATTTTACATCAATTCCCTCAGCTATGAAAATCTTAATTTTCTTACCGACTCTGTGCAAGAAAAGTTTAGCTTTGGATGGGAAGTTGTAATTTATGACATTATCCAACATGGGAATATCAATACCACGAGCTGCAACATCTGTAACGATCATCACCATACATTTTCTGTGGACAAACTTCCCAATGTTGATTTTCCTTGCTGTTTGATCCAGAGCACTGTAGATGTATGAACATTCAATGCCCTGTCTGGTAACCAGCTGGTAGAAACAAAAGTAATAAATGCATGCATGTGAGATTTCAGGACAAATCTTCCCTTTTCATTTATAAAAATAAACATACACTAGAAGAAACAAAAATTTGAAAGCACACAGGCTATTTTATGAAGTGCAATCTGTATGCAATGTTCTATATAACTGATAAGAGACCAAGTGCTGATGAGTGAAAGTCTATTTTACAAAACAAAGCTGTCATCTTGCTACTTCTGTGGTAGTGTAAAGAAGCTTCTAACCTGCAACTCTGTAAGGTCGATAATATAATTTAAATCCAAATCCTAATAAAGCACCGAACAGAATAAAGCCAAATCTTCCAAGGGCCATCTCACATTAATTGGTGTTGAAATAAAGGGAGTAAAATCCTAATTAAATACAGAGCAGTATCAATTTATTACAATATGAAAGAATTATGTTATGAATCGCAGACAACAGATGCAAATAAAACCCAGATCTTAATGTCCACACTTACCACATTGAGCAACTACAGTTTAGGACCCACAGATGGACTGAAGATTCAATGTGGTCTTCTCAATGGTCAGCAAACTAAAATGACCAAACAACATCAAAATGCATGGCCATATTCCCATATTAGACTTTTATGGACTTTTGTTTAATAAGGAAAAGAAAATTGTATGAGAACACAGAAATTTATGACAATTTGTGATAGACCACATGTCCAAGAAGATCCCAGATTAATGGCCAGACATTCTGATGGTTTCACAGTGATTACAACTGTAAATTCAGTGCCTCTTATTCCCATATAATGTTTGACGCATCGGCTTGAAAACTAATATGGCTTTAGTACCTAATCTTTGTTGAATCCTGTCACACGGAATAACCTTTGTGAAATGAAGAAATGCTTTTTATTGCATTAAGGATAAGATTTAGTTGAATTATCTTTGTCCAACTTCATATTTGCTACAAACCTCTTTTATGTATTCCACGTGATGTTTGGTAGCTACAAAAACAACGGTCTGTTCTTGAGGTTTGATAATATTTCTTAACAAGTAGAGCAAAACAGATGACTTGTCATCAGATCTTACGTGAAAAAATGCCAGCTGTAAAACATAGAACATATTTTAATACAAGTGCATATCCACAATTTGTTGTTTTTATAAAAACCCTTAAAACCTTCAACATTATCCCACCACATGTCACATCTTCCCAACGCAACACCTTGGTTTACCTAATACTTGCCAGCCTTGTCCTGTCCCTCCTCTCATATAGCTTTCTCCCGACCCATATCAACGTTCTCTAGAGATGCTACCTGACCCCGAGTTTCTCCAGTACTTTGTCTTTTTTTAATCAACCAACACCTGTATTTCTTTGTTTCTCCTTAATACATACATTGGGCAGTCAATTTGGTAATTTATAATCACATAAATACTCTAAATACTTGCCCTATTATTTTATAAATTTATGATGTCCCAGAATACTGTCCAAATTTTATTAATATCTGTAAGAGGATGCCTGCACTACTGTATATTTCCTTGCAATACCATGAACTCACAACATTTCCAGTTTAGCAGTAAATCAATTGAAACAATGAAAAATTTGTAATCATTTTACCATTAGTGCTGTAATAAACTGAGGACAAATGGAAAAGCCAATTATAAAGATGCAGGATTTTCACAAATCAATACTGATGTAATTAAAACAACCGCACATAATGTTTTTTTAAAGTGCCAATCAGGAAACATAAAAATGCATTAACAGGTAGTATTTCACACAGAACATAGACCACAGAGAAGTACAGCACAGGAACAAGCCCTTTGGCACGCATTGTCTGTGCCGAAAAAGATGTCAAGCTAAACTAACCATCTATCTGCAAAGGATCCATACCCCTCTATTCCCTGAATATTCACATGGCTATCACTTTCGTCACTGCATCCATCCCCACCCCCAAGAGCGCCCAGACATCCAACATCCTCTGAAAAATAAAACTGCCCCATACATCTCCTTTCAAACTGCCCCTTTTCACCTTAAAACCATGCACTTGTCTTTGACATTTCCACCCTGGAATAAAGTTATCACAGTCTACCCTATCTATGTCACTCATAATTTTACAAATTTACATCAGGTCTTCCCTCAGCCTCCAACAATCCACAATCAAAGTTTGTCCAATCTCTAACCCAGGCAGCACCAATGATCCACTTTACATTTTCCTTGACCTCTGTCCCCTTTGATGTCTTGTTTTCCCACCTTACCCATCTATATCTCTGTCTCCCCTTCCCCTCTCTCAGTCTGAAGGAGGGTCTCGACCCTAAATGTGAACCATTCCTTCTATCCAGAGAGGATGCCCGTCCTGCTGAATTACTCCAGCATTTTGTGCCTATCTTCAGCATTCTAGCAAACCTCTTCTGCATCCTCCCCTCAGGCTCCATTCTTCCAGTAGAGCGACCAGAAAATGTATGTAATATTCCAAATGTGGCCTAACCAAAGACCAATAAAGCTGCTGTCTCTATTACTCATGGCCAAGATCAAGGAAGGCAAACATAGCATTAGATTGTGTTGCCACTTTCTGGGAGCCTAAGACATGGGCCAAAGATCCCTCTGTATGCTGTTATGGTCTTGCCATTAACTGTATACTTTCCCTTTACATTTGATCTCCCAAAGTGCCACACCTGACACTTGGTTAGATTAAACTCCATCTGCCCATTTCGGTAGCTGATCTATATCTCGCTGTACACTTTGACAACCATCCACAGTACAAGACTCCAGTAATCTTGGTAATGTCTGCAAACTAACCAACTCACATATGTTTATGTCCAAGTCATTGAAATATATCATAAATAACACACGTCCCAGCAGATCCCTACGGAACCCCACTGATCACAGACATCAAACTGAATAATGAACTTCCACCATAACCATCTGTGTTCTATTAAACAAATTCAAAATAACACTGTGAATTCCTTGCATCTCAATATTCTAGATCACCCGACATGGGAGACTTTATCAAATGCCTTACTAAAATCCATGACAACATCCACTTCCTACCTTCATTGATCACCTTTATCACCTCTTCAAAAAACTCAATCAAGTTAGGAAAATATAAAGCCATGATGACATTCCCTAATTAGTTCATTCTCTATCAAATATGAGTAAATCCTATCCTGAAGATTCCTCTCCAAAGCTTTCCTCTCACTGTTGTGAGGCTCACAGGCCCATAATTCCCTGGATTTTCTCTTTGTTAAACAAAGGAACAACATTAGCCACTCTGCAGTTCTCCAGGACATGCTTGTGGCTAGAGAAGATGCAAAGATATTTGGCAAAGCCCCCGCAATCCCTTCTCTTGCTCTTAGTAGCCTTGGATAGATCGCATTAGGCCCTGGGGATCTATCCTCCTTAATGCTCTTCTAGAGCCTCAACGCAATGTCCTTCTTAATTTCAAACTACCCTGGCATATTAGTATTCTCCACGCCGAGCTCACTGCACTCCATGTCCTTCTCCTTGGTGAAAATAGGAGTTTCATGTAGTACCTCGCTTACATCCTCCAAAATACTACATGTGCATTTATGCATACCAAATAATTATAAAAATTAGCCTCTTACCCGTAACTGATCATTCAGTTTACTGTCTACATCCAATCGGATGAGAACTGGCTCTGTCAAACCTGGAACAAGGAGTTTTTAAATAATTTCATTTGGTAAGTGTTAAAGCCTTAACAATATTTTTTTTTTAAATTGATATAAAATTCGATCTTTATCTACAAAATTCTATCTGGCATTCGAAATAGAATAATTGGCATTAGTCATTCATTTAGAAGTAACCCTCAGAATTCTGAGCACATGTTGTCAAATTAGACAACCAGAAACTGTTTAGATTCAGAAAATTAAATCTGTCAGTTTACTTGGAGCCCAGCTTTGCTGACATCCTTCAACAAAGAGCTGGGCAAAATTGCTCCTTTAATCCTGTGCTGACAGGATTTGAAACAAAAGATTAATGAGTCAAAAAGAAAGTCACTTTACTTTTAAATTACTTTGCTTTAAAGTCATAGAGTTATACTGCACACTTATCAAACCCTTCGCTTCTCCAAGTCTGAGCCACTCTCCAAGTATCCATACCTTAATGTTTTTAACTATTTTAAAATATTTTAGATATTATAGTTAACTTTATTTTTTAATGATATTTAATTTATACACTTTATTCTGTTGTAATAATTTTCAATTGCCCTTTATGTTAGCTTCTTACATTTGATCTAGTAAATAGTAAATGTTGAGAATTTGGAAATTATTACAAATAATTTTCAATAGGATGCACACTTCCAGATATGAATGGAACACGTTCTAAATATCAAGGGAGATTTAAAAACTTAAAATAGCACTTGTACATTTCACAGTGGCAAAGGCATTTCAGGGATAGCAAAATGCCTTTAAAAACATGTGCTATGGTGTAATTTTTAAAAGATTTTCAGACATTTAATGACATTTAAATGCAATTAAAATTGAAGCAAAAGATAGAAGACCCTGTCAGTGCGGAGACCACATCCCTGGAGTTTAGAAGACCAACATTCTGCACCCAGACATGGTAAGTTCAGCCAATGAGGACAGAGGGTGATGATTCCCAGCAAGGAACTAGATCAAAAGGATCTACACCATCATATTTTACATGACATGGCAAGATACTCCATATATCTGTTTGAGATGATTTTTCAAATTAAGGTCTATAACTGACTGGGGTCAAATTTCAACCACCAATTTGACACTTAAATTCCCTGTTCCGACGTATTGGCAAGGTTTTGGCAGAAAATGAAGGAATGCTTCATTTAACAGAAAAAAAAGTAATCCATGTAACTAAATGTTCCTACATTTATGATGGTTAATGGGAGACTAAACGGTAACATTTCAAAATCTTAGGAACAAAATTTTACACTTCAAATGGGAAGTAAAATAGAATTCACATTTTATACTAAATATCAAGGACAATTATTTTCACGTATAAAAATTAAACTTCACTGAAATGCAATGTGAAATATCATATTTGGACTGCTCTGAAAATATATAGCCACTGATAATTAAAAAAAAAAACTTATCACCACAATAACAAACAATAATTGAATTGTTTGAACATGTTCGGTTAAGCACAAGCCAATCTAATTTGCTAGCCATAATGATGAGAGAAACCAAAATATGTGCATAATTTTAGTGCTTTCCTGTTTAAAAATGTTAAAATTTCTCAGTCCTGTCGAACGAAAATATGATCAAATATTTCAGATTATTTATGTTTTAGTTAATGTTTTAGTTTAGTAAGTATTCATCACAATACTGTAAAACTCAGCCCATACTTATTTAAATTGTGTCATTCCTCCTTTTTTGTGAACTGAAGGTTCTCTGCAGACAGTGTTACTGTACATAGGCCCCTGCCGCACTATTACCTCATAACTTGTCCATTCTCCTGCAGCTGTCTAAATATTGTTAACATTGTCATGACATTATAACTCACTGCAATTGCAAAGCACATATGTTAAAAGTCTTACCAGCACGTGCAAATTCCACCAATTGCTTGGGCAATGTGGCTGAGAATAGCAAAGTCTGTCTGGATTCTGGTAACCTTTGGATAATCTCTTGCAAGTGCTCAGCAAATCCCATCTCAAACAATCTGGAAGGAAAATTATTTACAGGAGCTTTCAGTTGGGCACCAGCATCAAATAGTTCAATTCTCCACATCCTCTTTTGGTTTACAAGAACGTCAGATCAGTCTGACGGGTTCATTTACAAATAGAGGCATTTATCAATACTTGCATGTTAAGCAAACTGCGAGGACAGTTACTCAATTTAACCTTAGAGCAGTAATAATCCTATGTACAACAGTTTTGATTTTCTCAATGGAATAGGCAGAGATAGCGTAGAAAGTCATAACCTTTTTTTCTACAGTGCAAATGACAAAGATTGGAAGTCATATCTAAAGGTGATAGGTGCAAAATTTTGGGCTGAGTTTTTATTTACAGAGGGTAATGGGTGCCTGGAATGTACTGGCACTGCAGATAGTGGTGTTTAAGAGGCTTTTAGAAAGGCAGAGAATGGAGGAATGTGCAGCAGATGAGACTATCTGGCATCTTACCCTGGCATCATGTTTGGCATGTCGTGGCCTGTTCCTGTGCTGATTCATAATTTAGAAGAAATCATTGCAATACTTTTCTACCAGTGTACCATTAACAAGCTTGGGAGTTCTTTGCAAGCTCTTTTTGCTGCTTCAGAGTGCCAATTTAGTACCGAGTCATTCATCCTAAACTCAATGGCATCCAGGACCAAGCACTTCAACATCCCATTTGCTAACTCAAACCAGCACTCTAGGCATTCCGCTGATGTATCATCTCTGCGCTGCATCTCATTTGCAAGATGTAAGCAAAAATATTGTCACTGTTGTTTCAGAAGCAATTCCTAAACTCGCAGTCCTCATTATTTGGAAGGATGGAGCAGGTGCATGGGAACTCCATCAAGCATAATTAAATGGTTCTGTGGGACTACCTGCCTCATCACATGAATGCTTGCCATTGAAGGTCCACCACCAGCTTCTCAAGTGTCAACTAGAAATGGGTAATAAATGATGGTCTCTTTGGTTACACTTGTAACGCAGAGAATAATTTAAAAAAATACAAATACAATCTTAGCAATTTAATAATCCACTCCTTGCTAAAATACATGCAATTTTAAGCAAGATAATGACTGGGTTCCCAAAGGGCAAAAGTAACATTTCCCTGAATCCCATAGAATAACCTTGAAATAATCACATTTACAAGTTTAAAACATAATTTATTGGTCTCCCATAGAACAAGAATTGAACTGGAAAAAACCTAGATGACCAAAAGAACTAAATAAAAGGATAAAACTGGAGACAATCTAAAATTTTAAAACCTCTCATGTCATAGAGCTATGTAGCATGGAAACAGGTCCTTTGTGGGTGACATGAACAAGGAGAAATGGGTCTGCCGAGACAGTTCTGTTTGGGGAGAAGATAAAATCAGGTCTGAAGAAGAGTCTCGACCCAAAGTCACCCATTCCTTCAGTCTGAAGAAGGGTTTCGACCCGAAACGTTGCCCATTTCCTTCGCCCCAAAGATGCTGTCTCACCTGCTGAGTTTCTCCAGCATTTTTGTCTACCTTCGATGGAAACGGGTCCTTCGGCCTACTTTGTCCATGCTGACAGTTTTGGCATGCCATGCTAGTTCCATTTGCCTGTATTTGGCCCATATCCCCCCAAGCTCTCCATATCCATATCCCCCCCCCCCCCCTGTACAGCTCCACCAGGTCACCCTTCAGTCTTCTAGGTTCAAAGAAACAAGTCCCGGCCTATCCAACCTCTCCCCCATTGCTCAGGCCTGTAAGTCCAGGTAAAGCCTGGTGTATCTCTTCTGTACCTATTCCAACTTAATGACATCCTTCCTATAGCTGGGCAGGCAGAACTGCACACAGTATTCCAAAGATGTTCTCATCAACAATTTGTACAGCTGCATTATGATGTCCCAACATTTCAATTAAATATCTTTCCCAATTAAGCCAAGCATGCCAAATACCTTCTTCATTACCCTGTCCTATTTAATTCGCCACTTTCAGGGAATCATGTACCTGTACTCCCAGAACTTTCTAGACTTTTAGTTTAATTCGAGAAAAAACTATTATCAATATAAAACAAGGAGCAAGTCCAATAGTTTGTGCTTAAATATGACGTTAGATGGTAGAATGTGATAAATGGCTTTTTAATCACACGTACATAACAAGCCTGACAGTCCACATGCAACCGGTCGCACTCATGTTCTGGGTTGGGGTGCAATATAAGCAATTTGGATAGTGAAGGCAGCAATTAATACCCTTTTGCAGGTTAAAAAATCTTCTTATAGAGACTGGGAACAAGAGTTAGCTATTAAAATTTCAAAGGAAAGTTGGAATGAACACTTATTAAACGTGCATAAATGTTCGATTAATGTAACACACACTTTAATACAATTTAAAATTTTACATAGATTATATTATTCCAAAACTAAAATCCATAAAATTTTCCCAAATGTATCATCTATTTGTGATAAATGTCAATCCCAAGAAGCTACTATAGCGCACTCATTTGTTTTCTGTACAAAAATTCAAAAATTTTGGAATGAAATTTTCAAAATCTTTACAAAATTATTTAAAATAAAACTGATACCCAAAGCAGAATGGATTATCTTCGGAATAACGGAAGATGGTCCAGAACTAAATGTGTTTCAAAAGAAACTAATAGACTATGGGTTAATAACTGGAAAAAAGCTAATCCTAAAATTTTGGAAGAAGGCTCCAATACCAACTATAAACATGTGGATTTCAAATATGTTCAAAACATTACACCTAGAAGAGATAAGACTCCTCCTGGCAGGTAAACCAGATCACTTCCACCTGACGTGGTCTGCATTTATAGAATTATTACAAATATAGGGTGCAAAGGTACCTTAAAAAAATTGAGGTCAGGTAATGGGGGATGATAGTTGAAGAGTTGGTATGTCCCATTTGCGTAATGCTCATAAAAAATATTCGTTTCTCTCTTTTTCCTCTTTCTCTTTCTCCTTCTTTTCTAGGGTCTATCTCTTAACTCTTTTTCTTTTGTTTTTAATTTTGCTCTTATAGGGTCTTCGTCCTTTTTTGTTGTCACATTTTCTACACTCACTTTTTCCTTCACTTTCTTCTTTCTTTCAATCTTATCCTTTCCTTTTAATAGTGTAAAAAACAAATGGAGTACATTAATTGTAAGAAGACATAAGTGACGAGTACTAATGTATGTGGTTGTAATGTAATGTACTTCTAATAAATAAAAAAATAATTAAAAAAAAAATCTTTAAAAAAAATCTTCTTATACATAAATCAAGTATGCATAATTATTAATCAATACTATGGACATATGCAAAACAATTATTATTAATAATAGTCTATCTTTTATTATCTTTAACATTTTGAGGTGTAGTTTGTAACATAGATAAATTATGTAATTTAAAAAGAGCAAGAGATTTGTATCAAATTCAGATAATATGAGCCACACAAGCACACTCATTGGCTGGAAAACATCTCAGGTGATTCAGATTATCTGAATTTTATAGTGGTTACTTTCACCTCTAATTTCAGTGCCCATTCCAGCCCACAATCTACACCAACATTTTGATTCAATATTGTGAGAGTTTTGCAGTTTAGGATGTGTTATTTTTCTGATGGAGCCAAGGCCAACTTTGCCCTCTTAAGTTTCCATATGAAGAAAGTTCTCCAAGCAGCGAAGCCAATAGTTGTCCCTCAATTTACATCTACAACTTGACCCGGTTGTTTACCTCACAGCTGTCCCTGAAGAACTTGCATTCAAATTACAAGAGCGACAACAAATCAAAAGTACTCCATTGAATATAACGTTGGGATATTCTGGAAAGTTAGTCCTTTATTTTCCTTTAAAACTCTAATTCACACTATTTAGTCCAAAGTCAGCTGTAAAGCTGAGCAATTACAATATGTACTGGATGTAGCTCATCATTTTTACCTGTCAGCTTCATCAAAGACCACATATTCCACTTTATGCAGCTTGAGGTTCATTTCCACAACCACATGCATTAATCGACCCGGTGTGCCAATTATTCTGAAAACAGAACAAATATAATATAGGCAGTGCAGTCTATAACTCTGCGCACATTCATTACAGATCTGTGTAAACAATTAATGCACACATTAATTCACCATTTGATCCACTTAATGGTACATTGCTTGCCAAGCTTCTCAGTGAGCACAATCCCAAAGGTAAATTGTCAAATGATGTGCCAGACAACATTACCATACGCTTTTGTACTTCAGGATCATTATACGCAATGCATTAAAATAAAGGCTTCACTATTCTATCCCCAGGGTCAAGTTTAAATGATGTATGAAGTGTATATCAAACATAATGTACTTATCTTTATACAGAACCACATTTAGGAGATTTAAGGGACTTCAACAAATGGAAGGACTTTCCAAATTGTACTCACATTCACAGCTTATAAATATTCTACAAATTCTGAAGCAATGACGAGAAAGAAATCAGACTACCCAACATATGTTTCTATAATTTTCTTTTATTTGCATGTTATACTTAATGCTCAGATTGTTCTGACCAAAATATTTTTAATGCTACAAATGTAAGGAGTTGGCGAGTCCCACGACACTCCCATAGCTACCAATCATAAAGCACAAGAGACCTCCTCAGATTTGTAAATCTTAGATTTTCTTCTCTCTCTGGAAAAATCAGGAAATGAGCATGAGAGTTAGTATTCCCTCATCTATTAGCCTATACCTTGGAGCAGTAATTTTCCAACATTCAGCAACATAATACTTAGAACAAATTCCCATGTCAATAGGACTGAAACTTGCGACTGCTTAAAAACAATTGAATAGTCAGGTGACTTACTCCTGCCCCATTCCTCTTCAAACTCCCTTCCCACCATCCAAGATAACATGGATGGCAACACAACACTAACACTGCTTTCCAACTACTAATCTCTTGAACAACAATTCTCTTCATAGGCAATAGGAAAACAAATATTTGTTAAATAGACATATATAACTATTCTACATTTTTAACTGTTCAATTCATTGATCATCAATTCTAAGAATAATAAAATTTGATAGCCTTGTTTATCAAAGGGATTTCAGTAACTGAACATTTTTTCCAAAATGATTAAAAATGCCAAAGATGCTTTAGGAGGTAGACTTGACAGAAAGTTTATAAAATTGGTAGAATAAAAAAGTGCAAGAAATTATCTTCAACACCAAGAATGTCAGAGTGCATTTAAGGAAAAAGTTAACTCACATATCAGGATTTTCATGAAGTGCTGCAAACTGATCTTCCATTCTAAAAATAAATACCATACATGTCTCATTAAATATTTAGTGATACTTGGTTCAAACAAATTATACCATAAAGACTACAGATTACCATTTGAAAAAACTACTCACTTATCTCCGCCCAAGATTAAAGCTGTTTTGAAGCCAGCAAACTTTCCAAGCTACAAAATCAAGTAAAGATGAAAATTACATACAGGAAGATTTTAAACTTAATTTCATTTGAAAAAACGGCATATTTATTCATTCTTGGAATAAAACATAATCAATTAACAGGGGGCTCTGTTAAGTAGTATTTAAATAAATAGTCCAAGATATGCAATCCATAGACATCACCACAACTTGAACATTTGTGTTTTATTTGTCTGGTAAGAACCCAATGAAGACTTTGCGGCCTCATTAACCGAAAAAATGTTAGGCATCATTTCACCTCAGCAGCAGCTTCTAGAGTAATCTTAAATACTTTAAGAGTTTTGGATGTGAAAGAATTTCATGTTGCTTTTGAAAAAGATGCATAAAAATAGAAACTAAATACGTGTCATTTTCTATTGCAATATGAATGTAACAAACTATTTAGGAACACCATAAATGGCAAACCTCAGCGCTTGGTTATTATGTCCAATAAATCTAAATGTACATATATTTTGAAAAAACAAATTGAAACATCTTACCTCTTTTGTGAACTTCATGGTTTGTAATGCGAGCTCTCTCGTTGGGGTAAGAATTAAAGCTCTAGCCCCTGTCTGGGAATGATGCACTTTCAGCTGCTCAAACAAAGGAATGAGAAAAGCTGCAGTTTTACCACTGCCCGTCCTGGCCATGGCAACGACATCCTTGCCATCTAGTATCACTGGGATTGCCTGAAAGAGAAAACAAGTTTTTACCTCAAACATTCAAGAAGTAATTTGAAACTTATTATTCCACAGAAGGTGGAAATGGAAATAGAATTTGGCCATTAGGTTAATAGCACTTCCAGAAGAACAAATGCATCAGTCCCGTTCATGTTCATAAGTGATAGGAGCAGAATTAGGCCGTTCGGCCCATCAAGTCTACTCCACCATTCAATCATGGCTGATCTAACTCTCCTGCCTTTTCCCCATAACCTGTGACACCACTACTAATCAAGAATCTATCTCTGCCTTAAAAATATCCATTGACGGCCTCCACAGTCTTTGGTGGCAATGAATTGTACAGATTCACCACCCACGGACTAAAGAAATTCTTCTTCACCTCCTTCCTAAAGGAAGGTCCTTTTATTTTGAGGCTATGACCTCTGGTCCTAGACTCTCCCACTAGTGGAAAACATCCTCTCCACATCTACTCTATGCAAGCCTTTCACTATTCGGTACGTTTCAATGAGGTTCCTCCTCATCCTTCTAAACTCCAGCAGGTAAAGGCACAGCACCGTCAAAAGCTCATCATATGTTAACCCACTCATTCCTGCGATCATTCTCGTAAACCTCCTCTGGACCCTCTCCAGCACCAGCACATCTTTCCTCAGATATGGGCCCAAAATTGCTCACTCCAAATACGGTCTGACCAGCACGTTATAAAGCCTCAGCATTACATCCCTGTTTTTGTATTCTAGTCCTCTCTAAATAAATGCTAGCATTGCATTTGCATTCCTTACTACATTAACCAACCTGAGCTCCTGGTGGCTCAGCACTTCAACTCCCCCTCCCATTCCGAATCCGACCTCTCTGTCCTGGGCCTCCTCCATGGCCAGAGTGAGCACCACCGGAAATTGGAGGAACAGCACCTCATATTCCGCTTGGGCAGTCTGCACCCTAGTGGCATAAACATTGAATTCTCCAATTTCCAGTAGCCCTTGCTGTCTCCTCCCCTTCTCAGCTCTTCCTCAGCCCTCGAGCTCCACCTCTTCCTTTTTCCTTTCTTCTCCCCGCCTCCCCCCCCCCCACACCCTCCATCAGTCTGAAGGAGGGTTTTGGCCCGAAACGTTGCCTATTTCCTTCGCTCCATAGATGCTGCTGCACCCACTGAGTTTCTCCAGCACTTTTGTCTTGCTTACTACCGATTCGACTTACAAATTAACATTTTGGCATTCCTGCACCAGCACTTCCAAGTTCCTTTGCACCTCTGATTTCTGAATTATTTTCCCATTTAGAAAATAGTCTACGCCTTTATTCCTACTACCAAAATTCATGACTCCACACTTTGCTATGCTGTATTCCATCTGCCACTTCTCTGCCCAGTCTCCCAACCTGTCCAAGTCCTTCTGCAGAGTCCCTGCTTCTCTACACTACCTGCTCCTCTTCGTATCATCTGCAAACTTGGCCACAAAACCTTCAATCCCCTCATCCAAATTATTGATATACAATGTGAAGATTAGCAGCCCCAGCACCAACCCCAGCACAACTCCACTAGTACTGGCAGCCAACCAGAAAAAGCCCCCTTTATTACCACTCTTTGCCTTTTGCCATCCAGCCAACCTGCTATCCATGCTAATATCTTTCCTTTTTTACCTACTCAAAAAAACAATTTATAGCAACCATTATCTGCAACTACACCTTCGGGTGCATGTGACAAATAAAATTGACTTT
Organism: Malacoraja senta; assembly: GCA_038087875.1. Lineage (NCBI taxonomy): Eukaryota > Metazoa > Chordata > Chondrichthyes > Rajiformes > Rajidae > Malacoraja > Malacoraja senta. Next base: position 26,091,327 of record CM075980.1, read on the forward strand.
GACTTTATCATGTCTTTGAGATGCAAGAGGGAACACAAACACCCTGTGGAAAACTTCACACTGACAGTACTCAAGGTCAGTACAAACCTCTGCCCTTGGAGCTGTGAGGCATTGGAATTTATTGATGTTCCACCGTGATGACTTTTCACGAAAAGCCAACCGTTTTAAAAATATTGATTATTAAACAGATCTTAATTTATAATATGTTTATCTACCTTTTAATAAGCCCAGAACAAAATTGCTTTTCTTTCTACAGTTTACAATTCTTCGAAATTAGCCAAATCATTTTTGGCCTGATCTCCTGTTTGGAGAAATACTTCACTAAAATATATGTTTTAAACATGCTGAAATTATCAGACAGTTAGCCAATGCTGCTCTTGCACACCTAGCTCAAGATTGCTACAGAGGCGTGCCTTGTCATCTCTACTGAGGATGAAACAATAAGCAATGTGCAATTTACATGATGACAGGTGGATTTACATTGAGAAGGTTAAAGTTCACTAATGAATAATAAACCTGACAGTTACTAAAGATTTTAAAGTTTCCAAAATGTGGTAACAGATCCAAATTTCCTATTTTTTATTTGAAAATAACATTAATGTAGCACTCACAGCATTTAAAATTCTTAACCAGTTACTTGACCATCGGATTTATTTTTAAAGCCAGTAATAGTTATAACATGCCATTGCCATGTAATGAATACTGAGGTTATTCATTAATGACAACTGTTCTTCTATATGTGCTAATTTTCATTAGAAACATCTGGAGCAATGAAGTCTTAACATTAACAATACTGCAGGTTACCTTTCTCTGAATTGGAGTTGGTACTTTATAGCCTTTCTTCATTATGCCTTTGAAGACTGGAAAGCTTAAACCTTTGGTAAAGTAAAGTAATATTATTAATTTTGAGATAACCATTTTGTACTATCAACAATAAACAGCAATAATTCACTGTTATCTGGTAAGTTGTACATACATTTTACCAGTGGCATGTTTCTGCAATGACATTGACTACAGCAATGATGAGAATGTTTAACAGAAATTTTTAAAATATATAAATAATTTTTAACATGGTGGCAAAAGGAGCCCCTTGCTTGAAAGATATATATTTTTTATCATTAAAAAATATATAATCTTTTGAAACTCCAACTTGTCTGCCTTTCTGCCAGATGGAGACCCAAGAAAAGGCAAATGCTGGAATCCTGAGCAAAACAGCAACCAAGGTGAGTCAATGGGATCCCTGAACCCATCTCAGTGGTCAGATGATGTTTCAGGTCGGAACCCTTCTTCAGACTCACAAGAAGGTCCCGGCCTGAAATGTTGTCTGTCCATTTCCTCCACGGTTGCTATTTGACCCACCAAGTTCTTCCAGAACTTGTGCTGTGCTTGTCTGCCATATCTATTCATTCAATTTCTTAGACCCTCACTTATTTCTTGCCCCATCTCCATATCAATACATTCTTTAGTTATATTCATAATGAAAAGTATCACTGCTGTACGAGCTTTCTGTCAAGGTTAGCACAATAGCATTTCAAATGTACATTTTCAGCTTCGTGGTTTATAATATGTAGAAATTTCTGCCCCAATCAATTCTATGTTTTTTTCCAAATCATCTTCTACGATAATCTTCAACACTGGTGCTCCACACTCGTTTTCAACCCCCTTCTTTATTCCTTATACATCCATGACTGCGCAACCAAGTCCAAATCAACAGCTAAAGTACACAATTCACAATTTGGTGGACAACACCACTTTAGTGGGCTGGATATCTAATAATGACGAGACAGATTACAGGAAGGAGATTGAGAACCTCGTAAACTGGTGGTAAGAAATCAACCTCTCTCTCAATGTCAGCAAGACAAAGGAGATAGTGATAGAGATCACGAAGTGCAGCTGTACACATACCCTGGTATATACTGATGGCGCCAAAGTAGAGATAGTTGACAGCTTCAGGTTTCTCAGAGTAAATATCACCAGCAACTTGACCTGGACCAGCCATATCGAAACAATGGCTAAGAAAGCACATCAACGCTTCTCCTTCCTACTTAGGAGGCTCAGCATATCCCTAACAATTCTCGCCAACTGCTACAGATGCGCCATGGAAATCATTTTATCGAGATGCATCACAGCATGGTTTGGGAACAACTTCATGCAAGACCACAAAAAATTACAGAGAATTGTGGACGCAGCCCAAACCATCAACAAACCAACCTCCCTTCCATTGACTCTATCTACACTTCTCGCTGCCTCAGTAAGGCCACCAACATAATTAAGGAAGAGTCTCACCCTGGACACTCTCTCTTCTCCCCTCTGCCATCAGACAATAGATACAGGTGTATGAAAATGCATACCTCCAGATTCAGGGACTGTTTCTTCCCAGCTGTTATCAGGCAACTGAACTATTCTATCACCAACAAGAGAGCTCTGATCTAACATTTACCTCAGTGGAGACCCTCGGACTATCGTTAAGTAAGTAAGTAAGTTTATTGGCCAAGTATTCACATACAAGGAATTTGCCTTGGTGCTCCGCCCACAAGTAACAACATGACATACAGTGACAGTTACAAATGACTCAGAAAACACTAAACATCAATAATAATAAGACATTAATGATAAAACACCATTGATCAAGCATGTGAACCAACAGACTTTGGTCAGACTTTAATCAGACTTCACAGGACTTTATCTTGCACTAAATGTTATTCCCGCTATCTTGCATCTGCACACTGTGGACAGCTTGATTATAATCATGTATAGTCTTTCTGCTGACTGGACAGCAACCAACAAAAATGTTTTAACTGTTCCTTGGTACACTTGGTGACAATAAACTAAAAATATTTATCACTAATGTTATAAAATCAAAGTACAACACAACATTAAAAACAAAACGTACTAGCCCAAAATAACACTTGAATTATATTGATACAACTTAGCCAAATTATTCTCCCCTCTCTAACCTGATTTAAAGATTGTAGTTACATTCACTTCTATTGAAAAACCATTAACCTGAAATGTTAATGTTTGTTTGCTCTCTAGATATTACCAGATGGATATTTGCAGCTTTTTCTGTTTTCACTACACATTTCCAGCATCTGCAGTACTATTTTTGAAATATGTTATACATATTTTACAACTGAGTTGTAAACATATAGATAGAGACAGTATAATTACATACAGAGACAGTATAATTAACATTAGTTTCAATGCATCAAATAATCAAAGTAAAAATTCCCATACCCATAGACTGGAAACCTCCTGACTTCTTCTTCTTTTTATTCTGTTCCCGAACCATCTCTCTGGTGTCAGGTTCCACATCAGATGGGCAATCAGCTGAAGGAAAGCTTGGTAAAGATTTGATGTTGTGCTGTGGAAGTAAATACAAATGAATCAATATCTTATGGCATTCAAGACACAAACAAACATCTGGTGAAGGATCCGGTGCAGAAAGTCCAGTCTATAATCTTCCATATAAACCCACAAGCACAATGGCAATCGGGGATACTTGCTGCATAAAGAAAGATAAAACCTTCTCAATTGTTTGATTGGGGACATGAGAAACAAAGTACAGAATACACAACATTTTGGCCAATTCATAAATTTAAAGCAGATATCTTAGTAATTAATACCTTCTGCCCCTTGACACAACCACCTGCATTAAAACAAATATAAAATTAGTGTTCCAGAATATTTGCAATTTTGTTTAATACAGTATCGCTAAAATGTCTTAATCCTTAATGTTAATAAGCAAGTTTAGAAACAGGAAGTAATATTTTTGTGAAATAACTTCATTTCCCACTGATACAAAATAACTTCATTTCCACTTCATTTCCCACTGAGACACAAAATGTTGGCGTCTGAGGAGGGAATGCGTTTCGGTTAAGGACTCTTCTCGTTTCACCTAACAAACAGCTAACAATGGATCAGTCTGAAGAAGGGTTTCAGCCAGAAACGTTGCGTATTTCCTTCGCTATAAAGGCTGTCTCACCCGCTGAGTTTCTCCAGCATCCACCGCTAACAATGACCCGTTTCCTTTATCATCGTTACTTTTTTGCATATCTCTCATTCATTGTTCTTTATCTCTCTACATCATCGTCTATAACTCTCGTTTCCCTTATCCCTAACCAGTCGGAAGAAAGGTCTCGACCCGAAACATCACCCATTCCTTCTCTTCAGATGCTGCCTTTCCCACTGAGTTACTCCAGTTTTTTTATGTCTCTCTTCTTTATGGAGCCTCCCCCCTACTCCTCATTACCATGACGAGGGCTGGATGTTAATAGCCATACAGCACGGAAACAGGCCCTTCGGCCCATCTTGTCCATGCCGACCAGGTGCCCCAACTAGTCCCACCTGCCGGCGTCTGGCCCATGTACCTGGCTAATTGATAGTTTCCGGATCTTATTACAATGGATGCCGCCCGCTGGCCCTCAACACCCTCCGGGCAGTGGGGACACTGACACCCGGCCGTCCATGGATCAACCCTCAGGATTGGCACCCACCTTGTTCACCACCGGCGCATCGGCCACCATGGAAGGGACCAAATCGAACTCGTCGCCGCCATCGCTCTCGACCTCCACGTCCCACCGGCGGCTCTGCGAGCGTTGCCGCGTCTTCCTGGGCCTGGGCTTGGGCGGACGTTGTTGCTGCTGCTTCTGCTTCTGCTTCTGCTTCTTCTTCTGCGCCATGACTCCCGCTGGATGTGGATCCGATCAACGGCCGCCGCACGCGCTAGTCACAGTCACCGTCACCGTCACGCGCTGGGCGCCGCCATCTTGCCGACCCGACATCACGTGTCACAGGTCACTGGACCACAGAACTCACTCCACGGAGCGCAGGGGAGACAGCACCAGGCTCACCATCAACTTTCATAAGAAAAGCTTCTCGGTGAATTTTGCTTAATGTCTTGAAGATTTTATTGTTTACTATTTAGGTATTATTTTACCGTGTTAGGAAGTTTTGGGTTGTGTTTGTTGTGTGATGTAGGGGAACGCGTGCACCCCTTTTATTTCCTTGGTGGAAGATGATGGTTAGTCCCGATCCTTGATGTGTTGCTGCCATCGCGACGGGGTGGTGGACGGAGAAGGAGTTGATGCGTTTCTCTCCGGCCCAGCCCAGCCCAGTGGGCAGTGACAGAAGGACGGCGCCAAACAGACAACGAATGAATGACACGTGGGTCGTGGCGCCGTCTTCACCCTCCGCCATCACCTTGCCGTGCTCGGGTGAGACCCCGACCGTCCACTGACTCCTGATGCACTGACACGAATGCAGTTTTACTCTGGTTACAGCAGGTCTCTTGGAGGACCGGGATAGGTGCCGTTTCAGGTCGGGACCCTTCTTCACACCCGAGCGTTGGTGAACACTTACTGGGCAGATGACACAACAAGCCGGAGTAACTCAATGGACAGACAGCATCTCGAGAAAAGTAATAGGTCCAGAGATGCTGTCTGACTCGCTTTTTGTGTCCATCTTCGGTTCTTTCCTACACTATTAAGGGCCAGTCCCACTTTCACGACCCAATTCACGACCTCTGCTGAGTTTGCCCTTGACTCGTACTCGCAGCATGGTCGTAGGAGGTCGTAGCAGGTCGTGATGTTAGTCGTTGGTACTCGTGGCATCAAGTAGCAATGTTACAAAATTTTGAGATTTTAAAAATAAAGTCTGCAATTTATCCCATCAGATAAAGCATAAAAAGAAGTTTAATTTGACACTTAATTCACTTTCATATCTTCAGTATTAAAAAAGTTATGGCCATTATCATACTCAGAAATTAGCATCTAGTTCCCTATTGCTTTTCCATTGACTTAACACAAAAGTTGTGATCGAGGACAGTTAAAAGCCCATAACTTTCTTAAAAATTATGATAACAAAGACATTTTCAGTTATTATAGATTGAAGTATTCTGAAACAAATATGAAACAATCTTACTTCGAAGACATGAAAGTAAAGCATATAATTAGTTAGTTACCTAATTGTAGCTAATTACAAAATTCAATTACTAGATCTAAACATCTATCAATTTCTTAAGAATAGATTAACATTTTTAAATAGCCTGTGTCCAAATAACATTCACACAATAATTCACAATATAACATAATTTTTAAATCTCATTTTCATGAATTTACAGGCCAAATGGAAGGAATTGAATGTTTAATACCTGTAAATTAATGGGCATTTAATTCATCTTGCGAGTGAGGATTTCTGGAACGCGATCTTTTGGAACGTTCATTTGCGGTGAATTTAACCCCGTATTGGCATGAAAAATACTGCCGTTAATTCGGGGAATAAAATCACCGTGTCGCATGAAAAAATGTGAATTAAAGGCTTCTTAAGAAGCACTTTTATACATTTAAAGAAACCACTTTTGTTTACCTGTTCCAGTGTGAAATCCGTCCCCGTTATCGGCGTTGACGCTTCAGGAGCTGATTTAAAAATTACTGTAGCGCTGACATTGACGATTTAATAAAAATTAAAAATACACAAATCGCCACTAGGAACGATTTGTCTGCCAAGGCTTGTACTCCAACAAAATATTAACCAGGACAAGGGAGGAGAAACCCGCGTTTTAATCCCGCCCCCCCCCTTAAAGGCGCCAAAATCGCGCACACGGCCAGTGGCAGAATTACAGCGCGACTGAAGGTAAGTATTGTAACATACCTACATCAAGTAGGTTGGGGCGATTTTTCAACTTGATGAAAAATGTCCACGAGTAAAAGAGGTTGTGAATTAGGTCGTGAAAGTGGGACAGGCCCTTTACTGGGTAGAATGGGGTCAAGGAAAGAGCGTTCACGTCGCGGCCCTGTTTCCACCAATCTTTCCACCACTACACACAAGAAGCGCAAGACGCCATTGTATGTAGATGCCGAGAAGTGCGCTCACCGCTGGCTGAACAATTTCTAATCTTGTGATGTGGACTCGATAAGAAGACTGGGTCGAATCGGACAGCATGTAGAAGGGTCCCGAACCGAAATGTCGCCTCTCCATGTTCTCCACAGCTGATTTACTCCAACAATTTGTACTTTATTCGATATACCAGCACCGTGAAATACCAGTTAGGATTTCATTGTTCTATATGACAATTAAACATTCTCGACTGTCTTGATTTATAATCGCTTGTATCTCCAGAATGAGTTACAATGCAATTCCGATCGGGAACCAGAGAACTACTTAAAGGTCACTTTGAAAATTGACAAGCAGGAAAACAATGTCTTGGGAGAAAAAAATATATATTTTGGAAGAAAAACCTTGACATGTAACCAACCCCCAGTTATCGGGTATGGTTGTCTCTTAACGGAACTGATCCTTTTTGAGAAGGCTCCCCACCCGAAAAATTACCTATCCATGTTCTCCAGGGATGGTGTCTTGCTGTGTTACTCCAGCATTTTGTGTCTTTCGCGCCTGCTTTAAACATGCGTGACAATGAAATTGACAATCTCTTCAATTGATACTTGTGAATTGACACCGTCAATTAATGTAACATACAGCTTTGCATGTGACAATAATGAACTAAACTAAAACCAAACTAATCTGCAACAAAAATAGGCTTAAAAACCTTTATTGAAAATACTGAAGGAAAAATAACGGTTATAGTGAATCTGAAACACACTACCCCCTTTTCCCATTGACTCAATTGTTTTTAAACACAATTTTCTATAGTGTGGATTTTTTAGGAGCTTGTTATAGCAGAACTGCTGGTAATGTTTAGGAGTCAAGCAGCCTCTGGAGAGAGAGAGGGGAAAACACTCCTTTTTCTTTGAAGGAAAGTCATCAATTTGAAACGTATCCTGTTTCTCTCCCTCCTCTAGGTATTCATTTAACCAACGGCTGGCATTGAAATCATTTGAAAACTAGACCTTCATTTACTAAATTTGTTTCTTCATGTAATCTTTGGAGTTATGTGTCCAGGTAGGAAACTTACATATTTTGAATATGATGGTTGACAGGGTTCTCTTTGTTCATATGAGCCTGAGCACAATATCTATTCTGACAGTTTAATGCAGTACTGAAGTCTCTCATGCAGTTTCTTTAGTCTGACCGTCCTTTAGCCTCCTGGGGTGTATACATAAACCCCGTGTCACTTTCTCAAGGAGAAGGGAAGTATCCCAGTGTTCTTATTAATATATTTATCCTTGAGTGTTTTGAAAAATACCACCAACATACTGTTGTTGTAAAATGGAAATATAAACAAACCAATGTCAATGTTCCCTTTAAGACCAACATCACCATTATTGAGTGTCTAGTTACACTTACTCAGCTAAATTGGTTAGCCACATTTTTCACATGCCTGACACCAGACTACCAAAATGGAGATCTTGTGGAAAGAGCTAATCGGGATGACGGAGATAATATTCAGGGATGGGTCCAAAGGCACTGACTCCTCAAAATCACTGGCCCGTTACTGCTCGGTGTGGAGAAAGAATATTTGGGATGGTATTGGGAACCTTCAGGCACTACATTGGAAATATGAAAATTGCCTCGAGCTATCGACCCTATAGCCACCAGCTTCCCCATCTGTGGAATGTTTGAGATTCCTATGTTCGCCTCGTTAATCCACAAAACCAATGTGGACACTAAACACTAAAAACTGCCATTGATGAATTTGAAGTGGGCTTTGACCTTGACCTTGACATATGGTATTTGCTTCATATCTCATTTTTGGATGTGGTTGCCAAATGTAAACTTTTTTGAGAGGCTTATGCCTGGCACCCAGCTGGTGCCTGGTAATATCAGAAATTTTGAATTATAGTTGAGCAAAAAAAGAATATTTCACATGTATACTCATAACAATCCTGTTTTGATTTCAACAGTTAGATGCTCACAAATTACAGACAGCCGATAGAGAGCGGATAATACACTTCAGTGTAAAGACAGAATATGAACCTTTACCTAGGCATCTAAGTTTAAAAAAATGTGCTGCAGGACACTAAAAAATATCTTTTAAATTTATCAATACATTGTTCAGTTTAGCTTAATGTTCATTTGTTTATTAAATGTTTTAATGCCTTGTGTGAATTGTAAAAGCCAATATTAAAGGTTTATCTTAATTTATCTCATCTAACCTGCTACCTTAATCCGCATCAATTGTATATTATGTTTGTTGATTCTTTATATCACTATTTTTCTTCTAATGCAAATTTTCCAGAACATTACTGTCACAAAGTCATGCCTGCAATTGCACATATCTCCAGCAGAGAGAGTGCAAGTTCAACTTACCCATTTATTTTGAACCGTCAAACATTATATTGTTTGTAAACTTATTGTTCAGTAAAATGCTTTTCTAAATTACCATTTAACAAACTCTAGTGGCCTCGGATCACGTTTCTTATCAACCGTATGTTCAGTGAACCAAACCTTGAATTAAATGGAGCACAGTTAAAGGAGGGGAAATAATTGAATTTGATGGTATTATTATTATTTATTATTATTTATTTATTTGTCATTTGGACAAATTTGTCATTTGGACCCCGTTGAGGTCCAAACGAAATATCGTTTCTGCAGCCATACATTACAAAACGAAGAAGACCCGAGACACAACACAATTTACACATACATCCATCACAGCGCTGTGATGGAAGGCAAAAAAACTTATCTCTCCACTGCACTCCCCCCCCCCCCGATGTCAGAGTCAAAGTCAAAGCCCCCGGCGGGCGATGGTGATTATCCCGCGGCCATTAAAGCCACGCCGGGCGATGCAAGGTCGCTCACCGGGTCTTGGTGTTAGAGCCCCGGCGCGCGCTCGCAAAGGACCGCGGCCACTCCAAGCCGCGCGGGGCGACGATGTAAAGCCCCGCTCCAGGTGCTCTTCAACCCCGCAACTCGGGCGGGAGAAGTCGCCGCTGCGGAAGCCCCAAAAAGCGATCTCCCACCAGGGACCCGCGGGCTTCCGGTGTTGCCGTCCGCCAGACCCGCGGTTGTAGCCTCCGAATCTCCGGGGGTCGGGCAGCAGCAGCGATTGTCTCCACCACAGCTCCACCCGCTCCGGACTCGGCCAGCCCCGTGACGGTGAGTAGTCCGCAGCTCCGCAACTGGAGCCCCAGGTCGTTCCTGCTGGAGGCCGCCCCACATTGCCCAGCCCCAACGACAGTGGAGACCCGACAAAGAAAAGGTCGGGTCTCCCGTGCAGGGGAAAGATTTTAAAATTCCCCCCCACCCCCCACACACATACCCCGACAAAAAAATAAATAAAAACTACATAAAAACGAGACAAAAATAATAAAAAGACAGACGGACTGCAGAGGCCGCTGCTGACGAGAGTCGCGCCGCCCACCGAATGAATGGAGGTAGATTAGAGGTGGAAAGGAATAAGGGAAAGATATGGAAGGTACATAAGGAAGATAGAAATGTAGATAGGGAAACAGAGGAGTAAAGAACCATGGGTATAGAAGGTTCAAGACGAGGAGGGAGTGAAGGATCTACTGGGTGTTGGTAGTGGTTGAAAAGTGTGTAACGTGGGAGTAAATCCTCTTTATCTAATATCCTCAAATCCATTCAACATTCTGATAAACTTCTTCTGCACCCTCTGCAAATCTTCCACAACAGGGTGACCAGAACTGCATATACAATTCAGATGAGGCCTACCAAAGTTTTATAAGGCTGTAACATGACTTCCTGATGCTTTTCCTCAATTCCTTGAAAGCATGCCAAAAATACTAAATTCTTCAATTAATGAACGCAAGCATCCCTTATTTATCACTGTATCTACCAGTGAAGACAGTTTCAGGGAGCTATGAACTTAGTCCCTAAAAGCCTTCTGTACATCAATCCTGTTCAAGGTCTTGCCATTAACCCTGTATTTTTCCCTTACATTCGACCACACAAACAGCGGCACCTCACACTTGCCTGGATTAAAACATGGTTGTTTGCACTCTTTCCAATTGTAATGAAGAGCCCTTGACCTGAAATGTTAACTCTATTTTTTCCGACCAGCACTTGGTTTTTCTTTGAAGATCCTATTTTATTGTTCCTCATAAATTGGATAATATTGGCATGGATAAGAACTACATTTGAAATAATTATGTATTAACAATTTTCAGAGCATCACCATGAGGTGTACAAAATATATTGTATAAAAAATAAAAATAAACACTTATGCATTCTTGTCTTTAGGGTGACTGCCAGACTTGAAAAGACCTGTCCAATGTGCAACAGTCCACCCTGAGCTGCTATCATGTCAGCTGACATAGTAATTACTGCTATTCAAGCCTGTCGTCAAAGTCATAAGGGACGCAGCCGTTATAGAGTTGGAGCAAAGACCTCCTACGTAGATGAAACCTTATTTGGTAATTCCAGCAAGGTCCAGAGTTCAATGGACGAATTTGATCCACCATGGGTTTCTGCATCTCCAGCGGCTACTCAACGGCCATTATTGTGGAGCCCAAGTACACAGACAAGGCCAAATGGAGATGTCAGCCAGGTTCCCATCCCTCTCAAGTCTGGAAGAACACCCATAAAAAACAAGTACAGGTAATGTTCGGCAAAATCTGATTAAATTCTGTGTTATAATTGTTGCAGAATTGATGATGTGTGACTGACATAAAAAGAAAATAAGCGTTCACTTGAAAATTGCAAGCATATGCTTTGTGAGTAATCCAATGTACTTTTTTGATCAGAGAGTATTCCAGACCATGGAATGGAGCAATAGAACAGTGAAAGGGTTAATTACCAACTGAATGTAGGTGAGTGGATGGGAGTGTTGGAGACAATAAAACAAGGGTAATGAGAGATTAGTACAAATATATATTTGATGGTCGTCTCAGACTCTAGGTTGAAGGACCTATTTGAATGCTGTATTATTCTATATTCTTGCAAATTGTTGGAGGAAAGAATAAGTATACCATCTATTCCTTTGAAATGCCAACTGGCCTTCTAAACATCAAAACTATTCCCAGATAGATAAGGTGGCAGGTGTTATCTTAGCTGGTAGTTTGGACATAAACATCCAATAGATTCCAGAGCTGGTGGATTGATGTCGAGAAAAATACAGAATTGCAAGTTTAAAATGCAACCTTATAATTATGCTGAAATGCACACAAAAATAAGCTGATACACTCATGTCAGTACTCCTTTCCATGAGAGACACCATCATCTTCATGGATAGCTTGTTCTCCTAATCCCTCACTGCTGCTTCCAGTCATGCACCCATTATGCAAGGAATGTAAATTCAGTCAATTGGTATCATTCATTATTTGGATGTTGTGACTGCCACAGTTGCATAGCTACTAGTCTATACGTGCAGAGACACAGAAAGCTGGAGTAACTCAGCGATACAGGCAGCATCTCTGGAGAGGAATGGGTGACATTTCGGGCCGAGACCCTTCTTCAGACTGATCCATACGATAGTCTATACAAGCAGTTGGTTTGGTTGTGCGCCTTGCAGGAGCATTAAATGTGTGATGGTGAGGTAAAGGATGCAATTATGAGATTGGTTGAATGGGATGCGAGTTGAGCAATAGATACGGTATTAATGCTGTTGATATGTTATGCCATTTGAAGATGGTCACCCACCTGATTAGCAAGCAACAAAAGCTTTTCACCGTACCATGGTAGAATAGAATAGAATAGAATAAAATAGAATAGAATAACGTTTATTGTCATTTGAACCTAAGTTCAAACGAAATTACGTTTCTGCAGTCATATAAACAAGAAAAAAAAACAAGACACACAATTAACACAATTTACATAAACATCCATCACAGTGAATCTCAAGACACCACCTCACTGTGATGGAAGGCAAAGTCTTGTCTCTCCCCTGTTTTTTATTCTCCCAATGTTAAAGTCCCCGGCGGGGGATGGCAAGTCCCGCGGCCGTTAAAGCCGTGCCGGGCGATGTAAGGCCCCGCTCCGGGTCGTTTTTAACCCCGCGATTCGGGCGGGAGAAGTTGCCGTTGCGGGAGCTCCGAAAAGCGGTCTCCCACCAGGGACCCGCGAGCTCCCGATGTTACCGTCCACAGGGCCTGCAGCCGGAGCCTCCGAAGCTCCGAAGTCGGGTCGCAGCCGCGCGCCACCACATCGCTCCGCACTCCGAAGTCGGCCAGCTCCGCGGTGGTGAGTCCGCAGGCACTGCAACTGGAGCCCCAGGTCAATTCCGGTTGGAGGCCGCTCCACGGTGCTAGGCCCCAACGACAACTGAGACCCGACAGGGAAAAGGTCGGGTCCCCGTACAGGGAAGAGATTTAAAAGTTTCCCACGCCCCCTGCCACACCCCCCCACATATACACAGCTAAAAATAATATATAAACTACAACCAAATCATGCACTTAACAGTACAAAAAAAAAACCCATAGACGGACTGCAGAGGCCACTGCCGCGAGGCGCCGCCACTGCACGTGACAATAAACTAAACTAAACCTTGATAAAAAAAAAGACAAAATGCTGGAGTAAATCAACAGGTCAGGAAGCATCTCTAGAGAACATGACTGGTTGATGTTTTGGGTTGGGACCCTTCTTCAGTTCATTCATCTATCTATGTTCTTCAGAGATGCTGCCTGACCCGCTGAGGTACTCCAGCATTTTGTGACTCTTTGGTATAAACTAGCATCTGCAGTTCTTTGTTATTACCCACCATGACAACTTGTGTGAGATTATTAAATTGCACAGAATTGAACTTCGATCAACATACCATTTCTTCCCACAAACTTCTGTGCACATTTCTGATAATGTTTCATCTATGTGGGTGGAAGATCTTTCTTCCCTTTGAGTTCTTTCACCAAAACCTCCAGTACATTGCAAGAATCATTTAGTTTGTTTTTTTCCATTGCATATTCCACTGGTGCGTGAAGTATTTGAACACAGTGCAGTTCCCCTTTTTAAAAGTTTTTTTTTGTCTTCAGGTAGTGTTAAATGTCTGTTCATTGCAACATCATGTTCCCTACTGCAGCAGCAGCCGCCAATAATTGTTACAGAGAGGAGGAAGTTAACGTTAGTATGAATTTAAAGTGATTAAATAATTTAATATAATGTGCTGCCTGCAAACCTCTCAACGTCCATAGATTAATTGAAACACCTATTTTCTGGTATGCACTTTTTAAGTTAAGCTGGTGAGGAAAATGTTCAAATCATTTGGAACAATCTACACATTGGAGTAAAAAGTAATCTTTATTAAGAAGCAAAATCTAGCACTCTTTCTTACCTTATGCTACAGTAACAAATGTATGAACTTTTCCATGAATTAAACGGAAACCTTTATTAAAAAACAAAATCCAGTACTTTTGCCATGTGTAATAGGAACAAATTTATCAACTAAGAAATCTAGTACTCTCTCTTTATGCTGTAGTGATTCATGCATTATGTACAGTGCCCTCCATAATTTTTGGGACAAAGACCCATCATTTATTTATTTGCCTCTGTACTCCACAATTTGAGATTTGTAATAGAAAAAAATCACATGTGGTTAAAGTGCACATTGTCAGATTTTAATAAAGGCCATTTTTATACATTTTGGTCTTACCATGTAGAAATTACAGCAGTGTTTATACATAGTCCCCTGATTTCAGGGCACCATAATGTTTGGGGTACAGCAAAGACATGTAAATGAAAGTAGTCATGTTGCATATCTTTGCATGCAATGACTGCTTGAAGTCTGCGATTTAAGGACATCACCAGTTGCTGAGTGTCTTCTCTTGTGATGTTCTGCCAGGCCTGTATTGCAGCCATCTTTAGCTTGTGCTTGTTTTATAGACAATAGGGGCAGGAGTATGCCATTCGGCCCTTCGAGCCATTCAATGTGATCATGGCTGATCATCCCCAATCAGTACCCCGTTCCAGCCTTCTCCCCATATCCCCTGACTCCGCTATTTTTAAGAGCCCTATCTAGCTCTCTCTTGAAAGCATCCAGAGAACCTGCCTCCACCACTCTCTTGAGGCAGAGAATTCCACAGACTCGCCACTCTCTGAGAAAAAGTGTTTCCTCGTCTCCGTTCCAAATGGCTTACTCCTTATAGGGGCTTGTCCCATTCAGTTTTCTCTTCAGCATATAAAAGGTGCTCAATTGGGTTCAGATCGGGTGATTGACGGCCACTCAAGAATTGACTTTTTTAGCTTTGAAAAACTCCTTTGTTGCTTTAGCAGTATGAAGGCATCATTGTCTTGCTGTAGAATGAACCGCCGGCCAATGTTTTGAGGCATTTGTTTGAACTTGAGCAGGTAGAATGTATCTATACACTTCAGAATTCATTATGCTACTACCATCAGCAGTTGTATCATCAATGAAGATAAGTGAGCCAGTACCTTCAGCAGCCATACATGCCCAGGCCATAACACCCCCACCACCGTGTTTCACAGATGAGGTGGTATGCTTTGGATCTTGGGCAGTTCCTTCTCTCCTCCATGCTTTGCTCTTGCCATCACTTTGATATGTTAATCTTCGTCTCATCTGTGCACAAGACCTTTTCCAGAACTATGGTTGCTCTTTTAAGTACTTCTTGGCAAACCGTAATCTGGACATCCTATTTTTGCGGCTAACCAGCGGTTTGCATCTTACAGTGTGGCCTCTGTATTTCTGTTCATGAAGTCTTCTGCGCACAGTTTTATTGACAAATCCACACCTGACTTCTGAAAAGTGTTTCTGATCTGTCGAACAGGTGTTTGGGGATTTTTCTTTATTCTAGAGAGAATTCTTCTGTGATCAGCTGTGGAGGTCTTCCTTGGCCTCACCTGTGCTCCCTTTCTTCTTAATGATGTTCCAAACAGTTGATTTTGGTAAGCTTAAGGTTTGGCTAATGTCTCCAACAATTTTATTCATGTTTCTCTGTCTCATAATGGCTTCTTTGACTTTCATTGGCACATCTTTGGTCCTCATATTTATAAACAGCAAAGTTTCCAAAGGTGATGGAATGACTGGAGGAAAGACTAGGTACTGAGAGTTCTCTTATAACAGCATTGAGGAGGCTATTAAACACACCTGAGCGATTACAAACTCCTGTGAAGCCATGTGTCCCCAACATTATGGTGCCCTGAAATGTGGGGACTATGTATAAACACAACTGTAATTTCTACATGGTGAAACCAAAATGTATTAAAAATACCCTTTAATAAAATCTGACAATGTGCACTTTAACCACATGTGATTTTTTTCTATTACAAATCTCAAATTGTGGAGTACAGAGGCAAATAAATAAATGAGGGGTCTTTGTCGCAAACATTATGGAGGGCACTGTAGTTCAAATATGGCTCAGTTAAGCAGTTTCAGAAACTGCTGCCTCTTGCCAAAATTTGAGTTCTGTTCAAGAGTGATGTATAATATGATTGTGTGATGTGGCTGTCACAGTAGAACAGCTGCCTGCGTCAATGAACAGTGATTTATGATAATTGTTCAATGTAACCATGATGAACTACATTAATACCGAAAATTACTTTCATTTACAGCAGCAATAGATTGTAATATCTTGATGGCAGTCACATTGAGCCACATTATGTAGTTCATTAATGCAGTATTTGTGTTGCTAATGGTCCTATCAAACCTTTGGATGACCCGAAGGAACAATTTGTCGAACATTCACTTTAATTAGAAATACTGATACTTACTTGATAATACGTGAAGAAATATTGATGGAGAAATTGGCTCAATGTTGCATAATAAATTGGAAAGATACAATAATATATTCCGTCTTAACTGAACCCAAGCACAAGTAGTATGGTGGAGTGCATTAAGAAAAAATCTCATTTAATATTGTCTTCATTTATTTCATTTTTTCTTTATCTAAGATTAAAATCCTGTACACCCAGCTACTGCGATGAGTCCCTTTTTGGGCCAAGACAAGATGATGTAGGCTGGGAGGCACCATGGACTGCAAAGGATGACAAAATAAAGATTCGTCCACTCCTGTGGTCCCCTACACCCCGCAAAATTAGCTCAAGTGTCTTTCGTTCCACCACTAACCAGTTACCATCAGATGGAAGAAATCCAGTGAAACCGCTTCATCCAACCACAAGAAAATCTTCTACTGACTTTATTACTGAATATAAAGATAAAACTGATTACTGGAGGAGGCCAGACAGTAACAATGCCTCTCCCAATGACACTCCAGGTCGAAGAAGATCACAGTCCTTGACTAGAAAGGACAATTCTATGAAGGAGATTGTGAAGAAAGATTCAACACTGAATGCTCCCAGGAACATCAAGCCGTTGCGGGGTAGGCCAATTTCAGCTTCAGCTGCACACTCTGGTTTGCAGCATTGTTTGAGAACAAGATCAGGTAGTCTGTCAGATTCTGCCACAACCAATCGACTCAACACAACAAATTCTGTAAAATTAAATCCACCCTGGAAATATTAAGGCTGTATTTTTGAAAGTTGGAGAAAAAGCAGAACAGATGTTTTCAAACCACTTTTGAGTAGGAAAAGAACTGCACTTTTGGATTCCTGAAGATATAGAAAATATTGTGCTTTGATTATCCATTTTGAATCCAAAGCTAAACAAATTCTCATTTGATGGTAGATTAGGCATTTCTGTGAAAAAGCAGAAGTTACAATGTTGGGTGAGTGATTGTGGTTGTTTTCTTGACTTCGATCCAACACCAGTCTCCAACAGGCTGTTTGCTGTACCACTGGACATATCATTAACTGTGGCGGCAAAGGCAGTGATGTGCCAGAGAAGCTAAAACGGTGATAGAGACCCGTGTTCGATCCTGATTCTGGGTGCTGTCTTTTTCTGAATTTGTACGTTCTTCCCGTGACCCTGTGGGTTTTTTCCGACAACTTATGTCTCCTCCCACACTCCACAGGTTTGTTTGTTAATTGGTTTGGTATAAATGTAAATTGTCCCCAGTTGCGTGTAGGTTAGTGTTAATGTGCGGGGATCACAGGTCGGTACGGACTCGATGGGCCTAAACTACTCTTCTGAATGAAGCAGTCAGCTTTATACAAGGAAAGACTGATATAGCCACTTAATGCCACCAGGGACACAGTGTGCCAAGGGCTGGTTTCTGTGCTGTATCACACTGCAGACACTAAGTCTGGTCTGACTGCAGAGTGATACAGCACAGAAACTGGCCCTTGGCACACTGTGTGCCTGATGGCATTAAGTAGCTATCCATAGTAATCAATTTACCAGCGCTTGTTTCATAGCCTTCTATGTACTGGCAATGTGATGATCAGCCATGATCACATTGAATGGTGGTGCTGGCTCGAAGGGCCGGATGGCCTACTCCTGCACCTATTGTTTATTGTCTATAATGTGATCATCTATGTGTTTGTTAAATATTGTGAGAGTACCTGCATCCAGTAACCACTCAGTGTGTTCCAGATTCCAACCAACCTCTGGGTGAAAAATTTCTTCCTCAGTTCGCTTCAAAGTAGGCAAAAAGAAGGCAAATGGAGTATAATGTGGCAATGTATGTTAATTTGGGAGGAAAGATGATAAAAAATAGATTCTTTAAATAAGGGAAGCTACAGCGTTAAGGGATTTGCAAGTTGGCATTCATGTTATAATGAATAAGATTTAAAAAATGCAGACTTTCATGACAAGGAGGTTGTAGTATAAAAGTAGAGCAGTTTTACGAAGACAATAAAAGGCATTAGTGGGTCCACAACTAGAGTACTGTGAACTCTCGGTCACATCTTGAGTAACGTGAACCATTTAAGTCTTCTTGGTTGCCTTATTTAAGGAACGTTTCATTATAGGAGATAGTTTAGAGGGTTCAGTAGATACTAGGGATAGAAGGCATCGTCACAGAATATGGCAGCACACATTTAAAACTGAGCTGAGCAAGAATTTCTTCTCTTCAAGGGTTTGAGTTCTGCCCCAGAAAGTTGTTAAAGCTGAATCCTTGAAAGTATGTAAAGCTGAGATAGATTTTTAATCATGAGAATCGAGGATTATAAGTAAAGAGCAGGAAATTAGGAGTGGCCTTGAGATAAATTGGATCAGCTGTAGAGGCACCAAATGTGGTGAACAAATGGGTTACTTTATTCAGGCATAATAGGTTCGTTATACATGCACGTTGGTCCTCTTACATAAAGTTGTTGTTACTGCTGCAAGGCTGTTGCCTCGTGGGCTCGAGCTGAGCCCTTGCTGAGGTGGAAGGACACTCACCCCTAGAGAGAAGAGAGCTGGTCGGCTCGAAGTAAGAGAGAGAGAGAGAGGGTTGTCCCGGGGTTCGTTATATATACCAGCACACACCCCTATACCCCGTGACAACTCCCTGCCATTGCCCAGTCACGTGACCCTACCCCCAGACTGCTGAGGGTTAGTGTAGCTAGTGGCCCCACCACCGGGTGCCGCCACACAGCCATGATTTATGGAGAGTTGGCTTTTTCAATTATTTAATCTCTTTGCATCATTCTTAAATATCTCTAATGAGAGATAGAAAACCATTTTAAAAGCCTTACATGAGCGTCGTCAAACAACATTGAGACAATCGGGATCTTTCTGGAGCAATGTTTCAGAATACTTTGTTTGAATCCTACTTATTGCTTGGAACCTGATCTACCTTTCGCTGTGGGTTTTCTAGCCCTCTGCAACTCAAAAAAGAACATGTGGGTGGACACCATGAATATCGAGCCAATGGCAGTGGACTGGATCTGAAATATTTGGCGTTCTTGCTTTTGTGACTGCTTGAGTCAAAGAACATGCATGGCCTGTCCAGAATGTTAGCATAGAAAATAAGAACATACTGGCTCTGCCCATATGATGGATTTTCTTCATGTGGCCCGCCCCATAACCTTGCAGCTAGCTCCAGGCTGCAAGTTGTGCACTAAATGCTGTAAAGCAATCATACCATGTGGGATGGGACCTGTCAGGTTGGGATTGGCCTCAATAAAAGGGGAGGCAAGGAATCATTTGCTTGATTTAGTGGAGTGTACTAGTTTATGGTTTGGCTTTTTCCAGAGGTTCTCCTGCTGATTACCAAAGTATCAACCCTCAATGCAAAACAGAGCCCATAATTAAGACTGGCTCTTCAATGTAATATCGAAGGAAACATATATTCAGTGGTGACAAATTTTGTAAAAGGCATTAAAACCAAGATCCACCTGTCATTTTGTACAAATCTAAACAGTGGCATTTAGGATCACTCGAAGATGTGCATATTCCAAGTTTTTATGTCTCATGCGTGAGGTCAATATTTGCCACATTGCCAATGGTCTGAGCTCTGTAGGAGTGGTCAAGGTTGTAGGTAACGTGTAGTGATCATCTTTACTCTCAATTGGCCGATCGTATAGGCAGGTTTTTGATCTTGTTATTGGGTTTTGTCCAGGTTAACTAATAGGGTTATCAGCAATTTATAACGTTCATCCCTTCAATAGCGTTATTTGCTCACTGAAGCCGAAGATTATCAATTCCTAAAAGGGTAGTGCCTAATTTTGTGAGTATAGTTATGATTTCTTATCATTTACCTTTCATCATTTCATGTGGTTAAGTTGTTGACTCGACTGACAATTAAGGTTGGCAAGTTTTGATGGGCCATAACCAATTATTATTATTTTCTGTACCTAGTTATGTTTGAAAGCATTTCTGTATATCCTCCTTACTGAGGGAACATTTTGATGTTCCTTAGAGCTCCCATTATTTGGTGTGCAAGCCTTTTTTAATCTCTTTGGTACATCTCTCGGGCCTGTATGTATGTGGCCTTTTTTGCATATTTCCTGAGTGTGGTTTTATTTTTATGTGGGTAATTAATTTTCTTATTCAGGTTTGAGGTATTTTTAGGTCAATTTCCTTCAGACTTCTTTCTGTAGTCTTCAGTAATACACTCTGGTTATACTCTCGACCAAGCCAAGTCTCAATGTCACTTTTATTGTTTTAGCAGTTGGCCAGCTTGTCTTAGGACATCATATAGATCTCTGCTCTTAGGGTCTCCCACTGGCAGTATAGCTTTTGGTCTCGATCTCAGTGGAGAAATGCTATTATCATTCGTCTCTGTTGTTTCCTCGATTTCCTCTCTTCTCTCTGTCTCTCCTTCAGGTTCAAGGACTATTGACGCCAGTGACTTCTAGATTTCCCTTTTTCTGTCAGAGATCTGTTTACTTGTCTTTGATGTTAAGCTCTTTGAAATATTTGAGTTTGTATTTCAGTGGCCTTCACATTTCTTTTCAAGGTCCATTAGTAATGTCACTTCCTTGGACCAAATGGATTTCTTCCCCAGTTGCCCCTTCAGGTGTTCCAAAATTACTTTTTATTTTGAGCTCAGCATGCCTCTGTCTTTCTTGCTGGCCCAGTCTGCTTTTGCGAGCAAAAGTTTCCTTGCATACCTTGTAGGTGAAATTATTTATGTTCTTTTTATATTTTGGTCCTTTGCAACTGGAATAATGACATGGAATTGAATGAACCGTATCAATCTTATATTTGCTGCAAGTTGCTTTTATTGTCCGGATTTTATGGTTTACCTTTAGTTGTTTTTGGTAAACACCAAATCTTGCATAGGTCACTCCACATCCCTCACATTGTATGGCATTGCAAGAGTCCGAACCACCACTTCTGTCTTTGTTTTGTCTGATCTCTTTGGGAGGATTGGAATACTCTCAGTGTATGAATACTCCCCACCTGAGAGTTATTCCCTTATTTTTATCCTCCCCTTCTCCCAATTTGGAATATTTCAAATTCCATATGGTAACGGTCTGGATCTCCTTACCCTCTGAGTGTTTGAGATTTCTGCCCAGTTTCCATATCAAAATAAACATATAAAGAGTGGCTAATTTTTGAGTGACATATACCTCAATATCATTTTGTGGAGCCTTATTACATGTATTTTTTGCCAATATTTTGTTGATTAAAAGACATTTTGGGAGGGTGGGACAATGGAAAAATTCAAGTTCAAAGGTAAATTATAACTAGCTTTTAAGTTTTATTCAGATGTTTGCAGCCAATCTGTACTTTTTAGAATTTGTCTTTAACACCTATGAAAATATAATTTGTAATTGTGGGTTTTTCCTATTTGTTTATTTTAATCAAATGAAATTATGATAAAACATTTGTACCAATAATATCATGCAAACATTTAAGAATTTATACTGCTCAAATCATTGTCAGAAATTATCTTGTAACAACATTATTAAACCCAATAAATTGAGCCATTTTGTGGGTTATTGTTGTTTTTTTGTGTACAATATATTAATTATTGTCCTAGTTGGAAACCAAAAATTCTTTGCATACAGTGAATGTTTTTTATTAGTTCGTTAAAAGTATTTAAAAAAATAGATCATTTGGTCCCTTATATCAGCTCCATTATTTAACAATATCACCGCAGCCTTGCTGTTCAATACTAACTCCATGTCTCTTGATTCCATTAAAATCCATCTATAATTACAGCATTATTTGCTGGCATAGGAATGTAGCTCTGCCCATGAGCTGTGGGACATCACATTGAGGTTTGGTATGAGGTTGGAAACCTCACTCAGACTGGGTCTTTGTCCAATAGATTGGAGATGAGTTCATTAACAAAAGAAAAAAGAAGCTTCAGAGAAAAACACAATTATGTTTAGTGAAACTTGAAATGGCTGAAGGCCAGCATTGGCCCAGCTCTTTTACGTGAAGATAATATAAATTGCAATTTTGAATGGTTAATTTAATCATTTTATTTCTCACAACTGATGCAATCCTTTTAGAATTTGCAACATTTTTAATAACATTGCTGTTTAAAAACTGGTACGTGATTGTCTGAGAAAATATTAGCCTTATCTTCAACTCATCTCTGCAGTGGTGAAGAGGACAGAGGTAGGGACATTGAATGACATTGCTGACCAAAGAAGATTATATTTCAGGAGACTAAAGAGACTGGTATCAGACACAAAAAGCAAAATGCTGGAAGAACATAGTGGACTGACAAGCACCATCTCTGGAAGCAAAATTTGTAGTCCTGATGCAGGTCCTGACCAGAAACTTCGACTTACAATTTAAAACTCTACAGATGCTGCTTGACCTGCTGAGTTCTTTGGGCATCCTGTATACAAGTATATTTCAGTGTGAAGAAGGGTCTCAACCCGAAACGTCACCCGTTCCTTCTCTCCAGAGATGCTGCCTGTCCTGCTGAGTTACTCCAGCATTTAGTGTCTACCTTTATAATTTCAACCCGTTTTGTGTTATACACACACACACACACAGTATATTAAGTTAAAAGTTTATTTTAATTTTTGGAAGATGTTATTTGCTGTTATGTGCAAATAGTATTAATGAAGAAAACATTTAAATGATTTGCAACTAATCTTGGGAGGATGGTTGTTACATTTATTTTTTTCAACCTGTCTTCAGATCGTCTTGATTTTATTTTCTTCTCCCTTTTCCCTTTTTCTTTTTCTTCCTGAAAGATTTGATCAATTGACGGACTTTGAAACCTTTCCAAAAAGACTGGATGGTAACAGCTGCTCTTCCCATGAGGTATATTTGCTCCTCTCTGATCCTCTTTTCCTCTGCCCTTCTCTTTCTGTCTTCTACAACCTGAACATATTCCGATTCAATTGCTTCAATCTTGCTTTCTAACTCAAAGAGCAGAATGCCTTCATCTTTGTGGATTTTAACGAGCTGTTCATATTCCTCCTGGTAGAACACAACAATGTTAATGTATTTCATAACCTATTTCTGGCAGTTATTACTCAGTCCATTTTACTTAAATACCACAATTATTGTACAAATAGAGACAAGAACATTTCTAAACAAAACAAAATACCTGTTTTTCTTTTATGTCAGCATCATACTTCTGGATCCAGTTTTCAATCTCTGTTTCAGTTTTGTACTTGCGCTGAAACAAGTCATAAAGATGTGATATCAGATTCTGGCAACAATAAAATTGCTACACAACAGGAGGGTTTGTTATTATTAAATCCAGAATTTCATTACAAGCTATTACCAGCAATTAACATTGAAAAGTTATGTCCTGAATTAACTGGAAAGTCCCAACTGGACAGGGAGTAATTTTTACAAAACATGGTTGATTTGTCTCTGGCCAACAGAAATATACATTTTGACAAGAAATGCCACATTTATTTTTGTGTAACTTAATGAATAGTGAAAATTGGAATATATGCCATTTATTACTAGAACATGGTAATGTACCCTTCTTAATGCATGTTCGGTTGATCTATGTTCTGTTATTGAGTTGTTCAATTGGGTTCGGAGCTGAGCTATTTCTTCCTGTAACTTGACTATTCTTCCTTCTGAATCTTTCTGGTCACCTTGCTGCTGTTTTTCTGAATCTTGCTTAATTTGACGAATGGAATCTTCTGAAAATAAGTCAAGTTGAAGCAGGTTGTTTTTGAGCTTTCGAATGATCTCATTCTTCTTCAACATCTAATAATGGAATATAACATTTGATGTCAAAGATACTTACATATTTTATCATAATATACAATTTGTTTAAATATACCACATTCATCAAGGAGGCTACTTGTACAGTATAATCATGCTAACTGATGTTTTAGTTCTCCAATTTCTCTCTGATTAAGTGCACCAGTTTTCATAATTAACTATAGTGTTGGCAAATGCAAATTCAACTGTAGCAGTAAGACTTGAAGATTTAATCAATGGCTTAAAA
This sequence comes from Malacoraja senta, assembly GCA_038087875.1. NCBI lineage: Eukaryota > Metazoa > Chordata > Chondrichthyes > Rajiformes > Rajidae > Malacoraja > Malacoraja senta. Next base: position 26,115,782 of record CM075980.1, read on the forward strand.
AAAATCTTAAACCTTGTTTATTTCTTGCTCAAACTGCTAAAGTTGAAATAATTCTTATAAAAATGGTGCCTTAAATGGAGTGGATTTAGGATGCTTTGCTTACTTGTTTTTTCTCCTGTTATTACAAGTAAGAAGATAACCACTTGTATTTCCTGAAACTGAACATAGGTAGCGACTCAAGAGGTCAACGTAGATTTAAAGTGTGCATGCGTAAATGCCAAAAAGTCATAAACATTGGTGAACTGCATGCACTATCAGCTACATGGAATTATGATAATGTGGCAATAACAGGAGATGTGATTCAAATAAATAGGGGCATGTGTTATGAGAGCAGCAGGTGAGTTTAAATTGGACAGTTCTTTCAAAGAGATAAATCATAATGAATGAATATAAATCTGCTGTATAACAAACTGTATTACAGCCATACCTTTGAGTTTATTTCATAAAGTTCTGAACAAATGGGGATAACGAAAATTAACCCAACAGCCATTTTATTGAATACAACATATAAAGAATTTATGTTTATGTAAAGTAGGGCTGCTTATGGTAACAAAATCAATACTTTTGGGGGAAACAGCGAATGCGATTTGGAGCAAAATTGCTAAACTCTCTTTAGTTGCAGCACTGTATAGTTAAACAGTATTTAGTTCCTACCAAGTTCTGCTATATTCATAGACGTACCTAAAAATGGGTTGTGGAACTGTTAATTGTCCAGATGGATATTCGGTTAAAATGCCTGTTGCTTTGATCTGTTTATGTTTGGAATTCTATCCAACAAATGATTATATGGTTGATTTTATTTTTAAAGGAATTTAAAAAAAAAATATCATAGTATAAAATTGGATTTAATTTGCAAGTTAATAACCATATAACCATTACAGCACGGAAACAGGCCATCTCGGCCCTTCAAGTCCGTGCCGAACATTTTTTTTTTTTTTTAAAATAAATACTTCCCCCTAGTCCCATCTACCTGCACTCAGACCATAACCCTCCATTCCTTTCCCGTCCATATACCCATCCAATCTATTTTTAAAGGATAAAATCGAACCAGCCTCCACCACTTCCACTGGAAGCTCATTCCACACAGCTACCACTCTCTGAGTAAAGAAGTTCCCCCTAATGTTACCCCTAAACTTCTGTCCCTTAATTCTCAAGTCATGTCCCCTTGTTTGAATCTTCCCTACTCTCAATGGAAAAAGCTTATCCACGTCAACTCTGTCTAACCCGCTCATAATTTTAAAGACCTCTATCAAGTCCCCTCTTAACCTTCTGCGCTCCAAAGAATAAAGACCTAACTTGTTCAACCTTTTTCTGTAACTTAGTTGCTGAAACCCAGGCAACATTCTAGTAAATCTCCTCTGTACTCTCTCTATTTTGTTGACATCCTTCCTATAATTAGGCGACCAAAATTGTACTCCATACTCCAGAATTGGCCTCACCAATGCCTTGTACAATTTTAACATTACATCCCAACTTGTATATTCAATGCTCTGATTTATAAAGGCCAACACCCCAAAAGCTTTCTTTACCACCCTATCTACATGAGATTCCACCTTCAGGGAACTATGCAGTTATTCCTAGATCCCTCTGTTCAACTGCATTCCTCAATTCTCTACTCAATAAAGGACTGAACATCTGATGTTGTTGATGGTGATCATTTTTATGTAGTTTTTTATTATTTTTTTGTCGGGGTATGTGTGTGGGGGGGTAAACTTTAAAATCTTTCCCCTGCACGGGAGACCCGACCTTTTCTTTGTCGGGTTTCCGTTGTCATTGGGGCTGGGCAACGTGGAGCGGCCTCCAGCAGGAACGACCTGGGGCTCCAGTTGTGGAGCTGCGGACTACTCACCGTCACGGGGCTGGCCGAGTCCGGAGCGGGTGGAGCTGTGGTGGAGCGCTGCTGCTACCCGACCCCCGGAGATTCGGAGGCTCGGAGGCTACAACCGCGGGTCTGGCGGACGGCAACACCGGAAGCCCGCGGGTCCCCTGGTGGGACACCGCTTTTCGGGGCTTCCGCAGCGGCGACTTCTCCCGCCCGAGTTGCGGGGTTGAAAAGCACCTGGAGCGGGGCTTTATCCCCCCGCGCGGCTTGGAATGCCGGACTTTGCGAGCGCACGCCGGGGCTCTAACACCAAGACCCGTTGCGCGACCCTTGCATTAACCGGCGTGGCTTTAATGGCCGCGGGATAATCACCATCGCCCGCCGGGGGCTTTGACTTTGACATCGGGGGGGGGGGGGGGGGGAGTGCAGTGGAAAGATACGTTTTTTTGCCTTCCATCACAGCGCTGTGATGGATGTATGTGTAAATTGTGTTGTGTCTCGGGTCTTTTTTCGTTTTGTAATGTATGGCTGCAGAAACGACATTTTGTTTGGACCTCAAGGGGTCCAAATGACAAATTTGTCCAAAAGACGAATAAAAAAATTGTATTGTTATGTGAAATTATAATAACTGCAGGAAATATTCACACAATACAGCAAACCTGTTCTGTTCAATGCAAATATGTTCTGTTAAACCATTGCTTTACTACAGCTTGTCTGTGTGCTGCATTGAATGAGACAGTATCAAACAAGTGTGTATGGATCAGAAGCAGTTACAGTTAAGTGGTTGAAACCATTACAAAGTAAATGATGCATCAGGATATGAATACCTTGAATTCTATTTTTATTTTGAAATAAATGCAAATTTATAAGAATGCTTATGTAAATGTGCCTTAATGTAATGAAATGCCTGCAGAAGAAGGCACAATTGGGATCAGTTATTTTTTCTCAAATAAGACATGAATATGTGTCATTAAGTTGTTTAGTGAAAAAGCTTGCTTCACTGAAGCTTTTTAAATAATAAATCCAGTATTGGGAAGAGGAGTGGATGGGGGGAGGAATGAGAGGGAGAGGGTGCTTGAGGAAAATGTTACATGAGCCACAAAACAATGCCCCATTCTTTAACTAGATTTGACATTTTATGACATCTGTCAAATTGTGTTGACATGTATTTATTTAATTGCAGTTAGTTTTTCACTACCAGTCGATAGCTATTTGTGGGATTACACTCAAACAGTAGGAAAGGGCAAGTGAGTTTCCTTTAAATGAAAGATCTGTCAAAATATGACAGTATACATTTGTTGTATACTAACGATGCACAATTATTTTGATAAAGATTGCATCACACAGTTGATGTGTACCATGGAATAGAGTCTTACAAAGTAAACCAAGCCATGTTGTCTATATCAAATTTAACTCACCTTGTTACACTAATAGTAAAATTGCTTAATATATTAGTGTTATGCATTTGTGGTTTGTTGTATCAATTTTGCACTACAAATACAATTAAAAGTAAGTCAATTACTCTTAAGAAAGGCAATAAGACCACTTAAGGGAATGGCTGAAATCACTGTACAGATCAAAACTGTAACACAAACTACAGGATATTGCACTTTGTCTTATCACATTTAATTGACCACTCCCATTCGTCATCAATACAGCCCAGAAGATCACCAGCACACACCTGCCTGCCCTGGAAGAGATCTATAGCTCTCGTTGCCTGTGGAATGCATCACGCACACTAAAGGGCTCATCTCATCCCGCACATCACTTGTTTGCCCTTCTGCCCTCAGGAAAGAGTTACAGGTCCATCAAATCACACACCACAAGATTAACAAACAGTTTCTACCCCAAGGCCATCACCACTCTGAACTCTGTACTGAACACATGCCCCCCATTGCCAATATTTTGTACTGGCGCAACACTAAACTGGAATATTGCACATTCTGACTTGATGACATTTTTCTTGCCGTTTTTGTTGTTTCCATTGTCGTTATTATTTAACTGTTACGTTGGAGCTCCGCTCGGGCAGTGCGCCTGAAATTTTGTTGTATGTATTTACAATGACAATAAAGGGTATTATTAGTATAGGAATATTTAATTAAGAAAGGGGATAGACCTTCAATATCTGCAAACCAAGCCTCAACAATACTCTGCTTAATGCCATTTATCTTCATAACTATTGGGCAAGAATAATGAAATGCAGTACAAACAGCAGCATTTTAACTTTAGTGTGTAATGCAGTTTGTAAAACATCTATTTACACACGTTCAGGAATCTACATTTTAGCAAAGAGATATCAAATTGAAGTGGGTTATTGACTTTTGCTAAGTATATTCAGGACGGGCCCTAAATTTGATATTATAATTTGTTTTAATTTCCGGTGTATAAATATTGCATGCATTTCACAATCTAAATTTAGTGAAGCTGGTGAATTGTACATGGTCTCTTGTAAATAATGCCCTGTTTGAAGAGGTAAATCGAGATACCATATCAATAATCCGTGTTGGGATTACCTCATTTTCTTTATCTTTGATGGCTGCTGCCAGTTCTGCCTCCAAAGTGGCGGTGATTACTATGTTTTGTTTATCTTGCAATATGATGTTTTCCACAAACTCAGACTTGTCTTTTTCTTCCATGGGTGATATCAAAAGTCTCCCAAACACAAAGTTTCTCAACTTCTTTAGTGCCAGAATGAGACCCATGCAGAGAGGTTTTCGGGCTCTACATTCCGTTTGGATTATTTGACATGCTGAGGGATTCCCTTCAAAGAGCCGGATGATGTTTTTAACTGAGCTACCAAGGGCCTGCTGAAGGAGTGTGAAGTTGTTATATATCTCTGCTTTGGTTTTTACTTTGTGCATGCCACTTTGATCTTCCTCAGGATGCTCAGTCTCAATCAATTTAGTTACAGTATAATAAAAATGTTGCTCTAGTCTAACATGCTCCCTTATAGCACATGTCAACTCTAAACCAAGAGCAACACTGAACCTACTGAGGTTGTAGGATATATGGGGAAGCAAAGTAACTTTTTCCAACTTGTCAATGGTCTTTTCGATTACTGAAATAATCCTTTCCGCTTCAATTGATGCAAGCTTTCTTCTTACTGGTTCCAAGATTTGCAGAACATCCACTTTGGGGCTCACCCTTTTCATCGTTAGATTATCATCATTTCTGGCTATGTTAGTCTCAGCAGTTATGGCTTCTATCTGATTCTTTTGTTCTATGGCTTCAGTTGCCATTGCTTCTTTCTTCAGGAGATGTTCCTTTTGATATATTTAAATCTTCAGTGAGCTATATTGCTGAAACAAAAACAAACATTTAAAAACTAAAGCAGTATTCTTATTAAAGTCTTTCCTTGGAACTATTGATAACCAAAGTAAAGAATTAGAGTGAAGATAGACACAAATGCTGGAATAACTCAGCAGCATCTCTGGAGAGAAGGAATGAGTGACATTTTAGGGCGAGACCCTTCTTCAGAATTAGTGTTCAACGATAATATTGCACTTTGCTACAACTTTACTACAACAGTCAAAAAGTTACATCCAACCCTTCATGGGTTATCTCGTACAACAAAGTAACAGCAAATTAAAATGTTTTTTTAAAGAAAGGAGTTTAAACAACATCACTTAATTTTATTTTCAGACTGCAGATGCTAATAGTTGAGGCTTGTTGGATCCAAACAGGAGAGTTTGGTTCACAACCCTGTCCATCATTCCTACCGCCAATACTGCCAGCACCATTACTAATGTAAAGATCTGAGTCTTGGTGGCTGGCTGAATAAAAACCAATTGGACTGAAGCTTTGGCTAAGGATGTCTATCCCTGTGGTCTGACAGCATTTCCCTCTTTGGTAGCTTTTCCATGCTTCCTTCCCAACTGGCTACGGACCCAGCTATTGTTTCTACACCTGCCCATTTATTATCTCCTTTTGCCTTGTACAGTCATTGTTTCTGTCATTTAATCATATATACTCAATCTAACAGAGCTTCTGTTTTCTCCTTTCAGACCCATTTTGCCCCTCTATTTGTTCAACCAACATCTTCCAGTTCTGAAAAGTCAACTACTCAAAATGTTTACTTTCTTCATTCCACACAACAAATCCTGCCTGGCTTGTTGAATGTTTTCAGATTTGTTTTTACTTCAGATTTCATAACTTGCAGTTTTTTAATTATTACATTTCCTTGTTAGCTTTAGCATTTGATGTATGGGAAGGAACTGCAGATACTGGTTTACACCAAAGATAGACACAAATGCTTGAGTAACTCAGCGGGACAGGCAGCATCTCTGGAGAGAAGGAATGGGTGGTGTTTCGGGTCGAGACCCGTTCCTCAGACTCTTCGGGTCTCAAACCCGAAACGTCACCTGGTCCTTTTCTCCAGAGATACCGTTACTCCAGAATTTTGTGTCTATTTGTACTTGATGTGTTTTCTCCTTAATAACCTAATCTTATTTGCATTTGGTGACAAAAGCATTTATATAGTGCGATTACAACCACAAGATGCATCAAACACTTTGCAGCAGTAATTACTTAGAAACGAAGGAAACACAAACCACAGCATTTTGGCCCTAGATTTTCAAAATGTCACCACTGGAGGTTGTGCTTTCAGCAATCAAGCACCATAATTCCATCTTGAAAGTCACTCTGTAAACCTTGCATTTTTTTTAAAACTTCTATGATTCACGGTCAAATTCTGTCTCTGAATCACACTGAAACAATGATACCAAATTAAAGACACTAAATTAATGTAAATTGTTATTTAAATAGAACATACTCCTGCAGAAGTAATAACATCCTCCATAAGTTAATAAGTACACCATAAAGGAAAACGTTAGAGGAGATACATGGAACTGCAGATGCTGGTTTGCAAAACTCAGTGGTTCAGGCAGCATCTCTGAAGAAGATGGATAGGTGACGTCTTGTGACGGGACCCTTCACAATTAAAAAAATAAGTAGGGTTGCTCAGGAAGTTATGATATGACAGAGAATACATGGAAACAAATTACTTCTGACTGTAAAGTACGGAATTTGGAAAACGACAGTGTCAAGGTTCTGTGTGGAATTTTGGGGTTTACTGCATTTCCAAGACTTTCCAGTTTAGCTTCTTTCTTGGTTGTTGACATCTCAATGGAACAACCGATTGTTCTTTTAAAATACAATAACTACGCTAAGATACATTCCGCATACACCTTACTTCCACAATTAACACTGCGATAATGATCTGAACATTTTGGAGGTAGATATTATCTAGAACAATGCCTCCATATTTTGAAAGACTACAGTGGGTTCTTCTATGGGAACTCGCCAAACTGGCGGTTCTCTCTGTGCTCCACTCAACCTGTGTTCAGGGGGTGGGAGATTGCAACCTTCACGTGGTCCGCCCTGTTTCGACAAATGCAATCAACCCGGCGCGCACAATCAAATAAGATCAAATAGAACAAGTTGTCCGACAACTTTAGGCTGTGCACGCCATACGCAAGAAGAAGAAGACCTGTGTTCAGGACCCTTTGGTGCGACTGGAACCATAGTCATTAGACTTAGTAGCGCACGTTAACTGAGCTCTGACTCTCACAGATCTCGTATTTCGTCAGCTCCCCGATCCGAGGTACACAAATAGTATGGAAACAGACCCTTCGGCCCGCAGAGTCCATATCGACCACCTAACCCGTTTACACTAGATCTATGTTATCCAAAGATAAAGTGTTGGAGTAACTCGGAGGGCCAGGCAGAATCTCGCCAATCCATGTTCTCCGCAAATTCTGTCTAGCCCACTGAGTTGCTCCAACACTTATTATTTTGTAAACCAGCATCTGCAGTTCCTTGCTTTATGTTATCCCACTTCCTCATCCACTCCATAGGGGTGGGAGATTGCAACATTCACGTGGTCCATCCTGTTTCGACTAATGCAATCAACCCGACCTGCACAAACAAATAGATCAAATAGGGAGGTTGCACGGCAGTCGAGGTCACGACCCGTGGCCCGTATTGTTGGAGTACAAGCGGTGAACTTCAGGTATGCACTTACTATGGCTGCCAGTACAGCGGGCCCGTCTTCTGTCCCAGCATCCGTACTCCACGCTGACTGGTTCCACACCCGCAGATTCCTTGCCGTCTGTCCCCGCAGCCGGGGGGGTACCGGTGCAGGGTGGTCAGTGACTTTGGGTGGGCGGAGGGACGAGACTGTCCCCAACTCTGCTGCAGCTGACGGGGACGTTGCCGGGTTTTCGTCCCCGTGTGTCCACAGTATGGCTGCACATGGGGAGACGGGGTGGAGGGCGGCCGTGGCCGGACAGCGCTGACCCCGGCGGGAGAGTGGGGGCTGTCCCGAAAGATGCGCTCCTCCGGCCGCTTAAGGGTCTTGGTGCTCGGGATATTGGAGCATTTGGTTCAGAGCACTCAGTCACCCTCCAGCCCCGGGCTGTCGTGGGCCGAGACTTGCTCTCAATCCACTGGCACGCTGCTCTTTCGCAAGTCAGTGAGCAGTAGTGATTTTGGCGGTTTTCACTCCCGGTTACCCCTATTTCCACAATTTTTTACAGCGCAAAAATTGACCATGTTGGCGGTTTTTAACAGGTAAGAACATATGTGTTGCGTGTGTTACTAGTGTATGCCGGAAGCTGCCGTACTCCAGAAGGATTGAGCTACTCCGTGCGTCACGCCCTTTGACCAGATGACCTTATGTGCAACCACCCTATAGAACAAGTTGACCTACAACTTTAGGCTGTGCACGCCATACGCAAGAAGAAGAAGATACACTCCATATAAGTTAAGGGCCATATTACAGAGGTCAATTAACTTTAAAACCCGCGTAAAAAGAACGGCAAATGCTGGTTTACGCCGAAGATAGACACAAGAAGCGGAACAGACAGCATCTCTGGAGAAAAGGAAGAGGTGACGTTTCTGGTCGAGACACTTCTTCAGGTTTCTCCACTGAGTTACCCCAGCTTCGTGTGTCTATCTTCGGTCACAGGGAGAACGCGCGAACTCCACACAGACAGTACCCGAGGCCAGGATCGAACGGGTCTGGCGCTGTGAGGCAGCGGCTCCACCGACTGCGATGGCAGATCGGCCGCTCGTTCCCTCCACCCCTGCTGTTCAAGCTGGCGACAGACCCTCCTCCCCGTCCTCCGCGTCCGGCTCCGGGCACCTTACTCTCTGCTGCCCGGGAAAGGAGCAGGAGGCTCGAGATCCGACTTTAATCTGACCCTTCACATGGCTTCGACCGCTCTTTGTCGCACGTCCATCGCCCTCACTGCTTCTGTGTTTCTCGCCGCGCTTATCCCGTTGCCAAGATACCCACGACCTTTCCCCTCTGACCCCATGACCTCCCGCATCGGCGTTCCGGCCGAAGATTCCGGTCGCGCGTTCGGGTCGGGGAAGCGCGCCGAGAACAAACTTGATGGCGGCTGTCCTTTGATTGACGTCTCCTCCGCCAAAGGCTGGCTCGGCCGGCAGCCACTCTGGACCAATCAGCAGCCAAGAGGGCGGGGATGTCCCGCCCCCGGCGTGAGGTTAGGTTGAGCGGTGCGCGGCTGTGAGGAGATTGCGACGAGCCGGCGATGGCGCTGCCTGTCGACGACGACGACGTCCCTTTAATCCTGACAGACGACAACACGGGGCTGAGCGCAGACACCAACAGAGACGATATCCCCAACGAAAGTAGGAATCGTGATCTCGGTTACATTTTTTAAGTCAGAGCGGTAACTTTTAAGCGGCGCAACTTTGGTGGCCCCGAGCAGACGGTGCTCCTTGAGCTGTGCGGGGAAGCCGATGTCTGTTTACATCTCACTCACAGCAGTTGTGTGAGCGCCCAGAGACGCTGCTCACTGTGATCCCACTCCCTCCCCCGTAATAGGGCGAAAACTTGCAGCGATCTGCATTAGCGGACTGGGTTGGCTCATTAAAAACAGCATCTGGTCAGCCAGCATCTGTGGAGAGATGAGAAGGTTAATTATTCGGGTCCCTGACGCCCGGCGGATCTGACGATGGCAGTGAGTTGAAGATGTACTTTATGAAACCCAAAGCGATCTCTGGGACCCTCACTATGCACCTATATTAGGGACCTATGTAGCTCATCGACCCTGGGAAAGAATTGTTCAGCTAAATCATGAAAGCGTGCAACAACATGTATGTGTAGTCTTCTTCTTGCGTATGGCGTGCACAACCTAAAGTTGCAGGTCAACTTGTTCTATTTGATCTATTTGTTTGTGTACGTCGGGTTAATTACAATAGTCGAAACAGGGTGGACCACGTGAAGGTTGCAATCTCCCACCGTGTAGTGTAAAGATACGAGGTAATAAACTTAAGTAGAAAACAGAGACGAGTATTTTTTTTAATGGGTAGAGTTTTGGGATAAATTTATGTTTCAGGATGCCCTTGTGCAGCAGCAGGCAATTAGGAAAGTAAATGGTATTGTGGTCTTTATTGTAAGTGGTTGTGAATACAAAATTAAAGATGTCTTTCATCAATTAGATATGACCAGGGCTCTCGCTTAACTTTTTTTCCCTGTTGCCAGCCGGGCAACCTTGGTAGCTTTTTAGGTTGCCAACTGACAGTTTAGGTGGTCATTTAAGATTGCTTGCATGACGCGTGCGATAATGTGCTCGGACGAAGTGCGTAGTTACCAGTCGGAATTATACTCAATGAAGCATTCACATATTATTTCTGCTTCAAATTAAGTCACAAACTAAACATATTCACCAATCAAGACATGATATATCCCACAATGACATGCAGCAAAATTATAAGACAGTATCTCAACTCTTTTTACACATTGCAATTTCTATTAGTTCTTTCCACTTCCAAACAACAATGTGGTTGGATTATTCAGCATATGATCAACCTGTGTCAATAAATCCTGGACCATGGTAACATATATGCTTAACCATGCACACTACAGATTGATTGATTGATTGATTGATTGATTGATGCAAGCAAGTTTTCTGTGAAGGACCGAAAATTACCATAACATGGCCATAGCATGGGTCGTTATTGCTATTGGTACAGAAACACTCTCGTTTCCCACATAATTTATCCACACCAAAATATACAGGTTGCAAGGACATTTCTACAGGCATTTTATGATAATAGCTGTTAAAACCAACTATACCCATCTGACAGGTTAAACATTACACTAGCTGACAAGAGATGGCCAAAGGACATAACTGCAGCAAATGTTCTTTTGGTAATATATTTAAAGGTGTCAAGACGCCACATTACCGGACATTCAGATTAAATGTACGTGTTGTGAACAGCAATGAAGATACCCAGTTTGTAAGCACCAGATTTAAAAAAAAATATTGATAAACGCTGTTTCCATCATTCCCACTTCAGAATTAACGTTAAAATTTCAACTGAAATATCTCCTGACCAAATTTGTGATGTATATGATCGACTGTAGAAGTAAAAACTGGATAAATCCAACGTATAGTTGTGAATGTTGCTCATTAAATAACTACAGTACTGATACTCCATATTAAGAGCATTGATTTGCCGTTAAAATGAATTCTGTAATAACGTGTCAACGGCAGCAGTGACAATCGAACACTGCGGTTTTAATGTTTCACGTGTTCACAATTTAATTAATCGATCTTTATGGATTAAAACAAATAATAACATTGGGAATTTAAACACATTTGATTGCATTCCGTTATCAAACATAGTCAATGTTCGCTCTGAAGACATTTCCAGCACAATAGGGTCAGGGAGGGGGGTGTGTGTGAATCGGTGCGGGATGGATAGATGGCGGGGGTGGGTGGGGGGGGGGGGGTTAGAAGGCAGTCGGTGCAGAATGGATGGATTGAGGCAGGTGAAGTAGTACGTGTTGGTTGGAGTAGGTAAAATTGTGAGGGGAGAGCACGGGGGATGTTAGTGGTGTTGAATGGGGGGGATTCAGTACAGGATGGATGGGGGTAGACAAAAGTGCTGGAGAAACTCAGCGGGTGAGGCAACATCTATGGAGCGAAGGAAATAGGCAACATTTTGGGTCGAGACCTTTCTTCAGACAGTTCCCCCCATTCTTCTTGAATGGGAGGATCAGTACAGGATGGATGGGGGGGGGGAGGTCAGCGCAGGATGAATGGGGGGGGGTCAGTACAGTGTGGATCGGAGGGTCTGCAGGTTGAATGGGGGATCACTACAGGATGAATGAGGGGAAGGTGCAGGGTAAATGGAGGGTGGGTTAGTACGGGATGAATGCGTGGATTAGTACAGGATGGATGGGGGATCAGTACAGGATGGATGGAGGAGAAGTGCAGGATTGATGGGAAAGGGGTAAGTACAGGGTGAATTGGGGAACCAGTGGAGGATGGATGGGGGGGGGTGGCAAGAGAATCAATGCGAGGTGGATAGGGTGATCAGCGCAGGATGAATAGATGGGGGGGGGTTGATGGGGAGGGGAGCACAGGGGATGTCAGTGAGGACTGAATAGAGGGCGGAATGGGGATCAGTGCGGGATGGAGTGGAGGGGTTCCAGGATAAGGGGGGGTGGAGGGGGCGTAGGAGAGAGAGAGAGAGAGAGAGAGAGAGAGAGAGAGAGGGGGGAGCGAGGTGAGGAGGAAGGAAGGTCAGCGCTCCTCGGACAACATCGCCCATCGTTGGGAACTCCTCGCCACCGCCTCCCTCTTCTGCCAGCCAACAGCAAGGTGCGGGGCCGAGCGGTGCAGCTCAGAGATCCTATAGCTATAGGATCTTTGGTGCAGCTGCTTCAGAAGGGTCGGAGCGAATGACTGGCCCCAAACAGCGGCAGCAGCGGCCGCGACAGCGGCTCCATCTCTTCCTCCTCCCTGATAGCGGCCGCTGCTTGTTTCAAAACAAACCCTCCCGCACGCCAAGGCCGGGAGGAGGGAGGGAGGGAGGGAGGGGGGGGCCTCTGCGTGCGGGAGGGTTTGTTTTGAAACAAGCAGCGGCCACTATCAGGGAGCAGGAGGAGATGGAGCCGCTGCTGCTGCTGTTCGGGACCCGTCATTCGCTCCGACCCTTCGTCACCACACACCTAGTATCATTGCCCCGCAACACAGCTGTCACCGACACAACACGTCGCGTTCCTTTTCTCCAGAGATGCGGCCTGACCCGCGGAGTTACTCCAGTTTTTTATGTTTTTCTTCGGTACAAACCAGTATCTGGTTGCCAAGCCGGGTAAAATGACTCGGCGTTTAGGTTGCCCGGCGGCGCTTTGAATGGTCAGGGGCACCCGGGCAACCGCTAATTTCGAGCCCTGATGACTATGTTGAGACAATGCCTGGAACATTGTGTGTTGTTTTGCTCAGCTTATCTAAAAAACAGTTATAATTGTTATTAAAGACATAGAATGAAGATTCACAAAATTGGTTCCTGGTCTCTCAAATTAAGAGACATTGAGTAGGTTGGCCTCTATTCTCAAGAAGTTAGAGGAATGAGAAATGACCCCAATTCTTCGAGGACTTGAGAGGGTACATATGGGATAGATGTTTCCCTTGGCTAAAGAATCTAGATCTAGCGAGTTAGAGCCTTAAAATGAATGGTAACCATTTAGGACTGATATGAGGAGAAATATTTTCACTCAGAGGATAGTGAAGCTCAGTCAATCTGATGATTACATTCATAAGAAAGATCGTTAGATCTTGTTAATAATGGTGGTACTGTAATTGTTAAACTCCCATAGTTGTTTCAGCATTTAATGACATGGAATTATATAGTTATGATACTTCAGACTTGAGCTTGTAACTCCGCCTGGCTGTTTATGAATAAGGTGACTTTTATTGTGGTGCATTGATCTTTTAGCAGTCACCCGTTATCCCTGTGTTGTCACATATAAATCAATTTACTATTAATCATTACCTCTTATAGACTAATCAAATATTTCATAACTTTAAAAAATATATTTTCCCACGGGTCTCGTTTATATGGATAGGAATGATTTAGAGGGGTATGAGCCAAATGCGGGCAGGTGAAACGAGCATAGCTGGGGCATCTTGGTCGGCATGGACAAGTCAGGCCGAAGGGCCTTATTCCGTGCTGTATGACTGTCTGAGTTTCTGTCTGAGAAAGTACTCTTCCATTTGCTTTGAATATAGTTGCAATGGTCTTTGCCAGCCACTCCCAGGTGGAAAACCATTACATGAGCCAAAAGAAAACACCAGCATTTCTTATTGTAATCTTTAAATTGATGAGTGTTTGTACCTTTTTCACCAGATAATTTAGCTGATGAAACTCTTCATATAAACTTACTAATTCCAATGGAAATGCCACCAATATATGTATGTCCCTATGCCTCCTCCCTCAACTCTGTCCTGGGACCCTGACAGTCCTTTCAGGTTAGGCAGAGGTTAACTTGCACCTCCTCCAATCTCATCTACTGCATCCATTGTTCAAAATGTGGACTCGTACATCGGCGAGACGAAACGTAGACTGGGCGATCGTTTAGCTGAACACCTTCGCTCAGTCACCCTGGAGCTACCTGATCTTCCGGTTGCCAAACATTTTAATTCCCATTCCCAAACTGACCTTTCTGTCCTAGGCCTCCTCCATTGTCAGAGTGAGGCTAATCGCAAATTTGAGGAACAGCATCTCATATTTCACTTGGGCAGTTTACAACCCAGTAGAATGACAATTGATTTCTCAAACTTCAAGTAACCCCTGCATTCCCTCTCTCTCCATCCCTCCCCCACCCAAGTCGCACCAGGTTCTCGTTCTCACCTAGCAAACAGCTAACAATGACCTGTTTCCTTTATCATCGTTACTTTTTTACATATCTTTCATTCATTTGTTCCATATCTCTCTACGTCACTGGCTATATCTCTTGTTTCCCTTTCCCCTGACTAGTCTGAAGAAGGGTCTCGACCAGAAATGTCACCCATTCCTTCTCTCCAGAGATGCTGCCTGTCCCGCTGAGTTATTCCAGCATTTTGTGTCTACCACCAGTATTTTAGCTCTTGCATTAAAATTATAATTTATCATCTCTGACATTAACCTGGTGAATTTCACTGGTCCTTTATTGTCACGTGTACTGAGGTACAGTGAAATTTGATTTACCATGCAGTCATGCTAAAAAAGCAACAATATACAAAACTACATAAAGATTAAACATAAACAGCCACCATAGTGGCGTGTCAGAATCCCTAGGGCACACAGCATAAGCGGAGACCCACAGCCATCAGTTCAATGTCTGGGCCACACACACGCTCCTTCACCGTGATGTGACCAGAGTTGCACCGACCGCTGTCACTCTCTGCAGTCCCTGTCCGCCCGAACAGTCAGAAAGCCGACCACACTCGCATCAGACTCCAGGATGTTCTCATGGCATGATGTCCCCGCAAACACCAAGATCACTGCACTCACGGCAATCCCTATGAGTCCCCACCAGCACAGGCAGCACGTCCTTCTTGTTTTTCGGCGACCTCATATTCCCAACTGTGATAGAAGGCAAATAACTTTTACCTTCTTACTCCTTTTCGCCGTCCTGTGTGGTATGGCTGCCCAGCCTGCAGCTGTCTGTTTTCATCTTTTTTTTAATTCTTAGTTAGTTAGTTGTTTTGTTTTTTAGGAGTTCTATTCTTTTTTATGTGGGGGGTGGGGGGTAAGGGGGAAACTACTTTCTAGGGTCCCTACCTGGTCGGAGAGGCAGCTTTTCTCCGGGCTGCACTTTCGAACCATCCTCGCGGCCTACCAGCGGGCCTGGAGCGGCGTTTCCTGAGGAGACCGCCCAGGACCTCGACTTCGGCGGCGGCACAGCGCTGGGGCGCTATCGCGGAGCGGGCTCCGGTGAGCTGGGACCGCCGGTGAAACATCGCGGAGCTGCGTGTCTGCGGGCGGCGGCGCTGAACTTTAACAACGGGAGCCTGGGATCTCTCGCCGATATCGCAAGTGGTGGAGTTCCATCCAGCGCGGCCTGTTGGCTTCGGAAGCCGCGGTCTTGAGTAAGGAGGCGGCCGTTCCAGGTTTCCCAAGCCGCTGAGAGGGTTCTCCCGACATCACCCGGCGAGAACGGCCTGGAACATCAGGCCTCCGTGAAGGCGACTGTGGAGGCCTCAATAGGCCCGACTATGGGTGGACATGGGATGGGGACTGGACTTTGTGTCTTCCCCCACAGTGGGAACCATTGTGGGGGAATGTTTTTTATGTTTTATGTTAAATTTCTTTAATGTTGTGTCTATTTGTGCTGCATGGCAAGACAAATTTCACTACACCATTTGGTGTATGTGACAATAAATGTCCTTTGTCCTTTGTCCTTTCTCTCGCGGTCGGGGCGATCAAAACATCCACAGTCGGGACGATCGAGGCTCCCGCGATCGGGGCGGTCGAAGCTCCTGCGGCTGGGACTCCTGAAGTCGATCCCTAACAAAGGGATCGCCAGCTCCACGATGTTAAGGCTGCAGTGCGGACGGAGATACTAAACGGGAAAAGTCACGTCTCCGTTGAGGGAAGAGATTTAAAAAAGTTTTCCCCCCCCCCGACCACACAATACAAAAATTAAAGATCCACTAAAACATAGAATTAAAACAGACTAAAAACAACAAAAGAAGAAAGGGACGAGACAGGCTGTTGGCGAGGCTGCCACTTACGGCGCCACCCGGTGGTAACAGAATCTCGTCTGTTTTCAGTAATTTTCATATCCTATCTCTCATGTTTTGTCCAATTTCAGTTGGGGTGCTTTATTTTTTTGTATAGATATTTCTGTTTATAAAATTAAATTACATTCACTATTTTAATGGCTTTATCGGACTGTATCTAATTTTTCAAGAAATTATATATTTTATATCCCAGGTCTCTCTGGTTTAAACTCTTTGGTATCTTCCGATAAAGTCTTTATGTGTAAATATATTTTCCTCTCAGATTGTAGTCTTGCATCTATCTAGCTGCAATAAATTATATCTTCTGCCTGTCATCCCATTCGATAATCCATATGCTTCTTTCTGAAAATGTTTTGTAGTTTTAATGTAAAAAAACCCATCATGACACTTCATAAAGGCATAATTGGACAAAAAGTGACAGCAAGATAAAGCTGAACATACTAGGATGAGTGACTAATGTCTTAATCAAAGTGGGAAGAGAAAGACAGAGAAAAGTGGAAAATGGTAATACTTAGGGATGAAACACCTGAAAGCTTAGTCAATGGAAGTCAGTTGTCAGTGTTATGACAAAGACATTTATGGATGATGTAGAGATGTAGCATTGTTGACAGGCTCTGACTAGAGGAAGCTGTCAGATAAGGAGGGACAAGGCCATGAAATGATTGAAATTTTATCTTAGAAGAATTTTAGGGGCCAGTAGCCAATGGAGATGAGCAAGCATGAAAGTATATGCATGAAAGCAATAAGCGGACAGTCTTTTATCATTTTTCTTGTGGATTTTCTAGATTTCCTATTCTGCATCATATATCATATTAATATTTGATGCTTTTATTCTCATTTTCAAGTCTAAATGCTCAAAACAAAAATAGATTGAATATTTTTTTCAAATATCAACTAACAGTCCTTTTGGAAACTGCAAAATGATAGTTTAGAAAATGGAAAATATTGTTCTAAAATTAAAATAAGAGTGCATTTTTGGAGTGGATGTGGAAAGCTGGGAACAAGCCTTTGAATCATTTACCAATTTCACCCTGAGCCTGTGAGCTACATTTTAACCTTCATTGTCAAAAACTATGACCGAGAGGCAGTTAAAATTAACTGGGGTCAAATACACTGGTTTCCAATCAGTCCAAATGCAATTTAAAATTGTGATGGCTTGGACATCCATCTTTCTTTAGCTATGCAAATTGGACTCTGCTCATGATGATACTTGGACTCAATTGCAAAGGTAACCCGAGGCATCAGCAGAGGAACGTTGGTGGTTTCCTGCCAAGTTAAATCTGCTGGGAGCTGGACTGAGTGCAGGATGAAAAAGAGCAAAGAAATTATTCAGATTCAGATTCAGATTATTTAATGACCGCACAGTCAAGCTGGTGGAATTCATGTTCAGTACAGGATGTTACACAATAGGCTGATTCCCGTCAAACATAACATAAAACACGACTTTATAAACTCCACCATCAACAGTGTCACCTCCCTCAAACAGGTGACCATATTCCCGAATCAGAAGCCATGGATGAACAGCGAGGTCAGGCTACTGCTGAAAGCACGGGACACCGCTTTCAGGTCAGGCGATGCCCGAGCCTATAGTTCATCCAGGGCTAACCTGAAGAAGGGCATAAAGAAGGCCAAGCACTGCCATAAACTCAGGATTGAGGAGCACTTCAACAACAACTCCGACCCCCGACGCATGTGGCAAGGCATCCAGGCCATCACGGACTTTAGACCCACCAACACCACCCCCACATCCAGTAACGCCTCCTTCCTTGAGGAGCTCAACCACTTCTATGGCCGTTTCGATAGGGACAATCGGCAGTTGGCCATCAAGGCGGTGCTCCCTGCCGATCACCAGCCCCTCTCACTCACCCCCTTCGACGTGTACGTGGCACTGAGTAGGACTAATGCACGTAAGGCTGCTGGCCCCGACGGCATCCCCGGGCGCGTCCTCAGGGCCTGTGCTGCGCAGCTGACAGACGTCTGGACTGACATCTTCAACCTGTCACTTGCCCAAGCAGTTGTGCCCACGTGCCTTAAATCCACCTCCATCGCGCCGGTGCCAAAACACTCCACTGCGGCAAGCCTCAACGACTTCCGCCCAGTTGCACTTACTCCCATCATCGCCAAGTGCTTCGAGAGGCTGGTCCTGGCACACCTCAAAGGCTGCCTACCCCCCACGTTGGATCCCTATCAGTTTGCCTACCGCAAGAACAGGAGTACGGAGGATGCCATCTCAACGGCACTTCACTCCGCCCTCTCCCACCTCGACAACAGAGACACTTACGTAAGAATGCTGTTCATCGATTACAGCTCAGCATTCAACACCATCATACCCTCTAAACTGATCACCAAACTCGGTGACCTGGGCATCGACCCCTCCCTCTGCAACTGGATACTGGACTTTCTAACCAACAGACCCCAGTCTGTTAGGTTAGACAAGCACACCTCTTCAACCCTCACCCCGCGTTCCACAGGGCTGTGTGCTGAGCCCCCTCCTCTACTCCCTCTTCACCTACGACTGCACACCTGTACATGGTACTAACACCATCATCAAGTATGCAGATGATACAACGGTGATTGGCCTCATCAGCAACAACGATGAGTCGGCCTATAGGGAGGAGGTCCAGCTCCTAGCAGCATGGTGCGCTGACAACAACCTGGCCCTTAACTCCAAGAAGACCAAGGAGCTCATTGTAGACTTCAGCAAGTCTAGGGGCGGCATGCACACCCCCATCCACATTAACGGGAGGGAGGTGGAACGTGTTTCCAGCTTCAGGTTCCTGGGGGTCAACATCTCCGATGACCTCTCTTGGACCAACAATACCTCAACTCTGGTCAAGAAGGCTCACCAGCGTCTCTTCTTCCTGAGGAGACTAAAGAAGGTCCATCTGTCTCCTCGGATTCTGGTGAACTTCTACCGCTGCACCATCGAGAGCATCCTTACCAACTGCATCACAGTATGGTATGGCAACTGCTCTGTCTCCGACCGGAAAGCACTGCAGAGGGTGGTGAAAATTACCCAACGCATCACCGGTTCCTCACTCCCCTCCATTGAGTCTGTCCAAAGCAAGCGTTGTCTGCGAAGGGCGCTCAGCATCGCCAAGGACTGCTCTCACCCCAACCACAGACTGTTTACCCTCCTACCATCCGGGAGGCGCTACAGGTCTCTCCGTTGCCGGACCAGCAGGTCCAGGAACAGCTTCTTCCCTGCGGCGGTTACACTACTCAACACTGTACCTCGGTGACTGCCAATCACACCCCCCCCCCCCCCCCCCCCGGACACTCCTCCCACCAGGATTTATTAGATTTATTTATTTACTGCTCATATTTATGTCGCTCTTCTAGGGAGATGCTAACTGCATTTCGTTTGTCTCTGTACTGTACACTGCACAATGACAATAAAGTTGAATCTGAATCTGAATCTGAACAACATACAGTATACAGTACATGCACGAGGTGGCTATGTGATGTTGTCAGAGAGTGTTCAGAGTTCGAATTGCATATGGGTAGAAACTGTTTTTTAAATCGTGATGTTTTGGCGGGCAGTGAGCTGTAACGCCTTCCTGACGGCAGCAGGTGGAAGATGTGGTGAGCTGGGTGGGAGGGATCAGAAATGATTTTCTTCACCCTTGACACGGACCGTTTGAGATTGAGTGATTCTATTGATGGGAGGGGAGTGCTGATGATTTTGGATGCTTTGTTGACAATGCGCTGTAGTTTATTACGGGAGTGAGTGTCTAAACTGCTGTACCAAACTGTTATTGATGAAGTGAGCATGCTTTGGATGATGGCTGTGTAAAATCGGATTAGGAGATGTTTCCTCACTCTGAACTTCTTGAGCTGACGGAGAAAGAAAAGTCTTTGGTTGGCTTTTTTATAAATGTGATCTGAATTGATTTTCCATGTGAGGTTATTGCTTAACTCAATGTTGACATGCACCACATGATTACATTTCTATGTTTTATTTCTTCATGCAATGCACTTCTGGTTGCCAGTTGCATGATCTTCATTTGTGCATCTGTAGTCTCTGAACAGCACGTCAATCATTCAGACATGGGCCTTCACCTGTGTTTCTTGTTTCATTGTTTGTTAAAGGGGATAGCCTCAGTGAAGTCTAGACTGGGAACATGCTTCAGACTGGTCTATTTTAGCATAATTTCCACGTTTGGTTGGAGTATTAAACATACGGCTGCAATGGTATGTTTAATACTCTAACTAAACTGGAAATGTTTTTGGTTGGACTGGAAATGGGAGTATATTTTCTCTCGAAATTATAAATGGAGATTAAACTTAAAATTGTAGGAATTTCTCCTTGCAGGATGTTATGGATATCTGAGTTCTCTACGCCATAAAATGGTAATAGCCAGATATCTCAAGGTATTTAAAGAGAAGGTAGATAGGTTTTTTGAAAAAATTGGGAATTCAGGGAACAGATGAGAGTTCAGCACGGGGCATTTCATCCATGCTCATATTGAATGGTTTGGGGGGGGGGGGGGAGTAACTAGATGGCTTACTCCAACTCCTTTTGTTTCTTGCAATCTTGTGTTATATCTTTTTTTGTAATCGTGTGTTATATCATTATCTTTTATTTCTAGTATTTTATGGCTGATATCAGATCACAAACTGCTTAGTTGTTGGGGTAGAAGTGGAAAGAGGAATTGAAGGATGATTGAAGGAAGAGCTGGAGGGTAACGGATATCGGAAAAGATAGAGCGATTAAAAGGATATTGTGCTTGGTATTAGTAAATATATAGAGGTGTCCATGAAGTGCTTTTAGATCATGCTATGTTCCTCTAATATTGTACATTAATCATTCTGAAGGTTTAGAACATTCCTCCAATTGTAACAGTTTTACTTAGCTGATTAAGATTCGCCTACAGTTGTTTTGACCTCATCCTTGTGTTACTAAATAGCAAAATTGTAGACAATATAATTTTTATCAACACATTAGCAAGGACACTCTGATATTATTCATCCCTATGCAAACATGATGGGAGAGATAGAGACTTTGACAAATATATGACAAACTCTTTTCAAAATATTCATTTGTTTTATAAAAGATTCCTGGACTTTCATTGATAAAATTAACCAAAGAATAAGGGGGAAATCATGCAGATTGTAGTAAGCTTCAGGCTAGAGAATGTTGCAGACCAAGTTAGAGTCCCAGACTAACCACAGACATCCATCGATTGCATGCTATAATGGGCTATAATGCAAAGTCAAGAAAAAGCACTGACAGCAATGTATCCCTCCCTAATGATAATCAATGCTGTTTTGTTTCCTTAATCAAGATTCGCCCACTTGTGGGGAAAAACTCAACCTCGACTCTATCATGGCCCATGAGGGTCTCATATGTTTCAATGAGATCATCTACAGTGTCCCCCATAATGTTTGGGACAAAGACCCATCACTTATTTATTTGCCTCTGTACTATACAATTTGAGATTTGTAATAGAAAACATAATGTGGTTATAGTGCACATTGTCAGATTTTAATAATGCCCATTTTCATACATTTTGGTTTCACCATGTAGAAATTACAGTAGTGTTTATACAGAGTCCCCCCATTTCAGGGCACCATAATGTTTGGGACACATGGCTTCACAGGTGTTTGTAATTGCTCAGGTGTGTTTAATTGCCTCCTTAATGCGGGTATAAGAGAACTCTCAGCACCTAGTCTTTCCTCCAGTCTTTCCATCACCTTTGGAAACTTTTATTGCCGTTTATCAACATGAGGACCAAAGCTGTGCCAATGAAAGTCAAAGAAGCCATTGTGAGACTGCGAAACAAGAATAAAACTGTTCGAGACATCAGCCATACCCTTAGGCCTACCAAAATGACTGTTTGGAACATCATTAGAAGAAAGATAGCACTGGCAAGCTTACTAATCGCAAAGGGACTGGCAGGCCAAGGAAGATCTCCACAGCTGATGACAGAAGAATTCTCTCTATAATAAAGAAAAATCGCCAAGCACCTGTCCGACAGATCAGAAACACTCTTCAGGAGTCAGGTGTGGATTTGTCAATGACCACTGTCCGCAGAAGACTTCATGAACAGAAATACAGACTTTTATTTTGCGTTTGAGGCAGCAGAAGTTATGTAACCCCCTCCAGGCGCTGTAGCCAGTTCCATGTGCTGTTGTCGAGGGCCGTGAGGTCTACCCCTCCACCAGGGGGGCGGAGGACAGCGCAGTCGAAAATGACGTGCTGAGCTGTTTGCTGGTCTGCTGCACACACGCAGGCTGATGATGAATTCAGCCCCCAGCGATGCATATTGCCGTTGAACCGGCCGACCCCTATACGGAGCCGGTTCAGGGCGACCTACTCTATGCGGGGCAGGTCCGTGCCGGGTGGGGCTGTGGTGTTCGGTGCAACAGTGAATTGCAGAGATCGCAAAGTCTGTTCCCAGCTGGTTCTCCATGCTCTTAGTGTGTTGAAACCGGAGCCACAGAGGGTCGCTGCATGACGGGAGAAGGGGCGATGAGATGACAGGCATTGAGGTCCCAGTTGCTGAGAGTCCTGGGCGAGGTGGTGCAGAGGATGTTTGGCGTCCGATCGGGCCTTGCACACCAGCCTATGAGTGATGTTTATGTTTAGGTACTCTCTGCGAAGCTTGGCGGATGTGATACCTGCGACCACCGGCAGAAGATCAGTCGGAGTAGGGCATAGGCAGCTGGTGATGATCCGCATGGTGTCGTTGAGGATGGCGTCTAGCTTGCTAGTATGGGCGCTGCGGCACCATACTGGGGCAGCATACTCAGCAGCGCTGTACACGAGTGCAGCAGAAATACAGAGGCTACACTGCAAGACACAAACAACTGGTTTGCTGCCAGGTTACCATAAGATGACCAGGTTACAAGAAGTTGCCAAGAAGTACTTAAAAGAGCAACCACAGTTTTGGAAAAAGGTCTTGTGGACAGTTGAGATGAAGATTAACTTATATCAGAGTGATGGCAAGAGCAAAGAATGGAGGAGAGAAGGAACTGTCCAAGATCCAAAGCATACACTATCACCTCATCTGTGAAACACGGTGGTGGGGATGTTATGGCCTGGGCATGTATGGCTGTTGAAGGTACTGGCTCACTTATCTTCATTGATGATACAACTGCTGATGGTAGTAGCATAATGAATTCTGAAGTGTATAGACACATCCTATCAAGTTCAAACAAATGCCTTAAAACTCAATGAGCCTTGGCAATGGTGTTCACATCTGGACACGAATAAACAAACAATTTAAAGGTTTTTCTATTTAAGCATTAATTATTTTTTTAAACCAGTGGATTGTATAGATTAGCTTTTATAAGTGTTGTAACCGTTTCCTTTAGTTATAAATTATTGTTTGAATATCTGTTGTGCTTTTGGTAGTAATGTTTTTTTGTTTAATCAGTGAAATTTGTAGGTCGAATGAAAAAAAAATCTAACCAGTTTGGGGAGAGATAGGATCAGTGCATAGTGTGGTTAGTGAAATGAAAATAATGTATCTATGAGATCAAAGAAATGGCAAATGTCTTCTGAAACCACATAGAGCCAAGTATTAAAATGTATTCGTTTTGGTAGAGATGTGTGCCTGATGCCAAGAGAAGGTATGAAATGTGCAAAATCTTTGCAAATGGTTTTCTTTTTATCATTTAAAGTAACGATGAGAATGTTCTATTTCACATTGCTTCAAAAGATGCATTTTCTACAAATGTAAGGCCTATTTATTTAGTACGTCAATTATTTAGTACGGGTTGGTAGATGTGCTTCAACAAGAACAATTCTTGCACACTTCACTATTTGATGCTTTTTCTCGGCTTTTTTCTCGATCCATTAACTCAAATAACTACCTCAAGACTCGTAGAGTCATGCAACATGAAAGCAGGCCATTCTGCTGAGCTCGTTCACGTGGACTATTGTTAATCCTATCTTCCACCACTTGGCCCATTGCCTTTAGTGCCTAGGGAAATAAAGTGTTCATCTGTACACTTCTTAAATGCTACCAGTGACTCTGCTTCATGACCACTTTCTCAAGCAGTGTATTCCGAGTACTCGCCCTTCCCTGGTGAAAAAGGTCCCCCTCTGACCACTCTTAATCTCTTACCAATTACCCTAAATCTATAATGTCTAGTTTTTCTCTATTTGATATGTAGAATCATTTTCTGCAGTCCACCCAATCTATATATTTCATAATTTTATGTACCTCAATTATATCCCCTCGTAACCTCCACCACTTCAGAAAAAACGGACCCAGCTTCTCTGGTCTCTCATAACTGAACTGCTCCAGCCCAGGTAACATTCTTGTGAACTCTCTCCAGCACTGTCACATTTATCCTACAGTGTGGTGACCAGAACTGTAGTTAGTACTCCAGCTGAGGTCCAACCAGTGTTTTATAAGGTCGAAGCTACACACAGACACAGACGCACACAAGCATCCCAAATGCCTTCTTAATCATATTATCTACCATTCAATGTAGACACACAATGCTGGAATATCTCAGCGGGACAGGCAGCATCTCTGGAAAGAAGGAATGGGTGACGTTTTGGGTCGAGACCTTTCTTCAGACTTCATATACAATCTACCTGTGTTGTTGCCTGCAAGGACATCATGGTCCAAGTGTTCCTCAATGTTCCCTAGTACCCTGCCATTCATGGTATATTTCTTATTTGTATATCATGGTATATAACCTGATTTGTACTCCCAAAATGCATTCCCTCACATTTATCTTGATTAAACTCTGTCTGCCATTTCTCAGCCCATTTCACCCAGATGTTGCTACCACCATGTAGCCTAACCTAAGACTGTTCTCCACTCTATCTATTCCACCAATCTTTATGTCATCTGCAAACCTATTGATCGTGCCTCCTATATTCACATCCAAATCATTCAAGTATAATACAAACAGCAAGGGTCCCAGCTCCGATCTGTGTGAAATACCTTTAGATAGGTATTTCAATAACATCCAATAACAAAATCAATCTTCTATTATCATCCTCTATCTATTATTACCAAGCTAATATCAGATCCAATATATCAACTTGCCCTTAATGACATAGAACCTAAAACCTTTTGGACCA
Organism: Malacoraja senta; assembly: GCA_038087875.1. Classification (NCBI taxonomy): domain Eukaryota; kingdom Metazoa; phylum Chordata; class Chondrichthyes; order Rajiformes; family Rajidae; genus Malacoraja; species Malacoraja senta. The sequence continues at coordinate 26,141,199 of CM075980.1, forward strand.
GTCTCCCATGCAGGACTTACTGATATCCATGTAAACCACATCTTCCTTAAAGTTCTCATCAATACACTTCATTACATCATCAAAAAGTTCATTTAGATTGATAATACAGGATCTGCCCGTGTAAAAATCATGCTAGCTATCTCTAATTAGTCCCTGTGTTTAAGAACGAACTGCAGATGTTGGAAAAATCGAAGGTAGACAAAAAATGCTGGAGAAACAGCGGCTTGAGACAGCATCTATGGAGGGAAGGAATTGGCGACGTTTCAGGTCGAGACCCTTCTTCAGACTCTTAGATGCTGCCTCACCCACTGAGTTTCTCCAGCATTTTTTGTCTCCCCTGATTAGTCCCAGCCTTTCCAAGTGATCATTAATCCTGTCCCTCAGAATTGTTTCCAATAACTCCGTGCTACTGATGTTAGGCTTACATTGGTAATTAATATGCTATTCCTTGTTGCCCTTCTTGGAAAGGAGGACCACATTTGCCTTCCTGCAGTTATCTGATATACCACTTGAGGCTAACAATAGACAATAGGTGCAGGAGTGGGTCATTCGGCCCTTCGAGCCAGCACCGCCATTCAATGTGATCATGGCTGATCATCCCCAATCAGTACCCTGTTCCTGCCTTCTCCCAATATCCCCTGACTGCTATTTTTAAGAGCCCTATCTAGCTCTCTCTTGCAAGCATCCAGAGAACCTGCCTCCATCGCCCTCTGAGGCAGAGAATTCCACAGACTCACCACTCTCTGTGAGAAAAAGTTCCTCGTCTCCGTTCTAAATGGCTTACTCCTTATTCTTAAACTGTTGCCCCTGGTTCTGGACTCCCCCAACATCGGGAACATGTTTCCTGCTTCTAGCGTGTCCAAGCCCTTAACAATCTTATATGTTTCAATGAGATTCCCTCTCATCCTTCTAAACTCCAGAGTGTACAAGCCCAGCTGCTCCATTCTCTCAACATATGACAGTCCCGCCATCCCGGGAATTAACCTTGTAAACCTACGCTGCACTCCCTCAATAGCAAGAATGTCCTTCCTCAAATTAGGGGACCAAAACTGCACACGATACTCCAGGTGTGGTCTCACTAGGGCTCTGTACAACTGTAGAAGGACCTCTTTGCTCCTATATTCGATTCCTCTTGTTATAAAGGCCAACATGTCATTCGCTTTCTTCACTGCCTGCTGTACCTGTATGCTTACTTTCATAAGCGACTTTGAGTCCTGAAAAGCGCTATATAAATAAAATCTATTATTATTATTTATTATATACTGATGTACAATGACCCCCAGATCCCGTTGTACTTCCCCTTTTCCCAACTACGCCATTTAGATAGTAATCTGCCTTCCTGTTTTTGCTACCAAAGTGGATAACCTTACATTTATCCGCATTAAACTTCATCTGCCATGTATCTGCCCACTCCCCCAACCTGTCCAAGTCACCCTGCATTCTCATAGCAAAGATTTAAACATTTTTGATTTTTAAAAATTAAGCCCCAGCAATCTCTTAACTTGTCTCCTTAACAGCCTTAGATCAATATCATCTGACTCCATGGATTTTTGCACGTTTAAGCCCGTTAAGGCATTATCTCTTTATTTATGGCAATTTGCATTAGAATTTGACATTCCCACTTCACTGAATCCTTCAACTACAAAAATCCATTTGCTAATGAATACCAATGAAATGTGTTCATTTAGGACCCTACCTATACCATCTAGCTGCACTCACAGATGCCCCTGTCACCCCTAATGGGCCCTACACATTCCCTGGTTATTCTTTCTCTCTTCTTTAAATATACCTCAATCCTGTCCGCCAGTAAAATGTCATGATACGCGTTTTTTTCCTCTCTTTTTTTCTTAAGCCCCTCCCAATACTTTATATTGTGTAGATGGGCCTCTTGATTCATTTATACTTGAATGCTTTCCTTATTTTACATTTTACCCAACTCTCAATATCCCTTAGACACAAAATGCTGGAATAACTCAGCGGGGACAGGCAACAGCTCTGGATAGAAGGAATGGGTAACGTTTCAGGTCGAGACCCTTCTTCAGACCGAGAGTCAGAGGAAAGGGAGACACAGAGATAAGGAAGTGTAAAGTGTGAAAGCAAGACATCAAAGGGGATGAGAATCAAGGAAAATGTAGAATAGATCCCTTGACCTCCAGAGACCTTGTGCTTGTTACGTATGGTTATCACTCTTTCAAGGAACATGCTGTCCTTGAACTCTCACTATTTCTTCTTTGAATTCTTCCCAATGTGTAACTAGATTTACGAGAATGATCCCAAGAGTGATTGAGTTAACATGATAAGCGCTTGAAGCCACTGCGCCTGTACTCGCTGGAGTTTAGAAGGAGTGTAGGAAAGAACTGCAGATGCAGATGCCTTAAATCGAAGGTAGACACAAAATGTTGGAGTAACTCAGCGGGACAGGCAGCATCTCTGGAGAGAAGGAATGGGTGACGTTTCGGGTCGAGACCCTTCTTCATACTGAGTTTAGGATAGGGGGGGGGGGGGGAACTAATTAAACTTACCGAATAGTGAAAGGCCTGGATAGAGTGGATGTGGAGAGGATATTTCCCCAAATGGGAGAGTTTAGGACCAGAGGTCATAGCCTCAGAATAAAAGGATGTACCTGTAGAAAGATGACGAGGAATTTCTTTAGTCAGAGGGCGGTGAATCAGTGGAATTCATTGTCACAGATGGTTGTGGAGGCCAAATCAATTAATATTTTTAAGGTGGAGATTCACAGATTCGTGATTAGTAAGGGTGTCGGGTATTATGGGGAGAAGGCAGGAGAATAGAGTTGAGAGGGAAAGATAGATCAGCCACGATTAAATGGTGGAGTAGACTTGATGGGCCGAATGGTCTAATTCTGCTCCTGTTCTATGTAGACGCCCGTAGATAGATGCTCCCGGTTTACCTTCGCTAGGTCCTGTCTTAGCTTAATGAAATTTGTCTTCCCCTAATTTAAGATCTTTATTCCTTATTCATCCCAATCTTTTTGTATAACCACTTTGAAATGTACAGTCAAGGGCCTGTCCCACTTGGGTGACCTAATGGGCGAGTTCTGGCGAGTTTGACCTCGACTCATACTCGCAGCATGGTCGACACGAGGTCGTAGGAGGTTTTCGTAATTCTCCTTCATGCTCGAGAGTGGTCTCCGCGTACTCGAGGCCTCAGCTAGGTTTTTTCGATATGTTAAAAAATGCACGCGAGTAAAAAAAGGTCGCCATGGAAAAAATTGATACTTTTTTTACTCGTAGGTTTAGTCGTAGTAGGTCGGCATGCTAGTCGTAGGTAATCGAGGGTAGTCAAAGTTAGTCGTAGATAGTCTTCATCATAGTCGAAGGAGGTCGTCTTCACTCTCCACTATTCGGTGTCCAATTTTCCCGAAGTTAGTCGTAGCTAGTTGAAGCTGGTCTTCAACATAGTCGAGGGAGATCTTCTACGTAGTCGAAGGGGGTCTTCAACATGTCATTTTTTTCAAACTCTTCTAAACTCGCCAATTAGGTCGCCCAAGTGGGACAGCCCCTTTATGGCTGCTATCTCTAAGATGTTCCCCCACTGACACCACTCCACTTGACCAAATATGTTGCTCAAAATCAGGTCCAGCAATGCTGTTTTCCTCTTGACTCTATGTACATATTGTACAGCTGGACACATCTCAAAAATACCATCCCCTCTGAGCCTTGATATTAAAACCACATAGTACTAGAACCATTTTTTGTTGCATTTCTCTGTTGTTTGCCCACATATCTATTCCTCGGTTTCCTGTTAACTGTTAAGAGGCCTGCAATACATTCCCAAAAGTGACCATAGGCCGATTGTTCCTAATCGCTCTATAGCCTTTTCTGAGGAACTTTCTAGAACGTCCTCCCTCAATACTGAAGCAATACATTCCTTGATTAACTGTTTAGGTGCGACTCATCCGACATGTACAGATTTCACCTTCCCCAGAAATAGTCCCAATGATCCAGGAACCTAAAACCCATCTTCCTGCACCGTCCCTTCTGCCACACATTCATCTTAACTATCCTTCTGTTCCTCTAATCAGTGGTTTGTGACAGTGGAAGCAATCCGAAGATTACAACTTTTGAGGTCCTGCTTTTTAAATGGCTTCGTAGCTCCCTAAACTCCTGTTGCAGGATCTCATCCCTTCTGCCAGTGCTATCTACAATGATCACTCAGTGGTATCCAAAATGACCACTGGCTACTCACCCTCCCCCTTCAGAATGTGCTGAAGCCAGTTTGAGATATTCTTGCAATGGGGAGAGAGCAAACCATCCTGGATTCTGCCCCTTCACTCCTAGATTTTAGTTTCTGAGCTCTGGTTTGTCTAGCTAAAGACTTCAAAAACCAAAGGAGTGCTGTTTTATTTGTAGATAGGAATGATGACCATTTTTGCTGATACAAAAAACCTGAAGTTATTCCATTTCTGTCATATAATTTCAGGTGCTTTTGACATAAAGTTTGCACGTGACGGGATTTATGGTTGGTTGTACTATTATTTTTTTTTCAAATCAAGAATCGATGAAGAAGAATTTGACTAGCCAAGAAGAAACGCCTTGATGAATGAATCCAACTGTATAATTCTTTAATGTGCATGACAGTATACATTACCAATATTAAACTGATGAGAACAGTCAAGCTTGCAATGCAAAAAATTAGACGTACTTTTATTTTCTGCTTGCAGTTCTAATATACCTACTATGTTTTCACTTGCTTAAACCGTAAGTCAATAAATAAACCAGATTGCACAGAAGCAACATTTTATGAGTTAATGTGCAAAAGGATTTTTGATTGTAAGTAGCTATCTACAGTTCTTTAGTGTCAAATTGATACCAGAATCATGTTTATGCTGAACTCGCAGAATTGGCAGTTTGTCATTGTATAACACGTTTCTTGATTACTCTGGCATGGCTGGCAGAGCAAGTGGTTTCATTCATTTAACAGGTTGCAGTCGGATTTCACACACTTTAGTTTACTTGTATTCCTTGGTAAACTGCACATCCACACCCCTTTGGGGACCACCGTGGCACAGCAGTAGAGTTGCAGCCTTCCAGCGCTACGGGTGCTCTCTATGGAATTTGTACGTTCTCCCCGTGACCGTGTGGGTTTTCTCCAAGATCTTCGGTTTCCTCCCACATTCCAAAGAAGCACAGGTTTGTAGGTTAATTGGCTTGGTGAATGTGTAAATTATACCTAGTGTGTGTACGGATAGTATTAATGTGCGTGGATCGCTGGGCAGCGCGGACTCGGTGGGCCGGAGGGCCTATTTCCGTACTGTATCTCTAAAACTAAAACATAGACTAATTGCATGCACAAATCAGTTTAAAAAAATGCAAGGTTTTGTTTTTAATATGATCAGCTGTTTTTTGTGGAGTCAAATTATATAAATTGTAGCTTCCGGTACTTTGTAATAAAGTACAAGGTGCCTTATTTTCACTTTTGCATCAATGGAATGTACAGATGTAACTTGTGTCTGCTCTGATGAATTTAGTCGCAGCCCTTTGAAAAAGTCATTCTACATTAGGGAATTTGAGACAAATGGTATGTGTAAACTTTTCATTTGTGCTTTACATAATTAGGTAGATTTATCTTTGTTATATATTTATATTTTACTTAATGGTGTTACTGAGTGTAACTTTCTTCTAATTTTGTCTTGGAAAAAAACCTACTATGTTTTATTTGAAAAGTCATCAATTTTTTCAAGCCTCCTAAAGTATTAAAGTTTTATAAGTTTGTATTCGATGTATGAATAATACTGAATAAACAGTTTGAAGAGGAAGACATTAAGACATTAAGTGGAGATTAAGCCATGCCTATTTATTCAAATTAATCTTTAAGAAAGTTGAAATATTAATTAATCTGAATTAAGCAACACAGGCAGAATGGGTGTTGTATAAATACAATTGAATTATACGAATTTTGAGTTAAGCAGCAATGTACTGAGGAATAGATTGTATTTTGGAAAATAAAAGTAAAATTGGTCTAGCTGTCTTTTATTATCGTACATTGAATTTCCAAAACTACCAAACAATATATTGATTGAATCACAGTTTAAGTGATTTGCCAGATCCACATGTCACTCTTTCCAATTATCAACTTGTTCACCCAAATATTGATTTTATTCCTCACCACTGATTTTCCCCTTGCCTGATCATGGTCTATCCTTCTATCTGCTGATCGACTCTGATCAGCACCCACAAACTTTCAATCCCTCCTCACAACTAATAAAACCTGATTTAGATGCAGACCCAGGCATTTCTGCAACTGTTTGAATGTGTCTAATTGAATGGGATTTTCCTCTGACATAAACATGTTACTTCAAAAGCAGGAACCTCCGATTATGTGCAGTTCTGTCTGAGAGGAACAAGGATAGTGTGTGGATTCTATTTGAACACTGTGATATTCTACTTGTGGTTTCAAGTTGCCCCTTTGGAAACTTTCCACATAAAATAAAGCACCAGAGTTTGGTCTTTTCTTATGTAGGCTTACAATATTTCAGGTATGATGCTATGTCATTGCAGAGGCAGCCAATTTTATTCAGGGCATCATGTAATGGTGTTACTGTTGAGATACAACAATCAAAGAGTTGAGTCGCCTATACCTGATTACTAGAGCCAGGATTTTGCCATAAATGCCATAAATACATTTTCATGCCTTTTTTGATGATTTCACCAGGATAATGCCTTTTTCATGATCAAGTGCCTAAATCAGCCTTTTTTTGCCGTTTTGCTAAAAGGTCGTGCTATTTTCTCTAGTTGTACGGTTTTCTATGTTAACACATTAATATTAATGTCATTACAAGAAAACTTTCACCATCGGGGGCGCCACCATCGGTCATTCATTCGTTTGTGCCACTGCCCGCCTGTTCAGTCTTCTCCAAGAACTATTTAAGAAAGAACTGCAGATGCTGGAAAAATCTAAGGTAGACAAAAAATGCTGGAGAAACTCAGCGGGTGAGGCAGCATCTATGGAAAGAAGGAATAGGCGATGTTTCGGGTTGAGACCCTTCTTCAGACTGATGTGGGGGGACGGGAAAAAGAAAGGAAGAGGCAGAGACAGTAGGACTAGAAGGAGAGCTGGGAAGGGGAGGGGGAGGAGGGAGAAGACAAGGTCTATCTAAAATGAGAGAAATCGATGTTGATACCGCTGGGGTGTAGACTACCCAAGCGAAATACCTAAGCTTGTCTCCTCACTACATTTACTGCTGGCTCCAGTCGTAAATATGAGTTTTCGAGTGATCTGTGCAAGGCATTCATTGATGCTGGAATTCCACTGTGGAAATTGGAAAACAAACCTCTCAGAGGTTTTTTATAGAAATATACAGAGGAACATATACCAAGGGAGTAAATATTACGGAAAAATTATGTTGACAGCAACTTCAACATTGTTGTGCAGAAAATTAGAGATTAAGTTGCATGCAACAAAATATGGATCTCAATAGACGAGACAACGATGCTGTGGGGAGATATGTTGCCAATGTGGTCATCGGTACACTGGAGGCAGGTCAACTATCAAAGGAGTATATGTTGACATCGGAGGTATTGGAGAAGTCAAACAGCTCAACTATTGCTCAGTTGTTTATATCTTCACTTGCTTTTTAACAAAGTAACTGACGATATTCGTAACGTTCCTGGTGATGGAGGTAAAGTCATACAAGGAAAATGTGGGAGAGTGATTTTAGCTAACAGAGATCTTAAAGAAATAGAAAACATAGCTAAAGTTCTCAAAGGTAGTTGTAATGCACAAGATATCGACATGAATATAGAGTCTGTAGCTTGTTTCGGGTATGCACCAGTGACCTCAGCTGAGGTAGAAATAAGTTTTTCACAACTGAAGCATTTTCTGTCTGACAGACGGCATAGTTTAACACCAGATAATTTGAGAAAAATGCTAGTAATTATGTGCAACCAGGCAACTTTCGTCATTTAATGTAGTATACCTTTATATTATCATTTTTAACCATATTTTGGTGATGGAAATAAATGCATTTTTATGCATTTTTTGGCAATAAATGCCTTTTTGTGCCTTTTTTGTAATTTTATTATGCCTTTTTGCCTGCCTATTTCAGTTTTTTAGTGCCTAAACATACTGGCTCTACTGATAACTTTACTCTCCAATAATCATATCTGGTACACATCTATAAAAATGAGTGTGGAAATTAGTTTAGCAGCGATCTCCACCTCCAGAAGCAAGTACTCCCCCCAATTTCAAGCTAATAATATGCCGATAGCCAGTGTGACGATTCTTACAAGAAGAGGAAATGCTGCTATGTTTGGAACTAAATTGATTTTACTATTGATCTACATATTCAGAATACAAGGTTGGAGAAAGAAAATAATTCTTGATGCAGCAAAATGTATACAGATTTTCAAACTAATATGTTTGTGATATGATTATCCTGTAACTTTTAGCAAAGATATTCTCAGTTGTAATGCAAGGCAATGATAAAAAAATGTCATTTTAAACATACACATGCAGTGGAAGTGTTATTTTTTTCTTTTTTCTTCAGTTTTATTCCTTATTCTCTGTGCATTGACTGTGACGACTCTTATCTTTTAACATCCCCATTATTTGATCATGTTATGGTGGTACTTGTGCATAAGTCTTTTTTTGACACTGCATTGTAGTGCAGGGAGGCATCCAATGCAATCTAATCATCTCCTCATCTGAAGACCACTGATACATTTCCAGCAGAAGTCATTAAATAGCAATCAGATGGAGAAGAGTTAAAAGAGGCTACAATTCCACAGTCCTTGCTAAAAACGGGTTGCTCAAAGGATCAGACTATGGTCCTGCTGGTCAATCATATCCGAGCTGTTATTTTTTTGTTTTTTGTTTATTTTATTAGAAGTTAATACAATACAAAACAATACAGTGGTACCTAATTTTAGGTGCCAACTATGTCATAACGTAATACATTCTATGTACAACCTCTAGTTTTATGTTTTTGAAAAGGAGGTAAAAAACAAACAAAAAATAGAGAGAAGAAAAAGAGGAAAAATAAATAGTAGAAAATAGAAAAACGTGAAGTGTGTATATAAGAAAAGAAAAAGTAGAAAGTAGAAATAGTAGAAAAAGACCCTTAAAAAAGAAATTTTCAAATCTTTGTTCGGAGATGTAAATCTATCCACGACCTGACCTGAAATCAGTAATCTTTACGGTACTGCTGCATCACATGATTCCAAAAAGTCGATGAAAGGGGACCAACTCCTTAAGAATTGGTCATATTTATCTATTAGGTGGAGTCTCATTTCTTCAAGGTGTGCTATGTCCGTCATATTCCTAATCCACATTTTAATAGTTGGTATACTGTATTTTTCCAAAATTTAAGTATCAATTTCTTTCCAATTATTAACCCATACTTAAAGAATACTTTTTGATCTTTGTTTAAATTGATATCTTCTACTATTATTCCAAATATAATCCATTCCGTATTAGGTTCTATTCTTGACTTGAAGAGCTTTGTAAATATATCAAATATATCGCTCCAAAATTTATTCAACTTTGTACATCCCACAAATGAATGTGTTATATTGGCATTTTGAAACAAACATGTATCGCATCTGGGAGAGACGTTTGGGTAGAATTTATTCAACCTCGTTTTTGAATAATATAGTCTATGTAATAATTTAAATTGAATTAAATTATGTCTTGCATTTATGGAACAATTATGTGTGTTCATCAGATACTTTTCCCATCTATCTTTTGGGATCTTTATCATTAGTTCATGTTCCCAATCTTCTCTTAATGCCTCTGTTGAGGGTAATTCTCTATTTAATATACTATTATAAAAATATGATATTAGTTTTTGTGAATCAGCCTTAATATTCATTGCTTCTTCTAAAGGGTCTAAAAATATAGTTTGAGATCTATGTATATATTTCTTCTTAAAGTCACATATCTGTATATATTTAAAATATTGATTATCATTCAGTTTAAATTTTAATTTTAATTGTTGAAATGATAACAATTTGCCCAATTCATACATATCTCCTACTTTCCTAATCCCCAGTCTATCCCATTGTTTATATGTTTTGTCGATAAGAGATGGTTTGAATGCAGGATTATTCAGTATTGGGGTTAATACTGATAGATTATTTAATTTCAAGGATAATTTTATTTGTTTCCAAATTCTTATTGTATTGTGAATAATTGGGTTCTTATATATTATACTATTCAATTTTATCGGTGAGAACAAGATCGTTCCTATATCGTACGGGAAACACTCCTCTTTCTCCATTCTTATCCACTCCGACTGGTGAGTGGAACTATCCAACCAGTACATTATGTTCTTAATATGCACTGCCCAGTAGTAATACGTAAAGTTAGGTAGTGATAAACCCCCAACTTCTTTAGGTTTACACAAATGCTTTCGTTGAAATTCTGTGTGCTCTATAATCCCATATAAAATTAGTGATATTAGAATCTAGTTTTTTGAAAAAATATTTCGGAATATATATTGGGATTTTTATAGCGTTAATTCTACCTATCGATGAGAGTGGGAGCGTTTTCCAAAATTTAATCATAACATTCAGTTTATTTAATAGTGGCATAAAATTGGCGCTAAATAATTATTTGTGTCTTCTCGTAATTTGAATACCTAAATACTTGAATTTTTCTGTTGCAATTTTGAAAGGGAATTTTAATAAGTGTCTCGCATCCTGTGGTTTTAAAGACATAATTTCGCTTTTATTCCAATTTATTCTATATCCTGAAAAAGAACCAAATTCCTCAATTAGTGTTAATAAGGTGGGGATACTCGTTTGTGTATTAGTAATATGTAAAAGAATATCATCAGCATATAATGAAATTTTATTCTTTGAGTCCTTGGTATTATATCCGTGAATATTCGGATGATTTCTAACCCTTTCAGCCAGCGGTTCTATCATAAGGGCAAATAGCAATGGTGATAAGGCACAACCCTGCCTATTACCCCTTGATAAATACAATTTTGGAGATAACATATTATTAGTTAATGTTCTTGCCGTAGGTTTATCATAAAGTAGTTTAACCCATCTAATAAAATTCTCTCCCGTATTAAATTTTTGGAGTACCTTATATAAATACTGCCATTCTACCTGTTCAAATGCCTTCTCTGCATCCAGCGTAACGACTGAAATATCTTCAATGTCCTCTTTGTGAGAGTACATTATATTGAAAAGCCTTCTCAAGTTATTAAATGATTGTCTTTTGGGTATAAATCCCGTTTGATCCGGGTTTACCAATTTATTAATATAATTATTCAGTCTTCTTGCTAGAATCTTTGCTAAGATTTTCTGGTATATATCCGAGCTGTTAAATGGATAAACTCACCAAATGTGTATTTTTAATAATGGGAATTCAACCTCAGGTTAAAATTAGCCCTCATCAGAGGTTCATTGCAACACTGTAACTCTCTCATGACCTTTTTGGCCTCGCTATAGAACTGTTTGCATGATAGAATAACAAAACTACTTGCTGAAATTATGCCTGACCTTGATGAAATGCAGATTAAAATGAATGTCATTGCAAACAGTAGAGACAACCTTGATGCAGTGAGAATCTCTCACTTCACAAATGTTATCGCCAATTTGGTTGACTGCCAGCTCCGTGACATTTGTATCAAACAAATATTCTGTCTCCAAATTAGAACACTTGCTGTATATTTTTAATTTTAATGTAATTGAGAATGAGAAAATGGCGGCGCCTTGCTCGGCTGCGGCTGCACCGGCTCCCGATAGCAATAGAATTTTAACAGTAAATAACTTACTTAGTCCGGAGAGTTTGCTGGTCCCTGTTCAGTGTCACGGGGTGCAGGCGGTGTGTGACTGTCAGTTCGTGTTGGAGCTGCGTACATCCGGCAGTTCGGCGGTCGTGGATCCGGCCACTCTGGATACTCCACGGAGTCTCGGACTGCTGCGTCAGCTGGAACCAGCGGCCTGCGAGGCTGCGGAGTCTCCTACGAGCACTGGCTGCACTCGGAGGAGACGGTGCGACAGGAAGCAGAAGCGCGGCGCTCAGGGGAGGGGGGCTAACGGCGAAACTAAGGGCTAACCCCTGCAGAACACTGCTTCCATCTATTCTGCTCGCTAACGTCTGCTCCTTGGAGAGTAAGTGGGATTACCTGAGGCTGGATTTGGTAACCAAACAGGAGGTGAGAGATTGCTGCACCCTGATCTTAACAGAGACGTGGTTAAACTCTGTTCCCGACGGCGCTATTTGCGTGGAAGGGCTAACAACATTCCAGTCGAACAGGAGCTACGCTCTCAGTGGGAAATCCCGGGGTGGTGGTGTGTGCATTTACACTAATAACAGCTGGTGTAATAATGCCACAATGGTCTCAAATCATTGCTCCCCAGACATTGAGTGTAAACAGGAGTCATACACATTATGTGATCCAAAGTCATCTTTAATCAGTATACAGACTCTAGCAGCACAGAGGATAATTAGTTGTCAGAACATCCTGACTGCTGCACGAACTGGGTGTTAGTATAAATGTTACAGTAAGGTGAGGTTAGTGATGCTAACTTATATATGATTGGTTGACATGCATAAACCAATCTACATCCTTCCCCCTAAACTAAGTGTAAAGGGCACCCATGCCATTAGAGTTAAACATACTGGCCATATCTATCAGGCGGTCTACTAACACGGCCCGAACGCATACGGACCAAGCCCTCTCCTCCCTCCCCCGAAAGATTGTGCCGATTGGGAGAACCCAGGAGCGAGAAAGGCGCTGGAGAGACTTGCGGTGGCCGAATGGGGAAACATGCAGGGGGGAAACCCCGTGGTTAGTCACAAACGCTGGACGTTGAGGGGAGTAAGGCATGCGGGGATCGGTAGAAGGCATGGGAACAGGCGGCTGGAATCGAAGCGGTGGAGCGTAGGGTCCAGCTGGTGGCGGACGTGGTTCCCACGCAGCAAGCAGGTTTTGGCGACTTCTGCGGTAGACTGCGCCCTCATAGTCCACCAGGTAAGATCGTGGTTCGTCAGCCAGGCCGACAACAGTACCCAGGTGGGAATGTCCCATGGAGGTTTGTGAAACGAACGACCTGGCCCGGCAGCAGAGGCTTTAGCGGTTTGCTGGATTTGTCATATGACCGTTTCTGGATGTCGTGCTTCTCCTGAATACATTTCTGGATAGTAGCAGGCTTCAGTACCCGTGGCACCAGCTGTTGCTGAACAATCGGAACCGGAGGTCTTGTTGATCTGGACATCAGTCACTGGGCTGGGGAACCCAGGGTTCCGTCTCTGGCAATGTTTCTTGTTAACTGGTCAGTCATATTTTCGAATCGGCACCGCTGCGCCATATACATCAAATCTGAGATAAATGATTCTACTCGTTTGCCAGGAAGCTGTCGACGAGCAAAAAACCTTGCTCTGTCCAAAATGTGATTGGAGGGCAGGTCACAGATCTGGCTAAATTTACGTAGCAAAACATTAGATTCCGCTTGTGTAACTACCTGGTTGTTGGCATCCAGGACAGCCGGAGCATATCGGAATGTTCTGGCTAGCCGCATGGCATCTGGACCCGCGAGGTTGAGCAGAAGGGAGGCTTTGACAGCGTCTGGTTCATTTCGGTGTGCGATGTTCATGTAATGTCGGTAATCAATTAAAAAAATTGCCCAGCGCTCACCGATGTCCGACTCGAAGATAAGCTGTGCAGGCTTTCGGCAAGAGGAAGCCATCTCAAAACAGAAATAATAACTCACAAAAGAAAATAAAAACCGATATACAGGAGGAAGTGGGTTAACCCAGACTTGACACCTTGTAAACAGGAGTCATACACGTTATGTGATCCAAAGTCATCTTTAATCAGTATACAGACTCTAGCAGCACAGAGGATAATTAGTTGTCAGAACATCCTGACTGCTGCACGAACTGGGCAGTGCAGGAAGTAGGTGTTAGTATAAATGTTACAGTAAAGTGGGGTTAGTGATGCTTACTTATATATGATTGGTTGACATGCATAAACCAATCTACATTGAGTTTTGGACAATAAAGTGCAGACCCTTCTATCTGCCCAGGGAATTTACTATCATAACCATCACAGCCGTGTACACCCCCCCCCCCCCCACCCAGTGCAAACACTAAGGAGGCCCTGAACGCTCTTTATCGCTCCATCAGTGACTTGCAAACGACACACCCAGATGGTGGTTTCATTGTTGCTGGGGATTTTAACCAGGCCAACATGAAGACAGTTCTCCCACATTACTACCAGCATGTGGACTTTGCAACCAGGGGAGTGAACACACTGGATCTAGCCTATACAAACATCAAGAAGGCATTCAAGGCAGTCCCCAGCCCCCACCTTGGCTCCTCAGACCATATCTCTGTGATGCTAATTCCTGCATACAGGCCCCTGCTTACCAGAGCAAAACCTACTGTGAAGCAGGTTAGGGTCTGGTGAGAGGGAGTTATGACAGCATTACAGGACTGCTTTGAGTGCACGGACTGGGACATGTTCAAGAAGGCTGCAACTGACAATCAACACACCAACCTGGAGGAGTATGCTGCATCTGTGTCTGCTTACATGAAAAATTGCATAGAGGATGTCTGTGTCAACAAGACCATCAGTATACGGGCCAACCAGAAACCCTGGATGACCCTTGAGGTACGTGGAATGCTGAGAGCACGAAATGCCGCATTTAAATCTGGTGACTTGGTGGCGCTCAGATCCGCAAGAGCCAACCTGAACCGAGTCATCAGGCTAGCAAAGCGTGCCCATGGTCAGAAAATCCGGAGCTTCTTTCATGACCCCATGAACACCAGGCGCATGTGGCAGGGAATCCAAACCTTCACGGACTATAAGACTGCTCCACCACCCTGTGAAGACAACATAAACTTCCTCAATGAACTCAATAAATATTTTGGATGGTTCGAGGCATTCAACAACACACCTGCGAGGAAAGGTATTCCTCACTATGATGAACAGGCACTCAGTCTTGATACAGTGGATGTCCGGAGGACCCTAAAAGGAGTGAATACACGGACGGCGGCAGGCCCTGATAACATACCAGGCCGGGTGCTCAGGGAATGTGCTGATCAGCTGGCACATGTCCTTACTGATATCTTCAACACCTTGCTGAACCAGGCTGTTGTCCCATCGTGTTTCAAGACTGCCACCATCATGCCAGTGCCAAAAAAATCCGCAATAACATGTCTCAACGATTACCGCCCTGTAGCACTCACTCCATAATGATGAAGTGCTTCGAGAGGCTGGTCAGGGACCATATTACCTCCAGACTCCCCTCCACACTTGACCCGATCCAGTTTGCTTGCAGGCCAAACCGCTCCACAGAGGACGCCATATCCTCCGTACTCCACCTGAGCCTGGCACATCTAGAGGAGAAGAACACACCCGTGCGAATGCTGTTCGTGGACTTCAGTTCAGCGTTCAATACAATCATCCCTCAGCATTTGGTAAGCAAATTGGGGTTCATTGGGCCTCAGCACCCCCTTGTGTAACTGGTTACTGGACTTCCTCACTGACAGACCCCAGTCAGTGCACCGGTTCCCCTCGGGGCTGCGTCCTGAGTCCACTGCTGTTTACCCCGATAACCCTCGACTGTTGTGCCAGGTTTAGTACAAACCACATCATGAAGTACGCAGATGACACAACAGTGGTGGGCCTTATCCGGGACGACAATGAACTGGCTTTGCAGGGAGGAGGTGAAACAACTGGTGGACTGGTGCAACATGAACAATCTGATCCTGAATGTTGACAAAACAAAGGAGGTCATCGTTGACTTCAGGAGAAACAGTCACACACCACTACACATTAATGACATCGATGTGGAGTTGGTCAGCACTAAGTTCCTGGGGGTGTAGATCATGAACAGTCTGACCTGGTCACAAAACATCGCATCACTAGTTAGGAAAGCGCAGCAGTGTTTGCACTTTCTGTGCCGGATGAGAAGAGCTCACCTCCCCCATCCCGTCCTCACCACTTTCTACAGGGGCACCATAGAGAGCATTTTGACCAGCTGCATCTCTGTCTGGTTTGGGGACTGCAAAGCCTCCGACTGGAAGTCCGTGCAGAGAGTGGTGAGGACGGCTGAAAAAATCATCGGGACTTCTCTTCCTTCAATCCGGGACATTGCGTGCAAACGTTGCTTGTCCAAGGCCAACAGCATTATAAAAGACCCTACACATCTCCATCATGGACTGTTCACTCTGCTGCCCTCGGGGGGAAAAGGTATCGCAGTATAAGGAGCAGAACGGCCAGGTTTTGCAACATCTTCCCCCGAGTCATCAGACTCTTGAATTCCATATAATGTGCCGCCACTAGTATCTATTTTATCTTTTTATCTATTTTATCTTTTTATCTATTTTATCCTTTTGTTATTTTATGTTGCACGGTGAGCCAGATGCAACGAAATTTCGTTCACTTGCATTTGTTGGTGTATTTTTGAATGACAATAAAGTCTTTGATTGATTGATTGATTGATTGAATTGTGCTTGGTAACTTAATTAAAATGCCACAGGTTTTCATGAATTTTTTTGTAAACCTATTGGCCTCTTGCAGTGTTTTAAAATTATAAATTAATTATAGAATATTTTTAATGATCTTGAATTTGCAATCTTCAAGCCAGAATTAGTATAAAAAAAAAACAGGTTGTAATATTATTTTGCCACGAAACATCAACTGGATATCACTGTGTTAAAGAAGGAACTGCAGATGCTGGAAAATCGAAGGTACACAAAAATGCTGGAGAAACTCAGCGGGTGCAGCAGCATCTATGGAGCGAAGGAAATAGGCAACGTTTCGGTCCGAAACCCTTCTTCAGACTGATAGGGGGTGGGGGGAAGAAAGGAAAAAAGGAAAAAGGCGGAGGAGGAGCCCGAGGGCTGGGGGAGGGGAGGAGACAACCAGAGGGATGATGAAGGGGAGGGGATAGCAAGGGCTAGCAGAATTGAGAGAATTCTCCCAATTCTGCTAGCTCTTGCTGTCCCCTCCCCTTCATCAACCCTCTGGTTGTCTCCTCCCCTCCCCCAGCCCTGGGGCTCCTCCTCCGCCTTTTTCCTTTTTTCCTTTCTTCCCCCCACCCCCTATCAGTCTGAAGAAGGGTTTCGGCCCGAAACGTTGCCTATTTCCTTCGCTCCATAGATGCTGCTGCACCCGCTGAGTTTCTCCAGCATTTTTGTGTACCAACTGGATATCACTTGTTCGCTCATTGTACATAAGCCTTAATTTGTATGGAGCCTGCAAACAAATGTGAGCCATAGATTAGTTCAGTTATTATTATCACGTGTACTAAGTTACAGTGAAAAGCTTTTGTTTGCTTGCTGGTAATATTTATTCCTAGAAACTTGACAAATTTGTTCAGTTTGAAGGAAGCAACCTTGGATCTCATTCATAATTATTGCCTGGTTGCTGTCAGTAAAAGATGTATGCACGAATACCAAAGTTATTCTTGGTGTTAAAGTGTTTATCTTTACTCTGCTATCATGAGTCACGCAGACTTCCACCACAATTGTTTCAGTGATCCATTGCCTTCATTGGGTGGAATGGATCACTGCTTGTGGCCTCAGGTTCATCCTGGAAAGCAAAGGTGACTCCTCAATATTTTTCTCTGTTACCAACTGTTTGCCTGAATCTACTCCCTAGCCTTTTCTGCCCTTATCTTCTACAACAACAACAACAACAATGAGATAACTAATCAGCAAGATTATACGCATCTGTTCAGATCCCTCGGCTGAATCTCTAATACTAATTCCCAAACACCCTCCACTCTTTTCTCCAACTTTGTTTGTTTGTCCAGCCTAACAATCCAAAATTCTCCAAGATTCACCCCCTGGCCCTGAATCTACATATTTCTTTCATGCTTATAAAATCTGCAAAACTTAAATACCTTCTGGACTTTTGGCCCTGTTTCCACTAAGCTACCAATTGGCTTCCTAAATTCTTCAGAATTATAAAAAAGTTCATTAATTTTTACTTATTTATGGAATAAATAAAGGCATCATTGGCTAATTGTTTCCGCTTCCTAATTGCTCTTGAGAAGATGGTGGTGAGCCACTTTATTGAGCCACTTCAGTCCTTGTGGTACAGATCTTGGGTAGGGAATTCCAGGATTTGGACTCAGTGATGAGATGTATTTCCAAATCAAGATGGCTTGAGACAAGGACGGGAACCTGCTTATGCATGTTCTTATGCACCAGATGCCCATGTGCTTTATGGGGGTAGAGGTCTCGGGTTTGGGAATAGATTAGACAATGTTATTCTTGGGTAATCATCACTGTCTTTCAATCATCATCACTCCCCTGGAGTAAAAAAAAATCCTTGTCCTCTGTCTATTAAAGTTCATAAGTGTTAGGAGCAGAAGAATTAGGCCATTCAGCCCATCAAGTCGACTCCACCATTCAATCATGGCTAATCTATCTTTCTCTATTAACCCCATTTACCTGCCTTCTCCCCATAACCCCTGACGCCGTACTAGTCAAGAATCTATCTATCTCTGCTTTAAAATATGCTGAAACCGACTGTGTCTGTCCCTTTCGATGCTGCTTGAGAGCTGTATGCTTCCAATATGTTCTATTTGGCTTGGATTTCAAGCTGTAGCATTGTATTCAATTTTATGACCTGGTTTAAATCGAAGGTAGACACAAAATGCTGGAGTAACTCAGCGGGTGAGGCAGCATCTCTGGAGAGAAGGAATGGGTGACGTTTTGGGTCGAGACCATTCTTAAGACCAACATGCTGCCTCTGTTGAACAAAGGTTACCTTGTGATATTGGTCTTCTAAAAATTAGATAGTGTTATCTAGTCAGTTCAGCAATACCCTGCAGTATAAGCCAACAAGATGTAGAGATTTCATTGTGGTGTGCTGCATGCTGCACAGCCTGAGCAGCCAGAAGCAGCAGTCAGTCCCTGACAATGAGCAGCATGTAGACCTAAATCCTGAAGGACTTTGAATACAAGAAGGGCAACAGATGCAAGAGAGGCAGAGGGCAAGAAAGGCTGCTGGGAAGATCTCAGATGAATAACACTTGCCTCAATTCCAGTAGAAAGGAAAGGTGAGGCATTGTGTGCTCAGACCATAAGGAACTTCTTCATAGAGAAATAATTTTAATAAGAACCTGATAAACCATAGTTCCCAAACCAAGCTAAATGACCATTTCCACACTGCTACCTTGAGTACCAACCCACTACAGGAGTAGACACAAAATACTGCAGTAACGCAGCATCACTGGAGAGAAGGAATGTCCCCGCTGAGTTCCTCCAGCATTTTGTGTCTATTTTCAGTTTAAACTAGCATATGCAGTTCCTTCCTATTATACTACAGGAATAATCAGTGAGGTAAGCCCAGATGGATCATAAAATTCTTCATAACCTGCTGTCCACGTTCACCTGCACTGAAAATAAAGGTTGCAAAAGTCTTTTATTGTCACATATACCAATTAAGGTACAGTGATATGTGAATTACCATACAGCCATATGGAAGAAAAAAAAGCAACAAGACACACAATTACATAAAAGATAACATGAACATCCACCACAGCGGATTCCCCACATTCCTCACTGTGATGGAAGGCAACAAAGTCCAATCTTCTTCCTCTTTATTCTCCTGGGGTCGGGGCAGTCGAACCATCCATTGGGGCAATCGAAGCTCCCACAGCCGGCGGTCGAATTCCCCGCGTCAGGGCGATTGAAACTCCCGCGTCGGGACGGTCGAAACTCCCGCGGCTTGGAGTTCCCAAAGTTGGTCTCTGACGAGAGACCGCGGGCTCCGTGATGTTAAAATCCACAAGCACCCACGGTTGAAGCTCCGAGGTCGATCCCTGGCAAAGGGATCGCGGGCTCCATGATGTTAAAGTCCGCAGACTCCGCGGTGGAGCTCTCAAAATCGGTCTCCAGCAAAGGCCGCCAACTCCTCGATGTTAGGCCGCAGTGCGGATGGAGATAGGATACGGAAAAAATCGCATCTCCGTCGAGGTAAGAGATTAGAAAACGTTTCCCCCAACCCCAGCCCCACATAAAGCAAGCTAAAGAACACTAAAAACATACATTTAACACATGCTATTATACACAAAGGAAAGAAAGCACATCAATCAGTAATTTCCTTATCAATAGACAATAGGTGCAGGAGTAGGCCATTCGGCCCTTCGAGCCAGCACCGCCAGCACTTGCTACAAAACCTGTGTAGTTCCTAGAGAATGACACCCATTATAAAGACAAAAATGATACTTTTCTCGGATAAGCTCTTACCAGCAGATCTAAACTCTGTGTGAAATGCTGAACTCATTTGACTGCTGCTCAACATTGATGATGGTCCGTGAGCATCCTTGTCACAGCAGGTTGGGAATCATTGCTCGAGAACATCAAGCAGATCCCTTACAGCAGACACAAGACCTTTAGTTGGATCAAGGTGTGACTGTATAGAAATGGAAATACTTTGTGAGTTCTATCTGTTACTAGACAACAACTGTCCTTGGTGCTGTCCGATAGAATTGTCAGTGAGGTTTAAAAGGAAGTGCACATGACTTCCAAAGTGAAGCACGTGTTGTTCCGACACCAAATAACCTCCTGCGATGGAGGTGACTGCTTAACACTTCTAATCCCCTGCATTCAGCCGGACAGAGCAGACAAAATCCTATCCAGCTTATTATCTAACTACACCAGTCCTGGCATGAAAACATGTAA
This sequence comes from Malacoraja senta, assembly GCA_038087875.1. Lineage (NCBI taxonomy): Eukaryota > Metazoa > Chordata > Chondrichthyes > Rajiformes > Rajidae > Malacoraja > Malacoraja senta. Next base: position 26,161,824 of record CM075980.1, read on the forward strand.
ACTATAGTCTTCATATGAGTCCTTGGGATAGTGTGGATGTGCTCATCTTCTCTCTGGCAAGTCTGCACATAAGATTACCTATACCGAATGCTAAATTGCAACCGGTAAGTGCCCTGTGTAACTTACCATGTATTTCTTTCGCCTATTTTGCCCATCCCTTGTGATATTTACTAAACAATGATGTGGTCTTCATCCTCCAGCTTGGTTTCCTCATGCACTGAATAGAGGAAACGTTATATCTTAACTTTCACAAAGCTAAGAATATGCAAATAAGTTCTACAAAAAGATGCTGTTCTGCAGAGGATAAAACTTCTGAGTAATTTAGTTCTACTTTCTGAAATGCTCATTTATATGCCATTACTGTAAAACATTTTCCTGTGTTTTCTTTTCTCGTTCTTCCTCCCCATTCCAAGTAATAAAAAAGCACTTACTTTGCAATCGCTCTAGGTCAGCTGGTTTTAGTACTTGTATGACAGAATGATGAAATTTTCCTTCTCTAGTGTATGATGAATGAAATTCAAGATGCATTTCCTTAGGTAATGCATGACCTGTTTGGCCTCCTGGAACTTGAACCATCCATTTTCTGTCCTCTTAATAGATGGAGGAGGATATGATATTATCACTGCTGAAGTGGTGGTGACACCGGACGTTCGAGACTACAGACCAAGCTATGGTTCTCTGAAACAGGTCTGGGAGATGAATTATCAGGAAGCAGCAATCTACCTGCAGGTATGAAGCATTTTGTGATTTTAATAGTCCTGCTTATATAAAGCTATTAAAAAGGAACTAATATGGAGTGTATTAGTATAAAGCATGTATGCGATGTAACACGCTTGATGGTGAGTTGCTGCTTGCTGAGAAATTGACATTAGTTTTAACTTCACAAAATATTTAGCCATAATTACAAATAATCCTTGTAATGACACTGTTCTGCTCTTGACAGATTGCTTCCCTTATTTCCCAAGTCAAGGCAATACTTAGTTTTCTGAGGTTAGTTGCATGCATAGTACAAATGGTTTTCACCATTTTAGAACAATAGAAATTTAAATATATGCTTAGACATATTTTTTTATTTTATAGTAGATGGAATCCAAATATAAGAGTGTTAAAAATTGGACTAGAGTAATATTTGATTCCTGTGGTACATTCCAGTTGAATAAAAATTCCCACATTTTGAAACGTTTGCACTGGTCACCTTCCTTGCTTTATTCAATAATTTCATTATTGTGAAAAGATCTTGACCACTGCATTGTGCACTAAACAAATATTGTAGTAACATTTGTATTTGAACTTTGCTTTTGAAATTTGGTTGCATTAATTCCATTGAAATCAACTTTCAAAAGTGGAATTCAATTTGCATGTGTTAATACTTTGCAGGTTTAACGTATGCTATGGAAGACTTTTTTTCACAGTGGAACCATATTCTTTTTCTGATGCCATTTTATCTTATGAGCAAAAGAGGGATTTGAACATTATAATTCCCAGGATTTTTATGACAGTTTATTCGTAGTTGAAAATAATTATTCCTTATAGGTTCAGTTACATTCATCATAGAGCGTTAAGTAACATCATAGACTGTTACTTCTTATGGGAGGTGCAGTCATAAGCAGTTGCCACATAAGGCGTAAATTTCATGAAGATACAAGGAACTGCAGATGCTGGAAACTGGAGAAAAAATTAGCTGCTTGAGGAAGTCAGCAGGTTAGATAGCATCTGCGGAGGGAAATGGACAGTCAACATTTCAGTTGTATCAGAGTGTAGGGCAGGCAGCCAGAATAACAAAGTGAGGGGCAGGGTGGGGTTAGTGATCGATGGAACTGTGTAACAAGGGATTGATTAGAGACAAGAAAGGGGAAAGTGTCATTGTATCTGATAAGGGAGGAAGGTGAAGAGTAGGGAAACATAAGGAAGGAATGGTGGGCAGAAATGAACAGTGGGGATAGGGAACAAGACCTTGTGGGAGGAGTAGAAGTGTGATGGGCAAATGTAGTAGGTGGAGAGGGGTGAAGAAACTGTGTAATAGGGGGCTAATGAGGCTATGTGTGAAGATAAACTTCAAGTTTGTTATTGGGCAGTAATAATGAATGCGGTGCATTTGGTTTAGCCTTGTTACCGACCTTGTGAGACTGGCACTTGGTGAAATAGTAGCGCTTCATTCTGTTGTCTGTTCTAACATACCTGAAGCACTTGGTTCATCTGAACAACAGTTTTATAACTGGATTAGGCTAAATATTCCCTTGCACTTTCTAGGCTTTTCACTGTGATCTGTGAAAGGCTGATTCACAACCTAAATCCCCTTTATTCACATGCGTTTTAGCAATTAACACCTTTAAGATGCAAAAATCTTACAAATCTCAGATTTAAAATTAATATATAGGCAATCCTCAGTTTATAAAAGGATGCATTCCTGGAAAACGTTTCCTGAAGTGAAATCTGGTCAAAATGGATTACAGATTTTTTGAAACAGTGTTTTGAAATATTATTTCTGTGAATGAAAAGTGCTTCGCAGTTCATTACAGCAATAATTGACACATAAATCGGTGTATATGCCAGAGAGGTAATGGCTTGAGTGAAAGTCCTTAATTTGAATGTTCATAAATAATGGATTTCAGTACCTACCAATGACTATATAAACTTTCCTACCTCCACTCATGAAATATCTAGATTTACTCTTTAGATTCCCCCCCCCCCCCTTAATCTAGAGTTGCCAAGCAACAGAAACTTCTTTATCTACCTTATCTTTTCCCTAATACCTTGAACATGTAACGATATGTTAATTTTAGTTTAGTTTAGAGATACAGCGCGAAACCAGGCCTTTCAGCCCACCGAGTCTGCACCAACCAGCGATCCTCGCACATTAACACTACCCTACACATTCTAGGGACAATTTTACATTTATATCAAACCAATTAATCTATAAAACTATATGTCCGAGGAGTGTGGGAGGAAACCGTAGATCTCGGAGAAAACCCACGCAGGTCACGGTGAGAACGTACAAACTCCATGCAGACAAGCACCCGTAGTCAGGATAGAACCCGTGTCTCTGGCGCTATAAGGCAGTAGCTCTACCGCTACGCCACAGTGCTGCCCAATTTTCAAAATTTGCTGGGACTACAACATATTTTCAGCAATTTAATTTTTTGGGGGATTAAGATACGATTATCATTTTGCCAACTTTGCACAACATATAGAAGGGTCTCGACCCGAAACGTCACCCATTCCTTCCCTCCAGAGATGCTGCCTGTCTACAGTTCGCAGAAGACTTCATGAACAGAAATACAGAGGCTACACTGCAAGATGCAAAAATAGGATGGCCAGGTTACAGTTTGCCAAGAAGTACTGAAAAGAGCAATCACAGTTGTGGAAAAAGGTATTGTGGACAGATGAGACGAAGTTTAAGTTATATCAGAGTGATGGCAAGAGTAAAGCATGGAGGAGAGAAGGAACTGCCCAAGATCCAAAGCATACCACCTCATCTGTGAAACACAGTGGTGGGGGTGTTATGGCCTGGGCATGTATGGCTGCTGAAGGTACTGGCTCACTTATCTTCATTGATGATCCAACTGCTGATGGTAGTAGCATAATGAATTCTGAAGTGTATAGACACATCCTATCTGCTCAAGTTCAAACAAATACCTCAAAACTCATTGACCAGCGGTTCATTCTACAGCACGACAATGATCCCAAACACACTGCTAAAGCAACAAAGGAGTTTTTCAAAGCTAAAAATGGTCAATTCTTGAGTGGCCAAGTCAATCGCCTGATCTGAACCCAATTGAGATGCTTTCTATATGCTGAAGAGAATACTGAAGGGGACTAGCCCCCAAAACAAGCATAAGCTAAAGATGGCTGCAATACAGGCCTGGCAGAGCATCACCACCGAAGACAACCAGCAACTGGTGATGTCCATGAATCGCAGACTTCAAGCAGTCATTCCATTCAAAGGATATGCAACAAAATACTAAACATGACTACTTTCATTTACATGACATTGCTGTGTTCCAAACATTATGGTGCCCTGAAATGGAGGGGTCTATATATAAACACTGCTGTAATTTCTACATGGTGAAACCAAAATGTATAAAAATGGCCTTTATTAAATCTGACAATGTGCACTATAACCACATGTGATTTTTTTAATCTTACAAATCTCAAATTGTGGAGTACAGAGGCAAATAAATAAATGATGGGTCTTTGTCCCAAACATTATGGAGGGTACTGTGCATACCTTATCTATCAACTATTTGCAAACGTTTCCTCTCTCAGTGACCATTGTGCTCCCTCCACCCATAGTAGGTCCATATTCACCCCTGACTCCAAACAGCCTAACCTCACCTACCCTGCAGTTAGACTTTCATGCAGTTCCTGAGGCCCCAATTTGACCAAACACATAAGTCCCAATTGACACTCCCATGCACCACACCAGTCTTCAGGCTGGAACCAGATGAGATTCCCCTCTTAACGTTTGATTGAATCTCTTCCCAAACTCCAACCTAATTTTTCCCTTGCCAGCTATTTTCTTTCCTGCGATTCGTATCAACGCTGTTGTATCAATTAGTAGTAACATTGTAATAAATAATGCACAATGTAAAGGGCCTGTCCCACGGGCAGGCGATTCCAGGCGGCAAGCGCGACTTCCCTTGAAGCGGGGGCCGCGCGGGTACCACCGTACAGCCTGTCCCACGAGCATGCGGCAAGCGCAACCTAACCGGAAGCGGTTGCCGCGCGGAGGCCGAGTGATTACCGTACGGCCTGTCCCACGAGCATGCGAATGCATGCGGCGATTGCGGCGTCGGGTGATGACGTGATCGCGCAACGCAACGCACTAGCCTACTCCGTCGAGACCAGGCGGTGCACGCGGCGTCGAGGCGGCAGCGGGGCGGCAGGCCGTTGCCGCACGGGATTTTTGGACAGTGTCAGTTTTTCTGAGCCCCGCGCGGTGTCGGGACCAACTACATATGGCTCCGGCGATCTACGTGGGACCGACCCCGCAGTCCCCGCGTGGCCTCCGCTTCCTGCTAGGTCGCGCTTGCCGCCTGGAATCGCCTGCCCGTGGGCAGGCCCTTAAGATTGATAAACAAGGAACTGCAAATGCCGGTTTACAATGCTGGATTAATTCGGCAGCTCATGCAGCATCTCTGGAGAACATGGATAGGTGACGTTCCGGGTCGGGACTTTTCTTTAGTCTGAAGAAGGTTCCTGACACGAAAAGTCACCTTTCCAAGTCGCAAGACTGAGTGACATCCACTATAAACTCACTGACTCCCATGGCTATCTGGACTACACTTCTTCCCACCCTGCTTCCCACCCTGCTTCCTGTAAGGACTCCATCCCCTACCAATTCGTCTACGCCGCATCTGCACCCAGGATGAGGTGTTCCACACCAGGACATCCCCTCATTCTTCAGGGAACAGGGGTTCCCCTCTTCTACTACAGATGAGGCTCTCACCAGGGTCTCTTCTATACCCTGTAACTCTGCTCTCACTCCCCATCCCTCCACTCGTAACAAGGGCAGAATCCCCCTTGTCCTCACCTTCCACCCTACCAGCTGTCACATACAACAAATAATCCTCCGACATTTTCACCACCTCCAACGGGATCCCACCACCGGCCACATCTTCCCATCTCCTCCCCTGTCTGCTTTCCGCAGAGATCGCTCCCTCCGTAACTCTGGTTAATTCGTCCATTCCCACCCAAACCACCCCCTCTCCTGGCACTTTCCCTTGCAACCGCAGGAAATGCTACACTTGTCGCTTTATCTCCCCCCTTGACTCCATTCAAGGACTCAAGCAGTCTTCCCAGGTGCGGCAGAGGTTCACCTGCATCTCCTCCATCCTCATCTATTGCATCCGCTGCTCTAGTTGTCAGCATATCGGTGAGACCAATTGTAGGCTTGGCGATCGCTCTACATCGGTGAGACCAAGTGTAGGCTTGGCGATCGCTTCGCCCAACACCTCCGCTCGGTTCACTTTAACCTACCTGATCTCCCGGTGGCTCAGCACTTCAACTCCTGCTACCATTCTGAATCCGACCTTTCTGTCCTGGGCCTTCTCCATGGCCAGAGTGAGGACCACCGTAAATTGGAGGAGCAGCACCTCATATTTCGCTTGGGCAGTTTACACCCCACCGGTATGAACATTGACTTCTCTAATTTCAGGTAGTCCCTGCTTTCTCCTCCCCTTCTCAGCTCTCCCTCAGCCCACTGTCTCCGCCTCTTCCTTTCTCCTTCCCCACCCCCCACCCTCACATCAGTCTGAAGAAGGGTCTCGACCCGAAACGTTGCCTATTTCCATCGCTCCATAGATGCTGCCTCACCCGCTGAGTTTCCCCAGCATTTTTGTCTACTTTCCAAGTCACAATGTAAGTTTAAGTTGGCAAGTTAAAGGTTAAATATTTGTTTAATAAACATGTAAACTATACATCTGCTGCTGTTTCTCTTTGGTCTGAGAAGGTTATTATTTTTTTTGACTGAGGAGATCCTACGGAACTGAAATGGTGTGTCTACCTGTTTATTAAAGTAGCCTTACTGTTGATAATCATTGGGCGATCAATGGTTGTTAAGCAGAAAGGTGTCAAACAAAGATGAGCCAAACTAAAATAGAATAGTGATTAAGGATGAGGAAACAAGGTGACATGAGAGAATGGAAGAGAATATAGATTGGAGAGGCAAAAACAATTTAACAAAGCCTTTCCCTGTAATTACCCTCAAATATAATCAACAAGTTGTCTTCTTTATGTTGAGAAGACAAAGTATGTGTGAGGGAGAAATGATAATAGTCAACTAATGAGAGATGTTGGGCTGAGTGGAACTAATAAGTCACCTGGAGTCTTAAGTGATTGTGGCACGTTTGACCATGAAAGCCAATAAAACCATGGATCATGCCTAGATATTGACTAAGTGGCCTTGTCTGAGGATTGGGGGTTAAAACTAATCCATGGAAGAAAGATTCACATGGGCTTAAAGATCACACGGAAGACAGAAAGCAGAAGATGGACTGAAGACAGCATCACCTGTGTTCGAAGCTCCAGACTGCAAATAGAGCAGTGAACTATTTGTCAGCCATGACCCGTGGTTTAGCATTACATTTTGTACTTCAATCCATTACACATGTATCACTCAACGATCGCACCGGAACCTGCAGATGCTGGAATGTGTGGCAACAAGTGAGAGCTGCATCTAGACTGAAAGAGTAGAAAAGTAGCCAGTATAGAGGTGTGGGACAGATGGTTGTTCCTATCCGTCACTGCCCCACTTCATTCAGTTCCACTCTTCACCTCCTTTCCTCTCATCTTCCAGAATCTGCTGCCTTTTGTTCCCAGTTTATCACCTCATTACAGTAAAACATACATAGTATGCGTGTATATGTTTTCATTAGATTATAGAATGTTTGGTAGTGTTCCATGTAAATTTGATTATTGTACATTGTTAATGAAATCATTTGGTGCAATAAGCTATAGTTCGTTATTAGTATTCAGAACACTACTGTGTGTAGAAAGACTTGCCATACCATCAACCTTTGGCCTTGATATGTTATTGATTTCAGGATGACAGATTCTGAGCACAGTGGTGTGCTAATATATAAAATATTGAATCTAATACATGGGACTGTAAAGGTGCAAATACTATATCGACAAACATCTGCAAATTTTGATTAAAAACTGCCTGTGAAAACCAACTTTTCCCAATGTTCACAGTGTATAGTGTGAGGGCGAGTATATGAAGATTTCAAAGTGTAGTTACTTAGGTAATCACTTCTAAAATTAAATCAACAAATGTAAAAATTACTAAAAGTAATTGAAGCTCTGCAATATCTTGAAAAATGGTCAAAGTAATTAAAGTAGTCTTTTCAACCCTTTCTCTTTTGTACTTTTTATATTGAGTTTTCTTTGCACCAGATCAAAAGAAGAGTGATGTGTAGGAAGGAACTGCACATGTTGGTTTATGCCGAAGATAGACAAAATGCTGGAGTAACTGAGAAGGTCAGGCAGCATATCTGGAGAAAACTACCAGAGATGCTGCCTGATCCGCTTTTTACTCCAGCATTTTGTCTATCAAAAGAACAGTGATGTTTGACTGTGATGATGTTGCTAAGATTTTATATTTTATCACTAAGCAATAAGTGCAAAAAAAATTAAGAGGTAAAATTCATGAAGGACAGATATTTTCTTGTTTCAATTTAAATAGAACCTGGTGAAAATGTTGTAAGATAAGTAGTTAAATAATCTCTTGCACCCTTAGTGGGGAAAAATACCGGATTATTTTTAACTCTGTTTTTTGTCTCCTCAGGAGGGAGAAAATAATGACAAGTTTTTCACTCATCCAAAAGATCAAAAAGCCCTTGCAGCCTACCTCTTTGTGCACAATCACACCTTCTATGTCATGGAACTGATTTCCGGATTGCTGCTGTTGATACTCTCGCTGTGCGAGGCTCCAGCTGTTCCCTCACTCCGACTCGACATTTATGTACGTTGTTACTTTGTGAGACATAGACGGTTCCATTTTATTTTATGCATCTTTGTCGATTGTTGAATTGTCATGCCGGAATTGTTTGTGTGGGGTATGTCTCATATTTTACTACTTAATAAGATTCTGTAAAATGATGCAAATAAACTTGGCTCAGTGGTGTATGAGGTAGTTTTATGAAATTATGAATTATCTTCTCACCTAGCCATTGCGATACCGAGCTTTGTACAATAATCTCTTTATTCTTTCTAGATAATGGGAACTGAGGAAAACATGACTTGGTTTTGAAACAATTTTGGCAACCTCTTCCATTTTTATAACATAAAAAGGAAATAGCTACACTTTCATTTGTATAAAATAAAAAGGAAATAGTTATACCTAAAACACAAGTATCACATACGAGAAGATATCAATGGTGCTTTGTTTCAAGGAGGTACTGAATAGATATAAAAGCAGATGGGGGGAAAATTTAAAAATATGAGATGGGAGAAAAAAATCAAAGAACAGATAAAAGATGTTTTAAATAGAATTTAGAATTTTCATTTGACTTTATCAGAAAAATAAATCCTGATTTTGTTGTTAAAGTATTATTATCATATTAAGGTTATGCTCCCTATTTTGTAGATTCCCTCACCCTGTTGACTTCTTTCAAGGTTCTTAAGTAGATTATTTAGCTTGATTATTCAGATCAATAGATTTATAGATATGAGGGGAATCATTGGTTATGGGCAGTTCTGGAAAGTGGCACTGAGACGAAGATCAACTATAATCATCTGGAATAGCAGAATAGGATTAAGGGACTGAATGGCTTACTCTTGCTTTAGTTTCTTCAAGTCAAGTCGTCACATTTATTTATATAGCACATTTAAAAAACAACTCTCGTTGGCCAAAGTGCTTTACATTTGTTATAAGAATAGCATAAACAAAACAAACTACATACATATATACATGTAGCCCTCACTCAGAGGACGTCAGGAAAGGCTTGGGAATATAGATAAGTTTTTAGTCTTGACTTAAAAGAGTCGATGGAGGGGGCAGTTCTGATGGGAAAGGGGATTCTTGTGTTATTTATCAATCTTTTTGCCGATCAAGACCTATTTTATTATCAAATGCATATTACCAGCATCTGCAGTTCCTACATCTAATTTTTCCAAACTTTCCTCATAATTTAACGTCTTGAAATCTGCAAATCTGATTCCCACCAGAATCAATGTATCTACTGAGTATTATGTCCCACACCAGGGCTGTGGTCTGACCAAATCTCTGTATGAGTAGGAATATCCAGACCTAGACTTTTGCATTAAACTATTCAGACAGCAGGAGTGGCTCAAGTCCTGCCAGATGCTTCCATTTAGACACCCAGAGGAGGCAGCACAGCAGGAGTAGGATCTTGGAGGTATCAGCAGGCTGCTATTCTTCCTCCAAGAGTCTCACACCATTTGTGTGGAGTGAGAGAAGATTAGAGTTGGAGGGATATTAAAGTCCCAGGAAGGTGAGGGGCACAGAATTTAGTAGGATATTAGAGGGTACAAGGAGTGAGTGTGAAAATGAGGTTACAATGGGCTAGGTTGCAATTAAACTGCGGAAGCCTCTGATGAATGAACTGAGAAACTAGTACATTATAGAGCAGAAACAACTGTCTCAGAGGACATTCTTATCTCTTCTGCAACCTTTCAGGGTGAAGTGTAGGCCTGAATGAGGGGAGGAAGATGACCAGTCCTTATTTTCAGTATCAATTCTATGAGCATTTTAAGGAGAGGAAAGCATTTACATATCTTTTATATCCATCCATCAGAGGCAAGTCATAGTGAAAAGCTGCAAGTAACAACAGGGAGAGCATTGACAAATCAGTGAGGACAAAGGCTACAGTAACCTATATCCTTACTGTTTCTGCCTGAACTCACATTCTTTAACTGAATTCGTCAACTGAGTTCTCTTGATATTTCCGTTGCTGGCAGAAACATCCCTGCCTTCTGGTTCTCCGTTGTCTACTCACCACCAACATCAGGGACATGGTGACGGTATACCTACTCCAAATGCCAGCCTTTTTGAGTGCATCAGTTTTTAGTAATTATATACATCGATCTAAATCCCCTGTTATCCAGAGTTTATACTCTCTTAATTGAAGGAATAATTTGATTTAATTTTATTGAGAAACTGTCTGTTTCATTTTGTAATAGTGATGCCTTCAAAATGGCCCAGAATTTGATGGCTATTGCCTTTAGATTGCTTGTCCTTTAGATTCCCATTTCAAAGGACAAATCCAGTATGGATACATAAGGCTAAAGTTGCTGGATTAAAGCATAGCACATTAACTTGTCAAGACCCTGTAGATCACCACTGGCATGTTGAATATAATCAAGTTATGTGGCCAGACCAGATAAGGCTGCATCTATGACACTGCAGATAAATCTCAGTTACACCCCCACCCCAACAGCTTGCCATCCATGTATGAAGCTATAATTCTCTAGAATAATAAAACGATGCAATTATTATTTTCAGTATTTGCTCTGAACTTACTTATTGTCTATTATGCCTCCTGGCATGTCAGGCAGCAACAAAGGTCCCCCACTTCTGTCTGTTCTGGGCTAGCTTCAGAACACTACCCTGGGTCAGGTCCATTGTTTTCATTTCCTCCTCTACAGTTCGACGCCAGGTGGTTTTGGGTCTCCCTCTTTTCCTTTTCCCTTCCGGTGTCCAGTGCAGGACTATTCTTGGGATGCTGTCTGGTTCCCTTCTCAGTATATGGCCAATCCAGTTCCAGCGCCTTCTCATGTCTAGTCTTGGCATTTAGAACTTCCACCTTCCTTCCAGTGGCTTCCTTTCGGCTTTCAACATTGACATTCATCCTAGCATCTGTCGATAGCCCTGGAAATCATCACGCCAGTAGTGTTGATTCCTTCAGTTGCTGTTTCCGTAACATATTTGTTTTACGAGACAGGGTTGTTAGCCCTGTGCTCAACCTCCAACCCTGGAGGACCAGTGGATCACTCTTCGTCTTGCCTCTACCCTTCGACCTGTCCAGCATGGGAGACCCTAACAGGAGACGAATCTCCCGCTGGCATAGCTCTAGGGGTCACTGAGACACACAAGCTCCCCGACCACGACAAGGTTGCAATCCAACGGGGAGATTTGCTCTGAACATTCCGCTTTTATTTGTTCACTCTATTTTTACTAGCTATATGTAATTATTAAAGTAATTATTTTGTTTAAATCTTTTGCAATCTCTGTTACATTGTTCAAAATAGTTTTGTTTTATACTTAGGTGCATGCCACACTGGAACTGCTTGCACTTCTCACAGTGGTGTTTGAACTTGGTATGAAGATGAGATGGTTGGGTTTTCAGACCTTTATTAGGCATAAAAGAACGATGCTGAAAGTAAGTGTTTCTTAAATGTTCGGTTAAAGGCATTGTGAGATCTTTAAGGATTGCCATCTGGAGATGTTTTTATATCCCAATCCGCATGTGAATCCTATGCTAGTTAAATGCTGTCTGCTTTTCACAGGCAGCAATAATGTGCATGAGCATTTCTTAATACTTGTACTGTTGTGTTCTTGAGATTTATAATTTCCATTTGGTGAGTTCCTCCAACAGCTTTTTTGTTACTCAAGATTCCAACTTCTGCAGTCTCTTGTATCTAAATATATTGCCTTTCTGGATTATCAGAATAGTTAACCTCTGAAAATCATTTGCTCAATAACTGTAATGGCTCCATCCTAGGATTCCAGGATTGAGGATTATTAATCACATCTTCGTCAGGATCATTTAAGCCATTGATTACCAGGTCCCGAACGGAAACAATTTGTAGCAATGTCATGATTTAATCAATTTCACACTTAGCATTGAGTTCAGTGAGGAACCTGATTAGTTGCTTTTGGTGGAGCAAATGGTGAATCACTGGAACTCCTGGCAAATGTCTTGTACCCTGCAAGTTGCTGGATGTTTTGCAGATTAATAATGACATGGACCAGCAATGCATCATTCTGATGATACAAATGCCCTGCAATTTCTGACGAGCCTTCGAATCTTCTGCCAGAGTTTAAGGAAATTGGCCAAAATTTCAAGGAAATTCAAGAACTATAGGTTATAGTCAACTTGACAAAATCTGTACATTTTACCTTTAAAAAAAAAAAGATGTACTTCCTTTTTTTCCCACCACATTTGCACTTTTTGTTAAGGAAATGAAGTAATTTTGTCAAAAACAACTTTAGCTACCTCTTGCAGAATTTATTAACTGCTGCTATCGCACAGATCACTAAATTATTTATTTATTAGTCTCTCTGTTTTGAGATATTTAACCTTGTTTCTAATATGGTATTTTTGCAGAGTTCAGTTTTGTTTGTACAGTTTATAGAAGTCATTGTGGTATTAATCAGACAGACCTCGCACGTCCGGGTGACTCGCGCTTTGCGACCAATCTTTCTGGTAGACTGCAGATATTGTGGTGCAGTGAGAAGGTAAATTCAAAGTAATTAGTGTTGAGTTTGTTTTTTCTAAATTGATGCTGATATCCAGCTTGAACCAGTCTTATAGTGACAGCTCCAGATCAAATTTTAGCCTCGGGTATGTTTTGACATTGCCAACAGATTCACACCACTAAATGTTTTGCTTCATATGAGTGATTGATTTTAATTAAATACAAATAAACATTGGAGATAATTCATTCCTTTTAATATTGCCATTAAAGTTAACAAGTACAAAATCTAGAAACGTAGGTGCTTCAATCATTAATAATGTGCTTTATCTCAGTATTTTTTTGTGATTACACATATATATGATTTACATCAGTCAGTAATTAGATGATTTAAAATTAGAGAGCAGAGGTAATTAGACTGGCACATGAAGGAAATTATTTCTCATTTTAAAGATACATTTAGTTCTTATTTTTATATTTTCATTATTTATTTCTTCTTGAGGAATGACATTATTACGGTTTATAATGGCAGTTTCCATTATAACTACATCACATATAAAATGATAATGAAAGAAGATAACAAGAAGTGAATGTAAATGTAATAATACGTTACATCCACTAAAGCTCTTTTCAGCTTTAAAAGATTCTCGTGGATTTATGTGGAACTGTACTTTAGGTAATTAGATGGAGCAAGAAATTGTGGAAATAGCAGTTATCTTGCTTGAGTATCTATGAGAAACCATTGAGAGTATTATCCGTTTGTTTTGATGATTCAAGTTCAAGTATAAGTTCAGACTGGCTTTGATCGGTTTCTGCCTCTCTGTCCCTGTATTTGGTTGAAAATAAAAACAAAGATTGGAGAAAAGAAAATAAGAAACAGCAAAGATATGGTCGGGAAATAAATATTGTGAGAGCCCTATCTTGTCTTTGCTGCAAGGACGTACTGCAAATATATCCCCCTTTCTGTATTTTTCCTCTATTTCTGCTCTGTCAAAGTAAACATGCACAGGACAATCCCAATTTGAGAGTGCAGTAAATATATCAAAAATAGTTAACATAAATATATCAAAAATAGTGTAACAGAACTCTTGTAGGTGTACATATTAGTTATACTCTGCCTAAGTTTTCACACTAGCTTTCACTCTGATTTATGGATATAGTTTGTTAAATTTCATAGTTTTCAATAATTTATATTGGGTTGTCAGAAGGTGGCACATATCAATATATCTAATAATCTAAACTAATTCTTATTTCTATTCAATTATTGAATCTGAATAAACATAGCAAGTGAATACATTGGTGAAACATGAACCAATTTTGTCATGTGTTAAAATTATATTGAACACCTTAATGTGTCAAGGTTACAAAATACAAAACTATATTTTGTGTGTTAACTTGAACAGCCATTGTAGTTTATTAACTACCTCAAAGTCAAATTTCATTAATGGACATTTGACCTCATATAAAATATAATCTCTCTTTATAGTGGGTTGAAACACTATTAAATTATGAGATAAATTGCTTCACAGGGTAGAAGGAGGATTTTTTTAAATTGAAGGGATAACTTTCCTTAACTAATTGTGAAATTTCTATTGGAGTAACATTTCACCTCTCCAATGGTTATGCCTTCCAGATAAAATTAATCTGCAGCTAATTGAAAACATTTTGTTTAATTGACCTTATTTAAGATCCTTAGAAAAAAATCTTTATTTAAAATTAGTACCTAAGGTGTGATAAGCTCTAACTATTTACATTCTGAATTTTCAGAAATTTGCGCCAGATCTTCCAATCTCTTCCTCCCTTTATTGACATTTTATCGCTACTACTTTTCTTCATGGTTATTTTTGCTATTTTAGGTAAGTTCTTAGCTCTTTTGTAAAAGTTTAATCTTAATACCGTATGTATCCAATTTAAGTACATTATTTTAAAGCACATATTGTTCATGTTGAGCATTGAAAACATCGAGAGCAATTAATCAAACAGATTAATAGTCAACTAAATGTATTTTTATTTGACTATCTTTCATTGGGAGAAACTTTATTGAGCATCGATTATGGAATAATGATGTCCATGTTAAGCGACAAAATAAAAGGGAAGCAAATTATTAGTGCAGGATGTATTATTGAGACACTGGTGGCATTGAATAAATAAGGCTGAGTGACTGCTGTTGTGGTAATTGTGATAACAGCACGACTAAGTAACTAAATGTGAGTGAAACTTCAGATTTTACCTATTACAGTGACACTCTTCTCTTCGATCAAGGCACATGATTCTAGCAATGAAATTGAGCTTCCCTCATAGTCAACATAAATTTACAAAAATGCATGAAATCAGCAATTGAACTTTAATTCATTTTTATTTACACAAGAAAAAGGGTGTTGAAGGTATTTGTAAACCTTGCAAAGCGATATTTCACAGCCCTTACCAGTTGCATCCCTTGCCCTCAATATTCCTAGCACGTATTCAAACATTCTCTAGCCATTTTTATCAAAAATATACAGGTGACCTCTGTGTTACAGCAGTTCAGGTAATGAAAATTCGCCATCACAGTTTTCACAAATCGTTACCCAAAATATATGAGATCTGGAATAATGTTTACTCTTACGGAATTTAGGTGAATAAGCAGTGAAAATAAATTGATTTTTTTTTTCAATTTGCATTTCTTCACATGCACAGATTACACTTGTTTGCATTAGGTAAAGTCACGATATAGACCATTGTCTAGGAATGCAATGCCCTCTCCCCCCACCCCCCCCCCCACAATAATTTAAGGGTTGCCTGCATAACTAGTTGTAGAATAGAAAGAGTCAACAGTAGTCCATTGCAGATTACATGAAATCATCACAGTGAAGGTTCTTTATCAGAAGCAAAACGATTCCATGATGTATATGAGGTTGCCTTGGTAACATGATTCCTGGATGTCGCTTTTGATGCAAGTGAAACCTCAATACAATTGGCTTCTAAGCAGGGGAAATGAATCAGACAATTATGATGAGATATCTACAAGCAAAACAAAAAGAGAGTACATTCGACCAACTATTTACAAAGACAAATTGGTACACGATTGAAGTATAAGTCACATATAGTATCCGTAATGGCATAGGATCTTGCAAAGTTTGACAGTAATTTTTAGTAAATAATGCACATTTAGTAATAATGCACATCATCTGCCAGGTAGTGATTTCAGCATGTACTATACATAAAATTGCCATGTTAAAGTGAAGTAGTAGTTAGGATCTAGAATTAAATCAGAAAGACAGCTGATGTAAATTAGAAAAATCTGGATTATTATAGTATATGAATGGTCAACTTTTGGATTTTAAATCAACAGATTTTTAGGAGTGTAAATTAAAATTAAAAAAAATTCAAAAGCTCATTTACCTCAGCCACATGGTCAGCTCTGGTACAGCTAAAATTTATATCTGGTTACAATTGCCATCACAATGTAGAAAGAAAGGAAAGAATAAGAATGGGAAAATGGGAAATGTATAGAAACATAGAAAATAGGTGCAGGTGTAGACCATTCAGCCCTTCGAGCCAGCACCGCCATACAATATGATCATGGCTGATCACCAAAAATCAGTACCCCGTTCCTGCTTTTTCCCCATATTCCTTGATTCAGTTAGCCCTAAGAGTTAAATCTAACTTGAATTGGCCTCCACTGCCTTCTGTGGCAGAGAATTCCCCAGATTCACAACTCTCTAGGTGAATTTTTTTTCCTCATCTCAGTCCTAAATGGCCTACCTCTTATTCTTAAATTGGTCCTGGGCTCCCCCAACATGGGGACCATTTTTCCTGCATCTAGCCTGTTCAATCCCTTAAGAATTAATTCACACCATCCCGGGAATTAACCTGGTGAACCTATGCTGCACTCCCTCAATAGCAAGAATGTCCTTCCTCAAATTAGCAGACCAAAACTGCACATAATACTCCATTTCCTCACCAGGGCCCTGTACAACTGCAGTAGGACCTCCTTGCTCCTAAACTCAAATCCTCTCCCAATGAAGGCCAACATGTCATTAGCTTTCTTCACTGCCTGCTGTATCTGTATGCTTACTTTCAATGACTGATGTACAAGCAAACCCAGGTCTCTTTTCCTAATCTGACACCATTCAGATAATAATCTGCCTTCCTGTTCTTGCCACCAAAGTGGATAACCTCACATTTATCCACATTATACTGCATCTGCCATGCATTTGCCCACTCACCCAACCTATCCAAGCAGCCTGCAGCCTCATAGCAACCTCCTCACAGCTCACACTGCCACCCAGCTTTGTGTTATTCCTCGTCTAAATCATTAATATATATTGTAAAAAACTGGGGCCCCCACACTGAGCCTTACGACACCCCACTAGTCACTATCTGCCATTCTGAAAAGGACCCGTTAATTCCTACTCTGCTTCCTGTCTGCCAACCAGTTCTCTATCCATGTCAATACCCTATCCCCAATACCACGTGCTCTAATTTTGCACACTAATCTCTTGTGTGGGACCTGGTCAAAGGCTTTTTGAAAGTCCAGATACACCACATCCACTGGCTCTCCCTTATCCATTCTTCTTGTTACATCCTCAAAAAATTCCAGAAGATTAGTCAAGCATAAATCCGTGCTGACTTTGACCGATCCTGTCACTACATTCCAAATGAGCTGCTATTACATCTTTAATAATCGAATCAAGCATCTTCCGCACTAAGGCTAACTTGTCTATAATTTCCCATTTTCTCTCTCCCTCCTTTCTTAAAAAGTGGGGTTACATTGGCTACCCTCAAGTCCACAGGAACTGATCCAGAGTCAAGAGAACATTGAAAAATGATCACCAATACATCCACGATTTCTAGGACCACCTCCTTGAGTACTCTGGGATGCAGACCATCAGACCCTGTGGATTTATCTGCCTTCAGTCCCAACAGTTTACCTAACACCATTTCCTGACGAATGTGGATTCCCTTCAGTTCCTCCCTCCCACTAGATCATCGGTCCCCTAATATTTCTGGGAGATTGTTTGTGTCTTCCTTCGTGAAGACAGAACAAAAGTACTTGTTTAACTGGTCTGCCATTTCCTTGTTTCCCATTATAAATTCACCCGTTTCTGACTGTAAAGTATGAAGGTTTTTTTCCATTTCACCCTTGCAGGTTTAATGGTTCAAAGGTGCTTTCATTGTCACAGGGCGAAGTGCAAACACACAGTGAAATTCTTTTCGTACAGAGTCCAGTAGAGTATTGCCATACCCATGTATATCCCCGATTAGCAACTTGTACAGAAATAGTCTACTGATCCCGCGTGCAAGAGGCACCATTTTAGTTACATCTCAGGATGTAAATCTGTACTTATACTGTCCTTGAGCATGTGATACGATATTTTTTTCCTTTCTGTAGGTTTTTATTTGTTTTCCGCCAATCCATTGGATCCAGTAAGTAACCACGGCTAATAATAAAAATGCTTGTTGGGCATATATATGACATCTATTTAAGTACAGCACAGCATATGTGCCTGTAATTTAGCATTCTAGCAAAGTATTCCTGGCTATTTATGCAACATTTCTGTATTTGTATAATTGCCAATAAGTTCTCAGAACTGTATGGTTATTAGATACGTTTTAAAAAATATGTCTTTTTTTCATTCATCAACCTACATTGTTTCACGTTTGTACTGTGTTTAAAAAGATGCGAACTAACCATTTAACCCGTCAAAGCTGATAATGTCCCGTTGATAATAATACTTTATCCATCTTGATTTAAAAAAATGATTTAGCATATTTATATTTCCCACACTTTCTTCCTATGATGTAGAAGATAATTCTATCAATCAAGTCTATGCCAGCTCTCTGCCATTCTCATCAGATCTATTTCTCTAATTATTTACCTGTAACCTATACTCTCTCACATGCCCACCATCTTCCTCTAATTCTCCTGCAACCCATCTATATTAAGAGATGATTTAAAGTAGCCTCTGGAATTTGTGAGGAAACAGGAGAATCTGGAAGAAACCCACACAATCACAGGGTGAATGCTCAAATTTCGCAGAGGGAGCGGCTGGTTAGAATCGATCCTAGTTTTCTGTAACTGTGCAACAGCAGCAACAGTAACTGCTGCCTCAAAAAGGCTGGCAGCATCATCAAGGACCCACACCATCCTGGCCACACACTCATCTCCCCGCAACCTTCAGGTAGAAGGTTCAGAAGCCTGAAGACTGCAACGTCCAGGTTCAGAAATAGCTACTTCCCCCCAGCCATCAGGCTATTAACCTCAACTGAAACGAATCTCTGAACATTAATAGACCATTATCTGTTTATGTGCACTTTATCTGCTTATTTATTGATGTGCGTATATATTTATATAATGGTATATGGACCCACTGATATGTTCTGTATTCATGCCTACTATATTGTGTTGTGCTGAAGCAAAGCAAGAATTTCATTGTCCTATCTGGGACACATGACAATAAACTCTCTTGACTTGACTTGACCATTGTGTTAACCAAGGGACAATTGCAGAAGACAATTGCAAACCTTTACCACCCTTGGGTTGTTGCAGCGTTTCCCAACTGCTGATATTTCCAAGTTTTGGGTTATAAACCCTAATCTCATACTTTCCAGCATTTAAAAATAATTTCTCTCTATTTACCCTATACGTTCCCTTTGATAACTTTAAACTTTGAACAAATCACATCTGAACCCACCCAGACTAACCACGGCTTTATCCAGTGTACACTTTCTGACCAAGTATTGATATCAGCATTTCATTTGTTTTTTTAGATTATTTTCTGCAAACATCCATGAAGCTTAATGGTTTATGTAGCCTAAATCACCTTGGACACTCCCTGATTCTACTAATTTATACAACACTGGGTAACCATTTTAAATCCAGTAGAGCACCTCATATCAGCAATATATAAAACCAATACTGCACATGTTGGAAGTTTAAAAATAAAAATATAAAATGCAGGAATGCAGCAGGGCAGTGAGCATGAAAAGAGAAACGCAGAGGTAACATCAGAATTAATGCAATCTTCATAAATACTGCTGGATCTACAGGGTATTTCAAAATGTTCTGTTTTTATTCACAATAGTGACATTTATCCACTGCAGTTTTACCCTTTACTCACTTTATTGTAGTTTTGCACTTCCATCTACACTGCGTTTTGTGTCACATTATATCTTCTCTTTAGCAATTTTGAATAAGTTGCATATCTTCATCTAACTCATTAATTAATGCAGTAAATAGTTGAGGTCCTACAAACAGATCCTTGGGCAATCCCACGGATCATATGTCATTTAGATTTATCCCTGTTCACTCTGATCTTTTCAGGCCGCCTCCAAACCAGCAGTTGTTGTCTTCACTTCTATGGGTTCAATTTTAGTGGTCAGTCTCCTATGAAGAAATTTATAAAGTGCTTACATTGCAGAGGAAATTCTTTATTTGTTTTTGTGGTGTAGCTATTTTTGGCACTCTCGGAGCAACCAGTTTTCATTATGTTGCTCTCTATGTAGCACGTGATTCAAGCAAGTCCTGGGCCAGTGTGTTCAAGTATATTGAATCAAGTGTCCACATCAAATCGCAACCTCTCCCCACCCCACAATCTTCACAATACTCATTCCCAGTTTGTCTTTAAGTTCAAATGCTATAACATTGCTTAACTGAGTCCAGATCTACCATTTCCAAGTCCCAATCCCTTAACAAACTGCAAACCTGTAAAGTACACCCTCCATTGCCTTAATCCAATTACCTCAAGTCCCTGTCCTCTAGTGACCAGTTATTCTAAGCCCTAATACTCTGATGACCATGTAAACCATTCCCCGATGAGAGACTCCAACCTGACACCCCTCCCCCACCCCCAAACTGCCAAGCTTCTTTCCTTGTGTCCTCCATAAGACTAGCTTGCCATTTTCCTATATATGCGCCACAATGGCATGAAATGGCCCATTCAGCAGCAATCCATAGTGA
Organism: Malacoraja senta; assembly: GCA_038087875.1. Taxonomy (NCBI): domain Eukaryota; kingdom Metazoa; phylum Chordata; class Chondrichthyes; order Rajiformes; family Rajidae; genus Malacoraja; species Malacoraja senta. The sequence continues at coordinate 26,182,645 of CM075980.1, forward strand.
ACCATTAATGGGCCTGTCCCACTTAGGCAATTTTTTGGGCAACTACAGGCGACTGTCGCAAAATTTTCTACATGTTGAAAATGTTTTGGCGACATTAGCGACAATTTTGGTGTCGTAGGTTGACGTAGGGGTTGTTGTAGGTGCTGTCGTAGGTTGTTGCCAGGTGTCGTAGGTGAATTCCATTAAAACTAGTCCCTGGCAGTCGCCTATAGAGTCGCCTAAGTGGGACAGGCCCTTTACTGTTGCAGCTGCTAATAAACATCAATCTTTAATCATAGACCAGTTATTTCCCAGCAACAAATAAAACAAATTGATATTTAAATCTAAGGTTTTCCTCACTTGCTGATTTTAAACAGTTTAACATTTTATAATGAATATAGTACAATTATTTTTTCATCGAGAGATTAAAGGGATTTGTCTGACAATGCTATTTTTCTCCTTTCTTACAGTATTTTAGCACTCCAGAAGACAGTCTTGTCAGTTTGTTTGTTCTGCTAACTACAGCTAAGTAAGTCTACACAAATACATCAATTGAATTTAGAAGATAATAGAAATGTTTGCATTTCTCAACAGTATCACTCGCAGGGAAAAGGTCTTAACGAGTGAAAGGAGCTTTTCTTTTCATTGCTAGGGACTAGAATAAGCTTAATTCCTTTTAAATTTGGTAAAAAATTCTGAGCAATTGTCAACATAGAAAACATCTCACAATGTATGCCAGTGGCACAATGTGTTGAGATAGCAACAGCCATCAGCTTAGGAAGTAAGATTTGCAAGAGTGGTGTGTGGCGTGCATGGAATTCGTGGTAAACCAATATTGTCAGCTGAGACAAGAAAAAAAATAGACAGACAATCCTCAAGAGATTCAAATCCTTCTAGGATCCATTATTTAGCTTAGTAAAATTTCCTTTCAGCTCTGTTCATAAGGGCATAGCACTCAGCTTCACAAACTGGATAGGTCGCAGGTTTAGTTTCAGACTTGTACTGACTAAATGGTCTCAGCAAGGCAGTGGGAATGTGTTTCTAGATGCACAATTCATATGCTGAAGAATGGAAAGTTCTCTTTAGAATGTTGTGATGGAAATTGTGTGAGTATATTGGAGAAGGAGAAATGAGGATTGACTGTAGACTCCTCTACAATTAAATAACAGTCAGACAGTCCAGAATCACCCATGAAATCTATCCACTTAGTACATTCAATAAATCTGCATGTGCTTTTAATTTAATCTAACAATAGTCCAAGAAAGAAACGCGGAGGAAAGTGGGGTTGAATTTATAAACTGAAACTTTCAACTTTTCTAAATAAAGCTAATTCTGTAGTTTTCCAGATGTGATGATGCCAGCTTATTCCAAAAACTCGTGGTCCTGTGTGTTCTTTATTGTGTACTTATCCATCGAACTCTATTTCATCATGAATCTGGTATGTTGTTGGGTAATATTAATTCAAAAGCCAAGAAAAACGAACTGAATTTATGTGTTTGCTATATTAAAGTTGTTGTAATCTGATCTGAATTTTCCAGCTTCTTGCTGTGGTGTTTGACACGTTTAATGAAGTTGAAAAGAGGAAGTTTAAATCACTCCTTTTGCACAAACGATTAGCAATAGAGCACGCCTTCCACCTTCTGGTCAGCAAGCGGGTAAGTGTTCTACAAAAACTTTTGTACGTTAGTAACTGAGAGATTTCATATATATTTGAAGATTAATTTTATTAACAGTTTAGTTGTTGTACCAAACTTTAGCATAAATCAGTAAACAGGTGATTATGTTGTTGCAGGCAATGGCCAACCTGTTTTGTCTTTGAACCTAAACCTTCCATAAACCATTCCTGATTTTTAATTTAGGTTGAATCCAAGACAAAAACTTAAGCAAAAAAAATCTCCTTATACTTTTGTTTAAAGTTTGCTTGGTGAATTGTACTTTTCATTATAGTTACAATCAGAAATTCACACAAAATATACAACAATGTTACGATGCAGGTAATAATATAGGTAATAATGGATAGACTATTAAAACTCCTTTTGAATTTATATTTTTTATGCAGGTTCTATTTTAGCGTCGTAAAATACATCTGTATAACCCTAAGATTGTCAATGAGTTTTGGTCAAAATACACTAAGGTTACTCATCCAGACTAACCGACCCGACAAGGTTTCATAACCTGCTATCTGCCATCAAGCAAGGCAAGGTCAACAGGTCTGTGGGAACATGAATACTTGCAGGTTCCCTTCCAAGTAGCACAACGTCTTGACTTGGAAGTATCACTGTTCCTTCATCATTGCTATGTCTCATTCCTTGTACTCCCTCCACAGCAGCAACATATAAGCAACAATACCGGAAGAACTGCAGCAGTTCAAGCAGATGACTTGCCATCATGCTCTCAGGGGAATTAGTAATGGACGATAATTGCTGGCTCTGTCACCAATGCCCTGATCCCAGGAAATTAATCAATCAAGTACATCTTGAGTAGGAATCCTCTTTTCCTTTTAGTATATAGTTCAATGCTACTGATGTCCTCAACATTCTTCTGGTAAGCTCAAGAGGCATTGACATTGTGTGGGATGTTCTCATCAAGTCATGTTGAAGCAGGCTTCATTGGCACAATGAAAACTTGCTTTTCCCTGTCTGACAGCCATGAAAGTATCATTGAAAGTTATGTAAAATACATCTAGATATGCCGTAAGCTATTGGCCGTGTGGAGAACCCAGGATGAAAATCACTTGTATGGATTTGTTAATTTCAAGTAATGTTTCATTTTGTACAGAAATTGAATTGCATAGCGTAGACACAATGGCTGCCTCGCCAACAGTCTGTCTGTCCCTTCTTTCTTTTGTTGTTTGTTTGTATGTTAAATGTATGTTTTTAGTGTTCTTTAGCTTGTTTTATGTGGGTGGGAAATTTTTCTAATCTCTTACCTCGACGGAGATGCGATTTTTTTCTGTATTGTATCTCTGTCCTCACTGCGGCCTAACATCGAGGAGTTGGCGGCCTTTGCTAGAGACCGACTTCGAGAGCATCACCGCGGGTGCCGGTGGAATAACATCACGGAGCTCGGGGTCTCTGGTCAGAGACCGACGTCAGGAACTCCAAGCCGCAGGAGCTTCGACCACCCCGACACGGGTGCTTCGAATGCCCCGACACGGAGGCTTCGATCGCCCCGACATTGATCGCCCCGACTGCGGATGGTTCGAATTCCCCGACCGCGGAAGAATAAAAGAGGAAGAAGATTGGACTTTATTGCCTTCCATCACAGTGAGAAATGTGGGGAATCTGCTGTGGTGGATGTTTGTGTTAACTTTTATGTAGTTGTGTGTCTTGTTGCTTTTTTTGAATTTCACTACCTTAATTGGTACATGTGACAATAATCTGACCTTGAAACCTTGAGACAAAGGTGTGCAACATAACACAAGTGTCTAATCAACGATTAATTGATACAAGATTGCCATTCATTCTCATATTCAAGTGCCCATTATTTATTCAAGTACGTTGATCAGATCCATGTAATCTTTCTAAATACAGAAGTTTTTAAATGCAACTGAAGATTATTTTGTTTTTTAATTTCATAACCACCCAAGGGAAATGCAACCAACTTCAGTATCGCATGCTACCTATCCTCTGTGAATTTGTTCACATTAAAACACGGGGAATGAACATGGGACTTACAGATCTATATAACGTAACTCCTCACAGAGGAACTCAGGGCACAGTCAAACATAATCACATATATAAATCATATATATTTTATGTTGTATGCTTTATTGCAGAGGCATAATGGCATTTCCTTCAAACAGTTTGAGGGTTTAATGAGATTCTATTACCCAAGAATGAGTGCTCGAGATAAATATCTCACCTTCAAAGCACTGAAGAAAAGCAATACAGAGTTACTTGGGTAAGGACTTTCAGGCATTATATCCTAATTCCTTTTTTAAAATGTTTCCGTCCCTTTCTAAATCATTTACACTCTTCAACTTCAACTGTGGAATTCAACTAGGATTGTGAAAGTATGAATAATTATGTTTAAAATATGTGTTCCATAGAATAGAAGATTTTTACAACTTCTATGAAGTTACCGGATTAAAATGGAAAGTAAGTATTGTGGAAGTTTTACAATTTGGATGGAGATATATATTGGAAAGTTGGATTGATGTGCATTTTATCTTCTCTACACTATTTTTATATTGAATCTAAACTGTGGCGTGCAAATTCAGTAAGAAAATCTAGTATAAAAATAATGAAACTTCCAATGCATTGGTGATTTCTCAATATTCAGCATCATCATATTGATGGCAAACAATATTTAAACTATGGGAAGATGCTGTTTCCTTTTGCCTCATTTTTAAATGGTAAATGTAAAATGTGCCTTAATTGAATAATATAAGTATTGTGAGATGATTCAGTCTATCCTTTTTAATGGAGTAGATCTCCCATTTCTTTGAGTGAAAGGGAATCTAAGCGAATTATTAGATTTATAACATAGTTTCATAATTTCTTCCCACGCTCTCTGTGCATCTCCCCTTGGGAGTGTGTAATTGTTACTCCTAGCCTGATACGTTATCATTTATTTATATAACACCTTAATAATACTTGCTGTCAAACAAAGTAAAAATGTGCTCCAATTGATTACTGTTTGATATTGCTTTTCCATCCCTAGGCAAAAAGAAGTGGAGACTATTGGTTTTATGACCTCCCACATACTCCATTTCTTATTTTTAAAGGTAACAATCACTGTGAATGATGGTGAAAGTCAAAATGCGCATTACATTTTAAAGAGTGCTAAATGAACATTTGAAGTGGCTTAAAAACCAGAAATATGGAAATATTCATGTCAGACAGCATCAATGCAGAAAGCACGGAACGAGAGGGTGGGAAGTGGTAGTAGTGTCTTTCTGAACAGCTTATTTTTAATACCAGCGTATGACACAATCTCAAATGGCTTTGTGTGTCATAACTTGTATAATTCTATAATTCCTGTGTAGTAATTTCTAAGATAGTTTGAATAGTTTCAATATTTTGACTTCAAACCATAATACAGATGTCATTTTTATTAGAAATAGACAGAAAATGCTGGAGTAACTCAGAGGGTCAGGCAGCATCCTTGGAGAATATGAATAGGCGACTTGTCGAGTCGGAAACCTTCACATTTTGTAGGGGGGGGGGCAGGAAAGAAAGCTGGGATAGCTGAGAAGGGGCAGGACAGATCATGGCCAGTAATCGTTGAACATAGGAGAGAGGGGTCATTTGATCGGCAGATTGTTGGACAAATATCAGAGAGACACGTGTGGTAACTGAAGAAGGGTCTTGACCCGAAACGTCACCTATTCCTTTGCTCCATAGATGCTGCCTCACCTGCTGAGTTTCTCCAGCATTTTTGTCATCCTCAGAGAGACAGGCGTGAGCCCGAGGGGATAAAGCGTTGCGAATTGTTAGGCTCAAGGAAATAAAAGATTTGAATTGTGTATCCATTGTAAACAGTATAAGTGGAGGGTGAGGTCAGCCAAGTTTCAGGGGAGGGGAAGTAGGCTGTTGTGGGTTAGTTATTTAAAATTGGATAATTCAATGTTCATACTGTTGGGTTGTAAGCTACCCAACAGTATGAAGTGCAGTGGAAATGGAGGAGGCCAGGACGGAAAGGTATGGGAAAGGAAATTAAAATGGTCAGCTATATGTTATGCCATTTTTATTATATGGCAACTTCAACATGTTTAAAATATGGACATTTTAACTTGCTATGAACGATAAATCTTTGAACTATACTCTACTTTTATAGGCATTAATATCCTTGTGAAGTCCAAAGCATTCCAATATGCCATGTGTGAGTAGATGTATTTGTTGCTCAGTTTATACTAATTGATCCATGCTGGAAAAGTTATATTTACAGCTATCTTTATGATGCTTAATAAGTTTGTCTTAAGACAGAAGATGTGTTTTAAAGATGTTTCTGCAATGGTCATGTGAATATATTGTCTCAGAATTTTTGAAAATAGTTAATCGGGCCAATATTATGATTCGTTCCTGTTTCAAAGCTTTCTTCCAAACACTTTGATTGATTTCAGAAGGAATATAATTGGAAAAAGGGCAAGAAATGTTTCTGCGTAATACTAACTTCATAGCATGATAATTGACAGAGAAAATTGAAGTTTTTTTGCACGTAATATTGTTTAAAATATTACTTTGGAGTGAATGTTAAGCTTTATGGGAGAATTAATTACATATATTTTCTGAAAATAGTACAACGATAAATATACACCTGTCTTTCTATTACAGATGTTGTAATTGCTGTAAACGGAATTTGGATACTGGCAGACACACTCATGATTAAAGGTATCAAGACTACTTTGCAACTACAACTGTGTAATTGGCTCAGACAGAACTGATTAATGAGTTGAATGGAGCTGATGGAGAAATGGCAGTTCCATAAAGAACTGTTTGATATCAGCTATTAGTGGCTCAGCTCATTACAGACCACCACTAGAGAAAAGGGTTGAAGCCACTTCATATCCAACCTCTCAACTTTATGCCAGAGATGAGTAATGTACAGATGGTAACCTCATTCATTTGGGTGGAGTTTCCATCCCTTTAAAAAAAAGGGCAGTGCACAAATGTGTATGAATTACTTATTTAAGTCAATAGTATTTCATTGTCATGTGTACTGACAATGGAACAATGAAATTGTTATGCAGCTGCATAACAGACCTGTACGATACACATACAGCTAATATATAGCAAACAAACGTTCAATAGATTAATAATTAATACATTCAATGCTTTTGATTGATTATTACAATTTAGTTACAGTTTAATTTATTGTCACGTGTACTGAGGTACAGTGAAAAGCTTTTGTTGCGTGCTATCCAGTCAGCAGAAAGACAATATATGATTACAATCGAGCCATTAGATACATGATAAGGGAATAACGTATAGTGCAAGGTAAAGCTAGCAAAGTCCTATCAAGGATAATCTGAGGGTCACCAATGAGGTAGATGGTAGTTCAGGACTGCTCTCTGGTTGTGGTAGGATGATTCATTTGTCTGATAACTTGTTGCTTGATTTCTGAGTATTTAATGATATTTTAAGTTAGTTTTATAAATTTTTCAAATTATTTGAATGGAACAGTTCAGTTCTGAGGGGAGATTGGTCTGTTCTCCCTGGAGGAGGTTAAGATGGCGCATGATTGCGGTATATAAAATTATGTGAGGTATAGATAGAATAACCTGCAGAAAACTTCTCCCCATATCAGTAGATAAAACTAGGGGATGAGATTTGGAGGGGTTAGGAAGGACACTTGTACCCAGAGATGGCACTGGAATGCACTGCCTGAGAAAATGGTTGAAGCCGGAAATCTCTTTTGTATCTCTTTTGTATAAAATTTGGGTTTGAAATTATACTTTGTACTTTGTTTCTTTTCTTTTTAATTATTGTTTTTTTTGTAGATGGTGCCTTTTTCCTTAGGATTGTGCCCTGGAGTTACATTGTATTTCTCACAAGTAAGTGCAATTTATTATTGAACTATCATCCAATGACATTCTTTTTGCTTTGCATTTTTCCCCTCATTGTGTTAGTCCAAGGCACATTTTAAAGCAGTGGTGTAAAACCTAAATGATTGGGTTTGAAATAAAAGCACGAATTAGCTAGTCAGTGTGTCAGACCTGCTCCATCATTCAGTGCGATCTTGACTGATCATCCACTTCAGTGCTCGGTTCCTGTCTTCTTCCCCTATTGCTTGAATCCTTCAGCACTAACACATATATCTGTATCCCCTTTGATAATACCTAATGACCTGGCCTTCACTGCCTTCTGTGGTAGGAAATTCTGCAAGTTCACCATTCTCTGAGTGAAGACATTTCTCATGATCTCAGTTCTAAGTGAACTACCCTGTATCCTGATGTTAAGACCCCTGGTTTTGACTGTCGGGCCTTGTTAGAATCTTGTAGGTTTCTAAAGGATCACCTCTCATTCTACTGTACTCATTCTGGTGAATGTAGACATAACTAACCCAAGGTCTCGCCAGTTGGCAATGCTGTCACCCCAGGAACCCCTTCTCCCATCAGGCAAGAGGTACATGTGTGAAAACTTCAGATTCAGGGACAGTTTCTTCCCAGCTGTCAGCAGGCAACTGAACCATCCTATCATCAACTAGCGAGCAGTGCTGAGCTACCATCTACCTCATTGGAGACCCTCGGACTATCTTTAATTGGGCTTTACTGGACTTTATCTTGCAGTACAGATTATTCCTTTCATCCCATATCTGTACACTGTGAACGGCTCGGAAATAATCATATATAGTCTTTCCGCTGACTGGATAGCACCGCACAAAAAGCTTTTCACTGTACCTCAGTACACATGACAAACTAAACTAAACTAACATTTCTGTTGTGCTCCCTCCATGGAAGTACATCCTTTCTCACATAAGGAGGCTAAAAGTGCATGTAAAACACAGTTAGGTTCTCACTAAGGCCCTGCATAGCTGCAACAAGACATCCACACTCATACACTCAAATCCTCTTGAATTGAACGCTGTCATACAATTTGCCATTCCAACCTGAACATATGCCTTCAGCGATTGGTGTACAAGGCCATTCTCACTGTAACTTTTCCCAGTCTATCACCATTCAGATCTGTCTTTTAATTTTTTTTAGATGCAACAGGATTACATTCCATTTATCTAATTTGAACAACTATCAAGCATTTGCCCACACATCCAGCTTGTCTCAATCACTTTGCAGTTTCTTTTGTCTCCTTACAGCTGACAATCCCCCCTCAGCTTTACGTTGTCTGCAAATTTTGAGTTATAGAGATGTATTGATATTGATATATATTGTGCATTGCAGAGACTTGTGCTGGGGATTATTCTGAAATGTATCCACACATCATAATCCAAGTACAAGCCAGCAAGGCAACCAAGCCATTCTAGCATTTTTTTTGAAGGGGAATGATTTTCTTAACCCAACCATAACAGAACAGTAAAATGGAGAGACAGGAACTGCACATGCTGGTTTACAAAAAAAAGACAGAGTGTTGGGGTAACCGACTGCGTTACTTCGGCACTCTTGTATTTTTTTTTCATAACAGAACAGCCTAGATTTGGTGATGTTCCTGTATTTAACTCTGCTCTGTTTCATCGTACATTTGCCCATTTGCATTTGTTTTATGTTCTGCAGATTTTTTTTTGCTGTATAGTTTATAAATCATTACATTGCTTATAATTTACTTAACAAAAGTTTCTTTATCTGCCCTACCCAGCATATTCCACTCTGAGATAATGATTAAGGAAGTTGGGTGATTTAACCTCCATTATATGTTGAGTACATCTGCGCTGGTCTTTCCGTACAAGTATATATCTTCTATTGTGCAAATGTACCTAAAAGAGGTATTTTACCTTAGCAAATGTCTTTTTTCTTCAAACTCCCCATGACATTTTAACCTTCCTTGAAAATTTCCCTCAAGAGTGTAATGTTATGTCATTGTGATTGATCAGAATGGTTATGGATCTTGGATGCACTCAGTAATGGAACCTTAATATCTTTGCTGAGTTATGTGAAAATGAGAATATTATAAGACACTTTTTAATGCGCTGTTGTCTTAGAATTATCCAGCTTTCAACAGCAAGCTAAACATTGATGTTTGCTTCCACAATATATTTAGAAACAAGCTTTATTTGCATTTGTAAAAATATTAGAAAACTGAAGTTTGGATCACTTGTGGAATTTACTAAGCTGCAATAAGTTCGCCACAGCAATAACAGGCTTCCTTTTCATACTAATCAGGAGATTCATAGAATGCAAATAATTTTTTCAATTTAGACAACAGGTGCAGTAGGCCATTCGGCCCTTCGAGCCAGCACCACCATTCAATGTGATCATGGCTGATCATCCACAATCAGTACCCCGTTCCTGCCTTCTCCCCATATCCCCTGACTCCGCTATCTTTAAGAGCCCTATCTAGCTCTCTCTTGAAAGTATCCAGAGAACCAGCCTCCACCGCCCTCTGAGGCAGAGAATTCCACAGACTCACAACTCTCTGTGTGAAAAAGTGTTTCCTCAACTCCGTTCTAAATGGCTTACCCCTTATTCTTAAACCGTGGCCCCTGGTTCTGGACGCCCCCAACATCGGGAACATGTTTCCTGCCTGTAGCGTGTCCAACCCCTTAATAATCTTATATGTTTAAATAAGATCCCCTCTCCTCCTTCTAAATTCCATAGTATACAAGCCCAGCCGCTCCATTCTCTCAGCATATGACAGTCCCGCCATCCCGGGAATTAACTTTGTGAACCTACGCTGCACTCCCTCAATAGCAAGAATTAATAGTGAATTAATCTGTTCAAAGGCAGTAAAGACATTTTAAAAAGCAACAGGGTTAGTTTAGGTTATTGTCACACGTACTGAGGTGTAGTGAGAAGGCTTTATGTTGCATGCTATCCAGTCAGCTGAAAGACTATACATGATTACAATCAATCCACCTGCAGTGTACAGTGTACATGGCCGCCGCACCGCACCCTACTCACCCCGTCGCCTCACCGGGCTGGTCGAACCGCGCCGCCCCACGGACCATCCGCCTACCGGGACCTCCCAAGCATCGCCCGTGGACCCTGACTCTACTGCCCACGGACCCCGACCATCGGGTCTGCCGACCCTCGCCACTGCAACGCCCTCCAGCCCCGCCGACCCCGACCCCGACTCTACAGCCCACGGACCCCAACCATCGGGTCCGCCGACCCTCGCCACTGCAACGCCCTCCAGCCCCCCCGACCCCGACTCCACTGCCCGAGGACTCCTACCGTCGGGTCCGCCGACCCTCGCCATTGCACCTCCCTCCAGCAGCCCGCAGCCGTCGCCTCACCTGCAAACTGGACTCTGTACTGGGCCTGAAGCCTCCACGCTGCTCACTCCCACTCTCCTGGGTTTGACTCCACTGGGTCCTAGCGCTAGTCTGCCTAGCCCTGGTTACCTCAGTGGCAGTTCCACTGATTCTTCCCCATCCCTCTCCAACTATGGGACCACTTCTCTTCCACACCCACACTACAGCCCTCTCAACCCCCCACCCCCTGAACACCCACCACCCCCCCACCACACATCGCCTCGTCCCCATTCCACCCACCTGCCGTCCTCCGGCCCCAACGCCCATCCCTGCCGGGTGTTCACCATCCCCCCCGACCTCCCCCTCTCCGACATCGAACGGTCTGTCCTCAGCAGAGGTCTTACCTTTGTCCCCCTCCGTCACCACCTCAATGAGTTCCGTGCCCTCCATGACTTGGAACGCTTTTACCGTCGCCTCCGCCTCACAGCTCACTTCCATGGGAAGGAGTCCTCGCTCCCCACTGATGACCCCTTTTCCCGTCTCCAACGCACCCCCTCCTCATGGAACCCCCCTCGTAGCCTTCCGGCTTTAGAACTCTTCATTCAAAACTGCCGCCATGACATCAACCGCCTCAACTTCTCCACTCCCCTGTCTCACTCCAATCTCTTCCCCCCTGAACGCACTGCCATCGACTCACTCCGCAACAACCTAGATTCGGTTATCAAACCCGCCGACAAGGGAGGTGCCGTGGTAGTCTGGCGCGTCGATCTCTACAAAGCTGAGGCCACGCGCCAACTCTCGGACACCTCCTCCTCCTTACCCCTGGACCATGACCCCACTGACGAGCACCAGGCCACCATCTCCAGCACCATCACTGACTTCATCCACTCCCACGCCCTGCCCGACCGAGCCTCCAACCTCATCGTTCCCCAGCCCCGCACAGCCCGCTTTTACCTTCTCCCCAAAATCCACAAACCTGACTGTCCCGGTAGACCCATTGTCTCTGCCTGTTCGAGCCCCACCGAACTCATCTCCACCTACCTCGACTCCATCCTATCCCCCTTGGTTAAATCCCTCCCTACCTATGTTCAAGACACCTCAGACACTCTCCGTCGTCTCCGCGCATTCCACTCTCTAGGCCCTCACCCCCTCATCTTCACCATGGACGTCCAGTCATACACCTCCATCCCCCACCAGGATGGTCTCGAAGCCCTCCGTTTTTTCCTCGACCGTAGAAGCAACCTATACCCGGCCACTGACACCCTCCTCCGCCTAGCGGAGCTGGTCCTTACACTTAATAACTTTTCATTTGACTCCTCCCATTGCCTCCAAATACAAGGCGTAGCTATGGGCACACGCATAGGCCCCAGCTACGCCTGCCTCTTTGTCGGGTACGTAGAACAATCCTTGTTCAATGCGTACCAGGGCCCCATCCCCGACCTCTACCTCCGCTACATCGATGATTTTGGTGCCACATCCTGCACCCACACACAACTGACTGACTTCATCCGCTTCACCACCAACTTCCATCCGGCACTCAAATACACCTGGACCATTTCCGACACTTCCCTACCATTCCTTGACCTCACTATCTCCATCGAAGGTGATAGACTCCTTACCGACATCCACTACAAACCCACCGACTCCCATGGCTATCTGGACTACACTTCTTCCCACCCTGCTTCCTGTAAGGACTCCATCCCCCACTCCCAATTCCTCCGTCTACGCCGCATCTGCTCCCAGGATTAGGCGTTCCACACCAGGGCATCTGAAATGTCCTCATTCTTCAGGGAACGGGGGTTCCCCTCCTCCACCATAGATGATGCTCGCACCAGGGTCTCTGCCATACCCCACAACACTGCTCTCTCTCCCCATTCCCCCACTCACAACAAGGGCAGAGTCCCCCTAGTCCTCACCTTTCACCCCACCAGCCGTCACATACAACAAGTGATCCTCCGTCAGTTTCGCCACCTCCAACGTGACCCCACCACTCGCCACATCTTCCCATCTCCCCCCATGTCTGCCTTCCGCAAAGACCGCTCCCTCCGTAACTCCCTTGTCAATTCTTCTCTTCCCTCCCATACCACCCCCTCCCCTGGTACTTTCCCTTGCAACCGCAAGAGATGCAACACTTGTCCCTTCACCTCCCCCCTCGACTCCATTCAAGGACCCAAGCAGTCGTTCCAGGTGCGACAGAGGTTCACCTGCATCTCCTCCAACCTCATCTATTGCATCCGCTGCTCTAGATGCCAGCTGATCTACATCGGTGAGACCAAGCGGAGGCTTGGCGATCGTTTCGCCGAACACCTCTGGTCGGTCCGCAATAACCAACCTGACCTCCCGGTGGCTCAGCACTTCAACTCCCCCTCCCATTCCGTATCTGACCTCTCTGTCCTGGGTCTCCTCCATGGCCACAGCGAGCAACACCGTAAATTGGAGGAAATGCACCTCATATTCCGCTTGGGCAGTCTACATCCTGGGGGCTTGAACATTGAATTCTCCCAATTCTGCTAGCCCTTGCTGTCCCCTCCCCTTCATCAGCCCTCTGGTTGTCTCCTCCCCTCCCCCAGCCCTCGGGCTCCTCCTCCGCCTTTTTCCTTTTTTCCTTTCTTCTCCCCACCCCCTATCAATCTGAAGAAGGGTTTCGGCCCGAAACGTTGCCTATTTCCTTCGCTCCATAGATGCTGCTGCATCCGCTGAGTTTCTCCAGCATTTTTGTGTACCTGCAGTGTACAGATACTGGATAAACAGAATAACATTTAGTGCAATATAAAGTCCAGTAAAGTCTGATCAAAGATGGTCCGAGGGTCTCCAATGAGGTAGACGGTAGGTCAGGACCGTTCTCTAGTTGGTGATAGGATGGTTCAGTTGCCTGATAACAGCTGGGAAGCACCTGTCCCTGAAACTGGAGGTGTGCGTTTTCAAACTTCTGTACCTCGTGCCTGATGGGAGAGGGAGAAAGAGGGAGTGACAGTGGTGAAATTTGTCCTTGATTATGCTGCTGGCCTTGCCGAGGCAGCTTGATGGAATCAATGGAAGGGAGGTTGGTTTGCGTGATTGTCTGGGCTGCATCCACACATCTCTGCAATTGCGGTCCTGGATGGCGCTATTTCCAGACCATGCTGTGATGCATCCCAATAAAATGCTTTCTACGGCGCATCTGTAGAAGTTGGTGAGAGTAGTTGGGGACATGCTGAACAAATGGCAATTCCTGCTAAAATAAACTCAGAAATTTAAAAAAATGATGATTGACTCTATAAACCTCAAAATGATTTAATCATCCCGTTCTTACACTCAAAATTATTTTCACTGCAGCATTTTTTTTTCATACAGTGATTGTAATCTTATGTTTTGCGCAGTTTATGGTGTTGAAATGTTGCTGAAAATTACTGGACTGGGACCATCTGAGTATTTCACATCTGGATGGAATCTGTGAGTATGGAATAAACACCACGTAAAATAAATAAGGTTTCATCTTTTTGTGGCAAGAAAGTGCAGACGTATTTCTTAAAGAGTGCTGGAAAAATAATGTAAATCAGAATTAATTTATTTAATCAGTACTTTTAAATTGAAATTTTATATCCAATGTACGATCAAACAGTTGACAAAAATACTTTATACAGCAATAAGGCAATGATGTTCCTGCAGCTTTACATTTAGAGTCCTGATTATTATTCTGCTATGCCTCTTTAGTGGTTTTATGGTGAATTGAAGCACAGCGGATGTACTTATTTCACTTATTGAAGCTTCTGCATGAAAGTATTACCACTATTTATTCAGAAGTTTAAGACTTTTCAAGTGGAACTGAGTATGAATACTTGAATTGCTGCTAACACTACAAATTTTAGTTCTTGCAACCATTTAAGGAATGTAATGCAGGAGTCTCAAAGCAAAGTCTTTCTCAAAACTGTCACTGTTTTCAAGAATGACAAAGCCCATTTAGTTCATCAAACTATTTCGGTTATTCCAGCATCCAAGTGATTATGTGTGTCCGAAGAAGTTTTACTTTCCCTAAAGATAATTACAGATTATTTATTATGTATGGAAAAAGAACATATTTTAAATTGGTTAAAATTTACTTTTCATTCATTTACACCTTTGTAGATAGGACAAAAATCACATTGAGTTCCGGGGTTTACTTCCAGAACAAACTCTTCTTATTACAAATTGGCCAACTTGGGAGGCACATTAAAAAAAAATCAAAATAAACTTTATTCAGGATAAAAGATATGTACAAAACAAGCTGTGCAAAATTCCTCTGACGTTCTCCGCAGCTATACATACATTCGTTAGCGTTATATTTGGTAGTGATCTCAAAACCTATAATTATACCTAGCACCTTGCCACTCATGTGGCCCCCTGGTGTGATATCCCTTCCCTCCACCATACCTGCCCCCCAATGTGCAGCAGTGTAAGGACCCTAGAATTTAGGAGACACATGTCCTAGGGCAGCTACTTCCTGTCCGAGGGCAAATTCTCCCAGATTCAAAGCATACACTGCTTTTTATACTACTCCTTATCTACATTTCCCCTCCCCTGTAATCAGTGGAGTGGCGCCAGGCAGTATGGAGGCATGCGCTCACTGTAGGCCACTATTTTTGCAACTGGTCACTGAGATGGTATAATCCAGTTTCAACCTGGTTTAAGTGAGGCCCCTCACCCAGCCTTGAGGATCATCTTACATCTTAGGCTGATCTGCCTTAACCCACTGTCCACTTTAACCGATTGTCTGCCTTGGCCCGTTGTCTCTTTGCAACATATATTCTACCAACTTATTTTAATTTGAAGTGTTATTTTGAATGTATCATGTTGATCATAATCAATATTCATACCTAAGTTGCCACTCCAAATGCTACCAACCCCAAATGTTTGTGGAAGGTTTGGAGAAGGGACAGGGCTATGGTGTGGGCACAGGATAATTTCATAAAAGGGTGATATGTCTCCTTCATATTTTAGGTTTGATTTCCTGGTTACCATATTTGCATTCGTTGGAATAGTGGTCTTGGCATTTGATATGGAGCCATTCTATTTCATTGTTATATTGAGGCCACTTCAGTTGCTCAGGTTAGTAATTAGTTCTTTATACAGTGTTTATCTTTTCCAGGTAGACAGCATTTCTAAATCTGGCTAGATTTCAAGAAAATGTGCTTGCTTCTGAAGTTAATGTACTTGATGTCTTTTTTATTACTTCGACCTTGCTTTTTGAATCATATTGTCTGAACAATAAACACAGATTTGCAGATGAAACTGAGAATGTTGTTTATACATCCTGTAAATTTTACTGGGCAGATTGTCAACCTGGCATTTGAATATAAACATGGCATTAAAAACTGCTGGTAATAGTGATGACACAATCTTCATTTTCACAATAGACATGTAAATCGAGCATCTCTTAAATGAGTAACGAATCCAATTACAACAAACGTGTGTGGGATGGCGTGTGTGAGCTGCTTCCGCACAACTCTAGAGATCCTAGTTCAATCCTGACCTCGGATGCTGTCTGTGTGGAGTTTGCATGTTCTCCCTTTCACTGCATGGGTTACCTTCGGGTAGTCCAGTTTCCTCGCATATCCCAAAGACCTGTGAGTTTGTAGGTTAATTGGACTGTGTAAAATTGCCACTAATGTGTTGGTATCTGTAAAATCTAGAAATAATTATATGCCCCTGTGAAAAAGTGAAAACTTTCCTATTTTAAACGGAAAATTGTTGCACGGGTCCACCATCGATTTTACGGCACCTTTAGAGTCCAAGCCTTTCTGGATAGTCTGTTTTTGATGGACCAATAGAGGCCACGGCCTCTGAGGAGAATCCAACGGTACAGTAACGGTCCGCCTAGACTGCTGGGCAGCCGAGACACCGGCCCGCAATGTCAGCCTCAGAAGTCAGCGATGGGAATGGAGTTCCAGAGCCTCGGCTGCAGGGAGCATATTCAGCCTGCCGATCAGCACGGAAGTCTCGATGAGATTGAGATCGGCCGCCTCACCCGGCATAGGCGCCATATTTTCAGGGGGACTTCCGGGGTGGATTTCAAGTGCACTCGTAATTTTGTCCAGATTAAACAAGGTGCCTAACCACCAGTTGCTGGAAAATCATTGGTGGACCTGTATATGATACCACTCAAGTAACAAAAGAATAGCTAAAGTGTTCTTTCCGATATACGAGATTTGCTAAATAATCTACTCTATTCTCCAGATTATTTAAGATTAAGCGAAGATACAGAGATGTTCTGGACACAATGTTTGAATTACTTCCCAGAATGGCCAGGTATGGTTGAAAACTTTGATTATTGTTCATTTTAAAGAAAATATCATTTACTAATTAAATATTATTTATAATATAACACTGTGAGCATATTGTTTATCTCTTTCCAGTTTAGGGTTAACACTCATGATATTTTACTACTCGTTTGCAATAGTGGGAATGGAGTTTTTTGGTGATGTTCTCTACCCTAACTGCTGCAAGTAAGTGTATTTGTAGGATTAAGAAAACTTAACTGTAATTTATATTGTTTTCTCTGAAAATGAAGAATATCTCACTCTTAAACTCCTCTCCCCATACTGAAATATTTATTTTCTCAGTGCCCTTTGGGGAGAGACAGGTCCAGACTAGTCTTGCTGTGTTGATTTCTTCTCATCCTATTTTGTCCTGGTAGGCATTGAAATACTCAAGTATCTGAGTATTTTTTGACGAGAAATACCAAAGCTAAAGTCATGTAGGAAATTTTGGTTTAGGTTTAGCTTTATTACTGTCCCGTGAACCGAGGTAAAATGGAAAACTTAATTTTGCATGTTTCCCCCATCAAATCAGATAATGCTACACATTAATACAATCAAGCCAAACTCAAGTACAATAGTTAGAGCAAAGGTAAAAATATAGTTTCCACCATTGTAGCGCAACAGCTCCGGAAACAGAGTACATTGTCCGCAATGGGCTAGAGGTGCATCGGACAGAGCCCTAGCTGATGGAAGGACCATTCAGAAGGCTGATAACAAAGGGGATATTCTGCTTAGACAACCAATGCACTACAGTGACCTGGACACACCATCTACTGGTGAAATTAAAGATTACATTTGTCCCTGAATACTTCAATAATTAGAAATCTAGGGTTTGCTTATTAGATTAATAAGTCACTTGACGGGATTCTGAGGCAATTTATCATGAAGACAAGAAATCTTCAAATTTGTTTCTTATCTGCTCTGAATTAACTGATCTCAGTTAAAGTTGAAATTTGAGCATTGCAGCCGCTTCAATGACCTTCATGAGTCATGCTGACAAGTGTGAGTGTGTGGATGTAAGATGAGGGCAGGATTTGTGTCAGCTGGCACCGTCGTCATATTATTAGGAGAATATTATGACTGAAGTCAGGTATCACTATATCCTTCAAAGGACAAACGTTGGGATTAGCAGGAAGTTTCAGCAGGACTTGTTTAATTATAAAAACAAGATATGGTTAAACTTTTTAAAATAGCAATGCAGTCAAGAATTTATCACTAAGGGAATGAGAAATCATTGCAATGTGTTTCTATTACATGATCCAAATACCAATCCGGGTGGTCCTTTATGAAAAGGGGTGTTAAATAGGGTAGGGAAGATGTATGTTTAACTCATTAATAGCATGTTTTAGTGTAGGATAGTAATTCTGTTTGCTTTACCTCATCAACCAGAACATAACTCTACAGAAATAATTAGGGATGTTTCATATTGGCAAATGTCCTTGACTGTACAATAATATTATTACATTTTTGGAGCACTTTACTCCATGTTGGGGTCGCTACAACTCAGAATATGACCACATTCTTTGTCTGCAGTAACAGCATGGTAGCAGATTCATATCGTTGGATAAATCGGACTATTGGTGACAGAACAGTGATACAGGGGTATTATTCCCTCAATAACTTCAATAACATCCTGAACAGTTTTGGTGCGTAAGATTCATGTATTTCTCTATTTAGCATAGCATACAATGAGAGCTCTGAAAATAAGCATGTACATTTTTTTTCTGTATTTTTTTGCAGTTACTTTGTTTGAGCTGACTGTTGTAAACAATTGGTATATAATCATGGTGAGTTTTCTTGACATTAAGCATATTTCCCAACAATAAGGTCCATGTCATTTAGTCCGTGACTTTAATTTAAAATGAAAACTAGCTGCAATTCTCCCTTTGCAGGAAGGTGTGGTATCTCAGACATCTCACTGGAGTCGTATTTACTTTATGACTTTCTATATTGTAACAATGGTAAGTTAAATACCATATTACTGCTCTTTTTCTTCTTAGATATTACAATTTATGTCTTCATAATGTAGAACTTTAAATCTGGTTGCTAATGAACAATAATAATAATGAATTTCTTATAATAGTAAACCTTATGGAAAATATCAATCCAAAAACCTCTTCAGAAAATGAAACTAACTTATGTTTCTTTTGAAATATTTATTTCTCTTCACTTCAAGAGTCTGGATTACAAATCACTATGTTCAATAGTTATCTGTCACTGATTCAGTTATTCAATGGTTCCAGCCATTCTCTCAATGAAATGAGAACTCTTCCATGATGCTGCCTCTTTCTTTGAAGTGGATGCTGAGCAAACAGTTGCTGGGCTTGTTGGTACCAATGAGTATTTGGGAAGGTACAATTGAGTATCAGATTTGGATACGGGGCAAGGGGTCTGAGAGTGACCATTTTTACCAGGAACACACTGCTTTCATCAATAATGAAAGCAGAGTCACTGACAGCATCTAAGATGTGTCTAGATGAACACTTCAATCAATAGAAGGCTATTGGCCATATGCTGGAAGAAGTAATTAGTGCCAATGGGTCCCTGCTGGTCGGCTTGGATATGGTGGGCCAAATGGCCTGTTTCCATGGTCTATGACTCTATTACTGTCTGACCCAATGAGGTCTTCCAGCAGTGTTTTGCTCAAGCTTTCCACGAGATTCTTGTGACTGTAAAATGCTATAATTTTGAAACACAAATCCCAATGGAAGTTGTTATTAAATATTAGTTACTCTATTGGACAGGTCACACCTATTTATCGGGGCTCCAGCAGGGGTTAAATATTAGATTATTTTCACGGAACTGTGTTTGAGAGGACTGGTGCAGGAGGTTCAATTACTAATATGGTAATTAATAGACCCTTGATTATCACTCGGTTTTTACATTGTGGAAAGAGGTCGTTCCATTGTGATAGATAACCAATGTGTCCACCATACCTCTGGATAATTTTTTAATTAAATGTACGAAATAAAAAGAAAATATACTTCGTGAAAAGATTGTCCATTTTAGCCACTGGTACCCCAATTAGAACTAAAGAGTGCTGATTTATTATAGCATTTTTGGTTCCCCAGTCAGAGTATGTACCCGACTGTAACTTGAAAAAACAATCTGTTGGGATGCGGTCTGCTATGGAAGGATACTGGCATTAATCAGCACTTGGCCCCACAGGCCAGCTCTCCACATGGCAACTCATTGCTAGATCTATGCCACATTATCAGCACATCATGGGGAGGGCAAGGGTTTGTTCCAGTTTTACCAGAAGGGAGGGAGGGAGAGTCGGAGTTAATGGCAGGTTTGCAGCACAGCAGTGATGTTTCTCTACATATAAAACTATTATGACCTCCAGACACTGATTTCCTGGAATTCCCGGGAATGCAATCTGTGTATTAAAAGAGCTACTGGTGTATATAGCTTTTTTAATGTAGAGTGGGGAGGAGAGGGTGGGGGATAGGGAGAGTGAAAGCACTTTGTGAATTTGAACAACTTACATTAACTTCAAAGAAAAGAATTGTAATCATTTGAGTAAATAACACTGATTTCTGTAGACAAAAAATGCTGGAGAAACTTAGCGGGTGAGGCAGCATCTATGGAGAGAAGGAATTGGCGACGTTTCGGGTAGAGACCCTTCTTCAGAAAGGTCTTGACCTGGAACGTCACCAATTCCTTCTCTCCATAGATGCTGCCCCACCTGCATTTTGTGTCTACCTTTGATTTTACCAGCACCTGCAGTTCTTTCTTAACTGATTTCTGTAACTCCATTTACATCTTCTGCTTTTAAATGTGGTTATTGATGTGTAATTTATTTTATAAAGCATTTAAGTCAACCTTAAGTTATTTGTGTAATTTTTATTCATAAAAGTTTAATAACTTTAGAATGTAATTTCTTAGTTAGAAGTAGACGTTGAACATAAAACAGGACAGAACTGGGCCTTTGTCCCACAATGTCTGTGCTGAACATGAAACCAAGTTAAACTAATCTCCTCTGGCTGCCTATAAATCCATATCCCTCCATTTCCTGCATATCCATGTAATATTTTGTAATGTCACCAACCTGACATATTTACCTTTAATCAAAATTAATTATCACATCCTGAAAAAACAACTACAACAAATCTGCATATTGCAAATTTACTGAAATGCTTTTGTAAATGATTCTACTATTTATCATGACCATCAGTGGTGATTAATTTTGTTTCTTATATAGGTTGTGCTCACTATTATCGTTGCCTTTATTTTGGATGCCTTTCTATTTCGTATGAACTACAGTAGAAAAAATAAAGATGAAGAAGGTATGTATCTTTCCATTTGAACTCGTTATTGAACTCGCATATATTCTCTTTGAGATTTAATATCTTGTTTTCTAATGTTTCTTGTACTCATTTTTTTCATATTTAGAATAGAATAGGATCAGTTAAGAAATTGGTATTCTGGGTCACCTAGAAATCAAATCTAATGAGTATATTCTTATTGTGATGATGTTACAAAATGATATACAGATGTTTAGATTAGTCATCCAAAAGTTTAATTTAAAACAGAAATGCTGCCAATTCTCAGTAGGTTAGGCAGCGTCTGTGGCGGAACAAATAGAATGCTTTCAGTCAATTTCCTTTAATCAGAACTGTGAAAAGTTAAAACTTACCCCTGCAGAGAAAGGGGAAGGGATGGGGAAAACAAAAGGAAAGTATCTGTGATGGGATGGAGACCTAGAAAGAATGAATGATATATGCTGGTACAGCTGACTGAGAAGGGATGGTGAAGATGTGTCTGCAGGCAGTGCACGGTGACAAATGAAAACCTGAAATATCAGAAAAAATGAGGGGGAAAAGAATCATCGGAAATATGAGATACAAATCTAGAATAGGTGATTATTATCTAATCTGGTGTACAGTCGTCATATCTATTTTATTGTCATGTGCACAAGTCCTGATGGCTGTAACTTTCCAAGTTAGAAGGGGAAGTACTATTTTAGACTTTAGAGACATAGCCTGGAAACAGGCCCTTTGGCCCATCAAATCCATGCCGACCAGTGATCGCCCCAAATAGTAACACTATCCTACACACTGGTGACAATTTACAATTTTACATGCCAATTTCCAAAAAACCTGTTTGTCCTTGGAGTATGGGAGGAAACCGGAGCACCCAGAGAAAACCCACGCAGTCACAGAGAGAACATACAAACTCTGTATAGACAGTACCCATAGTCAGGATCGAACCTCGCCATCACCTCAAAGGGAATTAAGGATGTTCAGGAAATGCATGTCTTGCCAATGATGTCCATATGCAGTAAATAGATGTTCAAAGAGAGTCTGGAAGAAACATCTTACTCAAAGTAATATGAAATCAAATAGGCAGATATGGATATATGGAAGATATGGATATATGATAGGAACCGAGAGTTTTGTTGAGAGAAAGAACGATGAGAAGATGTGCCAGTGTGACAGGTTGAGATAATTGTTGTAATCTTTTGTTCTTGCAGATGAGAATGGAATTGTTTTCGAGACTGAGGTGGACAAAGCAGAAATTGACAGACTTCTTGAATACAACAAACAGAATGGTTCTTCATCCTCTGAGATCTCTGGACTTGTTAAATTGTCATCCAGAATGGCAAACAATGATGTATGTATTCACATCTAACATCTTCTTAAATCATTGATCTCTTTTCATTTATTATTATCTGAGGTTAGCATTAACCTCAGATAATTAGCAATGGTTGTCCTGATATTCAGGGTAGCCAGGGAAAGTCTGTAAATGACGATACATACTCGGTGTTGGTGAGTGGAGTGTGAAGCAATTTTTTAAAATTTATTTTTTTACCTCAAAATGTTATTATTTCATCAAAAACAGAAAGCTACAGATGCTTAAATCTGAAATAATCAACAAATGCTGGAAACACTCAGCAGGTCAGGCAGCGTCCATGAAGAATTATACCGGTAGTTAATCTTTCAGATTGATGACCTTTCAATCAACTCTAAAAAGTCACTGAACGCTCATCAACTTGAAAGGTGATTACTTTGTTCACGGATGCTACCTGAGCTGCTGGATATTTCTAAATTCCTTTGGTGGTGTTTGATGTCATGTGAATGTTAGACCATTAAACAGCCTGAAAATGGTTGTGCCCTTTCAGATAATGTACTGTTCTGATTTGTTTTTTTGAATATATATCTCCATGGGGTTACATAAAATATAATGGTAACTCACAATTCACAAAACTCAATACAAATAAGATTCAGGATTTGTGTATGTATATACCGTGTGGTGGCGCTGCGCATGCAGTTGCGGCTTGCCTGCAGTCCGTCTGTCTGTCTTCTTTCTTTGTTTTATCGTTAATGTTAGATGTATGTTTTAGTCTATTTTTAGTTGTCTATTATGTGGGGGGGGGAGAAACTTGTTAACCTCTTCCTTCAACGGAGATGCAACCTTTTTCCGTGTCGTATCTCCGTTCGCGCTGAGGCCTAACATCGAGGAGTTGGCGGTCTCCAACTGGAACCGACCTTGAGGGCTCAGGTCGCAGACCTACCATCGCAGAGCTAGCTGACTTCGGAGGGTGTGGTGGTGCTGCAATGCAGCTGCGACTCGTCTTTGGAGGCTTCGGCCGTGGGCCCTGTGGACTGCAACATCGGGAGCTCACAGGTCCCTGGTTGGCGACCAATTTTCAGGACCTCCAGCAACAGCTGCATCGTCCGCTCCGAATCGTAAGGCGTGAATCGGCCTATTCGCAGGGCCTTTCATCGTTCGGCGCGGCTTAAAATCGACCGCGCGATCTTCCATCACCCGGCGGGGGCTTCAACATCGGGAGTCTCGATCGCCTCGAAGTAGCGGTTTGACTGCCTGACCGCGGGAGAAGAAGCAAGGAAGAGATAAGACTTTTTTTTACCTTCCATTACAGTGAGGAGGTGCCTGGAGGAGAGTCACTGTGATGGTTTGTGTTAAATTGTGTTAATTGTTGCTTTATTACTGTTATGACTGCATGGTGACGAAATTTCGTTCAAACTTGTTTTTGAATGACAAATAAAGAAATTCAATTCAATTCAATGTACATTCTTATCACTAGGTGGCAGTTTTTGCACGTGGATAACACTCTAGGTGATGTATTCATTATTTTGCTGGCAGAAATATCAACAACTTTTTTTTTTTAGTGATGCAGTATGGAAACGGGCCCCTTGGCCCACCGAGTCCACGCCAACCAACAATCACCTCTACGCTGATTCCATGTTATCTGAGTTTCGTGTCCGACACACTAGGGGCAATTTTGCAGAAGCCAATTAACATACATACCTGCACATCTTTGAAATGTGGGAGGAAACCGGAGTACCCGGAGAAAACACACGCGGTCACATGGAGAATGTATAAACTCCATTCGGGCAGCACTCTTTGTTAGGATCAAACCCGAGTCTCTGGTGCAGTATGATAGCAACTCTATCACTGTGCCACTGTGGTGCCCAAAATGTTTTTAACTGCCCTTGTGGTTCAGATTTTATTTGTAAGTATTCAGCTGCATTGTCAGAGGATTTTAAATTCCAATTTGTAGGATTTATGTAATTGTAATTCAGGTGTTACAATTGGTCATTGGGAAAGCAAAATCAAAATAGGGTTGCTGATGACAAATATTGTTTTTACTGGCACGTGAACTCTGGTGGGAGTCAAAATCCATCTTACCAGTGATATCATTTTCATTTTGAATTAATATCTTTACTTAAGTTTGCTCCACAGTCGCACAGATAAGGACAATTTATAAATAGCGAGATCTGGGGGTGGGGGGAGGGGAGGCCAACTCAGTAATTATTTCCCATCCAATTATATTTTTATGACATTAACTTGAATCTGTAGTAATCCACTTGATGACACCCTGATTTTTAATGTGCCCAATAGATGAGGGTAAATTTGAAACAAAGGAATTCTCACTAGAAGCAAAGAGCTGGAAGAACTCATTGGGTTAGGTAGCATCTGTGGAGGGGAATAATAGGTGACATTTCTTGTCAAGACCCTTCTTCCTCCAGTGGTGTGTGTTTTACTCAAGATACCTTGTGCCTCCAATTCCCACTGAGTTGTTTAACACACCATTCAATATTTTCAGTGTGTGTTTATGAAACGGGTTGCCTAAATACGTTTTGGTGGGGAGTGTTCTGCGACAATCAGTGCGTGCAAGAGAAAGGAGAAGAAGATAATTACCATGTATATTGTTGGTGATATATTTATAACTACTCATTATGATTTCATAACCCCTTGAAACTTCCCCCTTTTGGGATATTTAACATTGTCATTAGATTTTATCTATAATTATTTTCTATGTTTTATTGCAGCAACTTAAAATGGTTTTTATTGGCAGAAGATTAAGAACAAAGAGTGACCTGAGTATTAAAATGTATGAAGAGGAGATTCAGGTATTAGAATCTGAACACTAACGTACACTGTGCTGAGATTTCCACATGAACAAATGAATTTTTTGGTTTAGAGATGCAGGTTGGAAACAGGTCCTTCGGCCCACTTTTCCATGTCAGCCATCGATCACCTGTTCACCCTAGTTATCTGTTATCCCTCTTTCTCATCCATTCCCTACACACTAGGGGCAATTTGCAGCAGCCAATCAATCTACAAATCTACATGTCTTTGGGATGTGGGAGGAAGCAGGACCACCTGGTAGAAACCCACGTGGTCACAGGGAGAACGTGCAAACTCCACACAAACGACACCCGAGGTCAGGGTCGAATCCAGGTCTCTGGCACTGTGAGACAGCAGCTCCACCAGCTGTTTCATTATGCTGCCCGTTTAGATCAGCTAGAATATTTGTTAGAATGTATTTCAGATGGAAGTAATTTTGTAGAATTGTCCATGAAACTTTCTTCAATAAAGAGTTAATTTCTTCACAAAGGGGTGTATAATTTAATAGGGGTAGGTGATAGCCAAGGCTTTGTGAATGGAAATTCTGTCTAACTGATGTCCAGATCAGCAATTGTCAGTGGCTTACAATTATAAAGGAACATTTATTGATTGATGTTTAGAATGTGTTTGCGATGTGCTGCGTAATCTCTTCTCGTGAAGGCTACCGTATGTGTGCTTGATTTTAATTATAGTGAACTTCTTCAAATAAATAGAACTAATCAATTCAGTCCTTGAGTCAAACAGTGAGGAAACAGGCCCTTTGGCCCAACTCACTCGTGCCAGTGAGGTTTTATAACTGAGTGAGTCCTTTTACCTGCATTTGGCCCACATCCTCTGAACCTTTCCTATCCATTGCTTGTCTGAATGCCTTTTAAATGTCACCATTGTACCCACCTCAACTGCTTCCTCTGTCGGCTTGTTCCACATATGCACCATCCTGTGCATGAAGAAATTGGCCCTCTGATCTCTTTTAAATCCTGCCTCTCTCACCTTAGACATACCATTTAGTTCTGTATTACTCTACACTGGGAAGAAGATTGTGACCATACACTTATCTGTGCCTTTCATGATTTTGTATACCTCTATAAGGTCACCTCTCATCCTCCTACACTCCAGGGAAAGAATGTCCAAACCATATCTAGCCTCTTATTTTAACTTAAGCCCTCAAGTCCTGGTCATATCTTGGTGAATCTTCTCAGTGCCCTTTCCAGCTTAAAGACATCCTATTTCAGGGCAACCTGAACTGCACGCCTTTACTCCAAACATGGTTTTACAACAGTCTTGTCCAGTTGTAGCATGACATCCCAACTCCTGTATTCAATAAGGGTAAACTCCTGAGTCTGAAGAAAGGTCTTGACATGAAACGTCACCAATCTATGTTCTCCAGAGATGGCCTGACCTGCTGAGTTACTCCAGCACTTTGTGTTTTTTACCCGTATTCAATATCCATGCTGAAGAAGGCAAGCTTGCCAAACACTGCCCTGCCTGCCTATGTTGCCACTTTAGTAGTTGATTTATTGTACAATATACAGCAACAAAAATGTATCTCTTCCCACAGGAATGGTACGAAGAGCATGCCCGAATAAACCAAATGCAGCAGGACCAACCACTGGAATGTATTTTGAACTCCAACACGCACCTGCCATCTGCAGAATTGCGACAGCGCTCTCAGACTGTAACTTAGAAATATAACCAACTTGTCCACTATGCAATAATTATTCAGTATTATTTTGTATCTGGTGTTTTGCACGTATGCACTTGGGGATGTTCTGCCGGTTTGAAGACCTACTGTGTTGGCAGAATCCTGAATTTTGGAAGGGGCCAGACTGCTGGTGAGGAAAGAGTCCACGTTAATCAGAAATTCTGATCTGATGATCTGTGGTAAGCTATATATGTCAAAAAATATATATATTGTTATGTTTATTTAAGGTCCATTGATATTTAGCTTTTAGCAGTTTTATTTCATACCTGAATTAATAACGTGCTCTGTGGGTAGCTGATCACAATATTTTAATATAAAAAAACCTCCATAACCAGTGTTTTTTATTGCGTCAGTTCTCATTGTCAGTCTATAAGATGTACTATACCTAAAGGAATCATTCTTTTTTGACTCAGAAGATGTAATTCTCAGGGTCACTTCTATTTGTAAGCCATAGTATTAAATACAGGGAGCTACAGTGCCCTCCATAATGTTTGGGACAAAGACCCATCATTTATTTATTTGCCTCTATACTCCACAAATTAAGATTTGTGATAGAAGATAATCACTTGTAGTTAAAGTGCACATTGTCATATTTTAATAAAGGCTGTTTTTATACATTTTGGTTTCACCATGTAGAAATTACATCAGTGTTTATACATAGTCCCCCTCCATTTCAGGGCACCATAATGTTTGGGACACAGCAATGTCATGTAAATGAAAGTAGTCATGTTAAGTATTTTATTGCATATCCTTTGCATGCAATGACTGCTTGATGTCTGCTATTCATGGACATCACCACTTGCTGGGTGTCTTCTCTGGTGATCCTCTTCCAGGCCTGTATTGCCGCCATCTTTAGCTTATGTTTGTTTTGGGGGCTAGTCCCCTTCAGTTTTCTCTTCAGCATATAAAAGGCATGCTCAATTGGGTTCAGATCAGGTGATTGACTTGGACTCAAGAATTGACCATTTTTTAGCTTTGAAAAACTCCTTTGTTGCTTTAGCAGTGTGTTTGGGATCATTGTCTTGCTGTAGAATGAACTGCCGGCCAATGAGTTTTGAGGCATTTGTTTGAATTTGAGCAGATAGGATGTGTCTATACACTTTAGAATTCATCTTGCTACTACTATCAGCAGTTGTGTCATCAATGAAGATAAGTGAGCCAGTACCTTCAGCAGCCATACATTCTCAGGCCATAACACCCCCACCACCGTGTTTCACAGATGAGGTGGTATGTTTCGGATCTTGGGCAGTTCCTTCTCTCCTCCATACTTTGCCCTTGCCCTCACTCTGATATGTTAATCTTCATCTCATCTGTCCACAAGACCTTTTTCCAGAACGGTGGTTGCTCTTTTAAGTACATCTTGGCAAACTGTAACCTGGCCATCCTATTTTTGCGGCTAACCAATTGTTTGCAACTTGCAGTGTAGCCTCTGTATTTCTGTTTGTGAAGTCCTCTGCAGAAAGTGGTCATTGACAAATCCGCACCAGACTCCTGAAGAGTGTTTCTGATCTGTCGGACAGGTGATTGGGGATTTTTCTTTATTATAGAGAGAATTCTTCTGTCATCAGCTGTGGATGTCTTCCTTGGCCTGCCAGTCCCTTTGCGATTAGTAAGCTCACCAGTGCTCTCTTTCTTCTTAATGATGTTCCAAACAGTTGATTTTGGTAAGCCCAATGTTTGGCTGATGTCTCTAACAATAAAAGTTTCCAAAGGTGATGGAAAGACTAGGTGCTGAGAGCTCTCTTATACCTGCATTAAGGAGGCATTTAAACACACCTGAGCAATTACAAACACCTGTGAAGCCATGTGTCCCCAACATTATGGTGCCCTGAAATGGGGGGGGGGGGAGGGTAATTTCTACATGTTGAAAACGAAATGTATAAAAAATACCCTTTAATAAAATCTGCCAATGTGCACTTGAACCACATGTGATTTTTTTTCTATTACAAATCTCAAATTGTGGAGTAGAGGCAAATAAATAAATGATGGGACTTTGTCCCAAACATTATGGAGAGCACTGTGGGTGAATCAGTCATGGATAATTATCCTAACCATAGTATTGAAATGTTTCAGATGCTGTTGCCACTACGTTCAGAATATATACTAAACATTCAATTTGGATATTTATTTTGGAAGCTCTGTGGTATTGACGTTAAGTTCCTTTATGTTTAACTCTTCTATAAATTTCCATTAAATTTAAGCCTGGTTAAGCCAGCACGTACATTAAATTGGTTTTCAACTTGCAGTGCTCCTCAAACTGTAACACAGTGTTTATGCTGAATTCTGTGTCTGCGATAATTGAACATATACTCAAAATTCACCTGTTTTCCTTTACTTGAACACGTTTACTGACACCTGCAGAAATACTTCTTTATATTGTTTTTATGTTTATAATGACGTTGTGCGTTACTGCAACTCAGGAGAGTGACCTAGCGAAGTAATTTGGAGAGAGACTGCAGTTGTTAGAATTGGAGCACAGAATAAATTGCTGGAGCAACTCAGTGGGCCGTGCAGCATCAATTGAAGCAAAGGGATGGTCAACATTTTGGTTTGTGACCATTCATCAGGACTGAGGGTGTAGAGGGGAGAGAGGCAGAGTAAAGTCATGAGGGGGAGGGGTGAGATGGGGTCTGGCCAGTGATAGGTGGAACCATATAGAGGGAGATGGCAGGCAAGCGGGAGTAGAAGCTCAAGAGAGAGGTAGTTGATAGGTAGAGTCATAAGGACGGAGACAAAAGGGGCAGATGGAGCCAGGTGGGAGTGGGGGTGAAGGTAGACACAGAGGCTGGAAGGTGATAAGTGGAACCAAGGCACTAGGTGCAGGATCTGATAAGGAAGATAAGTGGAACAAGGTCAGGGAAATATGGTGGGCAGATAGAACCAGATTGCCAGGGGATAGGAGAACCAGGTGTACTGCATAGGTGATTATCAGGTGGAACCAGAAGAGGGAGGGAAATGAAACTGGATGATAGGGAGTCTGGATGGAGAGAAAAAGGAGTACAGAGAAAGTGGGTTACCTGGTTGGAAAATTCAATGTTCCCTGTAGACAACCCAGGTGGAACATAAAGTGATATCTTTCTCGGAGTCCTTCCTACGCTCCTTTCTCTCTCCTCTGGCTCCCTGCCCCAACCTCTGCCAGTTTCATTCCCCTTCCCCTCCTGGTTGCATTTGCCTATCACCCACACACTGCATCTTTTGGTTCTCCATCTCCTCTCCCAGCTGGTTCCATTTACCCATCCCCTTATCTGTTTCCACATCACCTTCCAGCCCCCCATCAGTGTCTCCCCTTCCCATAATGAATCCATCTACCCCCCTTTTTTGTCTCTTATTCTCTCTACTGAACACCCAACAGCCTCTGATTTCCCCCACCGCCCATCTCCCTCTTCACCCGCTTCCACCTATCGCCTGCCAGCCCCTCACCTCTTTCTACGTGCTATCTCGCCTCTGTGCTCTGTCCTGATACAGGCTATTGAGTCAAAATGCAACAACCCCTCAACAGCAGCTGCAAAAGCCGTTGTTCCGACTGCAGTTTGTTAGCTTTTTGCTGCAGTTAAGTAATTTATTTGGGTACAGAGTGTCACCTCCAGCAACCAAAAATGAAATAAAACATAAAATGGCAAAACTGGTAATTTACCATTTGAGTAGGGTGATGCAAGTTCTTTCACGGGAGTAATGTGAGCCTTTTGCTGATTTGTTTAATGATCAGATATTTCACGGGTCAATGTGAAGAGGCAGTATCGTCATGGAGCAGCAGGGGACAGTTGTGCTGAGGCATTGCTGAGTTTTGTTTGATTTGGAAATTACAACTATTAATGCACAGCATTTGCTCTGTTGGATTCATAACATAGAAGGGAAGAGTTCACAACAAGTGCAGATTGGATACCACAGTCTGCAAGTGACCAGGCAAAACACACTTGTTGTTATCATTATTAGTATTCAGCCATGATGCAATAATAAATATTTAAATATTTTTCCATTTTGACTAATTTGGTGAGAATTTCTTCATGTAGGGGTATACTTGCTATAATTAAAGAAATAATTTGCTGAATGATAGTAAATTCAATAAATAGCTACTCAATTCCATATGTTTAGTAACTACCTGGCTGCATCTGACCATCAACACTCATTCCACCTATTAGCAACGAGGCACTGCCACACCTCTCCCCTTTCCATACTCGTTGTCTTCCCTCTACACTCTGTCCTGATGCAAAGTCTCAGATGTCAACTATCCCTTTGCCTCCACGGATGCTGCCTGACCTGTGGAATTCCTCCAGCAGTTTGTTTTCTTGCTCACTATCCCAGCATCTGCAGTCTCTTGGGTCCACTATTGAATTCATTGAGTCAATACCAGCTCTAGCAAGAGCAACCTGGTTTATGCCCTGTCCCATTAACCCTGCAAATCCTTTCCCTTTTAGAAACTTGTCCAGTTTTCTTTGGACTCTGATAATCCTGGTCTTGCATTCCTCACTGCGTATAATACCACATTTAGCATTCACCTTCATTCTATGTTGTCGATCCCACTACTAATGGAAAATTTCTGTCTAATCTGTCTACATTTTTCCATAAAGAATTTGCTCTTTAAAAAATAAATGATTTGTTGTAACCAAAGGAAACACTTATAATGCAGATTTTTTTTTTAAACTACCCTCAGTTTTACAGCATAATGATAAATACAGCTTTAAGCATCTTTCTAAAGTTCCTATAGCAGTGTATATTTATAATGGATATTAGTGGATGTTAATATTAACAGTATTTAACCAATAGGTATTGGCCCAATCCCAAATTAACATTATGTATTGTCACTGAAGGATTGAGCCTTAGACAGACCAATTATGCCTCACATAGTACAACTTAATTTTAGACGGAGTTTAGGCAGTAAATGGATTCCATTGTAATCTAAACAAACAGATTTGCACACTTCCATCAAGTCTTAAAATTCCCTCTGAACTAAAATAGGGCATCTCAACATTTCACTTGTCTAGACAGCTAGCCCTGAACTAAAAAGCACAATTCTATTAATTTTCAGCATCTGGTTTATTCTTAAAATTGTTCAATTAGTTTCCTGTATATATCAAGCAGTTAAATATTTGCTACATTTTAATGATACGAATTAATGAAGCGGTTCTCAGCCAAGTCTAATATTGTAGGGTTTTTTTTAAACTGCCATTACTGATACAGGCAATTCTAAAATTAAATATACTAAAGGCACCTTGCGTAAAGTTATTTGATATTTTAGAATTTAACTCATTTAGTTTTATTTTGTACCGCTATGATTCTGTTATTGCTTCTCAAAACATATTATTCAAATCTACTATCAAAATTAATTTGCTTTCATAATCAAGATACATGTAGGTTCATAATTAAAATTATTATGGCACGATGCAAAATACAGCAGCACTGCTGAAAATTCCATTTGACTGTAGTTTATTTCCATTTATTGCGTTATTTAAAGTGACAAAGCAAACATTTGGAATGTGGAACTTTTTACATTATAAAGTTCAGATAATAAGTTAAAGCCCTGTCCCACGGTACGAGCTCATTCCAAGAGCTCTCCCGAGTTTAAAAAAAAATCAAACTCGTGGTAAGCACGGAGAATGAACGTAGCGGGTACGTCGGAGCTCGGGGACGTCTCTTAGCGGCTCGTAACGCTAACGGCAGGTACTCGGGAAGACTCGCGAAGATTTTTCAACATGTTGGAAAATGTCCACGATAGCCCCGAGTACCGACAAGTGGCCATTACCGTAAAACTCTGAGTTCGAATCAGGGCAAACTCGGGAGAACTCTTGGAATGAACTCGTACCGTGGGACAGGGCTATTAATATTTCAAGTTAGCACCTTTCAGACCATCTCTTTGAAACACCTTTGTCTTCACAAAAACAAGTATTCCTTGCATTTTTATTTCAGATATCCCATGTTCAAAGAATTGTCTCTGTAATAAAACAAATGTGGAAATGCACTACTTATGCATATAAAAATAATCTATAATATTTATTTTTGTAAAATGAAGCTTCTCAGGTATTCAGAGTGAATTTTAATCATGTTCTTGCATGACTGTAGAATTAATAGATTGGACTACGAGTAATTATATTAACACTTGGAGTAATCGAGTAATTGTTCCTAGTTATAATGGCAATGAGGAAACACTTGATTTAGTTGTAGCATTTTTCCTAATTCAGTTTCCCCAATCCCATTCCAGCTCGACATACTGTAGTTTGTATGAAACAAGAGCTTTCAGTTTAATTCTCACTGTGGACATTTGACAGAATCATGCAGGTCGGGGGGGGGGGGGGGGGGGGGGGGGAGGTGAAAAAAAAATCACTGGGGCATTACTTGACTCAAGATCCTGGCATTCATTCATAATCCAAATTTTGGTTCTCCTACTTTTATATCAATACGAAACAGCCATCAAGCTGCTTCTGTTGACCTTACATGGATGCAATTTTTACAAACGCCAGCACAAAACATAGATACATAGAAAATAGGTGCAGGAGTAGGCCATTCAATATGATCATGGCTGATCATCCAACTCAGTATCCCGTACCTGCCTTCTCTCCATACCCCCTGATCCCTTTAGCCACAAGGGCCACATCTAACTCCCTCTTAAATATAGCCAATGAACTGGCCTCGACTACCCTCTGTGGCAGAGAGTTCCAGAGATTCACCACTGTGTGAAAAAGTTTTTCCTCATCTCGGTCTTAAAGGATTTCCCCCTTATCCTTAAGCTGTGACCCCTTGTCCTGGACTTCCCCAACATCGGGAACAATCTTCCTGCATCTAGCCTGTCCAACCCCATAAGAATTTTGTACGTTTCTATAAGATCCCCTCTCAATCTCCTAAATTCTAGCGAGTATAAGCCAAGTCTATCCAGTCTTTCTTCATATGAAAGTCCTGACATCCCAGGAATCAGTCTGGTGAACCTTCTCTGCACTCCCTCTATGGCTATAATGTCCTTCCTCAGATTTGGAGACCAAAACTGTACGCAATACTCCAGGTGTGGTCTCACCAAGACCCTGTACAACTGCAGTAGAACCTCCCTGCTCCTATACTCAAATCCTTTTGCTATGAAAGCTAACATACCATTCGCTTTCTTCACTGCTTGCTGCACGTGCATGCCTACTTTCAATGACTGGTGTACCATGACACCCAGGTCTCGCTGCATCTCCCCATTTCCTAATCGGCCACCATTTAGATAAGTCTGCTTTCCTGTTTTTGCCACCAAAGTGGATAACCTCACATTTATCCACATTATACTGCATCTGCCAAACATTTGCCCACTCACCCAGCCTATCCAAGTCTCCTAGCATCCTCCTCACAGCTAACACTGCCCCCCAGCTTAGTGTCATCCGCAAACTTGGAGATGTTGCCTTCAATTCCCTCATCCAGATCATTAATATAAATTGTAAATAGCTGGGGTCCCAGCACTGAGCCTTGCGGTACCCCACTAGTCACTGCCTGCCATTGTGAAAAGGACCCGTTTACTCCTACTCTTTGCTTCCTGTTTGCCAGCCAGTTCTCTATCCACATCAATACTGAACCCCCAATACCGTGTGCTTTAAGTTTGTATACTAATCTCTTATGTGGTACCTTGTCGAAAGCCTTCTGAAAGTCCAGATACAACACATCCACTGGTTACATCCTCGAAAAATTCTATAAGATTCGTCAGACACGATTTACCTTTCGTAAATCCATGCTGACTTTGTCCAATGATTTCACCGCTTTCCAAATGTGCTGCTATCCCATCTTTAATAACTGACTCTAGCAGTTTCCCCACTACCGATGTTAGACTAACTGGTCTGTAATTCCCCGTTTTCTCTCTCCCTCCTTAAAAAGTGGGGTTACGTTTGCTACCCTCCAATCCTCAGGAACTACTCCAGAATCTAAAGAGTTTTGATTCAATGTGGAAAATTCAATGTTTTTATTCAAGCACATTGTGTATGCATTTGGAGTAGCACTGCATTTATGGAAAATGTCTGGTAGATTGAAGCTGCCAGAGAGATTGTTTCAAGTGGATGTGCACATTACTTTGTCTTTTATTAACCATTAAACTGTGTCATGAACAGTCTTGGCTTCATTTCAGTATTCTAGAAAATGGTATGCTGTTTTTATTTTTCCATTCATTATATTTCTACATACACTTTCAAAATTTTGTATGGATCAAATGTTATATTTTACTGCAATTAAGTTAAATCTGCAAATTAGATTTTTTTATTTTTTTTTTATTTTTTTATTAGAAGTATTTTACATTACAGTAATCTGCAATAACGTAAGTTTATACAGTTCTTATACCACTTCTTATTTTAAACTTTAATAGGAAAAAAGGATAGAAAGAGTTAGTAAAGATAGTCAGTGAGTGTATGAAAGAGTGGTCCAGGAACACCCGTATGAACCTAAACCACAAGAAATAGTTAAAAAAGAAAAGAAAAAAAACAAAAGGCAGAAAAAGAAAAAAGGAAGTAAGATTGGACATTATGAGAGGGATGAACCTACTTCTTATCTTTACTCGCCCCTCGCCAGGTCCTAAAACCATTTATTATCAACATTTTGTTGCACCCTATGTTTGTAATAAGTCGATATATGGAGACCAAATCTTTTGGAATTGGTCTCGTTTACCTGCTAGGAGGAATCTCATATCTTCTAGGTGTAACAATTCTGACATATTAGAAGTCCACATTTTTTGCAATTTAGATTTCAATGTAATTAATAATGTACAGCAATGTTCAAGTCAGTACCCATTATATTCTCGTGCAAGAAAGAACTGCAAATGTTGGTTTAAATCGACTGCAGACACAAAATGCTGGAGTAACTCAGCGGGACAGGCAGCATCTATAAAATTCACCGATCAGAAATATACACCGTTTTCTCCTCAATAAGACCAGACCTGCACCATATCTCAATCTTTTGCTTCCCACACCTCCCCACTCCAATACTTGCAACAACTGCAATTGCATTTAGATTTTTAGACAGTGATACCATGTTGTGGAGTGGAGGAGAATGGTGGAAAGGAAATTAATTCCACACCACCTAAACTATGATGTTCTGACCTTGGCAATCTCAATTAAGGTAAAGCAGAAAAAGTTGAAATCCAGGCTCCAGTGTTCTGTAAAATATTCACTCGTCATAAAAATAGAAAATATACATGCATCAAACACCCAACTACTAGTCACACAAACATTTAAATAGTAAAATTTATTCCACAAGTAAAAAGTCATACAACAGCAATATCATTGAACATAAAATTCAGTTCTGAGGTCAAGTGTAATGCCGAGGTATAATGCCAAGTGTAATCTTACTTGAAAAAAATTCCCTTGTTCCCATTGGAGGCAACTTGATAAAACCTTACAACAGTGCAAAAAAAGTTACCCAATTATCCATACAGTTCAAATACACAACTGAAACTCAAGATCAAGAGATGTTAAATTTGTTGGTGCTCCAATGTGAGTGACTGACTGAATTCCAGCTTCAGTAATAAAGGCTTGTGGTGAAAATAGGGTTGTTTCTGTTTAAGGGGGTGAA
The DNA here is from genome assembly GCA_038087875.1 of Malacoraja senta. Taxonomy (NCBI): domain Eukaryota; kingdom Metazoa; phylum Chordata; class Chondrichthyes; order Rajiformes; family Rajidae; genus Malacoraja; species Malacoraja senta. Next base: position 26,219,302 of record CM075980.1, read on the forward strand.
CATATTTTAAGCTTTGAAAAAAAAAAGATCCCTGTACTCCATCTTTGCTCAGCAATTTATGGACCATATCTGTGAAGCAGCCTCTGTTTGTAGAAAACATCATTCTGTTCAACCTCATGAACATACAGAATCAAAAATATAAATTGTCAGCCTCATTAAACAGGAGATTTTAAAGTAAAAATTAAGGTGCAAATTCTGTTCAGTGCTTGTCCCATCCCCCATCCACCTAAACATTTATTTTTCAGACATCTGACAAAAGCTATAATTTAAACATAAATTCATGTGTGCAAAATGTGCCAGAACTATTATTTTACATCAGCCTATATCATGGACACCATAATTTAAATATGTATAATTTCAGCTTCAGTCAATAGTGCTATTATAACAAATATTACATAATAGGAGACTAAAATAATGCTGTATAACCGTGTGAACTTAAAGCCTTGAAGCGGGATCAATATAAATGACATAACAAGACTTAAGCCGAGTGATCCAACTAGAATCCAATCTAGGAGCCCATCGCATTTGATCTGGGGAAGAAATATAAATTAGTAAATTTAGCACTGGTATAAATTTACATTAAATTACTGTGGAAGATGTTTTAATACACAACCAAAATTGTGACCTGCAAAAATGAAACCAAAATTATGGAATAGGATTCAACCCAAATACAAAAAGGAACTTTGCAGATAAGATTTTGCCGTGTGCTTATAAAGCACATTTATGTAATAACAATTTTCACAATGGACTCATCTAAAATGTCCCATCTAAAATACACAAACATGTGGTAGATTGAAATGGCTTATAACAAAATCAATCTGTTTAAAAAAAAAATTCCTGCCAGCATCTTACTGTTAAACTTTATGCAGCTGTTGTATTTTAGGGATAAGCAACTGACTTCAAATGAGACAATCACGTTCATATTACAGTGAATCATATCATCTATCCTTAGTTCAGGAAATCCTGCTTTGAATGTCAACTCTGATTTATAGCAGTACTTTAAAAATTTAACTGCTTGTTTTCAATTGCTATTTCTTCAGAGCCACTTCATGGAGATTTTTTGCTTAGTTAGACAGCTTTTCTATCAATGTCCACTTCCTCCATTTTATTCCATTCACCAGTCCCTCATGTTCCATCCTTACTCATTTACAAGCCTTGCAACATCCAACGTCATGAGATCAGCCTTCACATATACACAGCTCGCTCCCTCCTCTGAATGCTTTTTCAAAATCCCCATCTTTCCAGAACTTTAACCTTCCTCTGAATATTTATTGCAAAGTATAATCTTTGAACTCCAGAAATTTCATACTCTTGTGAACGACACATTTTCCATTGACACTAATTAAATCATGAAGAAGTTCTATCCAGAGCATGGCTTCCCAACTACATCCTTTGGTACACATTTCCATTTCTTAAAAGCGCTCATTTTGACATACTTTCTTGGTATGAGGATTTGTATCAAGTGATTTTTCTTTCCCCAGCTGATTATTTTGATATCTTGGCCTTCCTCCCACACATCTTCAGCTTAGAATTCTGCCTCTAAACCAATTTCTTTCCCATCACTACCTATTGTGCTGGAGTGAGTTTGGCTTGATTGTATTCTTGTATAGCATTTTCTGACTTGATTGCATAGCATGCAAGACAAAAAATTCTCAGTTAATCACGAGTCAATAATAAACCCTAACCTTTGAAGAAATCTCGACCTGAAACATCACCTATTCCTTTTCTCCAGAGATGCTGCCTGACCCACTGAGTTTCTCTAGCATTTTGTCTCTATATAAACCCAAACCTCTTCAACCATCTTCAAAGGTGCTGCAACTCCTGACCCAAAATCAGCATTTATCCTGGGTTAAAAACCATTCAATATCCCCAGACCAATTACTCCTATTTTTGACCAGCAGCCTGTTCTTATTTCCTCTCCCATTATATATGGATCCTCCAGGTTGCTGAATAATACAGAGAACAAAAAAGTCCATTTTTAAGTTTACTTTTCAAAAGCATGCAAACATAGTATGAAATATGTATATAGCAAGAATGGGTACCCACCTCAAGGATGTTATCATTGTAGGGCATTTGAATTAGAGCGCTTAAGCCTATACCAAACAGCATATCTACAGTGGAATTAAGGAACCATACAACTTTGAATAGCCTTTGGAATTTTATATCCAAATGCAGAAACCACAAGAAAGGATACTAAATATTATTCCACCGAAGCATGCGGCAATAGCCATCCGCGGGTATCCTTGTCGAGCTACTGTGATGTCGGAGAACAAATCTGGGGGAGAAAAGCACCAGGTTGATTTCGGCTTCAACCTCCACCCACTAAACTACAAATTTGATTCAAAGTGTGGCATTGACAAACTCAACATTTGCACGCTGTTCCCAAAACAGCCTTGAAACAAGGAAACCCACCAGTAGCACACACATTTAGTTCCTCTCATTGTCACCAGCTTTAGGGAAGTAGCCTGACAAAGCATAAATATCCACAGTTAAAATAAAACTTCCCCCAAATTAAAAACAACCTTCACAATCTTATTTAATATTTAAAATGCCACTTAAATAAGTTCCCCCCTAATGTAAACAAGCTTATTTAAAATTGCCCCTAGTCAAGACTTAAAGGTCTTAAAGAAGGAACTGCAGATGCTGGAAAATCGAAGGTACACAAAAATGCTGGAGAAACTCAGCGGGTGCAGCAGCATCTATGGAGCGAAGGAAATAGGTAACGTTTCAGGCCGAAACCCTTCTTCAGACTTAAAGGTCACCCATCTGAAGAGTCCTGACCCAAAACGTCACCTATCCATATTTTCAGTCTGAAGGATCTCGACCCGAAACGTCACCCATTCCATCTCTCCAGAGATGCTGCCTGTCCAGCTGCGTTACTCCAGCATTGCGTGTCTATCTTTGATTTAAACCAGCATGTGCAGTTCTTTCCTACACATATCTTCAGAGATGCTGACTGACCCAATGAACCATTCCAGCAATTTGTGTTCTACACATTTAGAATTGATAATTTTCTCCAACCATCATTGCACTGATGTTAGGCTCATGTTTCATGACATAAAAACATTATATTTCCTCAGCTGCTGGTCAGAGGCAGTTTGCTATCAAGCTCTATTCTGCCAACAAACTGCTGTTTCTCAATGAGAATCCTTGCCACTGTGTTAATGTCTTCGGGATCATGCAGTATCTTTATGCATTGCTGGAGCCGACAACATTCCCCAGGAAATTAAAATGGCCTCCGTATTGCAGTAGGATTAATCATGCATATTAGACCAAGGTATGCAGGTTTCCTTTCCTAACAAAGGACATGCATAAGTCAGACAGGATATTAAACACAATCTTAGTTTCATGGTCACCATGACTGATCCTAATTGTGTTCCAGTTTGATTCAATTGATCCGTTTTCAATTCTCAAGCTGCCGTGGTGGGATTTGAATATAGGCGTTGGACTCCAGATCACTATTCCATTATCACAGCTACAATATTACTACTATTTACGTTTCAAATGTTTGACATAAATATTTACAAATAAAATTGAAACTCGGCTATGTTCTGAAAGTGGCCATTCGATTCAGTATAGATTTGGAGTTTGGTGATACAGTGTGGAAACAGACCCTTCGACCCTTGACCATCAATCCTCCATTCACATTAGTTCTGTGTTACTCCGGTTTCGCATCCTACACACTAGGGATAACCTACAGAAGCTAATTAAACCACAAACCTGCACGTTTTTGGAATGAGGGAGGAAACTGGAGAAAACACACGCCGTCACAGGGAGAATGTACAAACTCTTCACTGACAGTACCCATAGTCAGGATTGAACCCGGGCCTCTGGTGCCATGAAGCAGCAGCTCTACCGCTGCATCATTCTATTGCAAAATATGCTGGCTCTTTACTATTAAAGTCATCCAAAACTAATAGTTTAGTATTAGCCCCAGGTAAATGTTTATCTACTCTAACTATAGAAGGGGTCTCTACTGCAAAGTACATGGTGTATTAGCACTGAAGTGTTGATCAGCTTCTGACCATTTTACATTGGCCGTCATTGTCTTCCCCAGCCAGACAATAATAACGTACCTCCAATACTGTTTCCCCAGGCAAGTAACGTCAATCCCAGAACAGTATTACTCAGGTTAAAAATTATTCCATAGGCATGCAAAAGATTGACGATCTCAATGGCTACACTGTTGATCAGTATGATGCTGAAGAAGAAACCAATAAAAGCAAATACCTGAAACAAAGACAAATATCTGTCATTTCTTGCATGTACTGAATGTCGACCTCCGAAAAGTGCAGTTCTACATTCACCCATTTTTAAGTAAATAATTTTTCCAATCAAAATTGTTACAAATGTTATGAATTTTAACTATTTTTAAATGGCAAAGGTCATAAATGAGTTGGGCAAAAAATAAAAGTCAGATGACCAGTGGCATAGCAAAGCATATCAAATTACAAATACAAAGATGACTTTTCAGATGGAGTAATGAATTTAACATCCAAGAATGGTGTGTAGAGTAAGTTCAAAAGATTAAAAAGTGCAGGCTTGGCTATCGCTTCGCCCAACACATCTGCTCAGTTACCAAGCGCAGGCTTGGCGATCGCTTCGCCCAACACCTCCGCCCAGTTCGCAATAACCAACATGATCTCCCAGTGGCTCAGGACTTCAACTCCCCCTCCCATTCCGAATCAGACCTTTCTGTCCTGGGCCTCAGCCATTGCCAGAGTGAGGCCCAGCACGAATTGGAGGAACAGCACCTCATATTTCCCTTGGGTAGTTTACACCCCAGTGGTATGAACATTGACTTCTCTAATTTCAGGTAGTTCTTGCTTTCTCCCTCCTTCCCCTCCCCAGCTCTCCCACATAGCCTACTGTCTCCACCTCTTCCTTTCTTTTCTCTTCCTCTCTCTCCCCTCTCTCTCTCTCTCTCTCTCCCCACCCCAACATCAGTCTGAAGAAAGGTCTTGACTCGGAAGGGTCTCGACTGAAGGGTTCCACCCTGAAATGCCAGCCAACTATGGACAGGATTAGAGGGATATGGACCAAGCATGGGCAGGTGAGTCTATAATAGCTGGGACATGTTGGCCAGTGTGGGCATTGAGCCAAAGGGCCTGTTTCCACACTGTATCACTCCATGACACTCTAGCACTTTGTCTTGTTTTGTAAACCAGCATCTGCAGTTCCTTGTTCCAATACAAACAGAGTCAAGAACAAATGCATCTGGAGATCTACAAGTAACCATAAACCAAGATTCTGCCCAAATTCAGGCAGAGAAATAAAACTGTGCATCATAGAATAAATTAAAAATCACTGTTAAACAGGAAGATAAGATAAAGTAACAATGAATGATCAAAGGAAAATGTTACATCATGTAGTAAAATGCAGCCGCAGTCATTGTGAAATCATGTGGTTCATAATTACAAGGCTAATCACGTTGACATGCTGATAATTTTCCATTCAGCCTACATGTTCATTTAAGAACAATTAAAAAGATGTAATTAAAATGGTTGTAATACATATATTAATCTAGAAATAAAGGAATTTGTAGACATGTTAAGATTCTATCAAGGTGTTGGTTGGGTTACAAACAGGAAAGGAATTTTTGGAATGCAATTAACAGAAAGAAAGAAACTATTGTTCGGATTGAAATCCAAGTGGGGATTGGCCCAGTAATATAGAACATTACAATGTAAGACAGCATTGGCCCAGTAATGTAGAACATCGTTCAAAACACGTTTCATGTAATCTGGATGGATGGCTTACACAGTGAAACTTTGGTGGTTCCTCATTTTTTGTGGAGAAGAAGATGACCGCTGCTAAAACTAATGTAATCACCAGAACAACAGCCCACACAGGATACTGGCCACGGATGAGCAGCAATCCATCTAAAGAAAAGAAATTCTAGTTAAATGATCTCATGCAAAGACTATAGACAATTTCTGTAGATAAACTAATTTAGAAACATTTTCATACAATTAATGTAGCTCATGCAACCTGTACAGCACATTAAAGTCCAATGAAAAATGCACCAGTTTTTCTGATCTTTAAGAGCCTGTCCCACTTGGGCATCATTTGTGCGTCACGCAGATGGCACGCGAAGACTTTGTACATCCCAAAATCCTGGGGCACCACGCGTCACTGCCTACGATACCACGCGCGCATCGTGACGCTCCAACCCAAAAATTACACTAGCAATCCAACTTGATAACCAAGTATCCTGAAGATACACACAAAATGCTGGAGTAACTCAGAGGGTCAGGCAGCATCTCTGGAGAAAAAGAAATAGGTGACGTTTCGGGTCGAGACCCTTCTTCACACCCGAAACATCACCCATTCCTTTTCTCCAGAGATGCTGTCTGACCCACTGAGTTACTTCAACATTGTGTCCATCTTCAGTTTAAACAAGCATCTGCATTCCTCCCATCACACCCTGCATCTTGGTTCCCCAGGATGTTCAAAAATCTATTGATGTTAGCATGGCTGAGCATCCTCAGTACTCAAGATTTACTATCCAAATGTAACCATGCACCAATCTTGCTCTTTATACGACAGATACTCAATCCCATTTCAGACAGGCAAATTCTCTGTGCCAAATCAAAGGGAAAATGTATCCTTTAAAAACATGAAGCTCAAAAGCAAGTGCATCTCCCAGATACAGAAATCAAATCTACACTTGGTGCTCTTGTTGTGATCTCAAACTACTGTAAAGTTGTGGCATGATTTCCTTATACTGGCATGCAAATCCCCTGGGGAGTAGTCAGTTAGTTGTAGATAAACAAAATGCTGGAGTAACTCAGTGGGTCAGGCAGCATATCTGGAGAGAAGGAATGGGTGACGTTTCAGGTCGAGACCCTAGCTGCACGCTATAACGTTGTGTGGAATGTTGCTGTCATTGACAAAGTCCATTGCTTGAATTAATGGCTTTTGTGACCTCGAGAGGTGCTGGGTGTTAATTACATTGATAGGTCTGGAGTTCAAAACCAGACCTTCACAAGGACATTAAACTAAGTGTGAAAACTAAGTGTGACATTTCACTATGAAAATGTCAAAGGCCCAGTGTAGATTTTTGTGGCAGAGGGCATGTTGGCCAGAAAGTCATCCATTTATTCCAGTCATTACTTAATCATTCACTTTTCCATGCTAACATACCACTGCAACCATGTGCGTTATGAAATGTGCAGGATAAAGCAGGGATAAAGAAATTGTAAATATATATTTGCCTTGAGATATTAAATTTTTATAGTTTCCATGGATAACGATATTCATGAACTGGTTTCACCAATTTTGTTCTCCATTAAAAAATGCTTCATTATAATATACCTCACAATTTACCATTGGACAGATTTTAAATTCCTCTGCTTCCTAGCATAGGTTTTGGCCACAAGATTCAGCACGAGACAGTTTAAAATCAAAAGTTACAACGGTGGCATAACAGCAGAGCTACTGCCTCAGTGCCAGAGACCCGGGTTCCATCCCGACAACGGTGCTCGTCTTTATGGAGTTGGTACGTTCTCCCCGAGACCTGCATGGGTTTTTTTTACCCCAGAGATCTTCGGTTTCCTCCCACACTCGAGACATACAGGTTTGTAAGTTAATTAGCTTGGTATAAAATGTAAAATTGTCCGTAGTGTGTGTGTAGGGTAGTGTTAATGTGCGAGGATCGCTGGACAGTGCAGACTCTGTGGGCCGAAGGGCCTGTTTCCGCACTGTATCTCTAAACTAATCCAAAACCAATTGCAGCGGAACTGGTTTTATGAAAATTGTACAGAACTAGATTTAAATTGGCAGATATTTAAACCAAATTAGCAGCTTCCAAATCCCCTAATGTAAATGTTGGGAGCTTGCAGTGCAAGTCCATTGACCCCAATAATCATGCTTAAAGTATATTAATTAACTGCAATTAATTCATTCACAACACCAGTATTTATCTCATTCTCCCATGGAGTCATCAAGTACCAAAAAAAAGAACCAATAAATAAAAAATCTAAAACTCCTGTTCACTTGCAACAATAAAACAGCATGGGAGAGGGAAAAAATGTACATCTGGAATCAATGATCTCAATGAGTAAGCAGGGAAGGGAGGATGGAAAAACAACATCGGCAATTGCGCAAGTTGCCTAAATTCAGAAAGTGTTCTGCTTTTGGCTGACAATTCAGTTTGAAGAAAATCTAAATGTCAAGGAAAGCAACTCGACTAATAGTCCTTCTGCAAACTGTATTAGTCACATGTCCAGACGTTTTAGAAAACTCCTTTTACATCAAATTTCAACTAGACCCACCCCAGATTTGTCTGACCGTTACAATGTAGTTCTCTTATTTTAACACAGTGATGCAAACAAAATTCTTACAGTAGCCAGATTTAAATGCAAGGATGCAGACAAGCGAGCCGGTAACTATCTGTAGACAATTCAGGGGCCGCTTCCAGTTGTGATCATCTTGGTCCAAGTCAACCACAGGAATACAAAGCAGAAGCAAAAACTCAATTGGCAGCTGGAAGAGAGAAAAATAAGAGTCAGAAAGTTGCAGCTGAACATTGAAAGAATTTTTGTAATTGGAACAGACAACCAGTCTAAAATGAGGAAACTAAATCAAGGCATTAGGGAGGAGGGAGAGGGCGAGGGCAAGGAAAATGGGGAAGTCTAGAAACCAGCAACAAAACAATTGTAAAAAAAGACTAAAATTAGCTCTGGAACATAAACAGTGATTTGGTTACCAGTGAGTAACTCACATGCTGAAGTTTCAATTTGTCTTGGATTGCAGAGGGAAGGGAAGAGACGGCCATTATGGGAACTGAAAACTTCACCCAAGTTATTTAAGCAAAATATTTGACAAATCTGGAAATTTACATTCTGGACCATTATAACGTTTCGCCTTCCTCTGAAAGTGAAATCAAATAGCAAAATACAGCATCTCAGTGCACAATCCTCAAACACTGCAATTTAGAATTAAGCTTCAAGTACTAATTTTAAAGGAAGGGCGCCACAGCGGTAGAGTTGCTGCTTTACAGCGCCAGAGACCCTGTTCGATCCCGACTACAGGTGCTGTCTGTATGGAGCTTGTACGTTCTTCCTGTGACCGCATGGGTTCCCTCCAGGAGCTCCAGTTTCCTCCCACACTCCAAAGACGTACAAAGGTTTGTAGATTAATTGACTTTGGTAAAAATTAGCTCTAGTGTGTAGGATAGCATTAAGTGTGCGGGGATCACTGGTCGATGTGGACACAGTGGGGCGAAGGGCCCGTTTCCACGATGTATCATTAAACTAAACTCAAATCACCTTCAGACATTTGAAAATCTTCCAGGGCAAATGTTTCCTCCTCCATTTTTGAAAGTCGATGGGATTAAGAGAGAGCAGCAAAATGGATTTGGTAGATCTCGATTCTTCTGTCTCAATTAAAGATTGATACTCGCTTGCTGCAGAAAGAAAACTTTGGTCAGAAATACAGGGTCTGCACTATGGGATTTGCAAGGCAAAACCAAGGCAAAAGCGAAAGTCTATTGCAATGTCTTACATTGAACTGGTAAGTACATTATATAACGATGGGCCAAAAACAGACTATGTCACAAATCAATTTATACAGGTTTGAAAGTATGGCACAGAAAGACCTCAACTTCAGTAAATTCTCCACATTACACATTCGAAAACAAAAAATTTTGTAAGGATATGGGGGCAAACAGGCATGTGGGACTAGGGTAGACGGGGCATTTTGGTCGGCATGGGGAAGTTAGGCTGATGGGCCCGTTTCTGGGCTGTATGACTAACCCTAACAGTTTAGCTCAAGAAAAAGTGCTTACTGTCTTCAAGTGTAGGTCTCCTGATACGTGTTGGAATCTCATCGTCATTGCCATTAACTGAAAAATAGTAATTATATTGTTTATTACATCGAACAGCATACACATCTCAAAAGGGCACAATGTGCTGGAGCAACTCAGCAGCTTTGGCCACAGCTCTGCAGAATATGGATAGGTGATTTTCATGTCAAGACTCTTCAAGTTGCCCTCTATAGTACTCATTCTAGAGCATTGCTCTATGCTGCTTCAGTCAAGGACCCACACCATCCTGGCCACACTCATCTCCCTGCTACCATCAGGTAGAAGGTACAGGAGCCTGAAGACTGCAACGACCAGGTTCAGGAATAGCTACTTCCCCATAGCCATCAGGCTATTAAACTTGGTTCGGACAAAACTCTGAACATTAATAGCCCATTATCTGTTATTTGCACTTTATCAGTTTATTTATTCATGTGTGTATTTACATATATAATGGTATATGGACACACTGATCTGTTTTGTAGTCAATGCCTACTATGTTCTGTTGTGCTGAAGCAAAGCAAGAATTTCATTGTCCTGTCAGGGACACATGACAATAAACTCTTGACTTGACTTGAGTTTTAATTGTCAAGTAGAATGTTAAACAGTTATTGTTTAACACGTCTTCCAATGTATGAAACATGCTTGTGGCACTAGTCCTGGAGGAGATAAGGCATGAAACGTAGAAGTCATTAAAAACCCCACTATTCTTGAAAGATGAAAAGTTAATAATCACTTAACAAAGCAAGCCACCATTAATCCACACACAAACTTTGCCTTCTCAAAATTAGCTACGTACAAATATGCAGCAAGCGATTAAGATGTGCATTTCACGAAACACTTCAATGAGATAAAACCCAATTTAGTGCAGGAAGGAACTGCAGATGCTGGTGTTCACCGAATTTAAACAACACTGGAGTAACTCAGCGGGTCAGGCAGCATCTCTGGAGAAAAGGAATAGGTGATGTTTCTGGTCAAGACATCTTCAGACAGACTCAGGGGAGAGGGAATCTAAAGGCATGACGAGGTACGAACAAATCAGAACCGGCACTGATGACCAAGGAGCCCACAATGGCCCATCGTTGGCTGTGGAGGTGATAAAGGGATATGAACAGTGAAGCTAGCAGGATGACCAGAGGGTGGGGGAGGGTTACTTGAAATTAGAGAAATCAATATGCATACCACTGGGTTGTAAACTGCCCAAGCACCAAGTTAATATGGCTACTACTTTCTTACTACCGAGGGCAGGAGGTCAATTGGGATTTAGAAAAAAGACAGTTAAACATTGGGTTGGCATTTCACTTACTTTCTGAATGATTGTTATAGAGAGAATTCTGTGGCTGGTTTTTGCCCTTCTGGTAAATTACACTGCTTACGATTACCACGAGAACATAAACGGCATACAGGGCCAAGTAGCCTAGGGAGATAAAATATAAACTTCATTTCACAATGCGAGTTGAAAGTCATATTGAATTACTACAAAATTCAATTGGATAGATTGACAGAAGCTAAAGTCAGGTGATGTGTCTTCCCCAAGTCAGCTCAAATTTCTCACCAAGTGCTTGTGCCAAATCAATACTCCCAAAGTAGATGACCAGGAATGCCCAGAAAACTGCCGCCATGTAGAAGGTAACGTCGCGGAGGAATGGTCTGGATGCCACTGTAAATGGTCTTGCAAGGCCAACACCTCCAGCAACAACTGTGGTCACAAATATACCAGCACCTGCAAAGTAGCACAAAGTTTTACATCTTAAAGTATTCAGAGCAACTCAACTTGAGAAGGCAACTGAACCATCCTACCAACTAGAGAGCAGTCTGAACTACTACCTACCTCGATGAAGACCTTCAGACTATCTTTGATCAGATTTTAGCGGCTTTATCTTGCACTAAATGTTATTCACATTATTCTCTTTATCACGTATCCGAACACGGTTTTGCTCGATTGTAATCATGTATCGTCTTTTCGCTTACTGGTTTGCACACAAAAGTTTTTCCACTGTACCTCGGTACACGTGACAGTAAACCAACTCAAACTAAAAGCATCTTATCACAATAAAGGGAAAGGAAAATCTCTTGCATACGATTATATAGGATACCAGCAATGCAACATTGTTATAGTGCTCTTCGAGACCATAATCACCTCTATATAGAAGCAATCCAATGAATCCCACTCCCTCATACCCTCCCCTACCAAGTCCCTTTTCAAATATCAACACAGCTCCCTCTGGATGTTATAAATGAATCTGCCTTCATTATTACACTCAGCAAAGCACGACAAGTGGCAAATTTCCTTTTAAAAGGTATTGACGTGTTGGTTAGTGGAAATATAGCCAATTAGTTTAATTTAGTTTAGAGATACAGCGCAGAAACAGGCCCTTCAGCCCACTGAGTCTGCACCGACCAGTGATCCCCGCACTATCTTACGCACACTAGGGACAATTACACATACACCAAGCCAATTAACCTACAAACCTGTACGTCTTGAGTGTATTGTATATCTTTATTGTCATTTCCTGAGTATTCGCATACCCAGAGGAAACAAAAAAATGTTCCTCAACCAGTGTCCATTTCAGTGTGCAGTAAAAAATAAATAGAAGCAAAAATACATATATCATGAACAAATTAACACTCTACTAAACATCAACAGGCGTTCCGATCGGCAGCGGCACGACAGTGGCTCTGCTGCAGTGTGTCCAGGTTGGTGGTTGGTGCACGATACTTTGGCAGGGGACAAAGTCCGTTTATCAGTCTTATAACCTGCGGGAAGAAGCTGAGGAGCATCCTGCTGGTTTTGCACCTAATGCTCCGGTACCTCTTCCCAAATGGCAGGATGGAGAATATGTGATGCGATGGGTGGTAGGGGTCTTTGATGATGGAGATGGCTCTGCTGATACATCTCTTCCTGTATATGTCCAGCAGGAAAGGGAGTGGAGCACCAATAATCCTGCTGGCGGTCTTCACAATCCTGTCTAGTTGGTGCCGTTCGTACGCCTTGCAGCTCCCGAACCAGGAAGTGATGACGTAGGTTAATGAGCTCTCGATTGTCCCCCTATAAAAAGTTTGTGTGTAGTGGGGAGTGGGGAGACCTGCTTTACGTAGTCTTCGGAGAGGGTGTAGTCGCTGCTGGGCTCTCTTGACCAGTGCTGTGGTGTTGGTCGTGGACGTCAGGTTATCTGACAGGTGGAGTCCTAGGAACTTCACGCTGTTGACCCTTTCCACATCAGCTCCATCGATGTGCAGAGGTGTATGGTGTTATTTTCCCACCCTCCTGAAGTCAACCACCATCTCCTTAGTTTTTCCCACGTTGAGAATGAGGTTGTGGGATTTGCACCATCCTGTGAGCAGCTCCACCTCCATCCTGTACGCCGACTCATCATTGTCGCTGATGAGACCCACCACTGTTGTGTCATCAGCGAACTTGTTGATGAAGTTGTTGTTGAGTCTAGCAGTACAGTCGTGTGTTAGCAGACTAAACAGCAGGGGGCTTAGGACACAGCCTTGGGGCGAGCCAGTGCTCACGGCTATGGTTTTTGATGTCCTACTGCCCACCCTGACTGTCTGCTGCCGTTGCGATAGAAAGTTCAGGACCCAGTTACATGTGCCAGAGTGTGGGAGGAAACCGAAGATCTTGGAGAAAACCCACACGGTCACGGGGAGAAAGTACAAACTCTGTACAGACAGCACCTGTAGTCAGCATCGAACCCGGGTCTCTGGCACTGGAAGATTTTCAAATGTCTGAAAATGACCCCAGAGGATCGGAGGAGGGCGGTGGGAGTCGGCGACAGCGGATGCAAAAACTGTGTGGGCAACATGGTGGCACAGCGGTAGAGTTGCTGCCTTAGGTTCGATCCCGACTAAGGGTGCTCTCTGTACGGAGTTTGTATCTTCTCCCTGTGACCACGTCAGCTTTCTCCGAGACCACTGGTTTCCTCCAATATTCCAAATATGTACAGGTTTGTAAGTTAATTGTCTTTCTATAAATACAAATTGTTCCTTGTGTGTGTATGATAATGTTAATGTGCAGGGATCGCTGGTCGGCCTGGATTCGGTGGGCTGAAGGACCCGTTTCCACGCTGTATTTCTAAACTAACTAAACAAGAGGCCAGTAAGAAGAGCCAGGGTCTTGCCTTCTGCGCATTCATGGTCGGCTGCAGGAGGCAGACCCCGAGGCATGGGCTGCATGGTGGCCAGGCGAGGAGAGGGATGATGTTTCGCTGGATGATCCGGTTGCAGGCAACAGCTGCAATGGGGCTTTATGGCCAACTGCAGCTTGGACATTGAAAATGCCACCAAAACCTGACAACTCTTGAATATGGCATCAGTGGGCTATTTCTGTACTTTATACTGAATCAGGGATTGTGCTTATGTACAGTAATAATTTACTGAACTGTATGCAAAAGAATGTCATTGTACCTCGGTACACGCAATAATAAAGAACCACCAAGCCTTTCTAGTACGCATTACAATGTATAGCCCACCCACATGAAGCGAGCGGCCAAGATCTCTGACCCTGGCCACAAACTCTTTGAATCACTTCCCTCTGGAAGGCGACTCCGGACTGTCAAAGCTGCCACAGCCAGACATAAAAACAGTTTTTATCCACGAGTAGTTGCTCTACTCAACAGCCAAAATTCTGTAGCCTCCCTTTGATCTGGTATTTTGTTGATTCACATGCTTGATCAATGGTGTTTTAGCATTAATGTTTTATTATTATTATTAATGTGTAGTGTTTCCCCGAGTCATTCATAACTGTTACTGTATGTCATGCTGTTACTTGTGGATGGAGCACCAAGGCAAATTCCTTGTATGTGAATACTTGGCCAATAAACTTACTTACATCATGTACATCTTCAGCCAAGACTCAGCAGGATCATCTTCCTTGATATGGTCATTAGTTCCTCAGGGCAGCAGTGGTGCAGCGGCAGAGTTGCTGCCTTACAGCGTTTTTTGCACCAGAGACGCGGGTTCGATCCCGACTATGGGTGCGGTCTGTACGGAGTTTGTACATTCTCCCCTGACCGCATGGGGTTTCTCAGAACTTTTCGGTGTCCTCCCACACTCCAAAGACGTACAGGTTTGTAGGTTAATTGGCTTTGTATAAATGTAAATTGTCCCTCATGTGTAGGATAGTGCTAATATGCAGGGATCGCTGGTTGGCGTTGACTCGGTGACCGAAGGGCTTGTTTCCACGATGTATTTCTAAACTAAAGATAGCTACAGTAACTCCAGATCAGACCTCTAAAAATCCTGTCCTTAGTCATGCCTAGAGAATGGTTTTGTATTTCCTGTCCCAGAATATTTTTTCATGCTTTTAGCCCAGTTTTCATGTTTAAAATCTGGCAATTTTTGTTAATCTGTTTTACTGTTCATTGAGTGATATCACATACAAACATGGTCCATTTTATCTTCCATAGCCGATCTGAATATCATGGCTGCAATTTCCAAGCTCCTTCCAGCACCGGGACTGGACTCACCTGGTTCATTTCCCCCGAATGAACTATAACACTGCTGTCTTTCATGTTGTGTGAATCAGTAACATCTTGACCAAGCAACTTCTTAGTTTAGTTTAGACACAGCATGGAAACAGCCCCACGCTGACCAAGTCCACACTGACCATCAATTACCCACTCCCATTAGTTCTACATTATCCCACTTTCTCATCCACTACCTAAACATCAAGATCAATGTTTAGCGACCAATTAATCTACCAACCCACGGGTCTTTGGGATGTGGGAGGAAATCGGAGCACCTGGAGGAAACGCACGCAGTCACAGGGAGAACGTGTAAACTCCACACAGGCAGCACAATAAAGGTCAGGATCAAGCCCGGGTCTCTGGTGCTGTGAGACAGCAGCTCTACCCGCTGCACCACTGTGCTGCCCTATTCTCCTAAATATACTTTGTTTAAAATAAACGACATGTTAAATAGCCAAGTGAAAGTGCAAAGAAACAACTTACCGAACAAAGCTCCAATCGCCAGGCTTGCTGTTCTAGTATCAGAAAAGGCTGCCATTGCACTGAATAGATCAGGAGCTCCGTTACCAAGGGCAAGGAAAGTGACACCATGAATATACTCAGTCAAGGACAAGCGATGAATAAATAAGTGGTGTACAAGTCAGAAATATCTTTGCAAATGAACCAAACCTCAATTATCTCGAGCTAATTAAAACAGGTCTTGGGTACACAAGCTTGGAGCTGAAAACTGGGACCAATGTTGAACATCCCAATATGAACAATGTTAATACCAATTCACATTTAATATGAAAGGTGTATTTGAAACATTTAGAAATCCTCTATTTAAAAAGGAGGAAAAGACAGGTTTTTGACTTGCATGCCAAACATTAAGAGAGTGCGTGGACATAGCTCAAAACTCAATGCAATAACTCCAACCACAGAATGAGATGCAATTAAATACTTCCAGACAACTCAACTATACTTCTCAGTAACTTTGACCTGGTTTTCACAAGGTTGACAATTGCTTGTAAACCTCTTGCTCGTGGACCATTCACATGGGAGTACAGAACACGAGATAGAGGACAATAGTTACACACAGTCAAACATCTACAATTCAAACAAGCGGGACTTATTGGCTGGCCAACTATTACAAGTTAATTTAAGTTGATCAAAAAATATCAGGAGGAAGCAGTGGAATTTGGAAGATACGCAACATCAAATAAAAAAAATCAACAGCTCTTCCTAACATGGAATTTAAAGAGTCCCAATATATGGGTCAAGTTAGAGCTGCCTGGTCCCAATATCAAGGCAGTCCTTATTATAGTAAAACAAGAACAGCTGGACAATGGATGTCAACTACTGAAATTAGGATGAAATTTGGAGGCAAAATAGTTTGAGACCAAAGTGGTGGGATGCCGTGGGGGGGGGGGGGGGGTAGAGATACCAATGAGGACCCGGCGTGGGGGAAGTGATGGGGGGGGGGGGTGAAAGAACAAAGGACCTGGCGTGAGGTACGTTGTTGGCACCCTTTACGTGGCGACTCTTTGCATACCTTGGGAATACACAAAGAAATTTACTGTGACTTGTCATATATGACAATAAAGTATTCATTCACTCATTCCTTTGCATTACTGATTATATTCTGGTACGGTGTGATGTGCCTGGGTAGCAGACAACAGTTTTTCTCCACTATATAAAACATTAAGCTTTGAATACATCCAGGTATTCAACGGCTGATAAAAAGGATACTGCCACATTATGTGACAACTTTAAACTTGTCGCTATGGCAGCCAGATTTGGGCAGAAGCTAAAGAGAAACAAAATGACTTGCCTTTAGAACTTGTTTGAAGATCTGAACAGTTAAGAATCCACAAACTATAATTAGCTCCACTGCTAATGAGGAACAGAATCATATTTTAAAAGAGAAGTGGGTAAATATCAAGAAACTTAATGCATGAAGAAATGGCTGTGCCATGTGGATAGATTTTCTAGAAACAGCACACGCAATGTGGACTACATAAGTTTTGAGTTAATTAAACCTAGAACTAGCAACCCTAGATTTAACCCAGAGAATATTCCCAGAGCAGGGAAAGATTTTGAAGAGGGTAGCTAAAACATTTCATGTACAAAACTGAGGCATTTGAATTCTCCAATTTCAAGTAATACCCCCATCCCTCTTTCCTGTGCCCCTCCCCACACCCATTCTCCTGACCCCTCTTCCCTCCAATATCACTACCCGACTTTACATTTCACTTCTCTCCTTTTCATATCTAGCCTTAATCACTTCACCCATTGTTCCAACATTTACCTATCCAAACCACCTTTGTTCACCCATTGTCTGACACACTTCGTCCTGCCTCTCCTCACTCCCGGCTTTCTCCCCCAGCAACCAGTCCGAAGAAGGGCACAAAATGCTGGAGTAACTCAGCGGGACAGTAGGAATAGGTGACGTTTCAGGTCTTCAGTCTGAAGAAGGGTCCCTATCCAAAACATCACCTATCCATGTTCTCCAGAAACGGTGCTTGATCCAGAGTTAATCCAGCACTTTGTGTCCCTATCTATTGTGATCTCTTTATCATAGAGCTGCAGAACAGAACAAATCGTAAAGTCACCAAAATCTAGAGTGTTTGACCAACAATTTCCTGCCACGTGGAGTTTCAGAACACGAGACAAATACCACCATCCAATATACAAAACTTTGTTCTGCATAGTTTAGCCTGGAAAGGTTCTGCATTAGATTGAAGCAGAAACATCTCTCTCTACTTGATTTACAAGCAATTTCAGAAACCTGACCTCAGTCAATTGCCTTTAACTATATGGCATTTGAATCTTAATTTGAGGATTAAAAGATAACTTTTTTTTTTTTACAAACTGAAGAATGGAAAGCACTAAAATCTTTTAAAATTCACAATTTTAAAATTAACTTCAATAATTACAAAAAGGGAACAGGATAGACAAAGTTCCCATAAAATTTAACATCATGCAGAAAGAGTGTGTAAGCAAAAGATTCTGTATAGGCAAGGAATTATATTAAGCACCAAATGTCAGCACTTACAATTTTTCAGCTGTTATTCCAAGGAACATGAATAGATAGAACAACCAAACTGCCTGTGTAAAAACAAAAGTATGAAGATACTGTTGGACCTTACTTTACAAATCCTACCTTTTATTGTCAAGCATTTTCTAATCCCAACCCTAAACAATTTGAATGCAGCTACTTGCATTCTAGTCCAATGTACAACCACACATTTTGTCAACGTACAAATTCTACAAAAATAATCAATTTAACACGTCTCAAAAACAGTATATCAAGGGTAACCCAATGCAAAAAAAAAAAAGTTTTATGCAGTTCTAACTCAAGAACTTTGGTTTTATGCAGTTCTAACAAGGTTTTAATGAATCATCTTGTAAACTGGGGCTAAGGAAAGTGCGTGCACGCCATGGCCTTGTTTCCAGCAATCTTTCCACCACTACGAACAAGAAGCGCAAGACGCCATTGTATGCAGATGCTGAGAAGAGTTCAGCTCTGGCTGAACTATTTCTAATCTTGTGATGTGGACTCGATAAGAAGATCTTGTAAACTGACAGTATTACAAGTAAATTGAGCACAGCGCTAATCCACATAATGAACAGGAAAGATCAGTTGACGACCCTTAAATATTAATCAGTCACATCAACTGACAAATCTCTCTGCTAATAGTGTGCATGCACGATCATTGGAAAGATTATCACATGAATCAGCAAACATGTTGTCAAATTAGTGGAGTTGTGGGTGAATTGTTGCATTTAAAAAATCCAAGAAATCTCTCTAATTCAAATTGCTTTTAAGAGAGGGGAAGCCTTGACCGTGATCCCGAAGAAAACTGTAGGATGAACTGCTAAATCTTAAAAGGAAACTAAAGGTAAATAATTGGCCAAGGATAGCAGGAGCTCTTGGTTTAAAAAAACAAAACAGTAAGCAGCCTAACAGAAAGCGCAAAACCCATAGTGGGATGGGTTAAAAAGACACAACATTTTAGAGCCTTAAAAGATTAATGCTTGAGCCTAGAAAATGGATGGTGTTAAGATAGTACAGTTGAATGCATGGCTAAAGAAATTGTATACTAGGGCAGGCTTCCTGCAGCATTGGAGGCAGAGGGTTGACAACACAGGCAGATAGGATTAGCTCGGAATGCTAACATGGCTAGCACAGACATGGGTTGAAGGGTCTATTACTGTGATGTTCTAAAGACAGAAGTTCTGATCAGAGGGCTGAAAGAGCCAAGAAACCAATGAAACTTGTTGATAGAAATTGCCAAGTTTTATTCATAGTGGGTCAGCCTCCCTCCCCCAAAACCAACTTCTTGCATCACAAGCTCGAGACATAAAAGCCATCTAAACTACAACCCCATTATTATTTAAAACATTAAAAATAGTGACCATCACCTTGTGCCCCACAGACACTCCACTTTATTGGAGATGGTGCAGGGCCAGCATGTGGACTTCAATAGATGGGGCATCTTAATTAGCATGGGCATGTTGGGCCAACGGGTCCATAGTGTGCTATATAACTCTATGACTATGTGCAGGTACTGGAGGAATTCATTGACCAACACTGGATCCTATGGAATCCAAAATTAAAGCACAGGCTGGAAAATGCTTCAAAGAGCAGTTAACACATTTGCAACCTCCATATTTTTGTGGAAATTCAGACGAGGACATTGGAGAAAGTTTAGAACATTATTCTGCTAGATGCAGCTACTTCGGTTGTTAATACTACCTGACTACCATAGTTCAGCAGTCCATAATACTAACGACAATTGACAACAATCTTTGCATTTACTCAATTCTACCAACATTGGCAACACTTACATACAGCACAATGGCCAGAGGCAGCAGATTGTGGCAAAAGCCACAGACAGCCCCTTGGAGGTAATCAATAAAGCCACTCCCAATTTTGCAGTCTTCGGTAGTTTTTACAAATGAACACCACTGGGACCCATTCAGATGCACAACATTGCGACACTAGGAAAGAACCAAAATATAGTTAGCAGATTCTGTTGTATTCAACACTTACCTCCTGCACCCTTGCAGAACTCATGGACTTCATTAACTTCACCAACAATTTCCACCCTGCACTCAAATTCACTTGGACCATCTCAGACACCTCCCTCTCCTTTCTTGATCATCGTTACTTTTTGCTTCTTGTGTCTACCTTCATGAAAATCCCATGCTTTCTATTTTGGCACTTTCAAAATATCAAATTACTTGACTGTAGACCACATTGATAAAGGTGACAGAAGGAATTGCAGATGCTGGAATCTTAAGCAAAACACAAAATACCATGGTAATGCAGATGTTTAAGAAAGAACAGCAGATGCTGAAAAAATTGAAGGTAGACAAAAATGCTGGAGAAACTCAGCGGGTGAGGCAGCATCTATGGAGTGAAGGAATAGGTGACATTTCGGGTCGAGACCCTTCTTCAGACTGATAATGGTAGTTCAGATGGCAATGCAGATGATCAGGCAGGATCCGTGGAGGGAATTTTCAGACAACCCTTCATCATTCTGAAGGATCCCAAATCCAAAACAACACCTGTCTATTCCCTCACAGATGCTGCCCAACCCATCGGGTTAATCTAGCACTTTGTGTTTGATTTAAATGCAGCCGTCGTTCTTGAAAACATTACTTATCAGTGGCAGGTAGAAGTTAAGGATTTTTGTATACATTCAAATTAAATTGAGTCACATTTTGTGAAATGGGTTTAATAGTTTGAGGTTAGACATTTTTACTCAAACTGCAATTTGAGAATGCAACCAAACTACATTTATAATGCTAGATCAGATCCTATCGTTAGGCTCAATTTTAAAAACCATTTCAGCGAGTCAAGATTTAAGTTTTGATTAAGAGACACAAGTTCCTTAATTAGCTCCCCCTCTCCCAGGGCAATTCACTTGATTCTCTCAAATTAACCTTTGACAGATTTTCACATGGAAGTTAAGCCTGCCCCAAAATCCTAGTGAGAATTTCAAATTGAAATACTTTCAAAAAGGCAACTGGGCACAATGCCAAATGGCAGAACATTGAAGGATACAGGTGCAGTACAAGAAAAGTGAGTTTGCACGTTCAGATAAAAATCTGGAGATCAAACCATATTCCAAAGAGAAGGGTCAGTGTGAGAGATCCTCCACCAGTAATTGTAATCTCGATCTGCCAGTTGCCAAACACTAACTGCCCTTCCCATACTGACCCTGTCCTGGGCCTCCTCCACTGTCAGAGTGAAGCCACGTGTAAACTGGAGGAACAGTACCTCATATTTTGCTTGGGCAGCTACAACCCAGAATCACCACCTATTCCTTTTTGTCAGAGATGCTGCCTGACCCGCTGAGTTACTCCAGCATTTTGTGTCTATCTTTGATGTAAACTAGCATCTGCAGTTTCTTTCTACACGATAACAGTGGTCAGTTTTACTCCAGTTTGTGGGATCTTGCTGTGTGAAGGTTGGCTGGCATATGACCAGATCACACATCATTGCCAAGTCATTTTCAGACAATGCCCAGATGTATGAAAGATGCTACACAAATGAATTGTCTCTATTGTTGGATATCAAATGGCACATACATACCAGGACACCCATGGAAAGGGGACCAAGCAAGATTTTTTAATAAATTAAAAAGCCACATATCAGAAATTTGGGCTTACTCAAAGATATTCAAGTATTGAAACTAACAATCACCTTATTTCCAACTTTGGAATGGCATTCAATTTGGTTTATGGCATTTCCCAATCATTAAGATGGCCTGCTGTAGATGTAGTGTACAAATCAGACTACTTGAAATGAGAAAACCAACAGATCCAATCATTCATTAGATTTACCATGAAGCAGTCTGGCAAGGATAAAAACCAAGACAGCAACTGGAAGAAAGAGCATGTTTTAAATATTTTCCCCATGACATAGGGCCATCATCAAGTGCCATCTCAGAGCATTTCCATTCCCCAGTGTATTTCTTTGTAAGATTCTCTCTCATGCCAAACAACTCCATCCGATTCTTCTACTACATAGACCGCTAGTCTAAATAATTTACAGCGACCAATTTATCTACAGTGAGTAAGTGTTTTGGACAGAGAAGGAAATGGGAGCACTCAGGATATCCACAGGGAGGACATGCAAACCCCACACAGGCAGCGGCGGAGGGGAGAATGAAACTCGGGTCGCTGGCGCAGTGAGGCAGCTGCACTACCTGCTGGACAACTGTGCCACTCATACAAGGCAACACCTTGTAGTTTCAGAGTTCAGCCATCCAAGAGTAACACCACAAAAATTGTTACAAGAAAGTCTAATATTAAAATGCCACTAGCGGGAAGGGTAGGGGGGAAAAGTTGCTGCTCAACAACTGAAAAGCATTGTCGCAAATAGTGTTTGCATACCGATTTAACCAATCGTATCAAGAGGATAAACCATCATCTATTATTTAATTCATTTTAGAGTGAAATTTAGAATATTTATGGTGCTCAAGAACTAAATAACAGTCTTGGACATTTTTTGCGGCCTGGAGCCGTCCTTCCCCATCCCAAGAGAAAGAGTTTAGCAAGCATTCAACAAGGATACATTCACCCATAATGTGAATTTACCCATAATGTGGGCATACTGTTCTCTAGCCAGTGCTGGTATTAGATAACATGGCCCAATACCCATAGACTGTTAGCTGTTGTTTGAGTTATTAACTGTGAGGACTAACAAAACTATCTTTTAACCATGGCATGAAAATAAAACAATTCACCCCAACCCCCATACTAGATCTTACACGCCCACAACAGCAACATGCCGAAGGTCAACTTTCGGGTAGGGCACTCCATAACACTTTACAAATAGCGTTCTAATTAACGATTCGCCCCACAAAGATGGTTTAGAATGTCTCCAGTAAAAACACACCCGCCCGCCACCCTGAAGACGGGCAGTCTTACGATCTTTGAGCGGTCGTACTCATACAGGAAGAACATTACCAACCACTGTGATACTGGCGATAAAGGCAGGTCCTTGGAGCGCAGCGTTTAAAAAGCACCACACAATTAATTGCAAGACATCAACGAAAGTCATTCCCAGCTTCGGTCAAGCCGGAGATATAAATAACTGGACATGGCAAAGCGTTCCTTCAACTGTTGACATTAACCCATTGCAGAAACATTGAAATAGATCATGGGGGAAGGGGGGAGAAGAGCTTTTGCCACAGTTCGGTAAAAACATTTGGGGTCAAGGCATGCAGAACATACCTCCATTGACCGACTGGTGCCTTCAAACAGACTTAGCGAACTTGCATTAAAGGCGTTTTCAGAAGAATAAGGTTCAATTATTCCAGCCACGTTGACAAGTGGATACGATTCCGCCGCTCCCGTGGGCTCTCGTGAATTGCACTGGGCAGTCCCAAGCCAGAGCAGGCAGTAGATCACAGCAAGGTCTCTTATCTTCATGTCTACGGTCCAGTCTACACAGAGAACACGAGTCAATGCACGTTTAATTTGCAATTACCACTGTGCGGTCATTACATGAATGGGAAGTCGCCGGGGAAGAGCGAATTTCATTAACGTTAATGAACTCAGAAGGCGTTTCTATCTCTGGTTTAGAAACAGCAGACACAGAGTGGATTCACGCAAATAAAGAGAGAACATAAAAGCAGATTACACCTTGGTTCGAACCCTCACTGTTCACATCAGGAAGTGAATATTACAATAATTAAACACCAAGGGTAAATGCTAAGCTTATAGTTTCACACCGACAATTATTTAGAGATAAATCATTGCACTTCTATCCTTTGCCTATTGCCTCTCCATTTGTAAACCCCCCTGGAAAGGGAGAACTTACGGATGTGACACCTCCCCCGCTCCAATAGACAACGATCCTCCAACACAACAGGAGCTCGGCATGTCCTTATCATCTCATCTCATCTCATCTCCCCAATTAAATCAGTTCAGCTCCCACGAGACCAGACCAGGGGATAGCACCGGGACAGTTTAGTGCCGCCTGCGCCCGGAAACATCCAGCACTGACTGACTGACTGAGTGAGTGAGTGTCTGTTCACCGTCAACTTCCAATCAATGGGATTTGACACCAAGGCAATCACGTTGTTTACTTGGTACCTGCTGCATTTCGCGCTGTGAAAAAAAAATGCAAAAAAAAAACCCCGTCGGACAAACCTTGATAGAAATATATATATATATATATATAAATAATGTGTGTGGATATAAAGATAGCATTTGCAGCGCGAACAGGCAGATGGTTACATGACGGTGCAGCAGATGCCGGGGCCACGTGACGGGGTGGGGGGAAAAGCTGGGGCCATGACCACGTGATGCGGGCGATGCCTTGCGGCACGTGATGGGGGCGACGTGTCGGTGTAATCACGTGATGCGTTCCGACATGCTCTGGATCGCGTGACGGGGAGGGTTGGGTCACGTGACGGGGTGGTTGGGTCACGTGACGGGGTTGGTGCAACATGGCGGCGGCTGACGGGCCCGAGCGACCCCGGTGCCCCGCGCAGCCCAGGCCAGCCGCTCTGCTGCTGCTCCTCCTCCTCCTCACGGCGCTGCTCCAGCCGCTGCTGGCCACCTCCGACATCCACTTCATCTCGGCGGTGCTGGGGAAACACGGCGGCAGGCTGAGGGTGGTGCCGAGGCTGCGGCGGGACGGGGTGGCGTGGGGCAGCTTCCGGGACGACATCAAAACCACGGGGTAGGGGCGGTGGGGAGAGGGTTGGGGATAGGGGTGGGAGAGGGCTGGACAGGGGGGGGGTGACCGCTCCAGGGGTTGAGGGCGACCGCTCCAGCGCTTGAGGGCTGGAGGGCAGAGTCAGGAGAGCTTGGTGACACTGGAAGGTGGGGAAGAGAGTGCGGTGGAGAGGTGAAGATAGGAAGAGTGAGGCAGAGGGGTGAAAGGAGGGGAAGAATGGGGCACGGGTGAAGGGAGGGTGAGGTGGAAGAGGGCAAGGAACGGTGAGGCGCATGGGGAGGCAGAGGTGGAAGGAAGAGCAAGGTGGATGGGGTTGAGCAGGACTGGAGGGGGTTGGTGAACTGGAAGAGATGGATGTGGGTGGATTGTATAAGGTGGGGTGAGGGTAAACAAGGAAAACTGGAGTTGTGGCTTTTGACTAACCTGTGCATTAATGCTGTCTGCTATTATTATCAATAAAGTACCAATATGGCAATTTTCCAAAAATTAAGTTCATAATTTCCAGAATAATTGAGGTTTGTTGTAGAATCACTAGGCCTCTTGCCATGTCACATTGAATGAGGAGGAGCACATATGAAAACTGACAATTTCTGTATTGAATTGAGATTTCAAAAGATTCAATTTTATGTTTGGAAGCTTTTCATGTTGGGGGAAAAATGTATTATTTAAAGTACAGGGTGAATTTATTGCAGAGTTTAGAGATTATTAGTGTTTCCAGGATATGGTAGACTGGAGCACAAGAACCTCCTTCTCGATCAGCTTTAACGAATATATATAACATGAGATAAAGAATGCACACTGATGTTCTTGAGTTGCAACCTGAAACATTGACTGTGTAGAGGTGCAAACGTCATGAATAACAGGATGCTTTATTCGGGCATTGTAGGTCGCCAATACATGGACGTTTAACACTCTAACATTACAGTTGTAGTTGTTGAGAGGCTGTTGCCTCGTGGGCTCGGTTGTGCTCCTGCTGCGGTGGCAGGACACTCTCAGGAAGTGAGAGGAGGAGCAAGAGACAGAGAGCGAGAGAAAGGGAAGGTCAGGACTTATATACTGGGACACACCCAATATATCTCGTGACCCTTTCCCAGGTATGCCGAGGGTTCGCATAGGAGGAGTGGCCTAACTATTAGGTGCCGCTGCAGGACCCCCCCCCCCCCCCCGCAGAACCGGAGGCAGGCCGTGAGGACAGACGTCGAAATAGGGTGCGGAAGCAAGATCGAGGGCGGCTCCTACATGTGGGTCTGGGACACCCAGGGCGCGTGTCGGGACAGAGGGCTCCACAGGCGCAGTGACGCTCTGCGTGGGCGATCCCGAGGACGAAGGGATCGCCCACGCAGAGCGTCACTGCGCCCGTGGAGCCCTCTGTCCTCACGGCCTGCCTCCGGTTCTGGGGGGGGGTCCTGTAGCGGTACCTAATAGTTAGGCCACTCTTCCTATGCGAACCCTCGGCATACCTGGGAAAGGGTCACGAGATATATTGGGTGTGTCCCAGTATATAAGTCCTGACCTTCCCTTTCTCTCTCTCTCGCTCCTCTCACTTCCTGAGAGTGTCCTGCCACCGCAGCAGGAGCACAACCGAGCCCACGAGGCAACAGCCTCTCAACAACTACAACTGTTATGTTAGAGTGTTAAACGTCCATGTATTGTCAGCCTACAATGCCTGAATAAAGCATCCTGTTCATGACGTTTGCACCTCTACAACTATCCATTTCCCTGTCTGAAATCTTTTTTTTAATTTGGCAACAGATTCCAACATTTGCAATTTCTTGTGCCTCCACACATACATTCACCTCCTCTCCCCCCCCCAAAAAAACATTTGTACATGGTTTTACCTTTCCAAAAACTGGCAGGTTCTTGCCGATCTTTCAATGTTATCAGTCTGTTGGCAGTGTTTGAAAAGAATGTGAAGTACTTCAGTCTGCCTCAGGAAATACGAGTTAGATTCTGGACAGATGGGTCTAAATGACCCAATGATTATTATTCACATTAACCTCCATTGCACGCTTAGTTTAACTCTAATAGTAATTCAGGGTAACAGAAATTACTTTATTTGTTGGAGAATACCAAGGCTTGCCATATCATTTCAATTGACTTTATTTATATTCTGCAATTTTAACCAATGATTAATTTACAATTTTTGTTCTCTGTAGCTGGTCCTACCTTGAACTGACTACAAATGGAACGTACAATGATAGTATTCAGGCTTATGCTGCAGGAATAGTGGAGGCTGAGATCACACGCCCCGTAAGCTTTTCTTGTTACTCTGAGATTCTAGTTCACTATAGAACAAAAGGACACTTGATATAGAGGTACATAAAGAGTGGCAGTGACCAGATACAATAATTAGTATACTAATGAATGTGAAATGACCAAAAACATAGAAACTCTGCTGTCTTGTTTCACAAAATTGAGAATGCTAAAGAGATCATTTGGTTGATGTCACAGTTTACTAATCCCAGATATACTTGAAAGGAGAAATGTTGCACCATTTTCAGCTAAATTTGTGGTTTGCAGGGAGATAATAATAATAATAGATTTTATTTTAAGGAGCCTAATACCGAGGTCTCTAGGACACCTTACAATTTAAGAAACGTATAAACATATAATCAGAGTAAAACAAGTTATAAAGACATCACAAATACACAAATTAAAAACAGAAATTCGATCCAAAAAAAGACAACAACAAAATTCAGAAAACACAACATGAAGGGAGAGCAGCGGCAGCCAAACCGCGCCAGCGTACACTCTCCCTTCCGCCCGCCATGTTGGACACAGACTAACACAGACACTTAACACTACACACAAAATCATCCCCCCACAATGGTTACCACTGGGGGAAGGCACAATGTCCAGTCCCCAACCCAGTTCTCCCCAGCGTCAGGCCCATCGAGATGGTCATATTTGGTTCACAGGAAGCCTTCATCTCAAGTGGACGCAAATCAGACTGTGACTGGCAACTTGGCGGAGCTAGTAGAGCTGCTGCCTCACAGCGCCAGAGACACCGGGTTCTGTTTGTGCGGAGTTTGCATGTTCCCCCTGTGACCCCGTGGGTTTCCTCCAGATGCTACAGTTTGCTCCCACATCCCAATGACATGTGGGTTTGTGGGTAGGCAAAATTGCTGGAGAAACTCAGCGGGTGCGGCAGCATCTATGGAGCGAAGGAAATAGGCAACGTTTCGGTCCGAAACCCTTCTTCATGTGGGTTTGTGCTGGTCTCTATAAATTTCTCCTAGTAGGGAATGGATGCTAAAGAGAGATAACATAGAATTGGTGAGAACAGACTGAAGGGCCTGTTTCTATGCTGTATCTTTCAACTCAATTTTTTTAACAAGTCATTTAAGAATAATTTAAAATATTAAAGCAAAATTATTGAAACGTATCTTCTCCTTTGCCTGCCAAGTCTTTCCCTTACAATCCTCATAAAAATCATTGATCCCTTGATCTCTTTTTGAATCAGCCAGCATCCCACACAAGAACCATTGCCGTCCATCCCCTGACATTCCAGACATTGCTCATCCCACACTCACTGGATCACACCTAGGCAAGTTGACCAAACTGCAGACTTGCACAGATGCAATAGAAGGTGTTTAATATGGTGGGCATTTAGGTAGTTTGTAAGATGTCGTGCTCCATCCACTAACTCTACAGGGAAGCTGTTTGTATAGTTTTAGAGATACAATGTGGAAACAGGCTATTCGGTCCACTGAGTCCACGCCGACCAATGATTACCCATACAGTAGTTATATCCTACACACTAGGGACAATTTACAGAAGTCAGTTAACCTACAAACCTGCACTTCTTTGAAATGTGGGACAAAACCGGAGCATCCAGAAAATACCAAGGCTGTCATAGAAAACGTGCAAACTCCATGCAGACAGCACCCATAATCAGGATCGAACCTGGGACACTGGTGCTGTAAGGCAGCACCTTTACCGCTGCACCACTGTTGATATGTTCACATCCAAGCCAGGTTTCAGCTGCTGAGATTCCCACACTGCATTTCGGAAATACTCTTCCGTTACTGGCAGGTGCACTTGAAGAGGACACTTGCAATGACTGTCTTTAAAGTCACATCAGTTGGAAATCTCCTTTCTCGAAGTTGGTCCGAAATCTCCTGGTATGACCTCCTCGCTTCAGAGGTGGAAGATGAAAATGCGGAATTGTGTTTGAAGGTCTTCAACGGTGAGATTCGCCTTCAGCAGGGCTGCGTTTCTCCAAAGGCCTTGTTGATTTTTAAACGGAGCATCAGTTTTGTGACTTGTTGGAAGTACTCACCTCAAAGATGGGAGGTAGAGATGGTTTTCTATGCCCACAGGGAAAAAAATTACATCTAACCTTGATAGGCTCCCCTCTACACTTGGCTCTTGGTGTTATGGTCACAGGTGGCCTTAACACTATTTAAGAAGTTATGCATGTCAGCAACAAACCGGGCCTCCTACACTATTTCCATCCTCCAACTATTCTTTAAATTGCGCCTTTTTTTCCTGGACCCCACTGTTTTAACAGGCCACAACAATCTTTTATATAAAGCAATCTGCAAAACTTGCAGGAAGGAACTGCAGATGCTGGTTTAAATCGAAGATAGACCCAAAAAGCTGGAGTAACTCAACAGGACAGGCAGCATCTATGGAGAGAAGGAATGGGTGACGTTTTGGGTCTGAAGGAGGGTCTTGACCCAAAACGTCACCCATTCATTCTCTAGAAATGCTGCCAGTCCTGCTGAGTTACTCCAGTGTTTTGTGTCAATGCACAAAACCTTTTCAGTCAAACGCATTGAACCTGTGCCTTTTGCCCATTTGTACATTTGAAAAGAATGCCTTTTGTACATTCCACTGCGTGGGGATAGAAACATAGAAACATAGAAAATAGGTGCAGGAGTAGGCCATTCGGCCCTTCGAGCCTGCACCGCCATTCGATATGATCATGGCTGATCATCCAACTCAGTATCCTGTACCTGCCTTCTCTCCATACCCCCTGATCCCTTTAGCCACAAGGCCCACATCTAACTCCCTCTTAAATATAGCCAATGAACTGGCCTCAACTACCTTCTGTGGCAGAGAATTCTAGAGATTCACCACTCTCTGTGTGAAAAATGTTTTCCTCATCTCGGTCCTAAAACCGAGATGAGGCAAACATCCCGGTTTCCCCCTTATCCTTAAACTGTGACCCCTTGTTCTGGACTTCCCCAACATCGGGAACAATCTTCCTGTATCTAGCCTGTCCAACCCCTTAAGAATTTTGTACGTTTCTATAAGATCCCCCCTCAATCTTCTAAATTCTAGCGAGTACAAATCGGGTCTATCCAGTCTTTCTTCATATGAAAGTCCTGACATCCCAGGAATCAGTCTGGAGAACCTTCTCTGTACTCCCTCTATGGCAAGAATGTCTTTCCTCAGATTAGGAGACCAAAACTGTACGCAATACTCCAGGTGTGGTCTCACCAAGACCCTGTACAACTGCAGTAGAACCTCCCTGCTCCTATACTCAAATCCTTTTGCTATGAATGCTAACATACCATTCGCCTTCTTCACTGCCTGCTGCACCTGCATGCCTACTTTTAATGACTGGTGTACCATGACACCCAGGTCTCGTTGCATCTCCCCTTCTCCTAATCGGCCACCATTCAGATAATAGTCTACTTTCCTGTTTTTGCCACCAAAGTGGATAACCTCACATTTATCCACATTATACTGCATCTGCCATGCATTTGCCCACTCACCCAGCCTATCCAAGTCACCTTGCAGCCTCCGAGCATCCTCACAGCTAACACTGCCCCCCAGCTTCGTGTCATCCGCAAACTTGGAGATATTGCATTCAATTCCCTCGTCCAAATCATTAATATATATCGTAAATAGCTGTGGTCCCAGCACTGAGCCTTGCGGTACCCCACTAGTCACTGCCTGCCATTGTGAAAAGGACCCGTTTACTCCTACTCTTTGCTCCCTTTCTGCCAGCCAGTTCTCTATCCACATCAATACTGAACCCCCAATACCATGTGCTTTAAGTTTGTATACTAATCTCTTATGTGGGACCTTGTCGAAAGCCTTCTGAAAGTCCAGATATAACACATCCACTGGTTCTCCCTTATCCACTCTACTAGTTACATCCTCGAAAAATTCTATAAGATTCGTCAGACATGATTTACCTTTCATAAATCCATGCTGACTTTGTCCAATGATTTCACCACTTTCCAAATGTGCTGCTATCCCATCTTTAATAACTGACTCTAGCAGTTTCCCCACTACCGACGTTAGACGAACTGGTCTGTAATTCCCCGTTTTCTCTCTCCCTCCCTTTTTAAAAAGTGGGGTGACATTAGCTACCCTCCAATCCTCAGGAACTACTCCAGAATCTAAAGAGTTTTGAAAAATTATCACTAATGCATCCACTATTTCTGGGGCTACTTCCTTAAGTACTCTGGGATGCAGCCTATCTGGCCCTGGGGATTTATCGGCCTTTAATCCATTCAATTTACCTAACACCACTTCCCGGCTAACCTGGATTTCACTCAGTTCCTCCATCTCATTTGACCCCCGGTCCCCTGCTATTTCCGGCAGATTATTTATGTCTTCCTTAGTGAAGACAGAACCAAAGTTGTTATTCAATTGGTCTGCCATGTCCTTGTTCCCCATGATCAATTCACCTGTTTCTGACTGCAAGGGACCTACATTTGTTTTAACTAATCTTTTTCTCTTCACATATCTATAAAAGCTTTTGCAGTCCGTTTTTATGTTCCCTGCCAGTTTTCTTTCATAATCTATTTTCCCTTTCCTAATTAAGCCCTTTGTCCTCCTCTGCTGGACTCTGAATTTCTCCCAGTCCTCTGGTAGGCTGCTTTTTCGGGCTAATTTGTACGCTTCATCTTTTGTTTTGATACTATCCCTGATTTCCCTTGTTATCCATGGATGCACTACCTTCCCTGATTTATTTTTTTGCTAAACTGGGATGAACAATTGTTGTAGTTCATCCATGCAGTCTTTAAATGCCTTCCATTGCATATCTACCGTCAACCCATTAAGAATCAATTGCCAGTCTATCTTGGCCAATTCACTTCTCATACCCTCAAAGTTACCTTTCTTTAAGTTCAGGACCCTTGTTTCTGAATTAACAATGTCACTCTCCATCCTAATGAAGAACTCAACCATATTATGGTCACTCTTGCCCAAGGGGCCACGCACAACAAGACTGCTAACTAACCCTTCCTCATTACTCAATACCCAATCTAGAATAGCCTGCTCTCTCGTTGGTTCCTCTACATGTTGGTTTAGAAAACTATTCCGCATTCATTCCAAGAAATCCTCTTCCTCAGCACCCTTGCCAATTTGATTCACCCAATCTATATGTAGATTGAAGTCACCCATTCTAACTGTTTTACCTTTGTGCATGCATTTCTAATTTCCTGTTTGATGCCAT
>CM075980.1:26251882-26504749 GCA_038087875.1 Malacoraja senta
TTTCTGTCTATCCCTCCTGAATATTGAATATCCCTGGATGTTCAGCTCCCAGCCATGTCTCCGTGATCCCAACTATATCATAGTCATTAATAGCTATCAGCACATTCAACTCATCCACCTTATTACAAATGCTCCTTGCATTGAGACACAAAGCCTTCAGGCTTGTTTTTACAACACTCTTACCCCTTATACAATTATGTTGAAAAGTGGCCCTTTTTGATTTTTGCCCTGGATTTGTCTGCCTGCCACTTTTCCTTTTCACCTTGCTACCTATTGCTTCTACCCACATTTTACACTCCTCTGTCTCTACGCTCACACATTTAAGAAACCCTTTCCCTTTAACTCCATCCTCTACTATCCCATTCGACACCCCACCCCCCTTATTCAGTTTAAAACCACCCGTGTAGCAGTGGCAAACCTGCCTGCCAGAATGCTGGTCCCCCACCTGTTAAGATGCAATCCGTCCCTTTTACTCCAAAACAGATCCCAGTGATCTAAGAATCTAAATCCCTGCCCCGTGCACCAGTTCCTCAGCCACACATTCAGGTCCCGTATCTTCCTGTTCCTGCTCTCGCCAGCACGAGGAACTGGAAGCAAAACGGAGATAACAACCCTGGAGGTACATTTGTAGTTTCATCAGATTACAATAAAAGGGCAGCTAGTACAGACTCAATGGACAGAATGGCCTCCTGCTAGATTGCATGAAAACATGAAATGAAAAATAAAACTGAGCTTCCTCTCCCTCATGCCTGCAGTCACCATGTCTGGATGCGCAGGGCCTTTCTTAATCCCAGCAATGTGCTTTTGGCAACAACAGGTACTCGTGTAGCACAGTGAGAGGGCCCTTTCTCTAAAATGTCCCACAGCCTTTGAAATCTAGCAAAGCTTTACTGGCACAAATAAAGACTTTCAGTGTTGGATCTTAAGGGATATTTATGAACCATCAATATATCAAGAACCAAAACAAAAAGTAAACACAACAGAAAATAAAATGTTCACCACTGGGCGTGCCAAAGCTGAGACTCCGCTCTCTGCATTGTTCCAGGGAAATGCTCCAAAAGGATGGCACAGTTACACAGTTGGTGGAGACCTGGGACCAGAAACCTGAGACCTATGACCAGGGACCAGAGACCTGGGACCGATCCTGACCTTGGTTGACGTCTGTGTGGAATTCGTACATTCTCCTTGTAACTGCGTGGGTTTCCTCCGGGTGCTCCGTTTCCTCCCACATCCCAAAGATGTCCGGGTTTGTAGGTTAATTGGCCTCAGTAAATTGTCTCCAATGGATGCGAATGTAAGGTAACATAGGAATCATAGGACCATAAATGGGTGATCGATGGTCACCATGGACTTGATGGGCTGTTTCACACTTTTTTATATTGAAAAGTAAGGTAAATTGAAGTGCCCATAGAATCACAATGGAAGCAGATTGCCATTGATCTGAAAGGATTGCCTAAGAAAGATTTCTGTGAAAGTGACATGGATAAGTGAGTACTGTAGTCTGAAGAAGGGTCCCAACCCGAAACTTCACCTACCCATGTTCTCCAGAGAATGCTTCCTGACCCGCTGAGTCACACCAGCATTCTCTTTTTTTGTAAACCAGTATCGTCCATGCAAGTGAAGATGGTTTTCTAACAGCCTTTTATAATGTTTACATAAATTTTGGAAACAGGTGATTACAATAATAGCTTTTATTCTTTTAAACGTGCATGCAGATTAATTTGCATTTTGTGGCAGTGATCACATTTGCATTTATAAAGCACCTTCAAAGTGGTAAAAGATCTCAAGGATGCAACCAAAATTTGATGCCAACGATGTTAATTATTATGACTAAAGCTTGTCCAAAGAAGTTGCATCTGAGGAGGATTTTAATGTACAGCTCAGAAGCTGAGGATTTTATGGAGAGCATTCCTTAAGCCAAATACCTGGATGGCTTGGAGGCTTTTGTTCCTTGGAGCACTAGAGGCTGAGGGGTGATCTTATAAAGGTATATAAAATCACAAGGGAAGTATATAGTATGAATGCACAGACACTTTTTCCCAAGATGGGAGAATCAAGAACTAGAGGGCATAAGTTTAAGATGAGAGGGGAAAGATTTAATAGAAACCTGAGGGGTAATTTTTTTCACACATAAGATGATGGGTTCATGAATTGAGCTGCCTGAAGAAGTTGTAGACAGGCACAATAACAACATTTAAAATACATTTGGGCAGGTTTAGGGATAGGAAAAGTTTAAAGGAATATGGGCTAGGCATGAGCAAATAAGGCAAGCTAGTTTGTGCCTTTTGATATCATTGACGTCAGGTTTTGTGTTGTATGACTGACTCTATGGTTTGCTTTAAGCTCCCATTGGTGGAGTATGTCAGTTTAGCGATGATCAAGCAGCCAGAATATGGACAGCAGATCTCCTGACGATCTGGAGTTGAAGGAAATAAGGTGGATGAGTTGAATGTGCAGATAGCTATTAATGATTATGATATAGTTGGGATCACGGAGACATGGCTCCAGGGTGACCAAGGCTGGGAGCTGAACATCCAGGGATATTCAATATTCAGGAGGGATAGAGAGAAAGGAAAAGGAGGTGGGGTAGCGTTGCTGGTTAAAGAGGAGATTAACGCAGTGGAAAGGAAGGACATTAGCTTGGAGGATGTGGAATCGGTATGGGTAGAGCTGCGAAACACTAAGGGGTAGAAAACGCTGGTGGGTGTTGTGTACAGGCCACCTAGCAGTAGTAGTGAAGTTGGGGATGGCATCAAACAGGAAATTAGAAATGCGTGCAACAAAGGCAAAACAGTTATAATGGGTGACTTCAATCTACATATAGATTGGGTGAATCAAATTGTCAGGG
The DNA here is from genome assembly GCA_038087875.1 of Malacoraja senta. Taxonomy (NCBI): domain Eukaryota; kingdom Metazoa; phylum Chordata; class Chondrichthyes; order Rajiformes; family Rajidae; genus Malacoraja; species Malacoraja senta. The sequence continues at coordinate 26,254,731 of CM075980.1, forward strand.
GTGCTGAGGAAGAGGATTTCTTGGAATGTATGCGGGATAGTTATCTAAACCAACATGTAGAGGAACCAACGAGAGAGCAGGCTATTCTAGACTGGGTATTGAGTAATGAGGAAGGGTTAGTTAGCAGTCTTGTTGTGAGTGCCCCCTTGGGCAAGAGTGACCATAATATGGTTGAGTTCTTCATTAGGATGGAGAGTGACATTGTTAATTCAGAAACAATGGTTCTGAACTTAACGAAAGGTAACTTTGAGGGTATGAGACGTGAATTGGCCAAGATTGACTGGCAATTAGTTCTAAAAGGGTTGACGGTGGATATGCAATGGAAGGCATTTAAAGACTGCATGGATGAACTACAAAAATTGTTCATCCCAGTTTGGCAAAAGAATAAATCAGGGAAGGTAGTGCATCCGTGGATAACAAGGAAAATCAGGGATAGTATCAAAGCAAAAGATGATGCGTACAAATTAGCCAGAAAAAGCAGCATACCAGAGGACTGGGAGAAATTCAGAGACCAGCAGAGGAGGACAAAGGGCTTAATTAGGAAAGGGAAAATAGATTATGAAAGAAAACTGGCAGGGAACATAAAAACTGACTGCAAAGGTTTTTATAGATATGTGAAGAGAAAGAGATTAGTTAAAACAAATGTAGGTCCCTTGCAGTTAGAAACAGGTGAATTGATCATGGGGAACAAGGATATGGCGGACCAATTGAATAACTATTTTGGTTCCGTCTTCACTAAGGAAGACATAAATAAACTGCAGGAAATAGCAGGGGACCGCGGGTCAAAGGAGATGGAGGAACTGAGTGAAATTCAGGTTAGTCGGGAAGTGGTGTAGGGTAAATTGAATGGATTAAAGGCCGATAAATCACCAGGGCCAGATAGGCTGCATCCCAGAGTACTTAAGGAAGTAGCTCCAGAAATAGTGGATGCATTAGTGATAATTTTTCAAAACTCTTTAGATTCTGGAGTAGTTCCTGAGGATTGGAGGGTAGCAAACGTAACCCCACTTTTTAAGAAGGGAGGGAGGGAGAAAACAGGGAATTACAGACCAGTTAGTCTAACATCGGTAGTGGGGAAACTGCTAGTCAGTTATTAAAGATGGGATAGCAGCACATTTGGAAAGTGGTGAAATCATTGGACAAAGTCAGCATGGATTTACGAAAGGTAAATCATGTCTGACGAATCTTATACAATTTTTCGAGGATGTAACTAGTAGAGTGGATGGGGAGAACCAGTGGATGTGTTGTATCTGGACTTTCAGAAGGCTTTCGACAAGGTCCCACATAAGAGATTAGTATACAAACTTAAAGCACACAGTATTGGGGGTTCAGTATTGATGTGGATAGAGAACTGGCTGGCAAACAGGAAGCGAAGTGTAGGAGTAAACGGGTCCTTTTCACAATGGCAGGCAGTGACTAGTGGGGTACCGCAAGGCTCAGTGCTGGGACCCCAGCTATTTACAATTTATATTAATGAACTGGATGAGGGAATTGGAGGCAACATCTCCAAGTTTGCGGATGACACTAAGCTGGGGGGCAGTGTTAGCTGTGAGGAGGATGCTAGGAGACTGCAAGGTGACTTGGATAGGCTGGATGAGTGGGCAAATGTTTGGCAGATGCAGTATAATGTGGATAAATGTGAGGTTATCCACTTTGGTGGCAAAAACAGGAAAGCAGACTATTATCTAAATGGCCGATTAGGAAAAGGGGAGATGCAGCAAGACCTGGGTGTCATGGTACACCAGTCATTGAAAATAGACTTGGCTTATACTCGCTAGAATTTAGGAGATTGAGAGGGGATCTTATAGAAACTTACAAAATTCTTATGGGGTTGGACAGGCTAGATGCAGGAAGATTGTTCCTGATGTTGGGGAAGTCCAGGACAAGGGGTCACAGCTTAAGGATAAGGGGGAAATCCTTTAAGACCGAGATGAGAAAAAACGTTTTCACACAGAGAGTGGTGAATCTCTGGAACTCTCTGCCACAGAGGGTAGTTGAGGCCAGTTCATTGGCTATATTTAAGAGGGAGTTAGATGTGGCCCTTGTGGCTAAAGGGATCAGGGGGTATGGAGAGAAGGCAGGTACGGGATACTGAGTTGGATGATCAGCCATGATCATATTGAATGGCGGTGCAGGCTCGAAGGGCCGAATGGCCTAATCCTGCACCTATTTTCTATGTATCTATGAAATAACTGAAAGAGTTGGGTGTGGGAGATGGTGACATTTGAAAGTAAGCGTGAGAATTGTACGGCGGAGGCGTTTCTAAATCAAAAATCATTCTCTAAGGCAAAATGTATCAAAGTGATGAGTGAATAGGACTTGGTTAAGTTCTGCTTCATTATGGTTGCTCATAATTTCAAACAAGCGTTTTTGCTTGTAACATTTCAATTGTTTTATTTTCCAGTATATTTACATGCATTGGATGAATACATTGTATGGCTACTGTGAACCCTTGAAATATCAGACTGCCTACTGTGAAAAGCTCAAAACCTACATAGATAGTAATCTGGCATGGATGGAAGAAATTCTAGCACAACAACCTATAGACAGAGACTCCGATCCATATTGGTACCAGGTAAGATCAAAACTGGATATCAAAATATTTTAAGCCTAAACAATTATATGTTGGCATAACAATTGCATAATAACTACCAAAGAACAAAACTTTATAAATAATAGATTATACTGTTTAAAATCGAGTTAACCGACCTCTTATTTTCTGATAAAAGACTGTTGATCTGAAACATTAACTCTGGTCTCTCCATGGATGCTGCCTGATGTTTTCTGTCTTTTTGTTTTGTGCTAAAATGGTCCTGACTTGACATTGATAATGTTTTTGTAACTAAGTAAATATGGCATTTCTAGGACCGCTGCAGAAAGCAATATGAGAGAAGGAAAGCTCTCCAAAATAACAAATTCTGCAAATTTCCAAGTTTAGATGAGAAGTAAATGAAAGGGCACGGAGTCTGAGAATAACACCCACCAGGATGGTCAGCATCTGTAGTGAATGGAGTTAACTGAGGTCAATGAGCTTTCTGAGGTCAATGAGGTAATTGACCTGAAACTTTAACTTTGTTTCTCTGCTCACTGTGGCTGTCTGAGCTGCTGGATATTTCCACCATTTTCTATTCTGATTTCAGATTTCCAGCATCCACAGTATTTATTTGAATGTGTGAAGAGAGCAGTAGCAATGCTTAACTAAAATGTACTAATTCAGCAAAACTAGAGATCTGCAAAATCACACCATTGCAGATAACGTTGCTGTTTCTGCTTTGCTAATCACTGTTCTGAACTAGATATAATATTATCTGTGCAATTAAGTCAATAGTTCAGCTGCTGACTGCCCAATTGCACTTTCTTGCTTTGGTTACCAACACCGTACTGTCAGGTAATCAGATGACCAATTTATCTCATTATTATATGTTATTTTTTTCTGTTTTGTTTATGTTACTCCTCCATGTTCATGCAATGCTACAACAGTGAAATGCATTTCATTGTTGAAAAATTGGATGCAGTGCCTTTTAAATAAATGCTGGGACATAAGCAACTGTAATACTATAATGCTGGAACACTGTATTCTACACTGGTATTTTTCTCATTGCACAAACTGTTGTGTTTGTGAATGGCTTGAATGGCTCGTGTATACAGTGCCCTCCATAATGTTTTGGACAAAGACCCATCATTTATTTATTTGCCTCTGTACTGCACAATTTGAGATTTGTAATAGAAAAAATTACATGTGGTTAAAGTGCACATTGTCAGATTTTTATAAAGACCATTTTTATACATTTTGGTTTCACCATGTAGAAATTCCAGCTGTGTATACATAGTCCCCCCATTTCAGGGCACCATAATGTTTTTTTTATTTCAGCCAATTTGTTAATGAGTTCCTATTCTTACCAATGAAAGATTTTTATTGATCAGCAAAGTCAATATTAATTGATGTTAACCAGTGGAAGTTGAATTCTGCAAAGCATTTGCAATGTAATACCTTTCTGAAAGCCCTGTAGCCACACGTTTAACATTACATTATCACATACACGTATCACTGGTAACCTTCAATATGATGGTCTTTATCCCTTCATGGTTGAACTTCCAACACGTGCTATTCACATCTGCCAATTCAAGTACATTTCTCTTATCCCAATTCTCATTAATTTGTCGGTAGACAAAAATGCTGGAGAAACTCAGCGGGTGCAGCAGCATCTATGGAGCGATGGAAATAGACAACGTTTCGGCCCGAAACGTTGCCTATTTCCTTTGCTCCATAGATGCTGCTGCACCCGCTGAGTTTCTCCAGCATTTTTGTCTACCTTCGATTTTCCAGCATCTGCAGTTCCTTCTTAAACATCTCATTAATTTGTCCTTAACTGTATAAATTCATGCTTTAACAGTCAATGGGGAAACTATCAAATGACTTCTAGAAATCCACAAAAATAAGAGCTACATTTATTCGATAATCTTGTCAAAGATTCAGTGAATTACAATGCAAGTAGCTGCTTGGCAAAGTGATCAGCAGGTTTATGTTTGATCTCCCAATGTCACTGTGGCTGTCATGAATAATTACTGTAGTCCAAGCAAATCACAAGATTCCCCTGGAAGTTGTGTCTGCAGCTCCAGTTTGTAGAAAAGGATGAGGAATAAAGGCAATTAGTGCACCTTCTTTTATTCAAACCTTTTCTGAAGGAAATCAGGCATTTGAAAAGTGGACCAGGGAATGGTACTTTGGGAGCACAGAGGGGTAGGGAATCTGCTGCTCTTTCTTTACTTTAGAGATACCGCATGGAAACAGGCCCTTCGGCCACCGAGTCTATGCGTCTAGTGATCACCCTGTACACTACCAGTATCCTACACACTATGGACAATTTACATATATTACCAAAGCCAATTAACCGACAAACTTGCATGTCTTTGGAGTGTGTGAAGACACCCGGAGAAAACCCACGTGGTCACACGGAGAACGTACAAACTCCGTACAGACACTACCTGTAGTCAGAATCAAATCTGCTGCTGTGAGGCAGCAAGTCTACCACTGCTCCACCGTGCCATCTGCATCTCCACGGATGTCATCCTACTGGATAAAGCAGAAATAATGGAATATGATCTATTGGAATGGAAAGTGAGGTGAAGGGATGAACGAATAAATGCAAAAATTGGTTCTGAAATAATGAGTGAGATGTCAAGCATGGTGCGAGGGAAAGGGAACCCTTTTCAGAAGTGTCACTGAGCAGTGTATCATTGCAAGAGCAGGAGAATGAGATTGACTTCGAGAATCAGATTGGAAAGATGACAAGGTTTTTAATAGCCAGCAATTTCTCGGTTGCAAAACATGAAGTGCTGGAGTAATGAGTGGGCCAGGCATTGTCTGTGGTGGAAATGGACAGACAGACAGCACTTTGGATCAGACTCCTCATACCTACCACTTGTCCATGATCCAATGGATGAACACCATCTCCCAGATCATTACTGATCTCCTCACCTCCAGCCATCTCCCCTCCACAGCCTCCAACCTTACAATCCCTCAATCCTCTACTGCCCATTTATATCTCCTTCTAAAGCTTCTGAAGAAGAGTCTCGATCTGAAAGGATGTCTGTACATGTTATCCATTGATGCTGCGTGGCCCGCTGAATTACTCCAACACTTTTTTGTTTTGTTAGAGATTCCAGCATCTGCAGTTCCTTACCACTTCAATTTCTCTGTTTTCATGGTTCTGGTGTTGACATTTAATGTTCCATTTATTGCTCTTTGTCACATTTCCACCTTGTATCACCACCCATTTTGTTATTTACTCCATGCTGCCTTCTTCACTTTGTTTCCTCCCATTCTGAACTCTGTATTACTTTTCTACCCTCTTTCTGTTTGGGAAAAGCTTGATTGGTGCTGTTTGTCAACAATTGATGGTTTCATGTTAATTTCTCATGTCAGATGTCTTTATTATTTAACACAAACTTGGTTCTGATGGTGAAGTGCCTCTCATGTTCTGAGTATAACATGATGCCCATGATAGCCATTAGGCTATTATACACTACAACCACAAATAAGCTCCGAACTACATATTATTGTTATTGTTGCACTATTATTGTTAGTGTTGTTTTTTATGTGTACGCATATGTGCATGTATATATATATATATGGGTGTTTCCGTAAATAAGGGTACCAACCCGTGACATGGGTGGCCAAATTTGAAATTTTTAAAATCATAATGAAATACCACAGCATTAAAAATGGGCCTACCTATTATCCTTTTGAGCTAATTTGTGATCAAAATCGACCAAAATTTAATACTTACAAAATTTGAAGAAGAAAAAGAGAAAACTTTTTTATTTATAAGACATATACTGATCTCTAAGCTCCCTTACAAAATGTCGGCACGTAACCCACCATGAGGCCCGTAGTTCACGTCAGGGTCATTATAATCGCGTTGTTTGAATTGTTTTAATCGCGACGAGTGCAAAGAAGCAGTTATAGCATTGACACCGTTAGACAACGGAAGGGACCACAGAATGAGACATCAATAAAATAGGTGAGCAAACTAGATTTTTATTTCCTAATTTTAAGTTCTATACATTATTAAGAATCTCAATGGAAAGCTTAAAGACAAAATACAAACAATAAAAAAGAAATAATAAATATAAAAATGGATTCTCTGCTTACAATGGCAGCCTCGCCAACAGTCTGTCTCGTCCTTTTCTTTCTTTGTTGTTTTTAGTATGTTGTTAAATATACGTTTTAGTGTATCTTTAGCTTTGTATTATGGGGGGGGGGGGGTTGGGGGAAACTTTGATTTCCTCAACAGAGATGCGATTTTTTTCCGTATCGTATCTCCGCCCTCGCTGCAGCCTAACATCGAGGAACTGGTGGCCTCTTGCTGGGGATCGACTTTGGAAGCTCCAACTGCAGGAGCCTGCGGACTCATATCGTGGAGCGGCGGTCTCTTTGTCAGGGATCGACCTCGGGAACGTCAACCTCTGGAGCCTGTGGACTTAACATCGTGGAGATCACGGTCCCTTGGTTAGGGACCGACTTCGGGAGCTCCATCCGCAGGAGCTTTGACTGCCCCGATGCGGGAGCTTCCATCGCCTCAACTGTGGATGGTTCAACTGCTACGTCCGCTGGAGATTAAGGAGGAAAGAAGATAAGATGTTATTGCCTTCCATCACAGAGGAATGTGGGAGCTGCTGTAGTGGATGTTTATGTTAACTTTTATGTAGTTGTGTGTCTTGTTGCTTTATTTCTGGTATGACTGTATGGTAAATCAAATTTCACCGTACCTTAAATGGTACACGTGACAATAAAGGAACATAGACGTCCTGTTTTCGCAGGTTGACATGAACGCCTTGATCAATTATGGCATTGTCCTCGACCATGGATTGCAACATGGTCAGCAAGTGCGTGAACAACCTGCGTAAACAGGACGTTGAATGGCACTGGTCCAAAGAGTGTGACCATGCATTCACCAGGTTGAAGGAGATGCTCGCCCAGAAGACGCGTTTGGTCCACTATGACCCATCGAAGCCGATCTCGCTGGCCGCCGATGCATCGCCATATGGTCATGTAGCTGTAATCTCACAAACGGCGCCGAAGATGAACCAATCGCTGACGACCGCCGAGAAAAACTACAGTCAAGTGGAGAAAGAACAGCACACAGATAAAGCAAATACTGATATCTCTTCAAAAGAGAATTATGAGGAAAACTCTGTTGATTCTGAGCCTTTAGCAAGAGTTGTGAAACGCAAAAAAGGCTGGAAAAAAGAGTGAAGCGAGGTCCAGCCAAATGGGGACGTTCAAACTGGAAAGGGGGAATGTGATGTTTGGTGGACTGTGTGGGGTGGGAGGACCCATTGCTCCTCCCGTGCAGCAGGTGGCACTGCACAGGACAAAGGGAAATGTTTTGTTTATAGTTTATCCTATCTGTTGTGTGTGTGTGGCCATTTTTGAGTTCTTGCTGCCAGTATTGAGCAAAGCATTAAAGACTTCTGTTGTCAATTATAGACTCTCAAATTTTGTGCAGACCTAGAAAACGAACACGAAAGTTATGTCAAGAACTTTCCTATTTGACAAACTGGAAAGCAGTTGTGCATAGGCTTTTGCACTGGCAGAAATGCCAACAGCTTACCGTAGCTGCCTCATGAAAATGTTTAACCACTGAATGTTTTATTTTTAATTCTTTTAAATTCTTTCCAAAATATTGTCAGCAACATCTGACCTAAATGCATTTACAATTAAAATGAACAGTCTGGGTGAACATAATATTCTGTAATTGCATTTGGCAGATGGATAACGAAGCAAAATCGTGAATCTAATCATGTAGCCACTGTTTATAATTGGCTGACAGTAATTTGTTTTACACTGATCTTTAACTGTAATGTATGTAGAGCACTATAAAAGATAGGATGCCTTGATGGGCTGATGCACAAATGTATTAACTCGAACATTCGAGTTCAAATTCTAGATATGGTTTAATCTTCACTTTTGTTACAGAATTCAGTGGAATAATTTTTTTTAAACTTATATTTTGACGATATCCTATACTGTTTGGTGCATTCATCTTAATGTATGGATTAAGTAGAAAACCTTCTAACCAGGCATGTTATAGTCATCAGGATTCAACGTTGAATTCAACTATTTTAGATAACCAGCTTTTTCAGTTTATGTCAGAACTGATCTGTTCCAATGAAAGGTCATCATCTTACTATGTTAAACCAGTTTTTCTCGTTCCACGTATCCTGAATATTTCCTGAATTCTTTACTTTCTAGCTGTATTTCCAACATCTATTTTGTATCCCACAGTTTAAGCACAGTTTCCCCCTCCTCTGTCCTCATTCATCCCCTTCACACTGATCAATTACAAAAGTAAGCCTTCATCATCCTTTCGCAGCAGTTTCTACCACCTGCTCAGTATCCTCTCCATGTCAGACAGACAGAGTTCCGCAGGTTTCGGTGCTTGGGCCTCTACTCTTCACGTTGTATATTAATGATGTGGATGAGGGGATTGGAGGCTTTGTGGCCAAGTTTGCAGATGATTCGAAAATAGGTGGAGGAGCAGGTAGTGTAGAGAAAATAGGGAACACTGTAGGAAACTTCGACAGGTTGGTAGAGTGTGCAGAGAAGTGGCAGATGGAATATAGTGTAGCAAAGTATGGAGTCATGCATTTTGGTAGTATGAATAACGATGTAGACTGTTTTCTAAATGGGGAGAGAATCCAGAAATTGGAGGTGCAAAGGGACTTGGGAGTGCTGGTGCAGGATTCCAAAAAAGTTAATTTGCAAGTCAAATCGGTAGTAAGGAAGGCAAATGCAATGCGAGCATTTATTTCAAGAAGGCTAGAATACAAAAACAGGGATGTAATGCTGAGGCTCTATAAGGCACTGGTCAGGCCGTATTTGGAGTATTGTGAGCAATTTTGGGCACCATATCTGAGGAAGGATGTTTTGGCTCTGGAGGTGGTCCAGAGGAGGTTTACATGAATGATTCCAGGGTTAACATATTATGAACATTTGAAGGCACTGGGCCTGTACTCGCTGGAGTTTAGAAGCATGAGGGGGGATCTCATTGAAACCTACCAAATAGTGAAAGGCTTGGATAGAGTGGATGTGGAGAGGATGTTTCCGCTAGTGGGAGGGGTATAGGACGAGAGGTCATGGCCTCAGAATTAAAGGATGTTCCTTTAAGAAAGAGATGAGGAAGAAATGAGAGGGTTGTGAATCTGTGGAATTATTTTACCACAGAAGTCTGTGGAGGCCAAGTCAATGGATATTGTTAAGGCAGAAATGGATAGATTCTTGATTAGTACAGATGTCAGAGGTTATGGGGAGAAGGCAGGAGAATGGGGTTAGGAGGGAGAGATAAATCAGCTATGATTGAATGGTGCAGTAGACTTGATGGACAGAATGGACTAATTCTGCTACTATCGCTTATGACCTTATGATTCTCTTTGTTTTTGCCACCACTATTCCTCTCACCCTTCTCAGCAACTTAAAACGTCTTCAATTTCTAACCACCCTGAATTTCAAAGGCCACCCTGAAACATGAATTCTATATTTTTCTCCACAGCTATGTCTGACTTGCTGAATGTTTGCAACATTCTCCTTTTTTTTCCCTTCAAGGTTTTTGCTTTTCAGAAAATCGGTTGGTTTTGGAGATGTGGGCAAACTAAGGTGCTTTGCCTTTGTGTATAGTTAAGTTAAAATTGAAAGTTGTATTCAAGTTGTGTGCTTGGAGATTATAGCCTGAGAGACCAAGAATGTAAGACAGTTTGTTGAAATAAATGTCTGCTTTAAATTGATCAGATACGATTGGCATTACTGCAGCTGAAAGGAATAGATGACGGCTATAATAAGCATATTTTGTTTCCCACTGGAAAATTCAGCATTCGATCTGACGGATTAATGTAAGTAATTTATCCTTTAATGGAATATACTTTGCAGCCCAAAAGACGTATCTTGATTTCTTTCTTTCTCCGATGAATAAATAAATTGATCCTGCTGATGATGATACTTGTTGTTTCTGATTTTTCAGCATCATCAGATTTTAAGAGTAAGGCTCTAGGTTTTTGTTCTTTCAAGGTATATGGATCTAAGGTGTGCAAATAGGGTTGGGGGACAGATTCAGATTAGTTTCAGATTAATTTATTCCTTGTTCATATGAAGCTCATTGAGTGAAGAGTAAACGTAATAAATGTAACAATAAATACAACAACTATTGCAAAATCAGCAGAATGGTGCAAATGTTTAGTGCAATTTGAAGTAGAGCAAACAAAGTACATAAGTGGAATAACAAAATGAGATAGAGTTATGAGCAAGAGTATGTGGCAGCACCTCAGGTAGGGGGTGTGAAAGAAATGATTGGTTCAGCATTGATAGCAGTGGGGACGAAGCTGTTCGTAAGACTGGATGTCTGGGCGTTCAAGTTGTTCTACCTTCTAGAAGGTAGAAGATAGAAAAGGGAATGGCCAGGGTGGCAGACATCTTTCACAATGCTTCCAGCCTTCCTGATGCAACTGTGAAGTCGATGAGGTTGTGATGGATTGGGCTGCGTTCATCGTTCTCTGCAGGTTCATGGCGGTCAAGAACAGAGCATTTGCCACACCAGGCTGAGATGCATCCTCTACTCCCAATCCCTCCGTCTACGCCGCATCTGCGCCCAAGATGAGGTGTTCCATACCAGGACATCCGAGATGTCCTCATTCTTTCTGGAACGGGGGTTCCCCTCTCCCATCAAAGATGAGGCCCTCATTCGTGTCTCCTCGATACCCTGCAGTTCCACCCTTGCTCCCCCTCCCCCTAGTCGCAACAGGAACAGAGTCCCCCTAGTCTTTACCTTACACCCCATCAGCCGTTGAATACAACGCATAATCCTCCAAAATTTTCACCACCTCCAACGGAATCCCAACACTAGTCACACCTTCTCATCTCCACCTCTTTCTGCCTTCCGCAGAGACTTCCCTCTGCAACTCCATGGTTAACTCCTCCCTTCCCGCCCAAGCCACCCCCTCCCTAGAATCTACCTGATCTCCCGGTTGCTAAACACTTTAATTCTCCTTCCCATTCCCACACTGACCTTTCTGTCCTAGGTCTCCTCCATTGTCAGAGTAAGGCTAGATGCAAATTGGAGGAACAGCATCTCATATTTTGCTTGGGCAGCTTACAACCCAGTGGCATGATAATTGATTTCTCTAAGTTCAAGTAACCCCGGCATTTCCTCTCTATCCCTCCCCCGCCCAAGTCGCACCAGCTTCATGTTTTCACCCAACAAACAGCTAACAATGGCCTGTCTCCTCTATCATCGGTACTTTTTTGCATATCTTTCATTCACTGTTCTTTATCTCTCTACATCACCATCTCTATCTCTCGTTTCACTTTCCCGTGACTTTCAACCCGAAGAAGGGTCTCGACCCGAAACGTTACCCATCCCTTCTCTCCAGAGATGCTGTCAGTCCCGCTGAGTTACTCCAGCTTCGATATGATAGAATTTTACTTGGATCCTTCTATGATGCATTTCTTTATTTAGTTCTTTCTGCTCTGCAGCTTTTTATTCTTAACCAAAACGTTCTTGCAGAAGCGAGTGAGGGTAGCCCATGACACTGCAGAATATCACTACCTGTCCTCCCTCTGTCATATATTTTTCTACATCATTATTTTTAATTTAAAAAATATATATATATTGCAGTCTCTTACAGATGACTGGCGACTTGGAAGATCTAGAAAATGTATTTAATAAATCGGACAGTTCAAAGATGTTTGGTTCTGGGTCTTGCTCTGCGCTCATCAAACTAATGCCAGACAATAAGGAACTGCTTATTTCTCATGATACCTGGAGTAATTATCAGACAATGCTCAGAATTATCAAGAAATACAAGATGCCTTTTAAGACCTTCCCAGCAGGTATACATGTTTATGTGACTGTTCAAAAAATAACTCCGCAGTTTTAACAATGTGAAGCCTCACTAAAGTGTAAAAGTTTTTTTTTGTTTTAAGCATGACCAATAGAGCATAAGTTATGAATGTTCCATTTTTATGTTTTAATTTGTATAGGTGTGCACTGAAAAGTACAAGTTATTCTAGTTATTAGAGCATAAAAGAGCTGAAGATCAGCATTATTTGGCTGTCTTGACTCCACAGTAAAATCTTGCAAAGCTGAACATTGTGGTGTGCACATATGGGAGAAAATAGTTCATGTACCAGGCCTCAGTAACAGGTCCCAACAGTTTTTCAGCATATGCCTGCCATATTTGGGATCTTTTCAATATAGCCCTCCTTCATTGGTTAAAGTTCTTCTTTGTACGCAGGTTATCAGAATGTGGGCAATATTAACCACGGTCTTAACCCAATCTCAAGGTCTTAACTTAATCTCAATAATTAAATTTGTTGTGAATGAACAATGTGCTAATGGTTCCTAAATGTGAGGCACTTATTCCAGATATTCCTGGATGATTTTTTTAAATTTAGTTACATCCTGTGATTATAGCAATTCATTGCAAATAGAGAAACTAAACATAAATAAAATATTTTTTTTAGTTTCTAAGCAATTATTGGCATAAATATTATAGAAAATAATTTAGATATGGATATTAACTTAAGGATGATTTAAAAGCAAATAATTTCTGCACAATATAGTTTTGTTTTTAGGGTACAATTTATATATCGAGTCAATTGCTACTGTGCAAAGGCAATTGACGATGTAGTGAATAAAGACAGTTTTATTTTCAGAATGGTCATTTTCAGAATGGCAGGCAGTGACTAGTGGGGTACCGCAATGCTCAGTGCTGGGACCCCAGCTATTGACAATATATATTAATGATCTGGATGAGGGAATTGAATGCGACATCTCCAAGTTTGCGGATGACACGAAGCTGGGTGGCAGTGTTAGCTGTGAGGAGGATGCTAGGAGGCTGCAAGGTGACTTCGATAGGTTGGGTGTGGGCAAATGCATGGCAGATGCAGTATAATGTGGATAAATGTGAGGTTAAATGTGGCAAAAACAGGAAAGTAGACTATTATCTGAATGGTGGCCGATTAGGAAAAGGGGAGATGCAACGAGACCTGGGTGTCATGTTACACCAGTCATTGAAAGTAGGCATGCAGGTGCAGCAGGCAGTTAAGAAAGCAAATGGTATGTTTGCAAAAGGATTTGAGTATAAGAGCAGGGAGGTTCTACTGCAGTTGTACAGGGTCTTGGTGAGGCCACACCTGGAGTATTGCGTACAGTTTTGGTCTCCTAATCTGAGGAAAGACATTCTTGCCATAGAGGGAGTACAGAGAAGGTTCACCAGACTGATTCCTGGGGTGGCAGGACTTTCATACGAAGAAAGACTGGATAGACTCGGCTTGTACTCGCCAGAATTTAGAAGATTGAGGGGGGATCTTATAGAAACTTACAAAATTCTTAAGAGGCTAGATGCAGGAAGATTGTTCCCGATGTTGGGGAAGTCCAGAACATGGGGTCACAGTTTAAGGATAAGGGGGAAGTCTTTTAGGACCGAGATAAGAAAATCATTTTTCACACAGAGAGTGGTGAATCTGTGGAATTCTCTGCCACAGAAGGTAGTTGATGCCAGTTCATTGGCTATATTTAAGAGGGTTAGATGTGGCCCTTGTGGCTAAAGGGATCAGGGGGTATGGAGAGAAGGCAGGTACAGGACACTGAGTTGGATGATCAGCCATGATCATATTGAATGGCGGTGCAGGCTCGAAGGGCCGAATGGCCTACTCCTGCACCTATTTTCTATGTTTCTATGTTTCTATTTTGCATCTGACGAGAGATGCTGATTCTGTTTGACTAAAATCAAAGTGTCCCAGCACTTAAGATGATAGGCTTAAAATTTAAATATTTTCTTTGATGAATACTGGGGCTTTCAGGATAATAATAATAATAATAATAAATGTTATTTATGGGCACCTTTCAAGAGTCTCAAGGACACTTTACAGTATTTAACAAGTAAAAAAACATATAATCGGAGTAAAATAAATAGTAAAGACATCACCAATACACAAATTAAAGACAGAATTCGATCCAAAAACAAAAAAATCAGAAACACAATGTGAAGAGAGAGCAGCGGCAGCTAAACCGCGCCAGCGTCCACTCTCCCTTCCGGCAGCCATCTTGGACACAGACTAAAATAATCACTAACACACAAAAATCATCCCCCCACTGGATGGTTACCACTGTGGGGGAAGGCACAATGTCCAGTCCCCATCCCCAGTTCTCCCAAAGTCAGGCCTATTGAGGCCTCCGCTATTGCCTCTACGGAGGCCCGATGTTCCTGGCCGTTCTCGCCGGGTGCTGTTGCCCCGGCGTCGGGAGAGTCCTCTCAGCGGCTGGGCCACCTGGAACGGCCGCTTCCTTACCGAAGTCCACGGCTTCCGAAGCCGACAAGGCCGCGCCGGTTTGGAGCTCCGGGATGGAGCTCCCAGGCTCCCGATGTTGAAGTCTGCTCCGCTCCGCAGACCCGCAGCCCGGAGGTGTTGACCTCGGCAGTCACAGCTCACCGGAGCTCCAGCGCGTCGATCCAGCGCAGCGACCCAGGCAAGGCATCGCCCGCTCCGCTCCGCGATAGCGCTCCAGCGCTATGCCGCCACCGAAGCCGAGGTGCTGGGCGGTCCCCGCCAGGAAACGGCGCTCCACGCCCGCTGGTAGGCCACGGGGACGGGTCGACAGGGCAGCCCGGAGAAAAAGATGCCTCACCGACCAGGTAGGGACCTAGAAATATAGTTACCCACTTCCCCCTACATTAAAAAGTCTATTTCTCCCACAAACAGAACACAGGACTCACTAGAACTACAAAAAAAAAGTGAATTAAACGGACGGCTGCTGATTAGCAGCCGTTCCCCAAGAAGGCTCCTCCCCCATCGATGATTTATTTGTAGGATGAATGGGATTAGATCCACAGAGTTCTGGAAATTGAATGCTGGAGCAAGATCATTAAGATTTACTCGCAATACGCTTGCTTTTATTTTGCACAGGTGATGTAATACCAGGTGAGGTGCAGGCCTTTTCATCATATCCAGGGACTATCTTTTCTGGTGACGATTTTTACATCTTGAGCAGTGGATTGGTGAGCAGTTTCTGGATGTACTTTTTAAATCCTTCTCAGCTTTCCTAAATGATCAAATATGTGCTTATCAATCAGAGCATCAACTCTGATGCACATAATGCCTTAGGAGACACAAAAACTGACCACATAAGGACATAAATTAGAGATTGAACATTTTTGATTTCCTTATTTATCGGGTGGGAAATATCACTGGTTCGGCGAATACGAACAACTCTTCCTTAACTGCCCTTGAAGGTGGTAGCAACATTTCTAGGTGCTAATCCTCTGTCTATACAGTGAAGGTATAATATGATACAATATCATTTTATTTATTCCAGGAGGAAAATTGGTCTGCCAACAGTCATAAAACACAATAAGATAGATGAAGCATGAAATTAAAATGATTGGTGGAAAGTCCAGGATTGGGGATGTGCCGAGATTTGGGGGGGAGTGGAGTCTACTCCACGATAAAAGGAGGAGGAGATGTACAGTTTGACAGCCACAGTGAAAAAGGATCTGTAGCGTTCTGTGTTGCATCTTGGTGGAACCAGTCTGTTGCTGAAGGGCCAGTGTGTCATGGAGGGGGTGAGCTGCATTGCTCCATTGCACCATGGAGGGGGTACCCCTTTATAACTGATTTTTCCCAGCAATGGAAGCAGAATGGCAATAGTTTTCCACGTCATGCAGTTGCACATCATGGAGGGGAAATTGTATGTGATGGTATTAAATCCTCCAAGCCAACGGAAGATATTCTTTTGAACTCCTGACCTATAGATGGTGAAAAAGATTTGAGTAGTTGGGTTGTGAACCACTCATTGCTGAACTATAAGGCTTTGACTGCATTTCAAGCTACAGTACTTAATGGCTAGTTCAGATAAGTTTCTAATTAGTAGCCTTTCCTCGCCCAAAAATCCGTTTGGAATTTATAA
This sequence comes from Malacoraja senta, assembly GCA_038087875.1. Classification (NCBI taxonomy): domain Eukaryota; kingdom Metazoa; phylum Chordata; class Chondrichthyes; order Rajiformes; family Rajidae; genus Malacoraja; species Malacoraja senta. The sequence goes on from CM075980.1 coordinate 26,271,194, forward strand.
AATGAGAATGGGTGATGACAACGCTGATGGAATATGAAAATAGGAAATTGGCCCAGTAGATAATGTGTTATTGGTTGTAGAAATTGGTATTTGGTTTAAATCAAAAACCTCTAAGTTTACTGCAGTTAGAATTTCTGAAACAATATAATTCAGTTCAAATGTGCTGGAATTGAACTGCAGATGCTGAGGATAGACACAAAATGCTAGAGTAACTCAGCGGGACAGGCAGCACTCTGGACAGAAGGAATGGGTGACGTTTGGGGTCGAGACCCTTTTTCAGTCTGAAGAAGGGTCTCAACCCGAAACGTCACCCATTCCTTCTCTCCAGAGATGCTGCCTATTCTGCTGAGTTACTCCAGCTTTTTGTGTCTAATAGTTCACAAATATACATAAAATGCTGGAGTAACTCAGTGGGCCAGCCAGCATCTCTGGAGAAAAGGAATGGATGACGTTTCAGGTCGAGACCCTTCTTCAGACTGTCTGGGGAGAGGGAAATTAGAGGTATGAAAAGGTTCAGAACAAATCAGAGCCAGCACCGATGACCATGGAAAGGTGCATTGTTGGCAATGGAAAAGGTGATCACGAAAGGACGTTTGCAAATTAGTTCAACATTGGGAAGAATATATGGAAGGAGAAAGATTTCTCGTGTCTCTGAATAATAAGGGAAATAAATAATAAGCAAAAGAGGTTTGAAAAAAAGTCAATGAAAGAAGAAAAAAGACATGATTACTTCAACTAATGCAATTTTAATTTTTTAACATGTACAGAAAGTTGAACTGATGCATTATTAATATTGATCTCTTTCTTGAAAGGTTACTCTAGAAACCACAATAGGTAATAATAATGCACATTTGTGGAGTTTTGTGAAGCCATATGGTTCTGTGATGGAGTGGTTAAGAAACATTGTGGCTAATAGACTTGCAACAAGTGGTGCGGAATGGGCTGCAACTTTTAAGAAGTTCAACAGTGGCACGTGAGTTCAGTTAATTTAAAATCCTATTTTAAATGGACCACACAGCTGTTAGTGAAGTGCAAGCCATTTTAAGATTTGTTGGTTAAGTTGCTGGCTTAAACCGAAGATAGACACTAAAAAACTGGAGTAGCTCAATGGGTCGGACAGCATCTCTGGAGAAACGGAATAGGTGACGTTTTGGGTCGAGTGAAGAACTATTCATTTTTCTCCAGAGATGCTGTCTGACCCGCTGAGTTATTCCAGCTTTTTGTGTCTATCATAAGTAAAAGTGATCTATATTACACAAAAGGAGACCATTCAGCTCATTAAATACCCGTTAGTGTTATTCTGACATTTCTCCATAACTTAACAATTGTTTTTCCACCAAGTACCTAACAAATTTCTTTTGAATTCTCAATTTGATTCTCCGCCATTCTTTTTGGTACTGAGTTCAAAGTTAGAAAAATTGTTGCATCAGTGAATCTTGTGGAACACTTTTTCTTTGAAGATAAATTCAATTGTAAGCAATGTAAATTCTTACCGTAAGCATCTGTCTGTGTGGAGTTTGTATGCTTCCTGTAACTGTGTGGGTTTCCTCCCACATCTAAAAACGTACGGATATGCAGGTTGATTCGCTTCTGTAAATTGCCCCAAGTGTGTAAGGAGTGGATGCGAAAGTGGGATAACATAGAACTAGTGTGGACAGGGTAATCGATGGTCAGAGTGAAGTTGGTTCGCCATAGGGCGATCAATCAATCTAGATGTAAGACTATAGATTATAAACAAATTAGCCAAGCAAGACATGCAATGCCACCTGGGGACTCTTCACAGAGATTAACCTTTTTTTTCAAATTGTTTGTGTTAATTCTTCATTAATATTGAAAATATGCAAATGTTTCCAGATTTTGCCTTGATTCATGCATAAAAGGATCTGCACAGTCGGAATGGCCCGACTAGATGACAATGCACTGCTTAGCAACATAACACAAAACTTCTCCCCGCAATATTATTAGAGAAAAATACATCTTAAATCAGTACCTGATTAGATTTGTGCCATATCTTACTAGATTCTGTGGTTTAGATAGATAGATAGATATTTATTTGTTGTCATTTGAACCTAAGTTCAAACGAAATTCTTGGGAGTTTGCATGCTTGAGTACCTATATATAGTGATTCATGATCTGAAAGTAGTTAGCGAACAGTTAACTTTTCATCACACTTTAAGATTTATTTTTAAAGTCGGGCTAATTTCTCACATATTCTAATGTTATATCACTCTGCCACCGAAATACTTGAAACGTGTTCATATTATATTTAGCCACTTGGCGGTATCACAACTGAAGTAATCAAAACATTATTTGCAATTCACAGAGAACTTTTTCATGTGCATCTTTTCAGTTTATAATGTTTTACTTTAGAGATACAGAGTGGTAACAGGCCCTTCGGCCCATCAAGTCCATGGCAACCAGCAATCACCCCGTACACTAACACTATCCTACACACTAGGGACAATTTGCAATTTTATCAAACCAATTCACCTTCAAACCTGTACATCTTTGGAGTGTGGGAGGAAACCGGAGCACCCGGGGAAAACCCACGCAGTCACAGGGGGAATGTACAAATTCCATTCAGTCAGGATTGAATCCGGGTCTCTGGAGCTGTAAGGCAGCAACTCTGCTGCTGGGCCAATGTGCCACCCCTCATTCTGTTTCCCCATTATCATTACCAAGTCAGGTCGGGGGAAGTTCCCCCACCGCCATGGGTACCATGTAATCCCATGCTACCTGGTCCATGGTCGGATAGTCGGCGACTAAACCGTCTCCCCCACCTGGTTTGCCAGGTGAGGAGGGGACCGTGGACCCCCAGCTGGACCAAAAACAAGACCTGTCAAAGGGCGGATGAGCTCCAAGCGAGCCAAAGACCATCCACACTTCAGTAGAAGTTGCGATCACTGTCGTACACAGCATTGTAAGGCACCGTGCCTATTGATGTTTTCAATAATGATGATTATCATTGCTACTTATTTAACTGTGAAACATTTGATCACAACTCTGATGAGCAAATGAACAGCAGATGCCCATTTGGGAAACCAATCTGAATTGTTGCATAGATTAAGTGATGAGGCAGTGCAGCGTAGGTTCACGAGATTGATCCCTGGGATGGCGGGACTGTCATACGAGGAAAGATTGAAAAGACTAGGCTTGTATTCACTGGAGTTTAGAAGGATGAGGGGGGATCTTATGGAAACATATAAAATTATAAAAGGACTGGACAAGCTAGATGCAGGAAAAATGTTCCCAATGTGGGGCGAGTCCAGAACCAGGGGCCACAGTCTTAGAATAAAGGGGAGGTCATTTAAGACTGAGGTTAGAAAAAACGTTTTCACCCGGAGAGTTGTGAATTTATGGAATTCCCTGCCACAGAGGGCAGTGGAGGCCAAGTCACTGGATGGATTTAAGAGAGAGTTAGATAGAGCTCTAGGGGCTAGTGGAGTCAAGGGATATGGGGAGAAGGCAGGCATGGGTTATTGATAGGGGACGATCAGCCATGATCACAATGAATGGCGGTGCTGGCTCGAAGGGCCGAATGGCCTCCTCCTGCACCTATTTTCTATGATCAAAACATTTTCAATGCCAAATTCATGCATGCCTTACTGTCCAGACAGGCTTCCTGGTGAGAATCAGCTCCTAGCCATTGAGAGCTGCAGGCCCTGGAACATATACTGTATAACGTTTAAAGTTCTCTTTTAAGGCAGTAAAATGTTTTTGGAGGATACGGTACGAGAGGAAATAGGCAGGTGCCCGCTTTCTTGTCCAAGTCATTATCTCAAGCTGATCCAATTATCTCAGCAAAATGTCAGGAATGTCATGAACTTCATTTTGGCCCTTTCAAAATAATGTGGTTCAATTAAATTCCTAGGTGAGGGTAGAGAGAAATTGCACTAATTAAACCATTTAATATGATGTACAATGAATGACGTAACACACTTATTGTTTGATAACATCATATTCCAAAAAGCTAATAAAGAACATTCTGTTCTTGTAAGTGGGTAGAAGATTCAAGCAAAACACAGAAATTCTGGATTTGATAACTATTTCATAACTTATTTATAACTATTTATAACTTGGCACCTTACTGATTATATTTCCCCTGCTCCTTTAATATATGGTCACTATGCTTTAACATTCACGGTAATAGCTGTGATGAAATATTATAATTTGTTCTCCTTCACAGCTACAATAATCAGTGGATGATTGTGGACTATAATTTCTTTAAACCAGGCAAATTTGATATTGATAACAGCCTGTTGACAGTTCTGGAACAAATACCGTAAGTATGAGTGTGATGTGCTTGATTTATTAGTTTATTTGGTTCTGCTGGGCTAACCTAGAAATGCCATCATGGACAAAGTGCTCCACAGTTTGTTTTTACAATGTTTATTTCATGGAACATTTTGATTCCGGCCTGCTTAGTGAGAATGGGTAAACACTCTTGATTTTATGTGTAGGAAAGAACTGCAGATGCTGGTTTAAATCGAGGGTAGACACAAAATGCTGGAGTAACTCAGCGGGACAGGCAGCATCTCTGGAGGACACAAAATGCTGGAGTAACTCAGCGGGACAATTGACATAAAATGCTGGTGTAACTCCAGAGATGCCTCCTGTCCCGCTGAGTTACTCCAGCATTTTGTGTCCTCCAGAGATGCTGCCTGTCCCGCTGAGTTACTCCAGCATTTTGTGTCTACTCTTGATTTTATTCTGGTTGCTTCAGTCAGGCTTTGTTTGCATTTCATGTTCCCTCAAAACTTTTGTACAATTGCAGGGGCGAAATCGTAGTTGCTGATAAAACAGATGAGCTGATGCAGAACGGTTACTGGGCGAGTTACAACATACCGTAAGTATGGACCGCGATGAGTAGGTTCGTTCTCCTGTCTCTACATAAGTAAAATTATCCAGTTTAATTACATTTTTATACGCATTCCCTAGAAACAAGCTCATTATCTGCCTCATTCTAATTTTTTAATTTATATTTTATGATCTCATTTATACTACTCTCTCACTGACGATCTTTAGTGTCATTTTAAGTCAACTCATTCAACATATTAATTTTTGGACTTTTAACAAGTATTACTCTCATAAACATAATCCACCAATTTAACCTTGAGAAAAAAATGAGCCAGATGTGAACAGATTTTTAATCAAATCTCCTGCATTTCCACATTCGGTAATCTACCATGACTACAATGTTTTAATTTATACCCATTCTCATACTATCACTCCCCCTCTTTGCCATGAAAGCCAATTTCCCATTGAGTGCTTCGAATGCAGAAACATAAAACAGTCATATATCTGTGACTATTCAAAGAAGAGCTGGATCTCTTCCAAGGCACCTTTCAACGTTTATCCCTCATCCAACATCAGATTGCATGATTACCTATTAAAGATTTCTGCACTGGGCAGTATCCAAGATTGTTCACATTGATTGAAGTGTGCTCCTAAAGGTGAATGAATCCTTTCTCAAGTAGGCCAGATCTGATGTAGTACTTTCTCAGTAAGTTAAGCCAGAGCATGACTTGCACAGAAAATGGCAGGGATCAATCAAACAGAGAAACCTAGTGGTACAAGCAAATAGTTCTCTGAGAGTGGCGACACAGGCGGACAGAGTGGTGACAAAGGCATTTGGCACGCTTGCCTTCACTGGTCGGAGAATTCAGCACAAGAGGAAACCGGAGCACCCGGAGAAAACCCACACGGTCACTTGTCAGCTAAAATGGAGTTGTCGGCTAAATTAGCAGCAACACATGTCAAACCTTGCTCAGGAAAACAATTAAATATTGTGGCAGAATGCTTAGGCTAACTTAGAGGGTCCAGTAAATCATGCAAGGTCACTAAGATAAATGTTTGCTTTCCCAGAGACATCTGAGACTAGCTCAGTGTCTGAAAGGACAAATAACTCATGTTATTTTGGCACCAAGGAGGGAAGCTTGTTTTGAAACGTAGTCACCTGTTGTTCTTAGATTAGGGTGGAACCACGATCTTATTTTGTTATATAAGTGCATGCTTCAACCGAGCTTTAGAGAAAAAGACTTCACCTTCAGAGAGAGAGAGCCTGGACTGTGTGGCGTGCATGTCTCAAGGCCAGCCATCACAGACAGACGGATATGCAGAGGGACGTAAGCCTTGTTGCTTTATTAATAATTTTGCTTTAATAAATATAGTTGCATGCTGTGTGCAAAAAGAAGGCAAAAAGCTGTGAACACTGCCCAGTCCATCACCGACTCTGACCTCCCCAACATCGAAGGGATTTACTGGAGCTGCTGCCTCAAAAAGGCAGCCAGCATCACCTTAGACCCACACCACCCTGGCCACGCACTCATCTCACCCCAGCCATCTGGAAGAAGGTACAGGAGCCTGAAAACTGTGACGTCCAGGTTCAGGAACAGCTTTTTCCCTACAGCTATTTGGCTATTAAACACTACAACCTCAAATAAGCTCTGAACTACATAGACTATTATTGTTATTGTTGCACTATTATCGGGGGTTTTTGTGCGTACGTATGTGTGTGTGCATATATATATATTTTTCTATCTGTCTCTATATATAATATATATATATATATGTGTGTGTGTGTGTGTGATCTATATATCTGTATTTGTGAGTATGTGTATATATACACACTGAACTTTTTCCTTCTCATTTATTACATTGTTCACAGTGTACTATGTTTACATATTCGGTTGTGCTGCTGCAAGTAAGAATTTCGTAGTTCTATCTGGGACATATGACAATAAAACACTCTTGACTCTAGTTGATGAACCCTCCAAAATGTTCTTTCTCCATTCATTGATCCAAATCCTTGAAACTTATATTTTGTTACATTTTGGAGTAGTCAGCAGGAGTCGGTGAAAATGTGGAGAAAGGAGATTGAAGAGTCAGTACCTGAGACGTTTCTGGTCCCGGGATGATTAGATAACTCTGAAGATTGTAGTAGTTTGTTTAATGTGTTAAGCAAATGGTGGGCACCTAAATAATGAATAAACATAATGAATGAAGTATATTCTATTGTCAAGGGCACTAGGTACAGTGAAATGGTGCAGACAAAGTTTCAACAGTCCAATCTGATGCCTGCCACTGCACATGACTGCAGGCAACCCCCCCCCCCCCCCCCCCCCCATCCCCACGCTGGTTCCTTCTTTGTTCTTGGCGGCCCCCCAAGCCAGTTCCCCTTTGTTCTTGGCTGGCCTCCGCCAGATCCCCCCCCATTCGGTGGCGTGGTTCCATTGATGCTGGTGGCTGGGGGCCAATATGGAGACCACGATTGATGAGCCGGGCCTATCGGGCAGGCCCTCCTGCTTACCGGGAGTAAGGGTGTCGGGTTATGGGGAGAGGGCAGGAGAAGGGTTGAGAGGGAAAGAGATCGGCCATGATTGCATGACTGTGTAGACTTGATTGGCCGAATGGCTTAATTCTGCTGCTAGAACTTATGAAGCCCATAATGGATCGATCAGTGAAGACTGGCTCCAGGCATATATTCCCTCCTTTGTCCTTGAGTGGTCCAACCCACTCCATATTTAAGAAATGTAAAATTCTAGACTGAAGAGAGCAAATATGTGTTGATGAGTCCAACAGTAGAGGAGGAGGATGTTGGGGAGAGAGAGTTAAAGGATAAGCCTGTTCCTGTGCAGCCATTGCTGTCTCAGTCAAGGTCACACAGGTGACATTCCAGGATGGCTAACCCTTTTGTCAAGTCTTTCGGTTTCAATTTTCATTTTTTCAATCATGAGACCCTGCTGCCATGGTGCAGTAGCAAATATCCACCCCACTTGTGCGAGATCCTCGTTCATTTTGGAGAAGCCTACTCCCTCCAAACATTTAATAATCGAATATGGTAGCTTTGCAGGCTAATCCTTTACCACTCTCCCAATATTATATTTTTTAATGTTTTTAAAACATAGTTTTAACTCCAAGTTGTCCTTCCATTTTTTGTAGGTATTTTGAAGACATCTATAACGCAAGTGGTAAACTAGCCCTGTTTCAGGAATACGGAGACTGGTTCAGTTATGACAAGAGTCCTCGAGCTCTGATATTCCGTCGAAATCAGACTTCTGTTACAGACATGAATTCGATGATTAAATTAATGAGGTACCTGGACTACATCAATTAATATTATAATTTGATTTTAGTTTAGTTTGTAGAAACAGCACAGAAACAGGCTCTTCAGCCAACCGAATCCACATTGACTATGTTACCTGTTCACGCTAGTTGAAGGCTATCCCACTTTTTGCTACAGAATCTTTATTCTGTAGCAAAGGTTTTCACAGGGGCTTAGTGCGGGTGGGACAGATGACGGGAAACAAGGCTTTGCTGCTAGGGATTTAGGCTCTCGTGCTACCATGCGCATATGCTCTTGCTCTTTCATGTGCATGAATGGGAGCTTCATCACTCACCTATGGTCCGAGCTCCAATAGGTCACCAATCTGCTCTCTTCCCAGAGGTAGCCACATAGCTACCCACAGTCTCAATTCCACATTTCAGTCACAACTCCAGCTTTGGCTGCACACCTCCCCTTCCCCGGCCACAAATTCAGCCCACATTCCTGAACCCTGTGGGAACTATAAAGAGCTGTCTGCCACAGGGAAATTTATTGCCGGTGTCCTAATCAAATGCCTCTGCCAAGTAGCCACAATGCTACTTCCCAAATCGCAGTGTATATTCCATCCATGGACATGATCTTCATCTTCAACACAGGAATACAATAGATAGAGCAAGGGGGAAGACACAGAGTGCAGAATATAATGCTCAGTATTGTAGCTGTGGATCAGTTCCTAAGACAAAGTCCAATGTCCACAATGTGGTAGAGGTGAATCAGACAGTACACTAGCTTCTAGGAAAGCCATTCAGAAGTCTGATAACAGAGGGGCCGAAGCTGTTCCTGAGTCTGGTGGTGAACACTTTCAAGGTTCTGTACCATCTGCCGGACAGGAGCAGGGAGAAGAAGGAATGATTGGGGTGGGACATGTCTGATTATGTTGGCTGCTTTTTCAAGGAAGCGTGTTGTGTAGATGGTGTCAATGGTGGGAAGTCTGGTCTGGGCTACATCTAGAACTCTTTGCAATTTCCTGCGGTCTTGGGCAGAACTGTTTGTAAACCAAACTGTGATGGAACTCGACAGTATGCTTTCTATGGTATATCAGTCATAGTTTTTAAGAGTCACTGAAGACATGCTGAATTTCCTCAGTCTCTGCTGGAAGTAGAGGCGTTGGTGTGTCTTCCTGGCTGTTGCATCAATGATGGGGATGAGTCAGAGTATAGAAGAGAGATCGAGCAACTGTCCATATGGTGCCAGCACAACAACCTGGCCCTCAACACCAGCAAAACCAAGGAACTGATTGTGGACTTTGGAAGGAGTAGGATGGGGACCCACAGTCCCGTTTATATCAACGGGTCGATGGTTGAAAGGGTCAAGAGCTTCAAATTCCTGGGCGTGCACATCTCTGAAGATCTTTCCTGGTCCGAGAACAATGATGCCATTATTAAGAAAGCACATCAGCGCCTCTACTTCCTGAGAAGATTACGGAGAGTCGGTTTGTCAAGGAGGACTCTCTCTAACTTCTACAGGTGCACAGTAGAGAGCATGCTGACCGGTTGCATCGTGGCTTGGTTCAGCAACTTGAGTGCCCTGGAGAGGAAAAGACTACAAAAAGTAGTAAACACTGCCCAGTCCATCATCGGCTCTGACCTCCCTTCCATCGAGGGGATCTACCACAGTCGCTGCCTCAAAAAGGCTGGCAGCATCATCAAGGACCCACACCATCCTGGCCACACACTCATCTCCCTACTACCTTCAGGTAGAAGGTACAGGAGCCTGAAGACTGCAACGACCAGGTTCAGGAACAGCTACTTCCCCACAGCCATCAGGCTATTAAACCTGGCTCGGACATAACACTGAACTTTACTAGCCAATACTGTTATTTGCACTTTATCAGTATATTGACCATTGTGTATATATTTATAGAATGCCTTGTAGTAAATGCCTACTATGTTCTGTTGTGCTCAAGCAAAGCAAGAATTTCATTGTCCTACTAGGGACACATGACAATAAACTCACTTGACTTGGTCCAGGACAGATGGTTTGTAATATTAACGCCAAGGGACTTGACGCTCTCAACCCTTTCCACTTCGGCACCATTGATGCTGACTGGGGCTTGTACTCCACCATACTTCCTGAAGTTGATAGCTAGCTCCTTCATCTCACTGACATTGAAGAAGAGGTTATTGAAGGAGGGGTTATTCAGATACACTTTGTGGTGAAAAGGGTGCAGCATGCCCACTGAATCCTGGGATCTCTCCCCCCCCCCCCCCCCGCAAAGGTTGGGAAGGAGCATTTGAGATGGTATCGTGAAACCCGAGTCCATTCAATGGGAGTATACTGAAGCCCAGATACGTGGCAAAAGGAACACACCACCATGCAAACTACCTCCATTCCTATTCTATCAGGCAGGTCCTGCCCCATCAGTGGAATAAAATTCACTGATCTGCTGAGTCTTTCCATCATCTTCAGTTTTTCCCTCAATTTGTAATAATTAATTGTTAGGTAGATGCACATTCAGATTTTTCAGATCTTTGCAAAATATAAAGTGCTGGAGGAACAGGGGGTCAGGCAGCATCTCCGGAGGGAGTGGACAGGCAATATTTCAGGTCAGGACCCTTCCTTAGATTGATTTGAGTTGGGGGGGGGGGGGAGAAATCTGGAAAAATTATATGGGGGTGGGGCAAGACCTGACAAGTGATAAGGTGGATCTTATAATTTACATATGATCTCTAACCTAATCATTTGACTTTCAGGTATAATAACTTTAAGAAAGATCCTCTGTCAAAATGTCAGCAATGTCATCCTAAGCCCAATGGTGAAAATTCGATTTCGGCCAGATCTGACCTTAACCCGGCCAATGGAAGCTACCCATTTTCTGCACTGGGACAGCGTCCACATGGCGGCACAGATATGAAGGTGAGATGTTCTGAGATGGTTTCTGCGATATTTCGCTTGGTCAGCTTATACCCCAGCGGTATGAATATTGACTTCTCTAACCAAGTCACCCTTTGCTTTCCATCACTCCCCCTTCCTAGTTCTCCGATCAGTATGACTATCCCCCTGATTAAATGTTATCTCTGGAGGCTTCGTTGTCACCGTCTCACAGCAAACATTGTCCTATTCTGCAATTCCCTTGAGTTCCACCTCCTTTGATGTCTCGTTTTCACACCTTACACATCCTTATCTCTGTCTTCCTCTCCCCTGACTCTCATCCTGCAGAAGGGTTTCGACCCAAAAAGTCATCCTTTCCTATCCAGAGATGCTGCCTGTCCTGCTGAGTTACTCTAGCATTTTGTGTCTATGTTCTGAGATGGTAATCATTCAGCACAGCAGAGTGGAGTGTGGGATTTTGGAGAACAGAATACTTATTTTTTTTGTCCACAACCGAAAGTGGAAAGATTAATTAACAATTTGGATGGGACTTTTCATATGGAAAGCAAGGACTTCGGATAGATTTCCCCTGCAGCGTTATCAACCTTTTCTCTTGAGGCACTGCCTGACCTGCAGATCAGTTGTAATAATTTCTATTTTGCATTCCCACTTTTTCTAATTTTCTTCATATAGGTAAATTTAATCTTTTTCCCACTTTTCTAATAGCAACCTTTCACTTTTCCCACTCTTCAGTCGTTGTGTCAAACAACGCACAGTGAACTTGCAATCTCATGGTGTTTGATATCTTGAACGGTTACAGAATAAAACTTCAATATTGCATCCTTAATTTTAACTCCTTTGCTCAAAAGAACATTTGCTTAATTCACCAATGAGCCCTTGGTAAGAGGTATTTTAGCAATAAGCTAATGAGTTAATGTGTTCTCCCTTCCTAACAGCACTGTTTGTGTAAAAACACAAAGGCACAAAGTGCTGGAGTAACACAACGGGTACGGCAGCTTCTCTGGAGAACACGGATAGGTGACGTTTCAGGTCGAAACCGTTCTTCAGTGTCTGTGTACCTTCAGCAGAAAGGTGGCCACAGTTCCAGAAGACATTTCATTCCCTCTTAGGGCAACTAGGGATGGGGGTAATAAATGCGGACCTTGCCAACCATTCATAACCCATAAAAATGAATAAATAAAATATCTCTTGAGAACATAAATTGGCAGTGATATTGTTACCTTCATTTCTCATATTCCTGTCGACGTTCCTCGGCTTTATTTCCTACTCTGAAAACCTGTATCATACTGAGAATATATCATTATTTCCTGAGGTCCGTCAAATAAACTTCTATTCTCTTGCCTGGAAATGATTACGTCTCATGGGAAAATTCCAGGTTTCGATGGCAGGATTCAAAGAAACGCTATGTCATTCTGGTCAAATTTATTCTGCTAAACTTAAGAATTAAGTAATCATTTGTTTTGCTACTTTAGTAGTGTTATTGTTCATGTAATCACTGCTCAACATACTCGATGCTTCTGCATATAATACGACTTCTGTGTCACAAGCCTGGAGATTGGTTATATACAAAGATAATGGAGGTCATCTTTAGAAATTTTCTTTATAGGTAAATTTAATATTTTTCCCACTTTTCTAATAGCAACCTTTCACTTTTCCCACTCTTCAGTCGTTGTGTCAAACAACGCATAGTGAACTTGCAATCTCATGGTGCTTGATATCTTGAACGGTTACAGAATAAAACTTCAATAGTGCATCCTTAATTTTAACTCCTTTGCTCAAAAGAACATTTGCTTAATTCACCAATGAGCCCTTGGTAAGAGGTATTTTAGCAATAAGCTAATGAGTTAATGTGTTCTCCCTTCCTAACAGCACTGTTTGTGTAAAAACACAAAGGCACAAAGTGTTGGAGTAACTGTGGACCAGTAAATACAGTAGATTGATATGATTGCCCTGGAGTGTACAGCAGTTAAACAGCCCACCACATCCATGTCAACCTTCTGACCATTTACAGTAATCCCATTTGCCAGCATTAGGTACATATCCTTCGATGCCTTCCCTGAAATCTGTCTTCTGTACCGTTGTCCTGGGTAAACACAGATGAGGTATTCATTTAGAACTTTGTCAATGTTCCCTGGCTCCACACACAAATTGCCACTTTAGTCCCTAAAGGGACTCGCTCTTTCCCTGGCTATCCTCTTGTTCCTGATATACTGAGAGAATGTCTTGGTATTTTCCTTAAAATAACTTGTAAAGGATATTTTATGCCCCTCGTTGCCCTCTTAATTCCTTTCAATACCGCTGCACACTCTTATATTACACAGGAAACTCACGATTCAAGTTGCCTACACCCAATCATATGCTTATTTTTTCCTAATCAAATCTGCAATATCCTTTGTCATCCAAGATTATTTTATTATATAATTGTTACAATTGTTACCACAGTAGTTCTGATACCGGAAAGATACAGAATGCAAAATGATGTACGGTAGAATAATGGCAGATAGAATTTACTCCTATGTGTGAGGTGATATGGTTTGCAAGCTTGAATAAGTGTACGCATGTAGCATATGTAGGTAAGGCAGTGAAGATATATGGGATGCTGGCCTTCATTAGCCAGGGCATATAATTTAGGAGCATGGAGGTCATGGTACGTTTTTATGTAACTTTGTTTGGACCACAATTGGAGTATTCTGTGCAGCTCCACTGAATCGGAAGGAGTGGGTGCAGAGGAGATTTAACAGGATGTTACTTGGGATGGAACATTTAGTTTTAAGGAGGCACTGGATGTACTGGATGTGTTTTCCATGGAGTGGAGCAGACTAAGGAGGAACATAACAGAACCATGTAAAAATTATGAGGGGGGACACCAGAAACTGCAGATACTGGAATCTTCAGCAAAACACAAGTGCCGGAGGAACTCAGCGGGCCAGGCAACATTTGTGAAGGGAGTGGACAGATGATGTTTCAGAACGGGACCTTTCTTCATTCCAGTCAGGAAATTATGAGGAGCATTGATAGGATGGATAGTGAAAAATATTTCTCCAATAGAAACAAGTAAAGCTGGAAGGCATTTGGTTTAAGATGAGGAGTAAGAGGATTAGAAAGGACCCGAGGAAACAATTTTTCAACCGGAGGATGTTTGCAATCTAGAAGCACAACTTGAGATGGCAGTCAAGGCAGTTCAACCTCTTGTCTAGATATTTAACATATGTCTGGACAAAGAAGTTAAATGGGCAAAGTTTAGAAGGCTATGTACCAAGATCTGCTAAATTAGGTTAGTATGATTGGGGATTTAAAAGTATGGACATGGTGGGCTGAAGGGCCTCTTTTTGTGCTGTATGACTCTAACTTGATAAGGTTACTCTTTTTTAATGCTATGCCTAGGTCACCTCATATGAATGGCATAAGACCTTTAAGATGTTTGCTGTGAATGGCCCAACGTGGGATGAGGTTCCGGCATTTCGATGGAGTAAATCCCCTTTCAGTAAACTAATGCACATGGGACACCCCGATCTATGGAAGTTCACGCCAGTGATGTTGGATTGGGAATGAAGACCTGGAGCATATACCCGATTAAAGAACGTACTTTAAATCACATCATGCCACTTATGTTGCTCTTCTGCCTCATTTAAAATATTATCGTGTTTATTTATATGAAGCTAATGTATGAAATGGGAGAATTTTAAATCTCTCATTTGTGGTGTAAATTTATCAGAATAATCACCACCTTGTACCAAAGTTTTATTTGAATGAAATCTTGAAATTTAATATACCTGGTATATTAAAAATGGTACCACAAGCACACACATTAAAATTTGCAATGATTTCTGAACTAATATATTATTACAGCACTTTAGGGGCTAGTGGAGTCAAGGGATATGGGGAGAAGGCAGGCACGGGTTATTGATAGGGGACGATCAGCCATGATCACAATGAATGGCGGTGCTGGCTCAAAGGGCCGAATGGCCTCCTCCTACACCTATTTTCTATGTTTCTATGTTTATCTAAGTGAAGAGTATACTTAAAAATATTAAGGCAGTAAGTGGAGGAAAAAAATCACCCAGCCAGGTTACCTTTTTCCCTGCAAATCATTTGATCTAGTGGTGCATAGCAGCGTGTGATAATGCTGTTATGCATCACTGAGCGAATGGTATGTTAGCTTTCATAGCAAAAGGATTTGAGTATAGGAGCAGGGAGGTTCTACTGCAGTTGTACAGGGTCTTGGTGAGACCACACCTGGAGTATTGCGTACAGTTTTGGTCTCCAAATCTGAGGAAGGACATTATTGCCATAGAGGGAGTGCAGAGAAGGTTCACCAGACTGATTCCTGGGATGTCAGGACTGTCTTATGAAGAAAGACTGGATAGACTTGGTTTATACTCTCTAGAATTTAGGAGATTGAGAGGGGATCTTATAGAAACTTACAAAATTCTTAAGGGGTTGGACAGGCTAGATGCAGGAAGATTGCTCCCGATGTTGGGGAAGACCAGGACAAGGGGTCACAGGTTAAGGATAAGGGGGAAATCCTTTAAAACCGAGATGAGAAGAACTTTTTTCACACAGAGAGTGGTGAATCTCTGGAACTCTCTGCCACAGAGGGTAGTTGAGGCCAGTTCATTGGCTATATTTAAGAGTTAGATGTGGCCCTTGTGGCTAAAGGGATCAGAGGGTATGGAGAGAAGGCAGGTACGGGATACTGAGTTGGATGATCAGCCATGATCATATTGAATGGCGGTGCAGGCTCGATCGGCCGAATGGCCTACTCCTGCACCTAATTTCTATGTTTCTATGAGTGAGTGCAGGTAGAGCTACTGCCTCACAGCACCAGGGACACGAGTTTGATCCTTACCTTGGGTGCTGTATGTGTGAAGTCTGCACTTCAAGTGGCCACGTGGGTTTCCTCTGGGTACTCTGATTTCCTCCCCAGCCTAAAGCTGTGCTGGTTTGTAGGTTAATTGGCCTCTGTAAAATAAATATTGCTCCTAACGTGCAGGGAATGGATAAGAAAATGGGATAACATAGGACTAGGATGGACTCAGTGGGCCAAAGGGCCTATGTCCATGCTGTATCTCTAAACTAAACTAATTGGCAACAGCTGGCTGTGTTCAGGAGAGCTAGAACCATTACCTCTAATAACAGTCAAATCAATATGGTCAAATTTAGAGATGTTGCAAAACAGGTAAGTTTGGACATGTTTCCCTGCATTGTGCTCCAAAATGACTGACTGCCAACATCTTGGGGGGGACTTCATATATAATCAGACTGCCAGACCATACCATCAATGGTTGCTGTCAAATGGGCTGGTGCCATTATTTGTAAATTAGTAGTTGTTTTTACATTTCTTAATTTTACGTTTCTGGAGCTACTACAGAAACCTGCGCAATGCTTTTTATAAACACAGAAGTTGGGCTTTATTTCTGGGTACAGAGGAGGATGTCTGTACTGAGTTGTGATACGATTAAAAATAATGAAGGGAAATTATGCTTCAGACCTCTGCGGCCTGATTTAACATCGGGAATAATTAATACAAGTTTTCCAGCTCTCCCTTGAGCAGATAAGAACTAATAGTGTGCAAATATTTAAATGTTGCTTTAAATATCAATGATGGGGAGGGACTACGTTGGAGTACAGTCCTTCTATCCAATAACATTGGCCTTCTACCCTCTAACTGGTGATTGTACAGAGTTTTACAGTGTCATGCTAACCAGGATCATTGACGGCACCACCAAGTGCAGGAAAATGTAATTACACCATGGATCAACCTGCATACGTTGTAAAGGAGCGTCATACAGATGGTTTGCTATTTATCCATCTAGCATAGATTAAAGTGAAATAGTTGTTCAACTCTAAGGAGGAAGTCTCAGCATGTTACTGGAATGCTCATTGGCCTCTGCAGTTGTTGGTTGGAATATTATGAATTGCAGCTTCACTAAACAGGAATGGAGCTGTTTTTTCAAACTTAGGCTGGAGATCTTCACTCTAATTGCACAGGTTTGTGTTGCAGCCAGTGTAACATTTATCATGTTCATAAATTCTAGGAGCAGAATAAGGCCATTTGGCCCATCAAACCTACTCCACCATTCAATCCTGGCAGATCTATCTTTCCCTCTCAACCCAATTCTGCCTTTGCCCCATAACCCCTGACACCCGAAGGTACACAAAAATGCTGGAGAAACTCAGCTGGTGCAGCAGCATCTATGGAGCGAAGGAAATAGGCAATGTTTTGGGCCGAAACCCTTCTTCAGACCCGTTTGCCGAAACGTTGCCATTTCCTTCGCTCCAAAGATGCTGCTGCTCGCTGAGTTTCTCCAGCATTTTTGTGTACCTTAGATTTTCCAGCATCTGCAGTTCCTTCTTAAACCCTTGACACCCGTACTGATCAAGAATCTGTCAATCTCCGCCTTAAAATTACCCATTGGCCTACGCAGCTGTCTGGCAATGAATTCCAAAGAAAATACCACCATCTGATGAAAGAAATTCCTTATCGCTTCCTTTCTAAACGTACGTCCTTTTATTCTGAGTCTATGGCCTCTTGTCCAAGGCTCTCCCACTAGTGGAAACATCCTCGCCACATTCACTCCACCCAGGCCTTTCACTATTCAGTAAGTTTCAATGAGGTCCCCCCCCCCCTTACCCTTTTAAATTCCAGCGAGTACTGGCCCAGTGCCCAAACGCTCAAGTTCCATTTAACCACAAGCATATGTTCTGGAATCTAGATGAACCAGTAGATGCTGGAATACATTGATCAATGCTGACTCACATCATAAACAACATAATCTGAAACATAACTTTTCACTCGCATTTCATTTCTAGAATGGGGCAGCACAGTAGCGCAGCAGTCGAGTTGCTGCCTTATAGCACCAGAGACCCGGGTTCGATCCTGACTTTGGGTGCTTGTCTGTACAGAGGTTGTACATTCTCCCTGTGACCTGCGTGGGTTTTCTCCAAGGAGCTCCGGTTTCCTCCCACACTCCAAAACGTACTGGCTTGTAGGTTAATTGGCTTGGTATAATTGTAAATTGTCCCTTGTGTGTGTAGGATAGCAATAGTGTGCGGGGATCGCTGGCCAGTGCAGACTCTGGGCCAAAGGGCCTGTTTCTGCGCTGTATGTCTGAACTAAAATAAAATAAAATTGAGACCATGTTCAATGAATTCGCTCATTACGAGGAATTTGAATTTGGCAAAAGGATTACTCCCCCACAAAATATGTTAAATATGAAAAACCGGGGGAACTGGAACGGCGACTGTCAGAGTGGAACACACACACAAACACATCGCAAAGTCGGGGGCCAGGGCAAGCGGGCGGAGCGCTGTCTGATATTCACACGGTGCAAAGCCAAGGTGACACAGACGCACACGGCGAAGAACAGGAAGGTTAGAGCTGTAATTAGGATGGCTAGCACAGTAAGGTAGTCCTTTAAAAGAGGGGGAGAAAGGGGGAGAGAAGGAGTGGAGACAACTTTTAAGAAGCCAGACAACTTTTAATAAGTCAGAGATACACAGCAGTGAAGTTTGGCGGACATTTAACAATACCGGTCGGTTATCCTTGGTTCTGAAACCTCATGCTTGTTTTTTTTTCCCAATGAGCCAATGAAAATGACCGGTCAGCAAAGGCGATTAACTAAATCTACCTACGACTACCTCAACTACATTGCGACCCCACTACCACTGCACCTACGACTACAGGATTATCGATTATCTCCATGGCGACTAATTTTTTGTCGCAGAATATTTTTCAACATGTTGAAAAATTTGCGGCGACCATACTGAGGCCGCGACTAGTTCCCAGAATGCGGGAACTCCTCGCGACCATGAAGGAGACTCACCAGAGACCACCAGCGAACATGTGGCGAGCGCAGTCTCCTGCACTCGCCTAAAAAGTCGCCTAAGTGGGGCTGGCCCATAATAGTGTGAAATAATCGAAGTAACGTCTACTTACACTGCTCCCCCCTCCCCCCTTGTTCCGTTCCTCCACCCTTGTTGTTTCACCAGTTCCACAGTTCTCCACATTATTACCTTCTTGAGATTGCACCTGCCCTAGCCAACAATGGGGTTACCAGGACACAGGGGCGGAAAACCCTGGGGGGCCAGAGGGGACACGCCCCCCCCCCCCCATGTTTTTGGGGGTGGGGGACATCCCACCCAAGTTTTTGTGATCCGTATTTTAAAATCTCCGCTTAACGCGAGACAGTGGGGGTGGGACTGATGATCGAGGGCGCAATGATTGGAGGAGGGAGGAGTGGGGGGTGGGACTGAGGATAGAGTGCAGCGATTGGAGGAGGGAGACGTGGCACAGACATGCGCCTCATCAACAGGCAGGATCGATCCTGGCCGGGTCTCCGGCGCTGTCCCGAGTGCCCCCCCCCCATGGGTGGCCAGAGAGGTCGGGAGTCAGATGCGAGCTGTGTCCCCAGGCCCACAGCCAGCGCAGAGAAACAGCCCTAAACCCAGCTCAACTCTGCCTGTCCCGCCAGGTGAACCTGCCTGGGCTTGCGGGAAATATGGCCAGCGCGGAGAAGCAGCGCTGGTGTCCCGTCAGTCCAGACAGGGCTGTAATTAACCCGGTGAGGCAGGCAGAGTTGAGCTGCATTTAGCGCTGGATTGAGCCTCCGAAGCCTCGCGCGTGTGTGTGTAAGTGTGCGCATGCGCGCGCGGCCGCCAAAAAATTGTGTCCCCTGTCCCCTCCATGTTTTGATAGCGAGTTCCGCTCTTGCCAGGACACTGCTCTGCCTGTGGTCATTTGTGACCTGTCTTGATTGGTCTTGGTCCTTTCTTGTCTACAACTCTTCACCTCCACTTCCCCACCCCACCCATGTTAGCCGGTGTGGGCAAGTTGAGCCGCAGGGCCTGTTTCCACGCTGTATGACTCTAAATTAAAAGACAGCTTACAAACTGTGGCTGGATTGTTCATGTGAAGCATGAACAAGACTGACGATGGAATCATGCAATATAAATCCAGTGTAATTTCACCATCACCTTCTTTGTGAAGATAGCAGCGACTTCCTCGAAGTCGAGCAGAGAAGATGCAGTGAGCGCTTGTTTGGAATTAGTAGTTGTGCTTTGGACTTGTAATAGGTCCTTGTTTCCAAGTTTATTGCAAATTCAAAGGAGAACCAATACACTAATAAGGACGACTACAGGTGACTAGGCTGTCATCACTAATAAGGATACATCAATCTAAATAAAACCCAATATAATGAATATAAGAATAGAGCAGGCAAATATAAAAGCAAAACGTTATAATTATCCAAGATGCACTCGCGCCCAGCGGATCCTCAAGATGTGTTTGCAAATGTCCACTCACTACTCATCAAATGAGTATTCTGTTGTTGGTTCCACGGCAGAACAAGCCACTCTTGGTCTACTCCAGAAACAGAGGGGAGTTTGACTGGGTAATGCAATGACAGAAGCTCAGGAAGAACAGAAACTTCCATGGAGCACAAATCCAAAAGCTTGTTGCTCTCGTCTCCTGTATGGATGGGGTGTCATCATTCTGTGAACCATTTAGGTTTTAAGTAGGAAGTATCAGGAATGTGGCCACGAGGATGATCAGTCGTGGCGATGAAGCATTCATCGTGACATTTAGTTTGGAGATACGCGTGGAAACAGGCCCTTCGGCCCAACGAGTCTGCGATCTATCTAAGTGTGACAAGTGCTGGAGTAACATAGCGGGTCAGGCAGCGTCTCTACGGGGCATGTGGATAGGTGACGTTTTGGGTGAAGATACGTCTTCAGATCCTTCTTGCAGTCCGGATGAAAGGTCCAGACCTGAAACATCATGTCCTCCACAGTTACTCCAGCACTTTGTGTCCTTTTTTAGTAAACCAGCACCTGCAGTTCCTTGTGTCCACAACTCTGTGGGTGCCCCTGTCCCACTTAGGCAATTTTCTTCGGCGACTACAGGTGACTAGGCTGTCACCACATGGTCGCAGGGTGACACCTGTATGGTCGTGAGTGGTCTCCTCAAGTCGCCTAAAGTCATACCGATTTTCTGGTCTGATTTTCTGGATTTTGAAATGTTCAAAACTTTTCGGCGACTGTGGGCTTGACGTAGCTTGTCTTCTCCTGTCATAGGTGCTGTGGTAGGTTGTCGCCAGGATGACGCAGGTTGTCGGCAGGTGACGTTGGTTGTCGCCGGTGCTGACTTCGGTGAATTCCATTGGCGACTACCTACGTCAACAGGTATTCAGTTGTCACCGACAGGTTCCTAGCTTGTCATAGCTTGTCGCGGGTGGACGTAGGTTGACTTTGCTTGTCGTAGACATTGTCGTGGGGGGGGGGGGGTCCAGTCGCCACTTTTTCGGTGACCTGCTACGACTGTGACAGTCGCTGGCAGTGGCCGAAAAAATCGCCTAAGTGGGACAGGCCCTTAACGCTGTACTAATGCCATGGATCGCTGGGTGGCCTGTGCCAGCAGTACTACTCGCTCTGAGTCTGGTGTCACAAATGACTGGTATTGCCTCTCTCCCGTTGCACTCAGCATGTTTGTGTGGAACCTAGGGGTAACTCATCGAAAGCCGACCTGGTGATCTCTCAGTATTGATTGAGCCGAGCTGCTTAATCAATGCAATCTATTGTAAGACCTCCTGAGACACCGCAGTTTGTCATTTACAAGTCTGTAAAAGCCTGCAGTATGTCTCTATTAGGGCAGAGCTACTGCCTTACAGCGCCAGAGACCTGGGTTAGATCCTGAAGTTTGTATGTTCTCCCCATGACCCGCGTGGGTTTTCTATGAGATCTTCGGTTTGTAAGTTAATTGGCTTGATGTAAATGTAAACTTGTCCCCAGTGTGTGTCGGATAGTGTTAATGTGCGGGAATCGCAGGTCAGTGCGGACTCGGTGGGCCGTAGGGCCAGTTTCCGCGCTGTATCTCTAAACTAATACTATACTAAACTAAAATAGAATTGAGACCTTGATCAACGAATTCGCTTATTACAACGAATTGGAATATGGCAAAACGATTACCCTCCCCTTCTCCCCTGCCCCCCCCCCCCACTATGTTAAGAGTGGTATGGTCTTTGCTAACTCTATGGACCTTTGTAATAGTGTGAAATAATCGAAGTAACGTCTACTTACACTGCCCTCCCTCTTGAACCCATCCTCCACCCTAGTCGTTCCACCAACTACTGTACCCAGTAGCCGTTTTCAGGAATTCCTGGATGGAGCTCTCCAGCGCTTCTTTCAGCTTCACATCAAACCCACCGAAAAATTGTTGTTGGTGGAAACACTATGGAGGAGTATGTTGGTCAAATGTGAGGCTGCACATGGATCAAGAAGGACAAGGGGATCAATTCCCTTTGTGCATCTTAATGGTTCAATTACTACATAAGCCAGCATTAAACACAGTACAGTACAGGAACAGGCCCTTCAACCCGCAAAGGTCTGAGCCGTGAATGATGCCAGGATAACCTAATCTTATCTACCTGCACGTGAACCACACATACCTTGTAAACCTGCATGTGAGCATATTGAGTGGCAGCAAACTAATCAGCAAATGAAGGACGTGGTGGAAGTTTTTATTCACCTTCGAACACACCTACTTTTTCAGTGACTTACTGAAAAGTCCTGCTGTCATCTTGACCTGTGAAGTGGCCATTACCAGCTGTGCCGTACAACTCACAATCAAGGGATTGGAATCGTTTTCAAATAGTGCAAGGTCTTTGTCAATCTTTGAGCAGTTTAGTAATATTAAAGCTAATTGAAGCATGACCTTTCTGTCCTAAATTATATTATGGCAGGTCCATCAGAATCTGATTCAACATCAGTATCAAAACTGTTAGCGCTTTGTGCTTCAGCACCCATGAGAAAGAAATATTAGCTGTCTCTTAGCTTAGGCATATTTGGAATCAGGACCCTATATTGTTCCAAAATGTGCAAACATTGAGATATACATGATTGTCTCTGGGAACCTGCCACTTGCTGATTGTCTTATTACCACTGTTGCAACTAAATGGTAGATTTAGTTCAGTTTAGTTTAGACAGCATCACTGTCACGTGTACCAAGGTACAGTGAAAAGCTCTTTCTTGCATGCTATCCAATCAGCGAAAAGATGAAACACGATTACAATCAAGCCGTTCACAGTGTACAGACCAACCTCCGAGTGGTTATAGTGGCGACTCCAGATTAAAGCTTTATTCATCATATACCGTGATTAGCGATATTTTGGGTATAAAACCAAAACACATTACTTCTCAAAGGTAGACAGAAAGTGCTGGAGTAACTCAGTGAGTCCGGTGGCATCTCTGGAGAAAAATAATGGGTGATGTTTCGGGTCTGGACCCTTCTACAGACTGAAAGTAGAGCGGAGGGAACTGGAAGTGAGAAAAGGTCAGAACACAGCAGGGCCGATGACAGATGATCAAGGAAGAAGGGTGGAGCCCATAATGGTCCATTGTTGATAGACACAAAATGCTGGAGTAACTCAGCGGGTCAGGCAGCATCTCTGGATGGGCGGAATGGGTGATGTTTTGAGTCGAGACCCTTCTTCAGACTGAGAGTCAGGGGAGAGGGAGACACAGAGATATGGAACGGTAAGGTGTAAAAATGAGAGAGGCCAAAGGGGACGAATATCAATGAAAATATAAATAGATCATTGTTAGCTAGGGGAAGCTAACAACGAGGCATACAAAGATAAAATTTAATCAGGACAGAACGATTTAGTCAGACCGGTCGGGGAGGGATGGGGAGAGAGGGAAAGCAAGGGTTAGTTGAAGTTAGAGTAGTCAATATTCAGACTGCTGGGTTGTAAGCTGCCCAAGCGAAATATGACGTGCTGTTCCTCCAATTTGCTTTGGATAGTGGAGGAGGCCCAAGGCAGAAAGCTCAGCGTGGGAATGGGAGGAGGAGTTAAACACTTTCTCGGTTGCTAAACACTTTAATCCTCAAATTGTTTTTGTAATTCTGAAGGAAAACTAATAGAAGTGATGCATTGGTTAAAGTTCTAAGTGTGCTGCTACTGATTGGTGTGTACCTCAAAATCAAAATCAAAATCAAAAACTTTATTTGCCATTTGTGCTTACACACATAGGAACTCTTGTGCGGTTGTTCAGAGAGTCAAGTCAAGTCGAGTTAAAAAGACACACAGAAAAACACATAATTTATAAAAACATATACTTCTCTAGAAATATAAAAGAAAGTGCCTAAAACCCTATATGTTATGAGGTGGATCAGGACATCAGTTCATTTTGTTTTGGCCAAGAGTCTCACTGTGGCAGGGAAGAAACTCGCGTGTTCTGTTTGTGACGATGCTGCCCGCTCGTCTGTGCCTGAGGTTGTATGTGCAGTTTTTGTGTTTGAGCAGGGAGTGAGCTGGATGCAGTGTGTCTCTGATGATTCTCTCTGCTCTCTTTTGACAGCGCTGTGTGTAGATTGTTTCCATGGAGGGAAGTTCCGTTCTGATAATCCTCTCTGCAGTCTTTATGACTCTTTGCAGAGCCTTCCTCTCTGTCTGTGTGGTGTTTCCATACCACACCGTGATGCCTGTGGTGAGGATGCTCTCTATCAGTCCTTTGTAGACCTGGGTGAGAGGGCAACAGTGCAGACCAGCTTTTCTGAGCAGCCTGATGAAGTACAGTCTCTGCTGGGCTTTTTTCACTGTTGCAACAGTGTTCAAAGTCCAGTTCAGATCTGATGTTACTTGTAATCCCAGGTATCTGTAACTGTCAGCCTCTCCACCAATGTCCCCTGATGATGAGGGGCTGCAGGGGGGGTGGATTTTTTCTGAAGTCCATTATTATTTCTCTTGTCTTGTCTGCGTTGAGGCTTAGGTCGTTCACCTCACCATAGGCAAGAATGTCGTTCACCAGATTCCTGTAGCCCGACTCGTCCCCCCCCTTGATGAGGCCCAGGATGGTGGTATCATCCCGCATACTTAATAATGATGGTATTTTCCTGGGTGGAGACACAGTCGTGTGTGTGCAGGGTGAAAAGTTTGGGACTGAGACAGCAGCCTTGTGGTGATCCTGTGCTGACAGTGAGCTCTGCAGACACCCTCCTTCCCATCCTCACCACCTGTGGTCTTTCAGTCAGGAAATCCAAGATCCAGTTGCAGGTGGGAGTCGGGACGCCGAGGTCTGTCAGCTTCTCAGTCAGCCTGCCCGGGCGAATGGTATTAAAAGCCGAACTGTAATCCAGGAACAGCGTTCTGACGTATATTCCTCTGCTGTCCAGATGTTGCAGGATGTGGTGTAGAGCAATGGCCACTGCGTCGTCCACTGAGCGGTTGGGGTGGTAGGCGAACTGGAGGGGGTCGATCGTGCCCGGGACCATGTGATTGATATGTGTGAGAACCAGTTTTTCTAGACACTTCATGGCAACTGGCGTGAGTGCCACTGGCCTGAAGTCATTCAGGGTGGATGGATTAGGTTTTTTTGGAACTGGTACGATGGTGGAAAATTTAAAAATACGGGGGACCACTGCTTGGTTTAAAGACAGATTGAAGATGTCTACATACACTCCAGTGAGTTGTTCTGCACAGGCCTTCAGAACTTTAGGAGGGACGCCATCTGGTCCCACAGCCTTGTGGGGGTTCACCTGCCTCAGAGCTTTCAGGACCTGTGTGGGTGTCACCTGAAAGACAGTGTCCGTGGGGTTGCAGGGGGCTTTTGAGGGGGTGTCTGTGTTCAGTCTGTCAAACCTGGTGTAGAAGGTATTAAGGCTGTCTGGGAGGGTGACATCCTGGGGGTCTGTGGTTGGTACTGTTTTCTTGTAGTTTGTGACTGCTTGGATTCCCTGCCACATACTGCGTGTGTTGTTACTTAGGTAAAAGCTTTCAAGTTTTTGGGAATACGCCCTCTTTGCAGCTCTGATGGACTTCTGTAGCTCGTACCGGGCTTTCTTGTACTCCCTTTGATCTCCTGATATAAAAGCTTCCTGCCTTTTCCTGATCTTCTGCTTTATGTTTCCATTGAACCAAGGTTTCTGGTTTGGAAACACACGCACAGTTCTGGGAGGGGCACATATAGATGTGCACCAGCTGATGTAGTCACTCACAGCCTCTGTGTATTCATGAATGTCATCTGTGGCCACCTTAAAGATGTTCCCGTCTGTAGCCTCTAAACATCCCTGCAGGCTAGCCTGTGCACTGTCCGTCCAGGTGTTAACAGTTTTGACTGTGACTGGCTGTGCCTTAAGCCTCTTGGTGTAGGTGGGCTTGAGTCGAATTGCCAGGTGGTCAGACTTGCCGAAGTGGGGTGTTGGTTCAGCTATAAAAGCATTTCTGATATTACTGTAGCAGTGGTCCAGTATCTTATTTCCTCTAGTTGGGAAAGTCACAAACTGATACAGTTTTGGTATGTTTTTCTTGAGGTTGCAATGATTAAAGTCTCCTAGAATAATTAAAGCAGCATCAGGATATTTGTTTTCATGCTCATTGATCATGTCGTGTAGCTCCCTGAGTGCAGCCTCTTCTTTGGCGGAGGGGGGAATATACACGACACTCACAATAATACATTGCAATTCTCTGGGTAGATAAAACGGCCGTAGCTTCACAGTTAGATACTCCACATTCTCAGAGCAAGATTTAGAAATAAGCTTACAGTCGGTACACCAGGTTTGTTTGACGAGGATCTTGCCGCTGTCCGCTGCGCTCCGGTCCTCCCTGAAGGCCGTGTAGCCGTCTGGTGTTATCGCCTCGTCGGGTGTCCTTTCCCCCAGCCATGTTTCACAGAAGCACAGCATGGAGCAGTCCTGTACGTCCCTCTGCGTGGAGATCCGAGCATGGAGCTCATCCATCTTATTTAACAGAGACTGTACGTTAGCAAACAGTATGACCGGGAGGGCTAACCTTCCACTGCTAACCAAGCGCCGGAGTCGTCGTTCGGCCCCTCCCCGTCTGCCGCGTCTCCGCCTGGGCCTGTCGTTGTCCGGGTGTCGGCCTAGCGTCAAGTCGCCGTAGCATATTAGCTCAGGGTAGGGGTAGGAGTTAAACGTGCTCGGGTCGAAATGTCCAAAAGGACTGCACTCTCTCAGCCGTAGTAGGGTCGCCCGGTCATAGACGCCGTTTGCTGACCATGCTGTTACCGTAGTATGGCACAAAACAACAAGAAACAGACAAAAAAGCAGGTTGACTCTGAGAGCTCCGCGACGTCGCCCTCTCAGGAGCGCCATCTTCAGACACTATTCTAGTGTTAGCTGACCTGGCACGCGTGTACTGAGATCAATTATCGTTTTTTGTTTGTTAATAAAAAATCATTTAACTCAACCTGCCTGTCTCGCTAAACCATAATTAAATGCCTGAATTGTTTAAACAAAGCTAGACTGGTGCATCAACTTTTCTGATTCAGGTTTCCCTCTCCTAAGTATATAACTACACACCTCAAATCACAGAGGACCATTTCATAACTGTACTAGGATATCAGAAAGGCAGAGTATATCTAAGTTGCCCATACCTGCCAGTCACAATATCACGCAGGAGGCTTATTACATAGCCAAATAATGATACATTGCATTCTTTATTAGTTTGAAGCAGATTTTGAAAGAGCCATTTGAAATACAAATATACATATGTTTGGAGTGGAGAAAATTAATGTCCAAATGAGAAAAACACATTGATCAAACATGGATATTAGAACAAACTGCTGTTGATACGCTGGAGCTTCGAGAATTGCATCTCCATGAAATCCTTCTGGTTAAAGATTAATCATTGTAAGGCTACTCAGTAATGCAGATGTTGGTGTATTTCATACAGTTGCCTTTGCGCATTGGGGAAAGGTGCAGTATCTTCCTTGAGAGTAATTGGGTTATGCCAATATTACAGAAAAGAAGAAGGCCCGATCCAGCCTATCTGCCAGTCACCCCCCCCCCCCCCTCACCTATATCCATCTATCATTTACCAGGCTTTGACCCTTCCCCAGCTCTCTTTTTCAGCTATCTCCCCCCCTTCCAGATTCAGTCGGAATTAAAGGTTGTCAAAAACAAAGGCAGAATCTTGATCGGTTGGCCAGGTGGGCTGGGGCATTTAGAAAATTCTGAGATGGGCAGGACCTACACAGTGAATGGAAGGACTCTGGGGAGCGTTGTAGAGCAAAGGGATCTATGAGTGCAGGAAAATTCCTTGAAGGTGGCATCACAGGTAGATGAGGTGGTCAAAAAGGCTTTTGGGACATTGGCCTTCATCAGTCAGAGCATTGAGTATAGATGTTGGGAAGTCATGTTGCAGTTATATAAGACGTTGGTGAGGCCGCATTTGGAGTATTGTGTTCAGTTCTGGGCACCATGTTATAGGAAAGATGTTGTCAATTTGGAAAGGGTACAGAGAAGATTTACAAGGATCTTGCAAGTACTCGAGGATCTGAGCAATAGCAAGAGGTTGTAGGCTGAGACTCTATTCACTGGAGTGCAAGAGATTAAGGGGTGATCTTATAGAGGTGTATAAAATCCAGAGAGGAATAGATAAGGTAGAAGCACAATTTCTCTTGCCCAGAGTTGGGGAATCGAGAGCAAGAGGACTTAGGGTTAAGATGAAGGGGAAAAGATTGAATAGGAATCTGAGGGGTAACTTTTTCACACAGAGGATATGTGTATGGAATGAGCTGCCAGAGGAGGTAGTTGAGGCAGGTACTATCACAACATTTAAGAAGCAATTACACAGGTACATGGATAGGACAGGTTTGGAGGGATATGGGCCAAATGCAGGCAAGTGGGACTAGTGTAGATGGGACATGTTGGTTGGTATGGGGAAGTTGGGCCGAAGGGCCTGTTTCTGCACTGTATCACTCTAGTTCTCAACATTGCAGCCATCAGTTTCTTAGATAAAGTCCAGTGTCCTCAGTGCAGCATGACTCTATGACTCTCTTGGTCCTGACTAAAAAGGTCACCAGTTCATTCCCACCACAAATGCTTCTTGACCTGCTGAGTTCCTCCAGCAGTTTGTATCTTGCTCAAGAGAACTGTTGTTGTTCTGTGCTTTCCTTTGTTCTTGTGTCAATCGTGGGGGGTGGGCTTGTTTCTGGTGATTTAATATATCACTGGGCCAGCAGTGGAGGAACATTGCATTTAGTTGGCTTGTTTCCAGGTTTCTGGCTCCGATTAGAAAGCATGACCTTTGGAGCAACTCAAGCAACCGGAAAAACTATATAATAGTAAGATTAAACGAGAACTTACCAGTTTGAAGTTTGATCTTTATTTTATGAGGAGTTATGTTGAGGGATTACGTGAAGAACCCGCCAGCCCGCATGCGCGTCAATCTTCAAAGCAACGGTGTGAAATCACAGATAACAGTTGTTGAACTGAATATAGTAAGATTAGAGAAAACTAGAATACCAGCTGACCTTTATGATAGAGGGTTGGGAGTGGAAGGGATGTAATCCCTCAACGTAACTCCTCATAAAATATAGATCAAAGTTCAAACTGGTAAGTTCTCGTTTAATCTTACTATTTTACTTCGGAGTCACGTGAGTGACTACATGAAGATTTCAAAGCTCTGTGATTTCATGCCGTGGAAACGAGTCCATGCGTCACACACTGCATCATTTGAACAATGATGAGTGAACATTAATAATGCATTCAGACATGACATAGATATAGACATGTTGATGCATTTAATGAACAAATAATGATAATAGTAACCTCCCTCAACCGGGAGGAAACCATGAAACAGAACCTAACATAGAGTTGGCAAATACCCCCGATCTGGCAATGGGTTTGTTCTAAACATTTGGAAAGATCGTTTGTTTGACCATCCTGCAGCCGCTAGGATGTGGTCCCGCTAGCGTCCATAACCCTGCTGCTGAGGTTGTTGCAGCCCTGGTGGAGTGAGACTTGAAAATGTCAGTGTTCACTCCTGTATAAGCCAGATCCGTTTTAACCACCTGGAGGTGGTCTGTAGTGATACCTTCTTACAAGGCTTTATGTAACTGACAACATTGGTAGTTCAGAGTCTGTAAGGTTCTTAGTGACCTTAACATTCTGGTGTAGATGTGTGACCACACACAACCGAAGGTCCATGGAATATGCAAACAAATCTAGTTTGAGACCTGATGCCCCTGGTCTACTCTGCTTGACTAACTCATGAAAATAAAATGTTATTTAGCCCGTAGATATGATCATCCTATCCAGTCACAGCTTATGCAATGACTGGACCCGTTGCGCTGAACTCAGCGCCATGAGCATAACCACTTGTAAGTGAGTTTGACCAAGGATAGGGATGTAGCTGGAGCCTACCGGCGAAGCGAAGTAGCACAATGTTAACATCCCATTTCTCTGCGTACCTAAGCCTGGGAGGTTTTGAGTTGAAGATACCCTTCATAATCTAGATCTCAGAGGGTGAGACCCGACAGAGTGGATTCTGCTCCCCGCAGCCAATATGATGAGAAGGCACTTTATGCACAGTAAATGGCACTTTAACTTAATGATTGTCAATACCCCATATAAAACTGAACTTCAAGACGTCAGTCATCCGTGCCGAATTAAATGTAATATAAGCATAAAACAAATACCTTCCATCTCCTTATGAGGAAATACTGCTATTTGGTGTTATCCCTGCAATCTGCAGTGAGCACGTCCAAGGTTTTTGGTTTAACAGCCCGAGCCGCAGGAACGGTCTTCTCAGAGTCTGTAAGTCAATGAATTGATTATATCATGCAGAGGATGGTTTCCCGAGTCACGGCTAAACCAGCAAATTTTGTGTCCAGAAATAACCATATATGGTTCTATTATCATTCCCCACATCAGCGGGAACCATTGCTGTATAAGCCAGGCAGGCACTACGAAAATGCCTGAAGCGGGAACTTGCTGAATTTTTGCAAGACCCATCTGATGAGGCAAAATGGAGGAAGACATAAAAGAACATTCCTCCCCAGTGTAGCGAGAATGCATCCATCGCCATTGATATGCCACATATTTTTTGCAACTGGTGATTGAGCCTGGATGCAAACATCTTGATCGTTAGTGTTCCATCGAGCCACAATGTCATTAAATACTTGTGATCGCACATCCATTCTGTGTTGTCATTGATTTTACATGATGATACACCAGTGCTAAATGAGGTTAGGTAAACTATCACCGGATACTTTGACTTGATTGCACCCATGTGATTAACATATACCACCACCAAAGTGTATCAACTTGGACTTGAGCATGCAGATTACGCATATTCACACAACCCTTTAATCCACAGAATGCACCTGGTGTCTATAGGTAGTTGATACCATATAACTGAACAATTGGTAACTCATGCAAATTCCATCCACCTCCATAACTAGAGATGGTATTAGTAATTTTCCATCTTTGAGCAATAGCATCAGTTTGTAATTAACTGAAGATTAACTGATGAAAAGTTAGTGGAGCAATGCTGAATACTGTTTGTCCACCATTGTGACTGATAGTTTCAGCTGGGAATAGCAGAGGTCTGGTAACAATGGTACGAGAATGAATTCCAATCTCTTGTCTCAGGGCGGAGTCCCAGACAAATTAATAGAGTTAATTGTAAATCCCAATAATCAATAATTTCAGTTGGTATCAACTTAAATTTAACTTAAATTTAACTGGATGGATGAGAAACCCCATTTCTCAAATATAGTTTTGTGGCTGATACAGCTAATTTAGCAAAATACAGTGTTTAGATTATCATCCAGTTAGGCCATAACAATTTTTTTTAGCTCTGAGCAGCCGAAGCACTGATTGTAGTAATTTGGTAAATAACCTGGGAGCTGAAGTTAGCCCATTTTGCAACGCTTCTGACTGTATCATTGCCCCATCCAGTTAAATTTCAAATATCTCCGGTGCCCTGTGAATGGAAACTGATCCCATGGAAGTTAAACAGTCACGAAGTTTCCTATTCAGAAATGTCTATACTGTACGCGCGAGTTGAACCTGTTGACAATGAACAGGCCATATCTGCCACAATTGCGAGCCTGCCTTGAAAGGCAACTCCAGCCATATCTTCGAGAACTCTGGCCAACTTCCACGCCTGTCTTGCTTGTATGCTGTGCAGTATAAACTAATCTCATGTTATCATTTAATTTATAAACAGATCTGAATCTTATGTTATTATTGTCATCTGTACAAAAAACAAGTGTAAATATTACCAATTGTATCCGTGTATATGGCTCCAACTTCATCCTTCATACCTCCGAATGGGAGGACTTATGCAACCTAACTCAGGAGCTGCCTCAGGCATGTGTGCATGTATTTTAGCACCATCTCCATCACTACGTTCGATCGAGTGGGAGGAATTGCAACCCTGAAACAGGTGTCGCTTCAGGCACATGTGCACTTCTGTAGCACCCTCTACCACTCCGCTCATTAGAGTAGGAGGAAATTTGCAACCCTGAACCAGGAGCTGCTGCTTGACATGCCTTAGAATGGAGCGTTCTTGACTGCGACGAGTCGCAATCTTGTCTGACATAGATGCCCAAGACTTGGCACTCACTCTGAGTTGGGGTTTGTCAGGTTGCTTCCTTCAGCAGCTGCCAGGACTAGTTGTGCAAATTGATGCTTTGTTGGTATCTTCATTTACCAAACAGGTTGCACGTGCTAGTGACTCTGAGTCCTGCTTCTTTCCGATGCCAATGCAGTCTACAGGGAAGGACTGGAGCGCCTCTGGCCCCCGTATGCCAGACATAGTGGGAGAAATGCTGGAAAAAAACCTGCCAGTTATTAGTCATGGGCAGAGACGTTTACATAAACGAAGACGCCCACCCAGTTAAATCAATGAATTGATTACTTTATTGATATAAATAAACTCGGGGTCTCGGGGAAGAATCTTCCACAGTCCCTTTAATGAGCGGAATTACAATGATACCACCATGTGTAGCTCGCACAGGGCTTTCCAGGCCAGGGATCTAGATCGCCATGGCCGGTCTCATTCCACTGGCATGATGAATCATGTATGATACCAAGAACAAAACCCCTGAACTGAAACAATTAATCAGAGGATACCAGCATAATGGTGCCTACCCTGTATAGCCATATACTTGAAAGAATACACTATAACTGCTACTGCCATGGAGGCGTAGGGGTGTTTATGCCGTTAGTAACGCTCATGAATGGCAGCATGTGCCATGGACATTCCTCCGGGGTTGGGGTCAGTCACACACTGACCCATGCACGCCTCTCCACCGAGAGGGAGATCTGTGAGCAGCCCTGTACACAGGTGCTACCGGCACCAGTCCGAAGCCGCTGGCTCCACCGCCAGCGACTCGAAAAGGCAAATTCGACTGCCGCCCACTACCCCCATTCCGCGGTCTCCATTGCGGCTTCCCCGCGGTCCGTGGGCGGGATTCCCCGAGGTCGTGACCGGGATTCCCTGTGGTCCGTGACTGGGGTTCCGGTTCCCCCGCGGCCCGTCCGGACTTCGCCCCGAAATTTAGCAGGACCTCTGTAAGCAGAGATTCCTGCAAGAAGAACATAACCTAGGAATAAGTTTAAAATGTACCTTCAGGTTTGACCGCTGGCAGGAGCATCGCGCCCCCAGCCAGTCGTTGCGCAGTGCGATAGATGATATGACGCGCATTCGGGCTGGTGGGGTCTTCACGTGACTCCGAAGTAAAATGTACAAATAAATAATCAGATGCCAGAAATACTTAATTCAAAGAAAGATCAACGAGGCATTGATACTTATTTGTTAGGATATTACAATGTCATAAATGCTAATAACTGGACTAAATGCAGTCAAATGAAGAACCGGTATTGGTCTTTTTCAGATGCTCTTAAATGGAGATACATACTTCTAAGATTTCTCTACTATCTTGTAGAATCTGAGATTATGAAATAAACCTTCATCTTCACTGCGTGGGCAGTAATCTGTTAGAATTAATCCTTAACTCATTGTAAATTGCTCCTGTCTTCTTTGACAGGACGGCAGTGGAGAGAATCAACAGCTTCAAGTTCCTGGGCATGCACATCCCTGAAGATCAATATCCTGGGCTCTGCACATTAATGTAATCACAAAGAAAGTTCACTAATGCCTCTACTTCACCTGAAGTTTGAGGCGATTCAGCATGGTTCCGAACACTCTATCCAACTTCTACAGGTGTATAGTGGAGAGCAAAGTAACTGGTTGCATAATAGCTTAGTTTGGTAATTTGAACCTTTAGAATTGAAGGATGCTGCGGAAAATGGTGGACATTGCTCGGTCAATCACAGGTATTGATGTCCCCACCATCGAAAGGACCTACGGGAACACTGCTTCCTGAAGGGAACCATTGTCATCAAAGACACAAACCACCGTGGCCACACACTCCAATCACTGCTACCATTGGTAAGTAGGCTCAGGAACCCTGTAACCATTAACTCCACATTCATGAACAGCTTCTTACCATCAATTATCACTCTTGAACCATCCAGCACAACCCTAATCCAAACCCTACCTTGGCACTGATCCTAGCATGAGGTTGCACAACTTACTTTGGCTTATATAATTATAGTCTGGGTTATCTAATTTAACTGTCCGTTTATTGTATATGCATTTGTGTTGTTGGGTATAATGTGCCGTAATACCGCAGCAAGTAAGAATTTCATTGTTCCAGTCTCAGTGCGTATGACAAATAAACACACCTGAATCTTGAATTGGCTCTTGTTTTTGCACAGTCATTTTCTTTTCACTGCCTTTTTAGTATAATTAACGTGTTTGTCTGAGTCTGTATGTCTCTTGATGCTGCTGCAAGAAAGATTTACATTGTACCTGTACCTCACTGTACTTGTTCATATGCAATAAGCTCAACTTGACTTGGTCGTCTAATGACAGGAATAGGGAAAAGTTGGAAGAAGACTGTGCATCTACCCGATCTATTCCTCTCATGATTTTGTATATAGAGGTGTACAAAATCATGAGAGGAATAGATTGGGTAGATGCACAGAGTCTTTTGCCCAGAGTTGGGGAATCGAGGACCAGAGGACATAGGTTCAAGGTGAAGGGGAAAAGATTTAATAGGAATCCGAGGGGTAACTTTTTCACACAAAGAGTGGTGGGTGTATGGAACAAGCTGCCAGAGGAGGTAGTTGAGGCTGGGACTATCCCGTCATTTAAGAAACAGTTAGACAGGTACATGGATAGGACAGGTTTGGAGGTATATGGACCAAGCGCAGGCAAGTGGGACTAGGGTAGCTGGGACATTGTTGGCCGGTGTGGGCGAGTTGGGCCTAAGGGCCTGTTTCCACACTGTATCGCTCTGACTCTATAATGATAGATGTGATAACAGAACACCTTGAAAATAATAATAATATCAATCAATAAATATGGAATTCTGAAAGGGGAATTATGTCTGACATTATTGGTGAACTTTGAGGATGCGACTAGTAAAGTAGTTAAGGCAACCAGTGAATGTAGTGTCTTTGGATTTTCAGTAGTCCTGCTGCACTGTGTGACCAACCTGTAAATGCAATTTAACACATATTTGCTTTGGAATGGTAAGAATTTATCTGCCATTTTAATGTCAATTTATACCTGATATTGTGGAGATTGTTAGGGTCAATTATTATTATTTTTGTGGAAGTATTAACATTTCTATTGTGATTAGTTTTAGGGGCTTTTTGATGCAGAAAAATAGTAACCGCATTTTAGAAGTTTAGCAGTTTGATGGGCAGCTTTTATGCTACTAATTTATTATCAACTTGAAATAATATTGCACTGATTTATGCACAGAACCACCTGGTTATCAAAATTATTCTGCAAAGCTACTGCATTCATATTGGATGACAAATGATTTAACAGACATCACGGATGATTTCTCTTTCAACAATCTGATGGCCCTTCATTAAATCTAATAAATCCAGAGGTAAATTGCATTTTGCAGAACTATTTCTGTAGCATTCTGCAAATGCCATTTGAACCACAGTTACAATTTACTTTTCTCTGCTGAATTACACTCCAGGTTCTCTAAATGTATTTCTTTCAGTCACATTCATATTGAACAGTAATTTAGACCTGAAAGCAGCATTCATCTGATTTTGTCTCTGCAATCATTGTTCCAGATGAGTATCTTCTCAAGGACAAATTTAAAAGCACTACCGGAGCCTCTCATGTAGCATTATGTATCTGAAGTATCAAAATGTGCTGTACTTTGCAGTCTTTTCTTTCAACAGACAGCCGTGTTTCCTTTTCTTTCAGCAACATTTCTTTTTCTTTAATGATTAAACATGAATTAGGTTCGTGCACCAGATACTGATTGTATATATTTTCAAAATGTTGTATAGTCAATGAGAAAAAATATAAACAGGCTTGTTTCCATATAATCTCAGTACACTCAAATGTTCAAAGACATGCATTAGTAGGAAATATTATTATTGGCGCAGTAAAACACAAGATAAAAGGATTTACAAACTGAAGTATTTGCAGCAGATTGACAAGTACTTTCTATTCTATTAAAAAGAACATTACTAAGAAGTCTCTTTAAGTCATGTGTAACAATTGAATTACACGAGTGGAAACATTTATTTTTTGCAACAACATAAAAATTTTAACTTAAAAAAAACGAACATTTTAATGAAACGCGACATACTTGAATTTGTACCATTAGGTCAGTCTATTTCTTTTGACCATATGTGATAATATAAACCGATACAACACTATTTGAATGTGTTTGATCCATTTTAGAGCAATTCAAAATGAAAAACATTTGCTACAAGTAGAATATTATCATGTTTTCACCTTATAGCAATGACCAAAACGTGTTTAAATCTGCTTCTTTATCATTTTGCATTATTATTTTATTAATCTTGCTTCTAATGTTTATGTCCATTTTTGCCTATAAATGGTACAGGTACAATGAAAATCTTGCTTGCAGCAGCATTACTGGCACATATACTTGGATAATATACAAAACACAAATTATGCATAAACTATACCAGGTGAAAAGAGGCTGTAAAAAAGAGCCATTGGTGCTAAAATACAATTGGAAAACAAGTCCATGGTACTGCAAGAGGTTGTGTTGCTTTACTTAGGTGAGATTAGCATTGTGTAGGTCTGTTCAAGAACCTGTTGGTTGTAGCAAAGTAGCTGTTAAACTTGGTGGCATGAAACTTCAGGCTAGTGTGCCATCCTGCCCAATTGTTGCATGGAGAAGAGGGCATGGTGTAGATGGTGGACATCCTTGCTGAAAGATGCTACGTTCTTGTGGCAGTGCAGGATATTAATGTTTTCAATAATGGGGAGGGCTGTGCCCATGATGGACCAGTCTGTGTCTACCTCTCTCTGCAGCCTCTTGGGTTCCACTATGTTTGAACTGCTATACCAGGCCATGATGCAACCAATCAGTATACTTTCTAAAGTGCATCTGCAGAAGTTTGTAGAGTTTTCGGTGACATGTCAAATCTCTTTAAACATCTAACCAAGTAGAGGCACTGGTGCGGCATCGTCATTATTGCAGGTCCTCCGAGATGTCACCACCCAGGAAGTTGGTGCTGCTAACGCTCTCTGCCACTGACTCACCAATGGAAACTGTAACGTGGTCAGCCGACTCCCTAATCTTATGTCAACAATTAGCTCCTTGGTTTTCGTATCTGTTTTTATTTTCTCTCAAATAATTGATTTGTATAAATATAACTGAAAAACAATAAAAACTCAGAATTGATTGTGGTTTTGATATGTTGAAGGAGTCTACAGCTAATGACCTTATGCTCTTATGCTAGCCCATGCAAGATGCCTATATGGAGATGGAGTTGTATTTTGCAGCGTACTGCTGTTGTGTGTTCTATTTTGCTCTAACACCACAAAAGTAATTCCACAGTATGTGCTGATGCCAGCTGGAATTAACACAAACCTAATCCCATTTGTCAGCTCCATCAGCTTGGTCCCTGAAAAGTGACAGCCACAGAAACAAGAAACTCAGAGTCTGCAAAAGAGAGCTTTACTCAGCCAGTGCCTCGTGGACTACTGGACCAACCCTAATCAATGTGAGCCACAGAGTATGCACACCAACCTAATGTCCACCATAACCAGCATCTGCAAAGAGACCCTTTCAACCAGTGAGATTGGTTCAATGAGAACAACCAGGGGATTCAGGAGCTAATTCATCACAAACACAAATTTCCCTTGAATTGGGAATACTCTCATGCCTCAAAGGAAAATAAAACAGATCTACAGCTTCTGATGACCAAGCTGCAAGAAAAAAGTCTTGCTTCCATCACCCGATAAAAATAAAAACATCTTCTCAAAATGGGCTGTCCTGAGAAGGTCAAAATGATTCCTAGTTTGCTAGACAAAGCAATGGAAGTCATGATCTTAATCAACTGGTACATCACAAAACCAATCCCATTGCCCAAATGAATCACACAATTCTGGGTCATTGCTCCTGGCATTTTCTCAAGTTCTTCGTGGCATTATTACACTTCCCCTCCAACATCCTGCAAATGAAGCTGAATCAGTCCCACAGTGTGTGGGAAACCTTTCATTCTTTGCTGTTTACTCCAGAACCATGGTCATCCCAACTTCAATCATGGAATTAATCATGCAGATAATGCCTGCATCTGTGCGCATGTTTCCCATCTACCCACAGCTGCAAGTCCTTATGACTCCTTTAATGAACCGAACCAAAGTATGGGGCTTCCACTAAACGTCTGGTGGAGAGGTGTTCTCTATCACCTTGACCCTGTTGCAAAATACCTCACCCCAATTAATCAAGGCTTCCAGCCAGAACTAAGAAAATGTAAATAACTTTCTGCATTTAGAGAATCTTAGCAAAGGCAATGAAGTTCGCTGCCTCGCCTGATCAGTTTAGTTTGGAGATACATCATGGAAGCAGCCCCATCACCCCATCGGGTCCACACTGACTATTGGTCACCCGTTCACATTAGTTCTATATTATCCCTCTTTCTCCTCTATTCCCTATGCACTAAAGACAATTTACAGTGCCCAATTAACCTGCAAACCTGCACATCTTTGGGATGTGGGAGGAAACCAGAGCACCCGGAGGAACCCATACAGTTCCTGACAGCAGCAGCGCCGCAGCTTGGCACCAACCCGGAGCATGCGCCCTTTTTAGGGCGGGCACCTATGGATGTCGAACCGGATGGCATCACCCTACTGCAGACTTCTGATGCCTCAAACGCAAAAAAAGACAGGGAGAATGTGTAAACTCCACACAGACAGATCAGGATTGAACCTAGTCTCTTATGCTGTGAGGCAGCAGATTTACCAGCTATGCCACTATAAAGATCAATACCTTAAATCTGACAATACCTTAAAGCTGATGTTTGCAAGGCAGAAATGATTCCCATCTACCCCACCTCTGGCAGGGACTATGGAATCCCACTTTGGCCTTATCAGCCATCTCAGAATCTACAGAATTAGAATGGAATCATCCTCAATCTCATGTGACCGCTGAAGAGGAAGAAGTTAATTTGCTACAAACATAGTACAGGGCAGGAAAGCGCCTTTCGGCCCACAATGTGTCAACCAAACATATTGCCTAGTTGAACTGATCTCATCTGCTTGCATATGATCCATATCCCTCTA
This sequence comes from Malacoraja senta, assembly GCA_038087875.1. Classification (NCBI taxonomy): domain Eukaryota; kingdom Metazoa; phylum Chordata; class Chondrichthyes; order Rajiformes; family Rajidae; genus Malacoraja; species Malacoraja senta. Next base: position 26,310,524 of record CM075980.1, read on the forward strand.
TTCCCTGCATTGCCATGTGCCTATCCAAAAGCCTCTTAAACACCATCTGCCTCAACCACCACCCCGTCAATGTGTTCCAGGCCTCCACCACCCTCTGTGTAAAAAAATTGTCCTGCAAATCTCCATTAAACTTTCCACCTCTTACCTTTCTTATGCCACTCTAATGTTGGACATTTCCACCCTGGGAATAAGGTTCTGACTGTCTACGCAATCTATGCTTATGATAATTTTATATACTTCTAACAAGTCTCCCCTCAACCTTCAACGTTCCAGAGAAAACTAAAGAACCTTGAGAACTTATGTTTAAGAGAGAACTGCAGATGCTGGAAAAATCAAAGGTAGACAAAAATGCTGGAGAAATTCAGTGGGTGAGGCAGCATCTATGGAACGAAGGAATAGGTGATGTTTCGGGTCGAGACCCTTCTTCAGACTGATGTGGGGGTGGGGGCGGGGGCGGGAAGAAGAAAGGAAGAGGCGGAGACAGTGGGCTGTGGGAGAGCTGGGAAGGGGAGGGGAAGGAGGGAGAAAGCAAGGACTACCTGAAATTGGAGAAGTCAATGTTCATACCGCTGGGGTGTAAACTACCCAAGCGAAATATAAGATGTTGCTCCTCCAATTTACGGTGGGACTCACTCTGGCCATGGAGGAGGCCCAGGACAGAAAGGTCAGATTCGGAATGAGAGGGTGAGTTGAAGTGCTGTGCAACCGGGAGATCAGGTTGGTTAATGCGAACTGTGCGGAGGTGTTGGGCGAAGTGATCGCCAAGCCTGCGCTTGGTCTCACCGATGTAGAGCAGTTGACACCGAGAGCAGTGGATGCAATAGATGAGGTTGGAGGAGGTGCAGGTGAACCTCTGCCTCACTTGGAAAGACTGCTTGGGTCCTTTGATGGAGTCGAGGGGGGACTTATGTGGTCATCAAATGTGACAATATGCATACGTCTTTTCCGAGTTTCTTCCATAACTAATTTTATAATTATTTCCTGCTTTTTTTTAAATCTTAAGACAAATAAAATACTTGCATTGGCTTTCACCTCAGGTACTCAAGCCTAAGGATCTAGGGAGTGCTGTGACTGGTGTCAAGAATGGGAGTTCCTATCTCATAATCTGCTCACATTCCTTTGCTGTTGGTGTCAATTGGTGTGAGTTGATTGCTGTGTTTCTCCCATTGCAATAGAGACTGTTAAACAACCTCCACTGGCACTGCCAACTCACTCAGTTCTCCCAGGCTGGCATAATGGAACCCATTGCTTCTCCTACCATTGTATAGCTATCACCACATTTCAAATAGGACAAGCCCTCCCTGTGGCCAGAGCTCTCATCTATTCTCAGAGAACATGTATTTGCCTTTGTCAAGCAGGCAGGTTTTACCCGTGCCATTATGCCATCTGTTTGTCCTAAATGAGCATGTTAAAGGAATTTTGAAATTACTTTACAGCTTCTGAACTATTGAAATTTCAATAATGCAAGGAAAACAACTTCCAGTTTTCACAAGCAACTCTAATAAACATTGAGATAATTATCAGATCATCTCCTTCAGTAATGATGTCTAAATATTCAATCTGAGCTAAATATTGCCAATGACACAGAGAAGCTCAGTTACTCTTCTTTGATATGGTACCACAAGACCTTTCACCCAGGTGAGCAGATTGTAGAGGGCTTTATCATCTTATCCATGAGAGAGCAGCACTTCCCCCCCCCCCCCCCCCTCCCCCCCATCCAGCACTGCGATTTAACCTTGATTTTATGCTCGTGGGACTTGGATCCATAACACTCAAACTGAGAGGCAAGAATACCACCAGCTGAGTCACCATTGACTATAGAACTGACTGCAAAAAAGCTGACAAAGGTTAGTGAAACAGGATTCAACTTCCACTGTCCTTTTTCAGAAAACATTGGTGCAACTCCTAAAACACAATCAGTCACCATATTGGGTTTTTGATTATTTCATAGTAGTAATAAATCTAATAGCACAGGAAATTCGGACAACCAAAAATATCTCTACTGACCAAATTCACACTAAAATAAAAGGAAACCAGCAACGCAGTATTTCAACCAGACAAAATAACATTAAGGAAGTGTAAATGTTTAATTTATGGCATTAATTGCTCTGGTCAAGTAGCTGTATTTCCGCATAGTTGAATCAATACACAGATTAAATACGATTCAAAAACCACCTGAGACAGAAGTATTGTTTGTTTGTTAATGGAGAGAAGGAATGAGTGATGTATCGGGTCGAGACCCGTCTTTAGTCCAGAGATGCTGTCTGTTCCGCTGAATTACTCCAGCATTTTATGTCTACCTTCGATTTAAACCAACATCTGCAGTTCTTTCCAAAAAATAGTTTGTTCGTTAGTTTTACTTCAAGTCAATGAACTTTTAAATGTTTATCCCCATTAATGCACATCAGAGGAAGAAAGATAATATCTTTCATACAATGAAAAAATATATACTTCCAAACAGACTTACTGTGTTAATGGCGATCTAAAGGGCCTGTCCCACTTGGCGATTTTGTCAGCGTCATATCAGTGTCGCCAAAAGATTTTGAACATTTCAAAATCCAGCAGTGACAAAAAAGTGGTTGCGACACTTGGAAAAAACACTGCGCGTCATACGCCATCACGCCGCGTCATACGTCGTCACGCCGCATCCCGCCGTGTATTTTTCAATGAAATGATACGTCAATCAATGATGCCGGCAGTCACCGAAAAAATCGCCAAGTGGGACAGGCCCTTAACAACCTTGACATGATACAACATTGCTAAAGTGCATGGAGCCAATTACCCATATTGCACACATTATTGCTTGTGTAATAAGAAGTTGGAAATGTCTATAGTATAAATAATGCACTACATACTGTAAATCCTTTTCTGAACCCTTTCAAGCTTGACAATATCTTTCCTATCACATGGTGCCCAGAACTGAACACAATATTCTAAATACGGTCTCACCAACTTCTTATATAACTGCAACATGACCTCCCAAATTCTATACTCAATAATCTGACTGGTGAAGGCCAGTGCCAAAAGCCTTTTTGACCACCTTATCTACCTGTGACTCGACCTTCAAGGAACCATGCATCTGTACTCCTACATCCCTCTGCTCCACAACACTACCCAGAGACCTACCATTTATTGTGTAGGTCCTGCCCTTGTTCAATGTCCCAAAATGCAACACCCAGCACTTCTCTGTATTAAATTCCATCAACTATTCCTCCGCCCACCTGGCCAATCGATCCAGATTCTGCCGCAATCTTTCACAACCATCTTCACTATCTGGAAAACCACTCACTTTTGCACCATCAGCAAATTTGCTAATCTTGCCCTGTATGTTCTCATCCAAATCATTGATGTAGATGACAAACAGTAACGGGCCCAGCACCGAACCCTGAGGCACACCCAGGGCCGGCCTTAAGCCAATTGGACCAATTGCTCCCAAATGGGCCCCACGCCTAAGGGTGCCCCACGCTAGGCTGGTGGGCAACACACACTATCCCCTCAGCAGTGACCCCAGTAAGTGAAATTCCTCACCGACAACAACACAGCCCCACGGTTAACTCTCAATACTGTCACCGGCACCAGTGATGGAAATCGGGGGGGGGGGGGGGTACGCAGGGGGACGGTGTTCCCCTACTTTTCAGTTTCCAGCTCGGGTTAATGAGTACTGCAGAAAGAATGGAGTCGTTTATCACTTGATTCAACTGAGACGAAAACGATTTGATAACTGCCACTGTTAGCACTTGTTAACAGCCAGTAGTTAACACGTAGTTATACAATGTGTCAACAATACATCGATCTGCATTCCTCAGTCAATATAATTGTGTTTTGACCAAGTATTAATGATGCCGCGTTCCTTTGAATAAAATTCACGACAGAATTTCGTAAAACTTACTGTCATTAAGTGCTCCGGACCGCGAGCATGGGCTTTTTCTGTGCAGGTACAGTCATTCACCCACGTTATTTTAGGAAGGAACTGCAAATGCTGGAACAATCGAAGGTAGACAAAAATGCTCGAGAAGCTCAGCGGGTGAGGCAGCATCTCACCCGCTGAGTTTCTCCAGCATTTTTGTCCACCCACGTTATTTAGTAATTTGTACCCATCATTTAGGGATGTTATATGAATTTAAGAATATATAAGTTTATATGTGTTGTATTCTATCTCTCCTTCAAGGTTTGTTCTTCTGTTTGGCTTTATTTGCTTCAGTTTTATTTAGTGTTATTTATCACGTTGTGGTTGTAGCTTTTGAATGATTTAAACGTATCGGATTTTTAAAAATCATATAAATTCATAGCGTTGCGCGAGCGCCAAATCACTTCAGCTGTACCTGCAACTGAAGCTACGGGTGGATTAGTAGATCTTGAAGAGGCATTGTCACTTTGTTTTTATGTAGAGGGGTAATAGAGAAGCGCTCCGGACCACTAGCTCACTGACTGAATGATACAGACGTCCTTACTAAAAATCACACCCTTCCGATCAATTATTTTAGGATAAGCCTTTCTAGAGAACATGCTACTTTTAGCTTTGCCCATTTTCATGATATAGAATTTTGAAAAACATCGCCTAGCCATTCCCTCCATAGATAGACACAAAATGCTGGAGTAACTCAGCGGGTCAGGCACCATCTCTGGAGAGAAGGAATAGGTGACGTTTTGGGTCGAGACCCTTCTTCGGACCCTCCATAGATCCAGCCTGACCTGCTGAGTTCTCCAGCACTCTATGTTTTGCTCTTAAAATAAATCCGTGGTCCGCTGAAGAAACAACACGATAGACCACTCTGGAAGTGCAAGTTTTGCTGTACACTTCATACTGTAGAACACATCATAATACACCTTGATTGAATTAATGGGGTTAGATTATTTTTTTTTAATCTGTTGTCTAGAATTAATCGATACCCACCCTATGTACCTTATATCATATTTAAATCGGAATTCCGATTTTTTTTGTTTTCCTATTTGTCAATGTTTGTGCCCGATTATTTGGCGGCCAATCAACCGCTGTCTCTAAGGGGGTTGCGTCCAATCACCGACCAGCTTCCCTTAAGATTCCCGTCCAACCAACAAATCGGTCTCCTCCTGTCCAATCAGCCGCTGTCTCCAAGGGCAGTTTAATGGTAATTAGCAGCTACGGTAAAGGTTGGAAGCCGCTGGATTGGAGGAAGGCTAACATCACTCCTCTCTTTAAGAAGGGTTCAACCACCAACCCAGCGAATTATCATCCTGTTTCATTAACAAGTTGCTGCAAATTACTGGAGCATGTAATTGATAGTAATCTGATGCGACACGTGAGCAAACATAATATTCTTGCTGACAACCAACATGCATTTAGGAGGCATAGATCATGTGAGTCTCAGCTTATCCTGACGACAAATGACCTGGCCAAACATCTTGATGGTAACGTCATCACGGATTTAGTAGTGCTGGACTTTTCTAAAGCATTTGATGTCCCACACCAGAGACTGCTTCGGAAGCTTGACTTCTATGGTATTCGTTCCAACACAAAATGATGGATTTCCAGTTCCTGACAAAACGTCTTCAGCGTGTGTGTGTGAACGGAAAGAGCTCGAATTGGCATCCAGCGTTGAGTGGTACACCTCAGGGCACAGTACTTGCCCACATCTGTTTTTGCTTTACATAAACGACATCCAATTAAGTCAGCTGATGATGAAGATGCTCTCCAAAAGGACCTCGATACAATGGTTGAGTGGTCACAACAATGGGGCATGCAGTTCAACCCTTCCAAATGTGAAACCATGCATGTCACCGAAAGAGGAATCCAGGCAAAACATCGTATAATATACTTGGTACCACCCTTGAAGAATCCAAACAAACCAAGTATCTTGGCATCAAATTGCAGAATGATCTGCGCTGGAATGGTCAGACTCATCATGCAACGGTGAAAGCAACAAGTGTCCTAAATTTTCTGAGGTGCAACTTTCATCATTGTTCAACTTCTGTCAAGGAGAAGCTATACTTCACCCTCGTTAGACCTCATTTGGACTACGCAGTTGCAGCATGGGACCCATACACAAATAAAAACATTTCTTCCATCGAACGTGTCCAAAGACAGGCAGCTCGATTTGTTACTAACACCTATGAGAGAGAAGCGAGTGTTACCAAACTTCTGAATTCTCTGGGGTGGAACCCTCTCCAAGACAGATGTGAAGCTCACCGTTTGACCTGTTTTTACAAAATGTTAAATGGTCAGCTCGACATAGATTACAAGACCTACACCAAACCCAAACCAACTAGGAGCAGACGAGGGGATTCGATACTATTTGTGATTCCAGCTACCAAGACAGATGTGTACAGCAATTCATTCTTCCCCCGCACAATTAAAGCATGGAATAATCTCCACCCTACTTTAGTTACCCAAACAGATGCAACTAAATTTAAGGTAGCTCTTTCTTCCCAAAAACCCTTTCTGGCTTAAGTCCTGCCTCCACCACCTCCAGTTTAAATTCCATTTGGAATATTTTGGAGGACCAAGAAACCAAGAACCAAGAACCAAGCCAGTGGAGGTACTGACAGTCAGACGAGAGCAGGAGAGATTAAGACAGTGTATAATCCATAGCACCTCAGGGTACAATTTCATAATATATACTAAATAACAGGGCTGACAGACCTTGGCTGGGAACCTGGGGCTTACCAGAATTGTTCCCAATTGGGCCCCGCACCTCCTAAGGCCGGCCCTGGGCACACCACTAGTCACAGGCCTCCAGTCCGAGAAGTAACCTTCTACCATCACCCCCTGCTTCCTTCCATGGAGCCATTTGCTATCCATTCAGCTATCTCTCCTTGGATCCCATGCTATCCATTCAGCTATCTCTCCTAAAATCTTGGATAAAAAAATAAACTAAGATAATATTCCAATGTACAACAGTCTGAAATTCTTACTAAGCAATTCTACCTGTGGCTGCTCTAATTAACTGCAGTTGACATAAAATAAACTACCTCGCAGAATTCTTTTGAAGTAGGTAGTGGCATGCAAAATACTTTTATAGCTCAAGCATATGCTGGTATAATTTATTAACAAGAGCGTCTATGGGAGGTTTGCCACATAACAAAAATAAACTGCACTGAAGCAGTTTCTTCCAACTTCCAGACTGAGAAATAGGAAATCAGTTACTATATACAAAAGAACACTGCTCTCTAGTGGAATCACAAAAATAGTTCTTTTTTTTTTCACTTTTGCATTTACTGTAATCAAACAAACAAAAATGTATTCCCATCCTAGTAATATTTTTAATTATGTACACTAATATTTATATTAGTATTTATTTATTATATTAGTATATATTTAACTTGCAATGTTATGTTGTGTAGTTTTTTTTTACATTAAATACAATTTTTCTTTTAACTTATTTAGATCTAATGTTATTCTGCACTTTATAAAAAAATAACATATATGAAAGAAAGACGAGCTAAACATCCATTTGACATGTAATGCCCAAGATAACAACCCTGAAACTGCAGAAAGATAGTCACTTGTTAGATCGATAGTCACTCATTACTTGTGGGGGTTCTGTTTATAGCTGCATTTCAATTTAAACTTTTCAATGTCAAAATGAAATTATGTGAAAGGTTACTTGTTAGTCAACTACAAAAGGTTTCATTATTGTGCTGACATTGCAGTAACATAGGCTGTACTAATTCTTATCAGTCAATACATTGCAAACAACTGTGAGCAAAATATATTGAATAATATACAACCAAGACATGGGGAAGATAAAATAATCATTCTGGAAGTTAAAAACCCTGTGTATATCCCAATATGTCTGAAACATTCCCAATCTCTTCTTCTAAAAGTGCCATATTTTGCTCATCTGAGATGGGATTTAGCATTTTGAGGTAATTGCTCATCTGTCATATGCAATCATTTGAAGACTCCATTATATATGTACTATTGTGTTAAACAAAATTATGTGCATCAATCATTAAAATGAAGCTTAAAACCATGAAGATAGCAGAGTGGCACAGCTGATAGAGCTGATCCCTCACAGTACCAAAGACTCGGATCCAATCCTGACATTGGCAGCTCTCTGTGTAGAGTTTGGACATTCCCCCTTTGACTGCATGCGTTTCCTCCTTGTGCTCCAGTTTCATCCCAAAGATGTGTGGGACTGTAGATTAATTGGCCACTGCAAATTGCCCCTCATCTATCGGTGAATGATAGAATCCCAGGGGGAGGGGGGAAAGAGGAGGCTGCCAGTAGGTAGAAGGGAATTGATAGCATGTAAGGGGAATGGGGTTAATATTGGATTAATAACAGGGTGGTTGATGGTTGGTGTGGACTTGATGGCCTGAAGGACGTGCTTTTGTCTAGGAAGGAGTCTGAAGAAGGGTCTTGACTCGAAACATCACCCAATCCTTCTCTCCAGAGATGCTGCCTGTCCCGTTGAGTTACTCCAGCATTTTGTATCCATCTTCAGACCTGTTTCTGTTTTGTATCATTTCACAACTCTATGGCACAGACATCTAATTCAGAAATTAGGTTGGTATCATTCAGAGAAGCCAGATGCTTCCAAGACGTAGTTGTTAAGTGAAGATGTCATATATTCTGTGACTCAAAAATAACTTACACTTATACTATTTATGTGGAATTTGAATGTAAATAAATAATTTTGTAACTGTTTGAAATGTGATAACCAGGATTCAGCTGTTCACATTTTACTTCCAAAGTTGCCTAACATACATTGCAAGGGAATGCATCAAAGTAATACTGTCCAATCGTGTGGACATCAACACTTGCGCCCCACGGGAAATTTATGACAGCAATGGAAGGTGACGGGTAAAGTCGGCAGCAATGAACGGTCTGCAAACTCAACTTGCATTAGAGGTTAGGGTTGTGGTGGATGATTCAAGAAGCTGATAGTTTATGGGAGGAAGCTGTTCTTGAAGCTGGAGGTAACAGTTCTCAGACCCCTATACCTGCTTCCCAATAGTAGCAGCAGGACAAGAGCGTGGCTAGGGTGGTGTTGGACTTTGATGATATTACCTGCTTTCTTGAGGCTTTTCTGTTGGTTCCTTTGATAGTGGAGTTCAATATCTGTAATGTATCAGGTAAGTGTCTACCACTTTCTGCAGCCTTCTTCATTCTTAAGCAGTTGAATTACCAAAAACTGTTTGTGATGTAACCAGTTAGTAACCAGTCTCCAATGTACACTTGTAGAAGTTCAGAAGAATGTTATAGAGTTTGGTAAAGAGTTCAATAGACAGGACAGATCATCAGAGATGTGTACGCCCAGGAACTTAAAGCTGTACACCCTCTCCATTGTTAGCCCAGCAATGAAGACAGGTGCATTATCCCTCAGAGTTCTATCTTGAAGTCAACATCCAGCTCCTTGATCTTGCTAATGTGAAGACCAAAATTATTGATCTAGCTCCACTCAACCAGAATATTGATCTCCCTCCTGTGTGCTGACGCATTGTTACCCATCATTTGGCCAATAATGATGGGTGAATTTATTGCTAACTTTTGATTTTGCATTACTAGCTTTTAGAGGAAGTGTGAAACAAAGTCCCATTTGGTTGCTCAGATGTGGATAAAAAACTCTGTACACATTATTCACATAAATGCGATCTCTGACTTCCCTTCAGCCATCAACCCACATTTATTGCCCATCGCTCATTGCTCCCTTGAAGGTTGGTGGTGGACCACCTTTACAACTGCTTCAGTCTGTCTTCCATTTTAACACAATTAGACTACACTTGAATAGCTTGCTATATGTCTGAAGTCACATATCAAGTAAGAGTGGCAGAGATGAACTATGTATGTTTTTATGATAATCTGAAAAGAACAGGGATATGAACTAGCAGCTTTATATATAATTCTGAATTTTACTGAATTTATATTGTGTAGCAGGTGTAAGACTCTCTGGATTATACTATGGAAACACGAGGAACCGCAGATGCTGGGTTACAGAAAAAGACACAAAGTGCTAGAGTAACTCAAAGAGTCGGGCAGCATCTAAAGAAAATGAATAGGTGACATTTTGGGTGGGGACTTCTTCAGACTGATTGTGGGGGTGGGGGTGGGGGGCAGAAAGCTGGAGGAGAGATGGAGGCAGGAGGCCCAGCAAGTGATAAGTGGAAACAGGTGAGGGGAGTTTTTGATTGGCAGATGGTTGGACAAAGTGCAGGGATGAAAATACCTCAATTGTGAGGTAAGGATCGAAGAAGTTCGAACCGTGATGCCAGAATATAGCTGGAAGGGCACGGGAGGGGGAAGGGGAGAACTGAGCATGAATCCATGTGGGCACAGGAAAGAGGGGAGTGGGGAGGTGTTGGGGGGTGGGGGGATCCACAGTCTAGTGTGCACACTTTAAAGTTTCTGTAGGTGCAAAAGTGAAAGTCCGATTGGGTCACCATCCCAATTTCCAGCCTTTATCTATTGGAAAAGGACTTGCCATGCGGAAAAACACATTGCCATGCGTTTCCGACTGACTGCTGAAATAAGAAACACAGACAACCAAAGATAGATACAAAGAGCTGGAGTAACTCAGCAGGTCAGACAGCATCTCTGGAGAAAAGGAATATTCTTTTTCCCAAGAGATGCTGCCTGTCCCGCTGCATTACTCCAGCTTTTTGTGTCTATTTACGGTTTAAACCAGCATCTGCAGTTCCTTCCAACACAGAAAGCCAACTCCTTTCATTAAGCAAATAACATGCCATGTGTGAGAGCTGCCTATTTAGATGCTGATTTGTTATTTAAATCTATTTGCCTGATAATGTTCAGGTACCATAATGGAAAACTCCATGATTAATAATACTAAATGTAAAGATACTTGAAATACCATTGAAGATTCATTCATCCTGAGACATTTCATTTAAAAAATGCTCTACGGCATATAACTGTGTGTTTTTATGATGTGCTGTCAATCATTCTACCTCTAAAGTAATCCACAGACAAAACAGACAGACAAATAATGTTACATCATTCATCTTAATGAAGAATAAATTGCCCCCTTCCCTATATGAATCTGTAATCCTTGCTCCTTTCACAACTATTAGTCTAATCTTCCCTACTCTCAGACCCCAAACAAACCACTACCTCGATATACACATATGATTCATGGTGAATTCACATTTAAGCTCAGTTCTACTGTACATAATGAGCCTCATGTGTCATAAATACCCACTACTAGCGAGTAGGTGTGGGCTGTATGTGGTGCCAGTTTAACGCATCAAATAATTTCCAAGGTACTGGCCTTTTATTCCCAACCAATTTAATTGAATTAATTTATATTCTCTAGGCCAAGGAGGGATTTGATCTTGTGTCTCTAGAGCATTCATTCATGCTGCTTTAAATATCCGCCATGCAGCCTCACCAGATTTATCAGCAAAGGCAGTTAACACGTGAATATTTTTAACTGTAATTTTCTGAAAAATGAAACCAAACAAAATAACAACAGCAAAACCTGTACCCAGCAATTTGAGGGCTGTTGAATTGATCTACAACATATATCAAAATTGGACATCCATGTCTATGATTTATTGGTATTGCTGACTCTTCATATATGCCACATTAGCCAGGAAATAGACAATGGTTAAAAGCACATTGACATAGTGATTACAAGAGATAAATTCCCATGAAAGGAATAATTTTCATTGGAAGTGAGGAGCAATTTCTTTTTTGAAGCATGTATGAAACTATACCCTGAATACACTCTGGGCGGCATGGTGGCACATCGGTAGAGTCATTGCCTTACAGCACCAGAGACCTGGGCACGATCCTGACTATGGGTGCTGTCAGTATTGGAGTATGTACACCATTTCAGTTCCTTAATTTCACCCTAGTTTAATTTAGAGATACAGCATGGACACGGGGACTTTGGTCCACAGAGTCTATGCTGACCATTGATCACCTGTTCATCCTTGTTCTATCTTAATCTCACTCCCTACACACTACACAAATAACCTACAAAAATGCAAGTTTTTGGAATGTGGGAGGAAACCGGAACGCCAAGAGGAAACCCATGCGGTCACAAGGAGAATGTGCAAACACCACACAGATAATTCCCAAGGTCAGGATCAAACCCGGGTCTCTGGGGCTGTGAGACACCAGCTCTACCAGCTGCGCCACTGTGCCACTTAATTCACAGAACTCCATTTTTCATTCAACAAGCAAGGGTGGCATGGTGGCACAGAGGTAGAGTTGTTGCCTTACAGCGCAAGAGAGCCGAGTTCAATCCTGACTACGGGTGCCGTCCATACGGAGTTTGTATGTTCTCCCCGTGATCTGCATGGTTTTCTCTGGGAACTCCGGTTTCCTCTCACACTCCAAATACGTACTTGTTGGTAGGTTAATTGGGTTGTTAAATTGGCTATATAGATGCTGATTTGTTATTTATATCTATTTGTCTGATTGTATGTAAAATTGTTCTTAGTATGAGTAGAAGAGTGTTAGTGTGCGGGGATCGCTGGTCAGCGTGGACTCGGTGGGCCACAGGGCTACTTCCATGCTGTACCTCTAAACTTGTTGGGTGGCACGGTGGCATAGCGGGTAGAGCTACTGCCTTACAGCACCAGAGACCCGGGTTCGATCCTGGCTACGGGTGCTTGCCTGTATGGAGTTTGTACATTCTCCCTGTGACCTGCGTGGTTTTCTCTGAGATCTTCGGTTTCCTCCCACACTCCAAGGATGTACAGGTTTGTAGGTAAATTGGCTTGGTGTAAATGTAAATGGTCCCTAGTGTGTGTAGAATAGTGTTAATGTACAGGAATCGCTGGTGGGTGCGGACTCGGTGGGCTGAAGGGACTGTTCCCGTGCTTTATCTCTAAACTAAATACATCAGGATTGTGGATTTCATTGATAACACAGTTTATTTTGCCTTTTGTACAGCAGTAGAAGAGGGTTGAATGCAAATTACGATAAATGTCATTCAGCTAGAAATATTCACTCATCATTCATATGCTTCATTGGCTCCAAAAAAATAATGCTTTAACTTTATCGTTCTTCCCAGGGTTTTCAAATTCCTCACGGTTTTATTCTTCCATTTATCTGTAATCTCTTTCACCCCCCCCCCCAACATCTCAATCTGCATTGCCCTAATTCTGACCAACTATTAATTCACAAATTAGATTGCTCTATTATTGGTGGCCATTCTTTCAACTGCCATGGCGTAACCTTCAATGTAGACATAAGGAATTGCGGATAGACACAAAATGCTGGAGTAACAGCGGGACAAGCAGCATCTCTAGATAGAAGGAATGGGTGATGTTCCAAGTTGGGACTTGTCTGAAGAAGGATCTCAACCCGAAATGTCACCCATTCCTATGAGTTACTCCAGCATTTTGTGTCTATCTTTGGTGTAAACCAGCATTTGCAGTTCCCTCCTACACATTCTGACTGCAACTGTTTCTTTAAAGCACTCCTTAAGGCTGGCTTCTTTTGGCTATCTTTAATTTAATTGTTTCTAATAACTTTCTATTGCCCTCATCCTTTTTTAAAAATGCTCCTGTGAAATGTCTTGGGGCTCATTAAAGGCACTAATGCAAAAATGCTGTTATTGTGATTTATTTTGTTAAGGAACATGCTCAGAAAGAAGTCAGATTTCCAAATTAATGAACTTCTTTACGCAGCTCAACATTTCCGTTATTTAAGATTACTTTTGTTAAATATATTCTTACCTTATTTGGTAGTATCCCTGTTCTTTTGTATTTAAGAGGATGGACACTATTTGGGGTTGTATGAGGTTCTGAACTACTATCTACTTTATTGGTGATCCTCGGACTATCTTTGATCGGAATTTACTGGCTTTAAACTACTTGCACTAAACATTATTCCCTTTGGTTTTAGTTTTAAAGATACAGTGCGGAAAAAGTTAATTAAGCCCTTATCGTGAGTCTATACACAGCTCGATTGTAATCATGTATTGTCGTTCCACTGACATGCAACAAAAGCTTTTCACTGTACCTCGGTACATGTGACGATAAACTAAACTGAATTGAACTCAAAGCATGTGCCAGCAAGTACCCCAGGTATACAGCATCATTGTGGGAAAAGCCAATCACTAGACTTTAGACCTTTAGACTTTAGAGATACAGTGCGGAAACAGGCCCTTTAGCTCTCTGAGTACGCACCCACCAGTGATCATTCCATACCCAAACACTATAAGCTTGCGTCCTTTTCAGGATGGACGATGACAGCGAGGTCAACATTTGTAACAAGATGGACACAAAAAGATCTTACACACTGGGGACAATTTACATTTTTTTCACTGAAGTCAATTAACATACAGATTTGTACTTCTTTGGAATGTGGGAGGAAACTGAAGCTCTCAAGGAAAACACATGCGGTCACAGGGAGAACATACAAATTCTGTACAGACAGCACCCATAGTCAGGATTGAACCCGGGTCTCTAGCGTTGTAAGGCAGCAGCTCTACTGCTGCACCATTGTGCCACCCCACTGCACTACTTCATTGATCTAATGCTGCCAGAACACTGAATCATAAAGAGAGAAAATAAGAAATTGTGTATCTTCTTAGGCCAAGAATGGACTTGAGACTTGGAAGTTGAATGATAGTGCCAGAATGTGACAAATCTCCATGTGCTGTCCCAGAAGAGGATCTCCTGACAAGCATTTCACTCCTTTACTTGTGTATGATTGCACTCATGCATAATATGATTTCACTGGAGGGTATGCAGAACAAGCTTTTGACTGTATCTCAGTACACGTGACAATGATAAAGTCACCTAACACAAAACCATTTCAATGAAACTAAACTAAGCTCTAACTACGCAGTGGGATGTTGTAGATTCCAGCTGGTGTCTCTTTTCCTGAGAAGCTCACATCGGAATTTTGGGGAAGTGTGGCTGGAACCTCAAGTGTCAGATTTCACAGACCAATATTGTGCATTATTCTTTGGCCTGCATTTAATTTTATTTACATAAACCAATCAATTTAAAAAGATATCTGTGAAAAATCTGGTTCTGGCTCAGATAATTGTAATACAATTAAACATAAAATATTGCTGTACAGGGAACGTTTCAAGTTTAAGTCCAAGTTTATTGTCCAAGTTAGATAGGGCTCTTAAAGATAGCGGACTCAGGGGATATGGGGAGAAGGCAGGAACAGGGTACTGATTGGGGATGATCAGCCATGATCACATTGAATGGCGGCACTGGCTTGAAGGGCCGAATGGCCTACTCCTGCACCTATTGTCTATTGTCTATTGTCATATGTACAAGTGTGGTGAGGTACTGGTGCCATGAAAGCTCTTGCTTGCATCTGCATCACAAGCACAAAGACTCAGACAAACATACAGAAACAAATTATAAATAAATTACACCTAAATTTAGAATCTAAAGGAAAGGAGACTGCACAAAGATTGGGGCGTTAATGCACATAATTAGAAAAAAGGTCCCTAGTAGTTCAAGAGATGGGTTGTGATGTTCCATTGTTGAGGTAGTGTTGGAGTGTGCAGGTTGGTTCAAAAATCTGATAGGAGTAGGAAAGTAGCTGTTCTTGAACCTTGTGGTATGAGACCTCAGGTTCCTCCCCGATTGTAGCAGCGAGGAGAGGGCATGGCCCGGATGATGGGGATTCTTGATGATAGATGCAGCCTTCTTGAGGCAATACCTCATGTAAATGCTTTTGATGGAGGGGAGGGCTGTGCCCATGATGGACTGAGTTGAGTCAACCATTCTCGAGAGTCACCTGTATTCCTGAGGATTGGAATTGCCATACCCAGCCACGATACAACCAGTCAGGATACTTTCCACAGTATTTTGTGATAAGCTAAATCACTTTAAATTTCTATGAAAGTAGCAGCCATGGCATAGCTTCTTAAATTCATAGAGTGATACAGTGTGGAAACAGGCCCTTTGGCCCAACTTGCCCACACCGGCCAACATGTCCCAGCTACGCTAAACCCAACTGCCAGCATTTGGTCCATATCCCTCAAAACCTGTCCTATCTATGTACCTGTCTAACTGGTCTAACTAATTCTTCATAATTATATCTATGTACTGGGCCCGGGACAGGTTATTCGAGATGTGAACTCCCAGGAATTTGAAGCTGATAACCTTCTCCACTGTGAAACTACCAATGAAAGCTGGTGCATTATCTCCAGACTTCCTCTTTCTGAAGTCAACAATCAGTCCCTTGGCCTTGTTGATATTAAGTGAGAGGTTTTTGTTGCTGCATTGCTCGATTAGGTGTTCCATCTCTGGTATGCTGGTGATTTAGCCAACCACAGGGCCATCATCAGTGAATTTATAAGCGTTTGAAAGGAGTTTGATCTGATCATGTGGTTGCCCTGCATACCTTCTCACAATTGTAATTCATTTATTAGCCAAGAATGTAAAAACATACAAGGAATTTGATTTGCCATACAGTCATACCAAAAAGGCAACCAGACACACAACTACATAAAAATTACCATAAACATTCACCACAGTGCACTGTGATGGAAGACAATAACATATTATCTTCATCCCTCCCTTTCTCCAGTGGTCGGGGCAGTCGAACCATCCGCAGTCGGGGCGATCGAAGCTCCCGCAGCCGGCGATCGAAGCTCTCGTGTCGGGGAGATCGAAGCTCCCGCTTCGGGGAGTGGGGGTCGAAGCTCCTGTGGCTTGGAGCTTCCGAAGTCGGAGCCAGCTCTCCCCATCTATCTCTTGGTCTGATCTTAGCTTCCATCAGAACAGCCTCTGATCAACCTAGCAGACATCTGTCTATTGTTTTGAAAATGGGAAATGGTTTAGGCTTTATTCTACTTAATTAACATTGTTAAATACTAAATAAGAGTTGGTATTGTGAGTTTATTGTTTTTGGTGGCAGATAGATTTTACCTTGTTAAAGCAAAATATTACACAAGCCTACGACCACTGTAGATTCATGGGAAATATAGTTCACTTGTTTCTTTTAGATTATTTTTGCTCGACATAAAGCTGTTCTTTAATACTGAAGGTTAGTAATGACACTGAAGGTACTGAAGGTTAGTAATGACTGCTTAATAACATTTACAATTTAAAGCAATACTGTGGTAAGATCTGGCAGAGAGGAGATATTGCTTTCTCAAAGCTAATACCCCTCACCAGATATTAATAACAGATAAATTATCTGCATTGTTTGACATAAATGCCAGCAAAAATAAGCTTAAGAATTGACCTTTACCAAGGCTATTCAACAAAGAGCTTTCCCCCCATGGATTTCAATTAAAAGAGGTTCAGATGTTCATTTCAACAACAAAAAATCTTATACATACTTTCTGTTTCCTCCATTAATATTGCTTTTGAAATCTGAAAGGCATACTGGTAACAGTAGCTGTGAAGACACCTCCTTACAAGTGTGTAGCACAAAATCTCACTAATCAGACAGCAGATGGGATATTTTGAAGCAAAATGAGCTACTGTCAGTCAGCAAGTCTGCTGTTTACAAAGGCATTGCTGCATAATTACAGCTGTATTGCTCCACAACCTGTAGTTCTGCATTCAGTAACAGACAGAACACATGGGCTTTGATGTAGAGCTCTTAAAACAAGACAATGCAAATGACATTTACTGGAGATTTTTTTTATTAATGAACAGTACTTCAGGGAGTGTAAAGGCAAGAGGCATATAATTTCTAAACTATTTAAATTGCTAATTAAATCTGTATAGGAGGTGTACTCCTAATGCAGACAATTACTCCAGCTCATAAGTGTTTGCCTCACGGTTGCTAATTACTGCAGAAGCCAATTAATTGCTGTTGACGTTTTGTATTCTTTTGCATATCGCCAGTTAATATTTACATTTATAATGAAGAGAGAATTGGCAAACACTATGTCATTTTGTAATGAACAATTTCAGTATCTAAACAACAACCGTATTATCTCATTGTGCTTGAAGAGGACAGATGATTAGCATAAGGTTTGTGTGCACGATGATAATGTTACTTATTTTAACAAGGAAAATGCCACGGATGTGTGATTTCTTCATGTTAAATGGCTCAGTAGCTCTGATAAATGTTACTTTATCTACATTTAAAGCCGAGAAAGAAAATCCATGATTTCCCTCATTCCAATCTTTTAATTGAACATATATTAAAAGCTTAATCACCTTGACATCCACTGCCATATGCAATGCTTCAATTTAAATAGGTGATCACAGATTTCTCTGAATAGTTTAAATTAAAAATTGCAAATTCTATATCATGGAAATAATATGTAAGAGTGAAGAACATTGTCATCTTTGGCCATTATCATCTATGGAGAGAAAAACAGATGGAATTTAAACAAATGTAATCTGGATCAGATCCATCCTGGAATCATTAAACAATCTTGCCTTTTTGCAAATATAGATTGACCTACACTAACAGGCCTACAATAACTCTTCATAGGAAGGAACTGCAGATGCTGGTTTAAACTGAAGATAGACACAAAAAGCTGGAATAGCTCAGTGGGTCAGACAGCATCTCTGTAGAAAAGTAATAGGTGACGTTTCGGGTTGAGCCCGTTCTTCAGACTGAGATATGATAAATCTTATTTGCTGACTCGCAAAGAGGTGCTGCTTGACCTGCTGAGGTACTCCAGCACATTGTGTCTTACTCTGTAAAGTAGCACCTGCAGTTCCTTGCGTCTAACTCTGATCTCTCTTTCCCCAGTAAACCATGGGTAGATTTTCTAAACGAATTGCAGCTGCAAACTCTGTAATAGCCAAAGGTAAATTTAGTCACTGAAGAATTGATATTAAATGAAAGGTATCCAATCACATATTTTTTTCTTCAGTTAAGCACAGTTTCTAAGTGTATAATTGTTATTAAATGCTCTCTCGAAAACTGGAGGCAAGGAACGTGCTCAAAGCTTTCTCTGCATTAGGACCCTTGAGCTCTCGAGATGTCTAGCCCAGTCCTACTTTGTGCTGCACATACTGTTCAAGTGCCTTGGTCCTGTTGCATCATTAACAAAAGTAAATGATCAAATGAGAATAAATGTGTCTCATGGAGTTAAAAAGATCTTCAAGTTTCTTGCTGTTAATATTACCAATGATCTGTCGCGAAACAACCATCTTGTCAAGAGGGCACACCAATGCCGCTAGTTTAGCTTAGTTTAGTTTAGAGATGCATCGTGGAAACAAGGCCGTCAGGTCCATGCTGATCATTGATCATTTGTACTCTAGTTTAATGTTATCCCACTTTCATATCCTAAAAACTGGGGTGGGAGATTGCAACCTTCACGTGGTCCACCCAGTTTCGACTAATGCAATCAATCCAACGTGCACAAACAACTAGATCAAATAGAACAAGTTGTCCCACACCTTTAGGCTGTGCATGCCCTACGCAAGAAGAAGATCCTAAATACTTGTGGCAATTAACAGGTCAATTAACCGACAAACCTGCAGCCTTTGGAATGTGGGAGGAAACCGGAGCACCCAGAGAAACTTACTCCTACTTCCTACACCTACTTTCGGAGGAGACTGAGGAAATGTCTCCCGTAACTCTTACAAACTCCTACAGATGCACCATAGAAAGTATACTGTTGGGTTGCATCACAGCTTGATTGATTATTGATTATTGATTATACCTTTAATAATCCTTTGCAGGAAATTACAATGCCACGACAGCTTCAAGACAGACATAACACCACAAATAGCTTCCATACTTAACAAGTTAAAATACAAGTTAAAATACAAGTTAAAATACAATTAATTTAAAAAAAGTGCAGTTATTTATGCGCATTATATAACCTTATCGCAGCTGGTAAACAGGACTTCCTATGTCTCTCAGTTTTGCACATTGGTGCAATCAGTCTCTGACTGAAGATGCTGCTCTTGATCACCTTCAGGGCATGGAGTGGGTGAGTGGGGTTGGTCATTATAGAACCCAGTTTTTTCAGAGTTCTGGCCTCTGCCACCTGCTGGTTTGGGAACAGCTCTGCCCGTGACTACAAGAAATTGCAGAGTTGTAGATATAGCCCAATCCATCACATAGACTAGACTTCCCAGCATCGACGCCATCTACACTTCATGCTGCCTTGGAAAATCAGCCAACATAATCAAAGAATTGTCTCATTCTTCTCCATGCTCCCATTGAGCAAAAGGTACAAAGCGCGAAAGCACGACCACCAGACTCATGAATAGTTTCTTTCCGTCTTTTATTAGGCTTCTGAACAGTCCTAACATGCTAGGTCGCTGTGCTATTCACCTCGACTCTATTGCGGACATTGGACTTTGCTCTGGAACTATTGCGCTACAATGCAGAAAATCATATTCTGCACTCTGTACCTTCCCCTTTGCTCTACTTATTGTAGCTAAATTTGATGTGAATTGATTTATGTATAGTATTATCGGATCTGGTTGTATAACATGCAAAACAAAGCTTTTCACTGTACCATGGTACATGTTGATAATAATAAACCTAAACCTAAATTTAAGAGGCTTGTGGATAGGCACAAGGATATGCAGGGAATGGAGGGATATTGATCACATGCAGGCAGAGGAGATTAATTTAACTTGGCATTATGTTCGGCACAGACATTGTGGGCCAGAAGGCCTGTTCCTGTGCTGTAATGCTCTATGTTCTATGTTCACTAATATGGCTAAAGGTCTCAGCAGTAGATGGGTAGCAATAACCAGTCAATGTGTTCTTTCAACAGGTCACAGAAGGGTTTGATGGAGGCTTGGAGACAATGGTAGTGCAAGTGGTGGTCTGTGGTATTCCATTGATGAGGTAGGATTAGGATTGTGTGGGTTGGTTTAAGAAGTTGTAGGAAAGTAGCTGTTTCTGATCCTGGAGCTGTGAGACCAGTCTTCTGTACGTGCTGTATGATGTTGGCAGCAACACCTCATGGACATAGAACATAGAAAAAAAATAGGTGCAGGAGTAGGCCATTCGGCCCTTCAAGCATGCACTGCCATTCAATACGATCATGGCTGATCATCCAAAATCAGTACCCCGTTCTGGCTTTTTCCCCATATCTCTTGTTTCCCTTAGCCCCAACAGCTAAATCTAACTCTCTCCTGAAAACATGCTTTTGTGGTGGGGAGGGCTGTATAAGTCAGTCATAGTCATAGGGTCATAGAGTGATATAGCGTGGAAACAGGCCCTTCGGCCCTACTTGCCCATCATGTCCCAGCTACACCAATCCCACCTGCCTGCATTTGGTCCATATCCTAACCTGTCCTATCCATGTACCTGTTCCACATGATGGACTGGGCTGTCCACCACTTGTACTTGTTCCTAAGCTTTGTAATTGATGTACTCGGCAATGATGCAACGAGTCAGGATACTTTCTATAGTACATCTGTAAGTGTATGTTAGCGTATTTAGTGGTAGGCTGAATTTCCTTAAGCACCTTCTTTGTAATTAAATCCATGTGTTGCACCCAGAACAGGCCATTCAAGAAGTTAACGTCCCAGAATTTGAAGCTGCTAGCTCCACTGCCCAACCACATAAGAACACTGGTGCATTGTCTCCTGATTTACCCTTTCTGAAGTCAACAATTAGTTCCTTGGTTGCTGTTGTGGTATCACTCAACCACGTGTTCTATCTCTCTCCCGTACATAGAAACATAGAAAGTAGGTGCAGGAGGAGGCCATTCGGCCCTTCGAGCCAGCACCGCCATTCATTGTGATCATGGCTGATCGTCCCCTATCAATAACCTGTGCCTGCCTTCTCCCCATATCCCTTGACTCCACTAGCCCCGAGAGCTCTATCTAACTCTCTCTTAAATCCATCCAGTGATTTGGCCTCCACTCCCCTCTGTGGCAGGGAATTCCATAAATTCACAACTCTCTGGGTGAAAAAGTTTTTTCTCACCTCAGTCTTAAATGACCTCCCCTTTATTCTAAGACTGTGGCCCCTGGTTCTGGACTCGCCCGACATTGGGAACATTTTTCCTGCATCTAGCTTGTCCAGTCCTTTTATAATGTTGTATGTTTCTATAAGATCTGCCCTCATCCTTCTAAATTCCAATGAATACAAGCCTAGTCTTTTCAATCTTTCCTCATATGACAGTCCCGCCATCCCAGGGATTAATCTCGTGAACCTACGCTGCACTGCCTTGACTTCTGTTGAATAGCCAGTGAGGAGGAGAGGTTGTTATCAATCTACACTGATTCAAGTCTGCCGATAAGGAAGTCAAGGAACCAGTTCTTTGTCCTCAATTACTTACTGTTTATTTTAATGACCTGAAGACATGATTTAAGGTATCCATGTTTATCAATGGCATGAAGTTAGGTCGTATGGCATGTTCTGATGAGGATATTGTGACCTTGCAATGGGATATAGATAGATTGAGTGAGAGGAAAAATAATTGCCAAATGCGGTTTAATGTTGGAAAGAGCGAGATCGTGCACTTCATGTCAGAAAAATCTAAAGTTAGATTATTATTCAAATAGGAAGAGATTGTAATTTATTCAAATTCAGAGGGATCTCGATGTTCTCGTGCATGAATCTCGAAAGGTTTGCAAGCAGGTCGAATGTTTAGTTAAAAATGTAGATGGCATGTTTCCTTTATTGAAAAGGAGTTGCAGTTCAGAATTTTTGTTACAATTGTACATGAGGCCACACATGGAGTACTGTGCATAGTTTTGGTCCTTTATCTAAGAAAGGATATAGTAGCATTGGAGGCAATCCAGAGGAAATTCACCTGGCTAATTCCTCAATGAGAGGCTTGTCCTTTCAGAACTAATTAATGGTCTCATAGTAAAGGTTCCACTGAGAAAAAGTGATAAATGCGTGGTAGAATTTCAATTTCAATTTGAGGGTGAGAAATTTTCTGAAATAAGTACTGCAAACTTAATGAAAGGCAATTACAATGAAATGGGGGGAGGAGTTGGCTGGAGTTGGCCTGGGAACCTGATTAAGATAGCTAATCATCAGTTGAAGACATTTAAGGAAATATTTCATAAAACACAGTCAAGGTGTATTTGGTGAAGAAGAAAGACTCCACAAAAAAAGTGCAGCACCTCTGCCTAATTAAGAAGAGTATTAATTGGAAAAGAAAAGCTCACAATGTTGTGAACATTAGTGGTAGGCCAAAGGACTTTTTTTTTAACAAATGTTAAACATTTATGTCAAGATGGCTAGAATACAAAAACGGATGTAATGCTGAGGCTCTATAAGGCGCTGGTCAGCCCGCATTTAGAGTTTTGTGAGCAACTTTGGGCACCATATCTGAGGGATGTGCTGGCTCTGGGATGACCTTATATCAGCAAAGGATTATTAAATAATGATAGTGTCGGAGAGGGGGGAGGGTGTTAGTAGCGATGGAGGATTGAATTTGAGATGAAACCAGCAAATAATATAAAAACAGACAGCACAATTTTCTGTACGTAAATAAAAAGAGAGTAGCTAAAGTAAATATTAATACTTTAAAGGATCAGAGATACAGTGGGGTGGAGTACACGTCTGTAACAATGGTGCAGGTGTGGAGCAGGTTGAGCAGAGCTCTTGCCAAACTAAGCTGTGATGCTTCCCGATAGGCTGTATTCTATAGTGCTTTTGTAGAAATTGGCAAGAGTCATTGGAGACTTGCTGAATTTATTTAGGCTACAAGGGAAGTAGAGGGATTGATATTGAACACAGCCAGGTGTGCTTTGTTGGGCGAAGTGTCAATATGTTTGGACCAGGTCAAATGGTTAGTGATATTTACATCGAGAAACTTGAAGCACTCGAACATCTCCACTTCATCAACATTGATATTGAATGGGGTATTGACTCCACCCCACTTTCTGAAGTTGATGACTAGCTCTGTTGTTTTGCTAAATTGAGAGAGAAGTTGTTGTCTTGACACCATTCTACTAAGCTCTCTAACTCCTTCCTGTACTTCATCTGATCATTGTTTGAGATCTGGGCCACTATAGCGCATCTGCAAACGTGTAAATGGAGTTAGGGTAGAATTTTGCGGTCGAGAGTGTATAAGAATTATAGTAGAGGGCTGGGACAGCAGCCTGTGGGAAACTGGAGTTGAGAATTATCTTAAAGGATGTTTTGTTGCCTATCATTAATGTTTGTGATCTATGGGTCATGATCATCAGTTCCATAGACAAGGTTAAATGTCCACAATGGGGTAGAAGCGACTTGAATTGGATAGTACCCTAGCTTATGGAAGAACTGTATAGAAACTTGATAAAAGAAGGGAAGAAGCTGTTCCTGAGCCTGGTGGTGCATGCTTTTAAGCTTCTGTGCCTTTTGCCAGACAGGAGCAGGGAGATGAAGGAATGACCAGGATGGAACAAGTCATAGAGTCATTAAGTCATACAGCACGGAAACAGGCCCTTCAACCCAACTTGCCCATGCCAACCAAGCTGCCCCATTTATACTAGTCCCATCTGCTCACATTTGGCCCATAACCCTCTAAGCCTTTCCTATCCATGTACTGACCCAAATGTCTTTTAAATGTTGTTATAGTACCTGCCTCAACTACCACCTCTGGCATCTCATTCCATATACCCACAACTCTGTGTGAAAAGGTTGGTCCTCAGCTTTTCTATTAAATCTTTCACCTCTCACCTAATACCTATGTCCTCTGGTTCTTGATACCCCTACTCTGGGTATCTATTCCCCTCATGATATTTTACACCTCTGTCGGATCATTCCTCAACCTGTGCTCCAAGGAATAAAGTCCTAGCCTGCCCAACCTCCCTATAGCACAGGCCCTGAAGGTCTGACAACATCCTCGTAAATGTTCTTTGCACTCTTTCCAGCTTAATAACACCCTTCCTATAGCAGGGTGACCAAGACAACATAGCACTCCAAATGTGGCCTCACCAATGTCTCGCAAACTGAAACTGTAAAGTCTTTGATTATGTTTAAAAAGGAACTGCAGATGCTGGAAAATCTAAGGTAGACCAAAATGCTGGAGAAACTCAGCGTGTGAGGCAGCATCTATGGGGCGAAGGAAATAGGCAACGTTTCGGGTCGAAACCCTTCTTCAGACTGATGTGAGGGTGGGGGTGGGGTGGGGGGGGTGGCGGAAGGAAGGAAGAAAGAAAATAAGAGGTGGAGCCAGAGGGCTGTTGGTTGCTTTCCAAGACTTGAATTGTAGATGGAGTTACTGGTGAGGAGTCTGGTCTGTAGGATGGACTGGACAACATCTACTACTCTCTGCAATTGCTTGAAGTCTTGGGCAATCCTGCTCCCAAACCAAGCTCCGATGTATCCCAACAGTATGCTTTCTATGATGCATCTGTAGAAGTGTGTAGGAGACATGCTGGGTTTTGCTCAGTCACCTCGGGAAGTGCAGATGTCAGTGTACCTTATAACCATATAACCATATAACCATATAACAATTACAGCACGGAAACGGGCCATCTCGACCCTTCTAGTCCGTGCCGAACACGTATTCTCCCCTAGTCCCATATACCTGCGCTCAGACCATAACCCTCCATTCCTTTCCCGTCCATATAACTATCCAATTTATTTTTAAATGATAAAAACGAACCTGCCTCCACCACCGTCACTGGAAGCTCATTCCACACAGCCACCACTCTCTGAGTAAAGAAGTTCCCCCTCATGTTACCCCTAAACTTCTGTCCCTTAATTCTCAAGTCATGTCCCCTTGTTTGAATCTTCCCTACTCTCAGTGGGAAAAGCTTATCCACGTCAACTCTGTCTATCCCTCTCATCATTTTAAAGACCTCTATCAAGTCCCCCCTTAACCTTCTGCTCTCCAAAGAATAAAGCCCTAACTTGTTCAACCTTTCTCTGTAACTTAGTTGCTGAAATCCAGGCAACATTCTAGTAAATCTCCTCTGTACTCTCTCTATTTTGTTGACATCCTTCCTATAATTAGGCGACCAAAATTGTACACCATACTCCAGAATTGTACAATTTTAACATTACATCCCAACTTCTATACTCAATGCTCTGATTTATAAAGCCAGCACACCAAAAGCTTTCTTTACCACCCTATCTACATGAGATTCCACTTTCAGGGAACTGTGCACAGTTATTCCAAGATCCCTCTGTTCACCTGCATTCTTCAATTCCCTACCATTTACCATGTACGTCCTATTTTGATTTGTCCTGCCAAGATGTAGCACCTCACACTTATCAGCATTAAACTCCATCTGCCATCTTTCAGCCCACTCTTCCAACCGGCATAAATCTCTCTGTAGACTTTGAAAACTACTTCATTATCCACAGCCCCACCTATCTTAGTATCATCTGCATACTTACTAATCCAATTTACCACACCCAATTCTTAGCTGCCGCATCAATATGGGTGGTCCACAGCAGATCATGGATAATATCAATGCCAAGGTACTTGAAGCTCACAACTATTTCCACTATGGCGTCATTAATGCTGATTGGGGCACATACTCTACCATGTTTTCTGAAGTCAATAACCATCTCTTTTGTCTTGCTGACATTGAGGGAGAGGTTTTTTGTTTCACTTTGGCACGAGGATGACAGTGGTCTTCTTAAAACAGGTGGGAACTTCAACTTGGAATAGGGAAGGGCTAAAGATCTCTGTGAATACTCCTGCCAGCAACTCCACAGGTTCTGAGAACTCAAACCAGTTTCTACAGGTTCACTCTAAGGAAGGCCATTCTGATGTCTGTGGCTATGGGTACAGGTGCACCCACAGCTGTCCGCATGACACTTGGCCATATAGTCATGGGTGTACAGGTCACATCTCTGACACCGAATGGTCTGTCCTCAGCAGAAGCCTCACCTTTGTTCCCCTCCGTCCCCACCTCAATGAATTCCGCACCCACCATGATGTGGAGCTCTTCTTCCGTCGCCTCCGCCTCAAAGCGTTCTTCCATGGGAAGGAGTCCTCGCCCCCCAGTGATGACCCCTTCTCCCATCTCCAACGGACCTCCTCCTCTTGGACTCCCCCTCATGGCCATCTACCGGCTTTAGACCTTTTTATTTAAAACTGCCGGCGGGACATCAACCGCCTCAACTTCTCCACTCCCCTGTCTCACTCTAACCTCTCCCCCATTGAACGTACAGCCCTCCACTCATTCTGCAACAACCCCGACTGGGTGATCAAACCTGCCGACTAGGGAGGTGCCGTGGTAGTCTGGCGCGCTGATCTCTACAAGGCTGAGACCACGCGCCAACTCTCAGACATCGCCTCCTACTTATCCTTGGACCATGACTCCACATTCGAGCACCAGGCCACTATCTCTAGCACCATCACTGACTTCATCAACTCCGGCTCCATGCCCTCCCAAGCCTCCAACCTCATCGTTCCCCAGCCCCGCATGGCCCGATTTTACCCTCTCCTCAAAATCCACAAACCTGACTGTCCTGGCAGACCCATTGTTTCTGCCTGTTCATGTCCTACCGAACTTATTTCCACATACCTCGACTCCATCCTATCTCCCCTGGTTAAATCCCTCCCTACCTATGTTCAAGACACCTCACACGCTCTTCGTCAACTCCAGTACTTCCGTTTTCTAGGGCCCCATTCCCTCATCTTCACCATGGATGTTCAGTCACTCTACACCTCCATCCCCCACCAGGAGGGTCTCAAAGCCCTCCGTTTCTTCGTCAACCACAGAACCAACCAATCCCCGTCTACTGATACTCTCCTTTCTACTCCTAGGAGCTGGTCCTTACCCTTAATAACTTTTTGTGTGAATCCTCCCATTTCCTCCAAATACAATGCGTAGCTATGGGCATGCGCATGGGCCCTAGCTATGCCTGCCTCTTTGTTGGGTACGTCGAACAATCCTTGTTCAAGGCGTACCGTGGTCCTATTCCCGAACTCTACCTCCGCTATATCGACAACTGCATTGGTGCTACCTCCTGCACCCACACGCAACTCACTGACTTCATCCATTTCACCACTAACTTCCATCCGGCACTCAAATACATCTGGACCATTTCTGACATTTCCCTACCATTTCTTGACCTCACTATCTCCATCGCAGGTGATAGACTACTGACCGACATCCACTATAAACCCACTGACTCCCATGGCTATCTGGACTACATTTCTTCCCACCCTGCTTCCTGTAAGTACTCCATCCCCTACTCCCAATTCCTCCGTCTACGCCGCATCTGCACCCAGGATGAGGTGTTCCACACCAGGGCATTGGAGATGTCCTCATTCGTCTGGGAACGGGGCTCTCACTCCCCATCCCCCCACTCGTAACAAGGGCAGAGTCCCCCTTGTCCTCACCTTCCACCCTACCAGCCATCACATAAAACAAATAATCCTACAACATTTTTGCCTCCTCCAATATGATCCCACCACTTGCCACATCTTCCCATCTCCTCCCCTGTCTGCTTTCCGTAAAGACCACTCCCTCCATAACTCGCTGGTCAATTCATCCCTTCCCACCCAAACCACCCGCTCTCCGGGCACTTTCCCTTGCAACTGCAGGAAATGCTACACTTGTCGCTTTACCTCCCCCCTTGACTCCATTCAAGGACCCAGGTGCAGTCTTTCCTGGTGCGGCAGAGGTTCACCTGCACCTCCTACAACCTCATCTATTGCATCCGCTGCTCTTGATGTCAGCTGCTCTACATCGGTGAGACCAAGCGTCAGCTTGGCGATCGCTTCGCCCACACCTCCGCTCGGTTCGCACTAACCAACCTGATCTCCCGGTGGCTCAGCACTTCAACTCCCCCTCCTATTCGGAATCCGTCCTTTCTGTCCTGGGCCTCCTCCATGGCCAGAGTGAGTCCCACTTCAAATTGGAGGAGCAGCACCTCATATTTTGCTTGGGCAGTTTGCACCCCAGCAGTATGAACATTGACTTCTCTAATTTCAGGTCGTCCCTACTTTCTCCTCCCCTTCTCAGCTCTCCCTCAGCCCACTGTCTCCACCTCTTCCTTTCTTCTTCCCGCCTGCCCAACCCTCACATCAGTCTGAGGAAGGGTCTCGACCCGAAACGGTGCCTATTTCCTTCGCTCCATAGATGCTGCCTCAGCTGCTGAGTTTCTCCAGCATTTTTGTCTACCTTCGATTTTCCAGCATCTGCAGTTCCTTCTTAAACATGCGAGATGGTGTCCTCTGTCTACCTATTTTCTCTGTATGCAAATTAAATGCAAAATTGCATGTGGTATGACATTTGAAGCATTGTCATTACCAGACACTACTGCTAGATGAGAGTATCATTATTTTAATAAAGGATGCTCTGTGGATAGCTGTTACTCTGCCTAACTTACTGCCACCCTCCAACACTTGACATACAGCCCTGCAGTTCAAAGCTATTCAAACTTGTCACTAGTCACATATTAACTACCGTGAAGATGGAGATGAGGGAGGAATTTCTTTAGTAAGAGGGTGGTGAATCTGTGGAATTCTTTGCCACTGAAGGCTGTGAAGGCCAAGTCAATTGATATTTTTAGGGCAGAGATAGATAGATTCGTGATTATTACGGGCGTCATGGGTTATGGGGAGATGGCAGGAGAATGGGGCTAGGTGGGAGGGACAGATCAGCTAATATTGAATGGCAGAGTAGATTTGATGGGCTGAATGGCCTAATTCTGCTTTTATGACTTTATGACCTTATGTGACAGACTCCACTTGATTCATCAACCCCTGAATCAAATCCAGATCCTCATCATCTCCTTTATCGCCAGTTTACTTATTATTTATTTTAGTGATCTGGATATGGTCAGCAAACGCAGTCTGGAATTTTTTGTCCATCAGGAATTTCGCTTGAGCAAATGGTGGTGAGGTATTCTCTCTAACCCCACGAGCCCTTTTTGTGAAGAAATTCCCACAGTGCTGTTGGGGAGGGAGTTCCAGAATTTAGACCCAGTGACAATGAAGGACTGTTCATGGACTTCTAAGTCAGGATTGAGAGCAACTTGGAGATGAACCTTCATGTGCAGGGTTCCCACATACCCACTACTCTTGTTCTTCTTGATGGGCGAGATCACAGGTTTTGAAGTTATTGTTGGAGTAGCCTGAGGAAGTAACTGCAGTGCATATAGTAGATGGTAAACCCTGCAGACACCAAGCTCCAGGAAATCAATGCTTTGAGTGATGGGTGAATGTCAAAGAAGTGGTCTACTTTGTCGTGGATGTTGTCAAGCCTCTTCACAGTTGTTGGCACTGCATCCATTCAGGCAAGTGAATAGTATTCCTCACACTCCCGACATGCCTTTCAGATGGTGAAAAGGCCTTGGGTGTTAGTAGGTGAGCTACTCACAACAGAATATTCAGCCTCTGACCTGCTCTAATGGTCACGGTAGTATGTGCCCAGTCCGGTTGAGTTTCCCATCAATGGAATGTTGATAGTGGGATCTTGGCAATGGTACAGAGCTGCGAAGTGGAGGGTAATGTGGGAAAATGTGAAATTGTTTTGCAGAATAATTAAAAAGAGGCATGTTATTTAAATGATGCATGGGTGCATGATTCACAAAAGGCCAGGACAAAAAGTCCTTGACTTGTATTATATTTTGTTTCTAGAAGCAATTCTGTAGGCTGATGGGTTTCAAAAGGGCTTTGGGAGCTTTTGTATATGAAAAACACGAAATTTAGCATGCAGGTAAAATAAGTAATCGATATGGCCAATGGAATGCTAGTCTTTATTAAAAGCTCTATGGAATGTTAAAGAAGAGAAGAGGACATCATCTATTACATTTGGTGTTCCCGATGTGTCTTCCTTTACATCAACGTGACCAAGCATAGATTAGGCAATTGTTTTACTGAAAACTTGCACTCAGTCCACCAAAGCCTGCTGGATCTCCTGGTTGCTCACTATTTTAGCTCCCTTCCCAATCACACACTGATCTTTCTGTCCTAGGTTCCCATTGCCAGAGTGATGTCACATGCAAACTGGAGGAACAGCCCCTCATATTCCACTGAGGTCATTTACAATCCAGCGGTAAACAATCCAACCGTAATCCCCCTCCTCCCACCCCCCGCCGCACCTCCCCCCTCTCTTTCCTATATCCCACCTTGATGTGCACCCATTCCTTCTTCCCCTTCTCCCTATCCCCTTCCACCTACATTCCTTATTCTGATTTTATATTTCACAGTTCTATCTATCTCACACTTTTTGTCTTTTCATCTTTGGTCTTTGTCCAGCCATCTGCCAATTAAACCCCCCTTCCCCTGTATCCACCTATCACTTGCCAGGTTTTGTACCACACCCTTCTCTCCTCCAGCTTTCTCCCCCCCCCCGTACAACAATCAGTCTGAAGAAGGGTCCCGACCCAACCCGTCACCTGTCCATGTTCTCCAGAGATGCTGCCTGACCTGCTGAGTTTTTGTCTTTTTTAGAGAAGTTTTTATTCAACTTTACAGGACACTGGTGAGATGTAAAGTTCCTGTATGGTGACTTTAACATATGTCAGATTTCACTGGAACACAATTGTGCATTTACTGCTTTATGCCTTGATGATAATAACTTATTGTCCTAATACACTCTCTGCATTGCATGAATGCTCCGTGTTCTGCAGCAAAATGAACAACAACATCATGTATTAAATAGACTCTATAGAAGTAAAAATAAAAACTTGCAGATTAGTTAGAAAGTAGTTTAACATTAACTTTATCTTAATTTTAATTTGTAGGGTTGGCATGCTTGTAGAAAGGAGAGATGATGGTGGAGTTAGGGTGGAGGCTAAATAATCTGATCAGGAGTGGAAGCATGGTGGACACAAAGTGTTGGAGTAGCTCAGCAGCTCAGGCAGCATCGCTGGAGAACATGGATAGGTGATGTTTCGTGTGGGACTATTCATCAGACTTCCAACCTGGAAATCTGGGTCAGGTCTGGACCCTTCTGCCACGGAGGCAGGGAGTTGGCTAATGTAGATTGGCTACTTTACTTATTAACCAATGTAGTGCTTTATTATTATAAGCTCCGCCTACTACCACACCATTCATATTATCGCAACATGTGCTGCCAGTCAGTACTGCTGCATGGTAGGAGTAACATGCTGTAGTGTGTTGTATACAGTACGTTACTCAATAAATATTGTTATACCGGAACTGTGAGTATGTGTGCTTTACTCAACATGGTGTCAGAAGTGGGATGTCTTTTGCACGGTCCAGTACTTTAAAAAAATTGGCATCATGTTCAGCCATGTCGCATCCAGCAACGAGAATGTCGTCGACAATGATGGCACAAGGATACCCCACAAATAATTGTTCCATAGCAGTGTTCAGGTCTCTGGGGTTGATACAAATTCAGATTTCTTCTTTGTTCTTCTTTGTTGCGACTACCATGTTGGAAACCCAGTCGGATGGGTCGGTAACTGTGGCAATGACACCCAGGGACACCATCTGTTGGAGCTTATTGTGTCACGCGGTGGAATGCGCTGTGGTGCTCATACCACAGGTAAGACATTTGCATCGGTGATGATGTTGTATTTGATGGGTAGCTTCCCAAGCTTATCATCAAAAAGTTCCTTGTACTGGGAAAGTATCTGCTGGGTGGAGCCCTAGGTAGGAGATATTTGATGGACAGCTGGCCCAAAAGTTACCAGTCCTAGGTCCTGGCATGCGTTAGTGCCAAGCAGAGTTGCAACTTTCCCACGGACAATCAAAA
The DNA here is from genome assembly GCA_038087875.1 of Malacoraja senta. Taxonomy (NCBI): domain Eukaryota; kingdom Metazoa; phylum Chordata; class Chondrichthyes; order Rajiformes; family Rajidae; genus Malacoraja; species Malacoraja senta. The sequence goes on from CM075980.1 coordinate 26,342,918, forward strand.
AAATTCAGCCTGTGAGCTTGTGACATTACCCATGAAATACAACATCGTCACCGATGCAAATGTCTTACCTGTGGTACGGGCACCACACCGTATTCCACATGCTATGCGTGACAGAGTACACAATGAGCTCCAGCGGATGGTGTCCCTGGATGTCATTGCGGCGCTCATATCTGGTGAGTGCAGAGGGAGGGATCTACTGAAGCAACTGTCAACACCTCCTTCCTGTGAAGGAACCACGTCCTGCTGTCTCGTATCCTGATGTGACGTGTCCGATCTACCCATCTACTGACGGACTTTTTCTTCCCTGTATGCGCTATTTGCATTTTGGTTACATTGTTAATCAGTCATCACCTAGTAACGTGCTTATACATACATATCACTTTATTGTAGATGTGTTTCACTTTTTATTCTTACAAGGAAAGAAGTAGATTGGCTACTTTACTTACTAACCAACGTAGTGCTTTATTATTATAAGCTTCACCTACTACCACACCATTCATATTGTCGCAATATGTGCTGCCAGTCAGTTCTGCTGCATGGTAGGAGTAACATGCTGTAGTGTGTTGTATACGTTACTCAATAAATATTGTTATACCAGATCTGTGAGTATGTGTGATTTACTCAACAGCTAATTAATCATATCAGGTTGAAGAAGGGATGATGAGGCTGGGGGTGATGCTGCCAGAGTTGAAGGAATTGGCAGCCGTTCATCTTTCATTATCCATGAAAAAAAAAGCACAGTAGCCTCTAGTTCATTATAGATGGACTTACAGTGTAGTAACACACCCCACCTTGCATGAATTTACTGACCTTTGCTACCTTTGTGAACCTGGTAATTTTGAAATCCATTTCATCAAAGCATCTCAGTCCTGCAGTGATGTCCCTGAATGCTTTAGTAAGTAAGTAAGTACATTTTATTTATATAGCATGTTTAAATCAACTCATGTTGAAACCAAAGTGCTTTACATAGAAGAAATAATTAAGTTTCCGTACATCCATAGAAAGAAAAAAAGAAGAAGAAAAATGACATACCACATTATAGAATTTAACATGAACGTCCCCCCACAGCAAAATCAAAATTTTCTGCTGTGGGGAAAGGCACCAGAAAGATTCAGTCCTCTTCCTCTGTGATCACCCGAGGTCGGGGCCAATTTGTGGCCTCCGCAGCCAGTCCGATGTTATAGGCCCTCTTGCCGGGAAGATGGAACTCCGGCGTCGGGTGAACACTCCTCAGCAGCTTGGAATGTCTGGAGCGGCCGCTTCCTCCCTGGAGACCGCGGCACCCGAAGTCCTCAGGCTGCGCTGGTTGGAGCTCCGTCTCTGGCGATCTCGGATCCCAGGCTCCGCGGTGTTTTTAATCCAGCGCCGCCCATGGCTGGACGCCCGCAGCCACAGCTCCTCGATGCACAGCACTCCGGAGCTTACCGGATGGCGACCCGGGTAGGGCATCGCCCGCTCCGTGATGGTGTCCCAGCGCTGTGCCACTGCCGAAGCTGTAGTCCCGGCCGATCCCGACAGGAAACGTCGCTCCAGTCCGATGGTAGGCCGCGAGGAAGAGGCGAAGAAGCTCGGAGGGAAGCCGCCTCTCCGACCAGGTAGGGACTAGGAAATAAAGTTTCCCCCTTCCCCTTCCCCCACCCACCACATAAAAGAAGACCTCCAACAAACATTTTGTTTTAACAGGACTAAAAATAAAAATAAAAAAGGGTGAAAGGACAGACTGCAGGCAGAGCAGCCATACACAACGGCGCACCACTCCTGCAGTCCGTCAAATCTATGATTAGACAAATCAATGCTGTGCACCCTTCTGGTGGTTCAAGCACAGGTGAATCATTGACTTGGGTACCTTCTGTATTGTTTTGCGTTTTGAACTCCCCTAAATCCTCATTCACCTGGTCTTTTTTAAGTTTAGTTTAGAGATACAGCATGGAAACAGGTCCTACGGTCCAATGCATCCACGTCAACCGCTAATCACCTGTACACTAGTTCTATCCTACACACAAGCGACAATTTACAGATGCCAATTAACCTACGAATCTGCACACCTCTGGAATGTGGGAGGAAACTGGAGCACTCGTAGAATATCCATGTGGTCACAAGAGAGCATACAAACTCCATACAGACAGCACCCATAGTCAGGATCGAACCCAGGTCTCTGGCGCTGTAAGGCACAACTTTAACACTGTGCCGCCCTCTGCCCTTGTACCAGTTCACTAATAGGCATCCTTTCCAGCCCAAAACAAATAGAATCCACAAGCAATATTTGCAAACAAGAACCCCTACCACAGATTTATAGATTGGTACACGTGAACCCTGGCCTATACTGGCCTTTGGCATTCATAGCACTGCAGCAATTTAGTGAGACAAGTCTGAATAAACACTAAGATGGTACGCCCACAGACTGAGAGTAAGAAAAATCAATGGTGCAAGAAATCAGAGATCGATTGAACATATTTAGGATCACAAGCTTGTGAAGGCATTTACAACAAACTGTAGGTTACAATTTACCTCCCATTGTACTTGAGCTGCTGATAAATACTATCGTGAACTGCACTAGACAGGGTAATAATCTAAGGGTGTAGAGACCCCTTTTTTTGGCCAAATTCAAAACGATGTACAAATCCTCTGAGAACTATAAACTAACTCCATCCCATTAGACTGTGAAAGAGATATTTAAGTAGTTGATAATTTTAAAACCAGCATGAATAGTTGCCCATCTTCTCTTTGACTGGTAACTGTTTAAACAAATATGTTACTAATAAATGGCAAGTTCTGAATATGAGGAGTCCAAATAACAGTTGTCTGCAGAATGGTAAAAAGCCTTGACGTTTTGGTGAGATTTAGATTCTCTACTGTTATTCATTACATTTCTTAATGCATCTTTTTCAGTGTACAGCATGCTCAATTTAATGTATTTAAAAATATATGTTCATGTGAAATAACCACTAAAATGTTCTTGCACTGCATTGTCAAAATCAGAAAAGGCTACAACAGAGTAAAAACTAATTAATTGATGGATATGAGGTGGATATTATTTTTAATTAAGAAAATCCCAGGAGATGTGTGATCCTACACATCTGATGATCATGAACAACTGCATGTGAGGTGATAATCCTCAGAAGGAATAAATATTTCTAAGATATATGTCACTTACATTAGTTAAATGTTTCAAGATTAAGTAATATGCAACATGCATTTTCTCACACAAATCTCCATTTCAGTCTTTGTTTAGTTCTAGCTCATTTTGTAAGTCATTGTAGTATGAGCAAAATACACATACTTAGTACAAGAGTAACCTAGCGAGTCAGACAGCATAATTGGAGGACAGGGATAGGTAATATTTTGGGTTGGGATTGGGGGGGCGGGGTAATTGGAAACGAGCTTGGGACTGGCAAGTGATAGTGATAGGTGGCTCAGTCCCACCCCCACCTCCTTTTCAACGCTCTCTTCTCCCCCTCCCCTGACTGGACCTCCAAATGAGTGAGAAGCCTTCATCTTGATAAATTAGCAATTTAAGGCCATTCCAGGGCACTCTGTTTCAGACTGGGTGTGGTTTGAAGGGATGAAGAGAATTTATGTAACATTGCCTATATAATTTCATGCCCAAAACAGGAGCCAACAAAGATGAGCAAATAATTATTCGAAAGAATAAGCTGGCCCCAATTATTGAAATTTATGACATTTTTTGATTTTTCAAAAATTCCTGCTTCCTCCCAGGCAACTGACATTGAAGCTCTTGTGACACTTTTCAGCTGTGTCCTGTGTTGTTGTGTGAGGTAGATGTGTGACCTCCCCTTACAATGACAATGGACAGAGACAAGTGGCATCGTTTAGGGTTTGCATGTCACTCCCCTGTGGAAACAGAGGAAGTGATGTCATGAGTTCCCTCCATAACTCACTGGTCAATTCTTCCCTTCCCACCCAACCACCCCTCCCCAGGTACTTTCCCTTGCAACCACAGGAAATGCTACACTTGTCACTTTACCTCCCCCCTCGACTCCAACCAAGGACCGAAGCAGTCTTTCCAGGTGAGGCAGAAGTTCACCTGCACCTCCTCCAACCACATCTACTGCATCCGCTGTTCCAGGTCTCAACTTCTCTGCATCGGTGAGACCAAGTGCAGGCTTGGCGATCGCTTCGCCCAACACCTCCGCTCAGTTTGCAATAACCAACCTGATCTCCTGGTGGCTCAGTACTTCAACTCCCCCTCCCATTCCGAATCTGACCTTTCTGTCCTGGGCCCCCTCCATTGTCAGAGTGAAGCCCAGTGCATATTGGAGGAACAGCACCTCATATTTCATTTGGGTAGTTTACACCGCAGCGGTATGAGCATTAACCTCCAATTTCAGATAGTCCTTGCTTTCTCCCTCCTTCCCCTCGCCTTCCCAGCTCTCCCACAAGCCTCCGCCTCCTCCTTTCTTTTTCCTGCCCCCCGACATTAGTCTGAAGAAGGGTCTCGACCTGAAACGTCGCCTATTCCTTCTCTCCATAGATGCTGCCTCACCTACTGTGTTTCTCCAGCATTTTTGTCTACCTTTGATATTTCAGGCATCTGCAGTTCTTTAACGAGTGATGTCATGAAATCATGGGAGAGCCTGTCACATGCCTTCCCCTGAATGCACTCAATGGTAACTCGTGCAGAATGCAATGTAGGGTTAGTCAGCCAATATAGGAAACTGTTAGCATTCAGTTAGGACTTTGGCAGGTCAGATCATTGGCTGCCAATTGTCAGAATCACCATCAGACATTTAAACTGACCTCACACATCCAGTGTAGAAAATCACTAGAATACAGCAGCAACTGGTAGGAAATTGAAAAGTAATTTATACAGCGGGTGGTGAGTACTTGGAATGCACTGCTATTGGTGGTGGTTGAAGCAGATATGTAAGTGGCTTTTGAAAGGCTTATGGATAGGCAAGTGGATATGTAGGGAATGGAGGATATGGGTTATATTTAGTTTAGTTTAGTTTAGAGATACAGCGCGGAAACGGGCCCTTTCGGCCCACCAGGTAGATAAGTGATGGGCTTGGCATCATGTTCGGCGCAGACATTGTGGGCCGAGGGTTTGTTCTTGTGCTGCACTATGTTTTTGTTTGTCAATTTCAGTTAGTTAAATTCAGATTTAAATCACAAACTGATTTTAAATTGTTTATTTTCTGTGAATATTTCATTTTCAGCTATGTAACTAAAAAATGTATTTGGTAGCAAATATATCAAAGTTTTAAGGCAGAGGTGAAAGAAAACAATTATGTTCTAAAAGATTACTCAATTGTACTAGTCCCAGTGGGGATTTTAGAACAATGATTATGCAAATGATGCAGAAACACAAACTGAAAAAATCAAGCACAATTTTGAGTATAATGTCTAGAAAAAGCAGACACTAGAATCTAGAACATAAAACAAAAGGCTCCGAACCTAAAAGGGGTTTTTCTATATATTTTCCACCACAAATGTTTCCTCCAGCCATTTGTTTTTGCACAATTATGAGTGTAAATTATATCCAGGATATCAATGGCACCCAAATAAAAACTCTATAACATTCTGCTCATTCTGTAAAATCAAGTGCTTCCTAAACTCAGTGGTCGGGCAATATCTATGGAGGGAAGTAAACAGATTATCTTTTGGGTTGGGACTCTTCTTCAGGCAGTGCATGGTAGGACCTTGGGGAGTGTTGTAGAGAAGAGAGATGTAGGAGTGCAGGTACAAATTTTCCTAAAAGTAGTATTACAGGCAGTTAGGGTGGTACAGAGGCTTTTGATGCATTGGCCTTTATATGTCAGGCTATTGAGTGTGGAGGTTGGGCTGTTTGGGTACTGTGACAAGATGTTGGTGAGGCCACATTGGGAGTACTATGTTCAGTCTTGGTTTTTAAAAAAAAAAAAATTATTTATTAGAAGTACATTACAACCACATACATTAGTACTCGTCACTTATATCTTCTTACAATTAATGTACTCCGTTTGTTTTTTACACTAGTAAAAGGAAAGGATAAGATTGAAAGAAAGAAGAAAGTGAAGGAAAAAGTGAAAGTGTAGAAAGTGTGACAACAAGACAGAACGAAGACCCTATAAGAACAAAATAAAAAAATAAAAAAAAAGAGTTAAGAAATAGACCCTAGAAAAGAAGGAGAAAGAGAAAGAGGAGAAAGAGAAAAACAAATAGTTTTATGAGCATTACGCAAATGGGACATACCAACTTTCCAGCTATCATCACCCTTTACCTGACCTCAGTTTTTTTTTTTAAGGTACCTTTGCACCCTATATTTGTAATAATTCTATAAATGCAGACCATGTCAGATATAAGTGATCTGGTTTACCTGCCAGGAGGAGTCTTATCTCTTCTAGATGTAATGTTTCGAACATATTTGAAATCCACATGTTTATAGTTGGTATTGGAGCTTTCTTCCAAAATTTTAGGATTAGCTTTTTTCCAGTGTTTAACCCATAGTCTATTAGTTTCTTTTGAAACACATTTAGTTCTGGACCATCTTCCGTTATTCCGAAGATAATCCATTCTGCTTTGGGTATCAGTTTTATTTTAAATAATTTTGTAAAGATTTCGAAAATTTCATTCCAAAATTTTTGAATTTTTGTACAGAAAACAAATGAGTGCGCTATAGTAGCTTCTTGGGATTGACATTTATCACAAATGGATGATACATTTGGGAAAATTTTATGGATTTTAGTTTTGGAATAATATAATCTATGTAAAATTTTAAATTGTATTAAAATGTATCTTACATTAATCGAACATTTATGCACGTTTAATAAGTGTTCATTCCACCTTTCCTTTGAAATTTTAATAGCTAACTCTTGTTCCCAGTCTCTTCTGATACCCTCCGTAGATGGTATTTCTACATTTAAGATAATATTATACAAATATGATATTAAGTTTGCTGATTCAGCTTTTATCTGCATTGCCTCATCCAATACATCTGCTGGGCTATTATAATGATCTTTTGTATATTTTTTCAAATAGTCGCATATTTGAAAATATTTAAAATATTGATTATTTCCGAGTTTATATTTTATTTGTAATTGTTGAAATGAAAGTAATTTTCCAGTTTCATACAGGTCACCGAACATTTTAATTCCTAGTCTATCCCAATGTATAAAAGATTTATCTATAATAGAGGGATTAAACGAAGGGTTATTAACTATGGGAGATAATAGTGATAAATTTCTTAATTTTAAATTTTGTTTTATTTGTTTCCAAATTCGGATCGTACTATGGATAATTGGGTTCTTATTATAATTTATATTATTCAGTTTCATTGGTGAGAGGAGGATCGCTCCAATGTTTCCAGAGGAGCAATCCTCTTTCTCCATTACAATCCAGTCCAATTGCTGGGCGGAGTTATCCATCAGTTGAATCATATTTTTAATATTTACTGACCAATAATAATACATGAAATTAGGTAGTGCTAAACCCCCTAATACTTTAGGTTTATTCAAGTGAGTTTTTTGTATTCTATGTGATTTATAGTCCCATATAAAATTAGTGATATCTGAGTCCAGTTTTTTTTTAAACTTCTTTGGTAAGTATATAGGAATCGATTGAAACAGGTATAAAATTTGTGGTAGAAAGATCGTTTTTATTGCATTTATTCGGCCTATTAAAGACATCGGGAGCGTTTTCCAAAATTTAATTCGTGTGTTTAATTTATTAAGTAGTGGATCAAAATTTGCCTTAAACATACCTTGATATGTTCTAGTAATTTCAATTCCCAAGTATTTAAATTTTTCTGTAGCTATTTTAAAAGGGAATTTTAAAAGATGTGTTGAATCTTTCGGTTTTATTGACATAATTTCACTCTTATTCCAATTTATTCTATATCCAGAAAAGGATCCAAAGTCTTCAATTAAATTTAATATATTTGGTATAGTGATTTGAGGTTTTGTAATGTACAGTAATATATCATCCGCGTATAAAGATATTTTATTATATGAATCTTTAGTATTATACCCATGGATATCAGGGTGTATTCTAATTTTTTCTGCTAGCGGTTCAATAATAAGTGCAAACAACTGTGGTGATAATGAGCATCCTTGTCTATTTCCCCTTGATAGTTGGAATTTCGAGGATAATATATTATTAGTTAATATTCTAGCTGTAGGTTTATTATATAATAATTTTATCCATAGAATAAAATTCTCTCCCAGTTGGAATTTTTGTAATACTTTATCCATATAATTCCATTCTACTTGGTCAAATGATTTTTCAGCATCCAGCGAAATAATTGATAATTCTTGTTCTTCAGATTTGTATGAGTGCATTATGTTGAGTAAACGTCTCATATTGTTAGAAGAGTATCTCTTAGGGATAAACCCCGTCTGATCTGGGTTTATTAATTTACTAATATATTTACTTAATCTTCTAGCTAATATTTTTGCTAATATTTTTTGATCTGTGTTTAACAATGCTATAGCTCTATATGAACCCGGTTCTTCTAAATCTTTGTCTTTCTTAAGTATTAGTGTAATCGTTGATTCCGCTAATGTATCAGGGAGTATTTGTTTTTTAAAAGCATATTGGTACATTTTTTGTAATCTTGGTATTATTTTATCATAAAAGCTTTTATAAAATTCATTAGTAAATCCATCTGGACCTGGTGTTTTTCCATTCTTTAATGAGTTTATTGTATCTTCTAATTCCTTAATTGAGATTTGTGCACCCAATTCCTCTTGTTCCTTCAACTCTAACTTTGGAAGATTACAATTATCCAAAAACGTTGTGATTTTATTGGAATCAATTGTCGTTTTAGATGTATACAAATTCTCATAAAATTGCGCAAATCTTTTATTAATATCCTTCGGTGTTGTTAATAATTCCCTTTTATCTGATTTAATCTTTGGGATAGTATGTTCCTTTTCTCGTTTTTTTTGCTGGCGAGCCAAGAGTTTATGCGGTTTATCCCCAAATTCAAAGTGCTCTTGTTTTGTAATTTGAAAAAGTCTTATAAGTTTGGCTGATAATAGTTTATTTAATTTAAATTTCAAAATTATTATTTTATTATGTTTCTCTATTGATGGATCTTTAGCATTATCTATATCCATTTGTCTAATAAGTTCTTCTAACTGTCTTTGTTCATTCTTATTCTTTTTATTTTGAAAAGCTTGAAATGAAATTATAATACCCCTAATGTATGCTTTAAAAGATTCCCATAATACAGTAGCCGATATATCTGGAGTATCATTTATTTGAAAAAAGGCATCCATTTGTTCTTTTAAATATATACTCGCTTGTGGATCTTTTAGGATTTGAGAATTAAATCTCCAAAACAATTTATTCTTAGACATTCCTTCCAGTTTTAAAAAGAAAGTTAGTGGAGAATGGTCTGAAATCGAATTTGTATGGTATGTTGGGTTAAATGTTTGAGGGATTAATTTTGTATCCAGGAGGAAGTAATCTATATGTGAGTATGTTTTGTGTACCATTGAATAAAACGAGTATTCCCTGCCAGTTGGATTAACAATTCTCCAAACATCTGCTATATTAGTATTGTTTATGTAGGTATTGAGAAGTTCCCCGGTTTTCGATTTCATATTCCCTCTCTGTTTTTGGCTTGATTTATCTAAATACGGATCTAAAACACAGTTAAAGTCTCCTCCTATAATAACATTTTGGTAGTTAGACTCTGCAATTATGTTCAAAATTTTATTTAAAAAGTGGGGGTTGTCAAAGTTAGGCGCATATATATTTACCAAAGTAAGTGGAGTATCATGAATTTCTCCATTAACTATTAAGTATCTCCCTTCGATGTCTGTTATGATATTCTTTGCTTTCAATGGTATACCTTTTCTTATAATAATTGACGTACCTCTAGATTTCGAAGTAAATGAAGAATGGTATGTTTGACCTATCCATTTCGCCCTCAACCTAGCTTGATCCTGAGATTTTAAATGTGTTTCTTGTAAGAAAATAATATCAGAATTGTACAGTTTCAGCTGAGGTAATATCTTACCCCTTTTAATAGGTTCGTTAATACCTCTTATATTCCAACTACAGAATAAGATTCCTCCTAGGTTCTTTTGTTTAGTATCTTGCATTTTGAATAATTATAGTACCTTTAAATCTTGTGGTGCATCCATATCCCAGATCTTTGGGTATTGGGGGAACTTTTGAATTTCTAAGTTTTGTTGGTATATCCATTTTACGTTCATCACTAAACACAAAACACAAACATGCGAGTTTATGTGGTAATAAAAAAAAAACTAAAAAAGTGAAAATACAGTGTCTAATATAATCGGCACTGTAGCGAGTGTCCCACCTGTAGGTGGGAAAAAACCTGGTTTCGACTTCCATTGTGATGTTAAACAAATAGCTCCGCTCTCTTAGTTAATCATACCATATTAAAATATTAAAACGGGGCCTCATATTCAGATATATAATACAATTTTACCCTATATATTTCATTATAACATATGATGTATGTATCGCAATTTTAGCTACTAATTATTAAACAGATACTTTTGATTTCAATAATAATCAACTGTTGGTTGAAGGGGTTAACGATACGTGCCCCTAGCCCTAAGCCAGGTGCTCGTTTCTCATCCCTTCCACTTATAGATAAGGTTTCAATTTATTAAAAATTCATATTAGTATGTTAGTTCATTATTTTTTATTTTTTTTTTATTTTTGTTAGTATTCTAATCTAACTTGAGTAAAAGTTATTAGTAGGATAAATTCTTACAATTGGTTTTAATATTATAATCTAATAAACAAATACATGCTTCTGGTATATACCATTCCCGTCTGTTCAGCTGTTTACTCATTTTGAACAGAAAGTGTCCTTGATTCCAAATTCCATAGATAACAGTCTAGCTATCCCCAGACAAAGCATTGCTTAGAATGGTTCAGATCTGCTAAACTCCCATTTAATTTCTATTTTTCTTTTTTTTTTTAATATTTTTATTTTATTAGAAGTAAGTACAATTGTATACAATCATATTTTCATAATACCTTTTATGTACAGCTTCTTATTTAAATTTTTTTTGAAATAAAGAAGAAAAAGAAAAAAGTTAGGTAATGAAAAATAGAAAAATGTGAGATATATAGTGTGTGAAAAAGAAAAATAAAGAATGAAAAAAGAAAGTTGAGACATAGAAAATAGAAGAAAGAGAATAAAAGAAGAGAAGAGAAGAAAAAAAAATAGAAGGAGATCATTAATAATCTTGACCATCCGCAGTCACGGATTAGCTTTTACACCTGTTTTGCACCATATGTTTCCAAAAAGACGACAAATGGAGACCAACTCGTTATGAATTGGTCAAATTTATCTATTAGGAGGAATCGCATTTCCTCAAGATGTGCGGTATCCAACATACTTGCAATCCACATTTTGAGCGTTGGTATTGGTGTATTTTTCCAAAATTTAAATATTAATTTTTTTGCTATTATTAAACCATAATTAAAAATTGACTTTTCAGATGAGCTCAATTTGTTCCCGTCTTCCATTACCCCAAATATAATCAATTCATTATTGGGTTCCAATTTTGTCTTAAATAATTTTGTAAATATTTTGAAAATATCACTCCAAAATCCATGAAGTTTTATACAAGAAACAAAAGATTGTGTTATAGTTGCGTCTAATTTTATACAAATATGATATTAAGTTTGCTGATTCAGCTTTTATCTGCATTGCCTCATCCAATACATCTGCTTAGAATGGTTCAGATCTGCCAAACTCCCATTTAATTTCTATTTTTCAACGATAGTTTGGGCATATTTGAACGCATCTTCGGGGTTTACAAATGACTTTTCAGAACCCTTAAAAGAAATACGCATTTTAGCTGGATAAAAAATTCCATATTTGATTCCTTCTTTCCCTCTTAAAAGATCCTTAACCTTCTCGAATTTGTTTCTTTTTTGCACGATTTCATACGGGTAGTCCCTGAATATCTTAATAATGTCCTTGTTCATCCGCAGCTGCACACCGTATTTGATTTTGCTCATAACATCTTCCAGTTCTAAAATATCCCGAAATTTCACAATAATATGTCGTGGATGAGTTTTTCCCGCACCAGATCTTTGTTTAAATCTTGGAACTCGATGAGCCACTTCGATTTTCGGTTCTTTGGAAAGATTTAGCAGTTGTTTAAGTAAGCCCATGGCAAACTCACGCACATCCTCCCCCTCGGCTCCCTCTGAGACTCCAAGAATTCTCAAATTCTGGCGTCTAGAGAGAGCTTCCAGGTCCAAGCATTTATCTGAGACTTTCCCCAGTTGAGTCACCATCTGTAGTGAAGTTTGTTCATTTTCTTGCTTCATTTGATCATATTCTTACCTCATTTTCGCCATGTCTTCAACCACTCGAACCATATTTTTCTCCAATTCCGTAATTGTGCGCATACTTGCAGCTACTGTTTCAAGCACAGCCGTGAACTTGTCCATAGTAGTTTCATCCATCTTGTCCATTCTCTCCGATAGTCCATCTTTCACATCATCAATTCGTTTATTTATAATGTCCAGTGAATCAATCACCTTCTGATTACCAGCATCAATAGCCTTCTGATTACCAGCATTTGAATCCTTCATCATCTTTTCAATTTTTTCCATCATATTTCCCATCAGAGTTTTATTTTCATCCATAATTTCATTTTTCATATCTTTCACTGATTTCTTCAAATCATCAAAATCTTTGTCCTTACCAAACTCTGTCTTAGATCTTGTATCCATTTCTGCAGCCACTTCAGAAACTTCAGAGGTAACTTGTCCTTCGGGCTTCTTCTGGTTTCTCAGCAGCTTTGTCACTGATCTCTGAGGGCTCTTGGCTGGAGACAGTTTACTCATTTAAAGGGCTTTAAACCACTGTTTAAAACATCGCGCTTAATGATGACGTCATCAGCCCGGCGACCAGAAGCTCCGGTAAGGTTTTTAAATCCACTCCCGTTTTATGGACCCGTTTTACACGGAAAATCGTGAAATTTTTCGGGAGCGGAGCTAGGTGCACGTCTGTTAATCCAACATGGCGCCACTGGAAGTCTTGGTTACCCTTCCATGGATGTCATTAAACTGGAAGGAGTGCAGAGAAGATTTACGAGGATGTTGCCAGGACTTGAGGGGCTGAGCAATAGGGAGTTGTTGGCTGAGCTAGGAATTTATTCCTTGGGGCACATGATGCTGAGTGGTAATCTATTAGAGGTGTATAAAATCATTAAGAGAATAGATAGGGTGAATGCACAGTCTTTTACCCAGTTAGGGGAATCAAAAACCAGAGGTTTAAGGTGAGAAGGACAATATTTATTATTAACCTGAATGGGCTGGTGGGTATATGGAATGAACTGCAAGAGGAGGTAGTTACAGCAGGTACTACAGCAGTGGTGCAGTGGTAGAGTTGCTGCTTTACAGCGCCCGAGGCCCAGGTTCAATTCTGGCTATGGGTGCTGTCTGTACGTAGATTGTACATTCTCCCTGTGATGGCATGAGTTTTCTCTGGGTACTGTGGTTTCTTCCCATGCTCCAAAGATGTACAGGTTTGTAGATTAATTGGCTTTGGTAAAAATTATAAATTATCCCTAGTATTTACGATAGTGCTAGTGGTCAGCATGGACTTGGTGGGACAAAGAGCCTGTTTCCGTGCTGTATCTCGAAAGTCTAAGCAGGATTTAAAATGCTTCCATGCTGTATGACTCTAAAACACTGTGGCTGAGTTTGTGTTTTGCTCAAGGTTCTATCATCTGCAGTCTTTTGACTCTCTCACTCAAAATCGTGCTGTTTTTCTGAGTTGTAAATTTGTGCATAGACATTTACATAGTCTTTGTTTCAAAATCCCCACTGGACTAGTGCTATTGAGCATTTTTTAAGAACATAATTGTTTTCTTTCACTTCTGTATTAAAACTGTGATAAGTTTGCTACCAAATGCAGTTTTAGTTACATAGCTGAAAATGAAGTATTTACAGAAAATAAACTATTTTAATCAGTCTGGATTCAGTATCACCTGCAAGTTTGAACTATTTGCTTTCAGCATCTGAATCCAAATCACTGATGTGAATTAAAAACAACAGCCAAACTAATGTAAGCCCTGGGGCTGTCCACTGATTACATTTATCTGCACTTATTATCTTTATAATCCGAACCTATTTTCGTCTCTGCCAATAACTATTTCTTGGCTACGTCTTCATTGAGTTTCTACAGCTTTGAGCCTAATTAGAACATTTATGAAATGCATTTTGAAAGTTTTAGTGATACATTTCATGTGTTTTATTTTAGTTTGCTAGTGTTGTCACTTCTTCAAAGAAGTCAATGAGCTTGATCAGATAGAAACTTATCTTTTGTTAGCTATATTGGTTGTTGTTTATCAAATCTTGTTGATTAGATTATCCTGAAGTCGGCAACCTCCCAACAGAGTGAGAGATGCTTGTGCTTTTATATATTTATATATTGCGATTGAGCCATGAAAGTAGTGAAAAAATGTGTCCTTGTGGGTGGTGTCCATGCCGCAGATGATTTCACAGTGAGTTCACAAACATCTATAAAATAAATGGGTAGAACTTTAGAATGGTACAGGAGTCAGAGGTTATGTGGAGAAGGCAGGAGAATGGGATAAGGAGGAAGAGATGGAACAGCCTTGATTGAATGGCTGAGTTGACATGATGGGCTGAATGGCCTAATTCTGCTCTTATCTCTTATGATAATGTAAGTAAGTAAGTTTATTGGCCAAGTATTCACATACAAGGAATTTGCCTTGGTGCTCAGCCCACAAGTAACAACATGACATACAGTGACAGTTACGAATGACTCAGAAAACACTAAACATTAATAATAATAAGACATTAATGATAAAACACCATTGATCAAGCATGTGAACCAACAAAATACCAGATCAAAGGGAGGCTACAGATTTTTGGCTGTTGAGTAGAGCAACAACTTGTGGATAAAAGTTTTTTTTATGTCTGGCTGTGGCAGCTTTGACAGACCGGAGTCGCCTTCCAGAGGGAAGTGATTCGAAGAGTTTGTGGCCACGGTGAGAGGGGTCAGAGATGATCTTGCCCGCTCGCTTCCTGCCCCTTGCAGTGTACAGTTCATCAATGGAGGGAAGGTTGCAGCCAATAATCTTCTCTGCTGATCGGACAATTCACTGCAGCCTCCAAGTGTCGTGCTTGGTGGCTGAGCCAAACCAGACCATGATGGAGAAGGTGAGAACAGACTCTACGATGGCCGTGTAGAATTGGACCATCATTGCCTGTGGCAGATTGTGCTTCCTCAGCTGCCGCAGGAAGTACATCCTCTGTTGTGCCTTTTTGACTGTGGAGTCGATGGTAGCCCCCCACTTAAGGTCCTTGGAGATGATGGTTCCCAGGAATTTAAAAGACTCCACAGATGTGACAGTGGTGTTGTTGATGGTGAGTGAGGGGAGGGGGAGCTCTCTTAAAGTCTACAATCAATTCCACTGTCTTAAAAGCATTGAGCTCTAGGTTGTTGCTACGGCACCAGGACGTCAGCTGTGACACTTCCTGCCTGTAGGCAGATTCCTCCCCATCCTGGATCAGTCGAATCAGGGTTGTGCATCCGCAAACTTGAGAAGCTTGACAGAGGTGTCTGTGGAGGTGCAGTTGTTGGTGTAGAGGAGAGGAGAGGAGAGTAATGAATGTGAATACTGCAGTAGGCTGCTCATTAATGGGAAGAGATGTCCTCAAATATTATTTGAGAGCCCACTAATGAAAAGTAATGCCATATTATGCACACACTCTCCAGAAGAGTTGTGAATAAGAATGGAAAGGAGGTTAATCAAGATCCAAGGTTGTTGGGGAAGTTGATTTGCTGATAATTGCGGAATTGGGCCAGATTTGAATGAGATCACTTGGAGCTAACATATTCTGCTATGGCTCAATGTTTGGTAGAGCAGACACAGATAAAGATTAGACACAAAATGCTGGAGTAACTCAGCAGGGCAGGCACCATCTCTGGAGAGAAGGAATGGGTGACGTTTCGGATCGAGACCCTTCTTCAAACGTCTCTCGACCTGAAACGTCACCCATTCCTTCTCTCGAGAGATGCTGCCTGGTCTGCTGAGTTATTCCAGCATTTTGTGTCTACCTTTGATATAAATCAGCATCTGCAGTTCTTTCCTACACAGATAATGGGTAAATGGACGTCTTTCCCTCTAGAATGACTGTTTGTCTTGGAGCCAGCATGAGAAATGTATTTAGTCAGAGGAGGCTGAATCTGTGGATTTCATTGCCACAGAAGACTGTGGAGGCTAAGTCAATGGATATTTTTAAGGTAGTTTGATAGATTCTAGATTAGTATGGGTGTCAGGGGTTATGGGAAGAAGGCAGGAGAATGGGGTTGAGAGGGAAGGATTAATAAGGCATGATTGAATGGTGGAGTGGACTTGATGGGCCAAATGGCTTAATTCTGCTCCTATAACTTATGAATTTGTATCAGAGGGAAGGGATAGACATGCTAGCAAACTGCTGGTAGAAATGAAACAGAATCACCCGTGTAGGTCAGACCTGGAGTTTGCACCAGATAAAAGTTTAGCTGTCGGGGAGGTACTAAGGGCCCAGATAATGCAAAAAGACAAATAAAGGGCAAGATGTGGCAGAGAATTATCAGTTGTTCAGTATATTTCATAGTGTGAAAGGGATGAGTGAGAGTGGTATGCCCACTAAAGTGATACGCTCCCAATGAGAAGTGAATGTGGATGAGCAAGGCTTTCTAATGCTTCTGAAAAGTCTGAACCATGGGCAAATGTTCTGAGATTTTTTTTAATGTAACAACCTTCCCAAAACATCATCTGCCCATTCCCTCCATAACTGCTGCCTGACCCACTGAGTTCCTCCAGCCCATTTTGCTTTGCACAAGAGTCCAGCATCTGCAATTCCTCCCATCTCCATTTTAAAGCATGCATTGACTAAATCAATATAGAAAGATTTTCTGTGCATGGTAATATGTTTAAATTAAATCTCCTTCGCTTTTCTCCACCTGGTCAGGAACACACTTTCCAACTCTGGTCCCTTTGCAGAGCCACAATACTTCAATTCGAGTTATAAGCCAAAGGGTAGTGGATATTTCAGCATATCTTGCTGAGGATCAGTGTCTAGGTATATTCAAGAAATAAATTGATTGGTATTTAAATATTAAGGGAATCAATGAATATAGGATTATTATAGGAATGTGGTAAAATTCCAGCCATGGCCTTATTAAATTGTGGGGCAAATATGAGGTGGGAGTGGTGTACCCTTGTTTAGATTTTCCATGCTCTCTTGAGCTTTACTGAAGTATTCAAGACGGGTTACATTTGCTGCTGATAGGAACAATATATTGCAGCAATATAGGTCAGCAGAACTATTATGTTTCTGCTTGCAACTACTCACCTTTTTAACTTAATGAAAGCATAGCCACCTTTGTTTCCAAAAAATTAGGCCCTAACGTCACTTGGCATCATATCCCTGCAGGGAATGGATAGAGATAACATCGTGAGGAGCTCAATATTTTCCAAGAAGGGGAAGTGTCTAATGACACATTTGTGTCATGGTAGATAGATCACTGAATCACTGACCTGAAGGACAATATCCTGTCTATCATATTACCAACCTTGGACTGTGTTGTTTTTCAGTTGATGAATAGTGTCATTCAGCTGTCTGAGACCAGGCAGAATGACATCCCTCATTTCTGTCAAACTCTTCCTCACTGATGATTACAATCTCTTTCAACAGGAACTAAATCTATCCTTGCAGTAGTTTGAAGAGTCTAAATGATAATGAGAATATTAACTCCATCCTCTCTGCAGAGAGAGTTAAAGTTATAGTCCCGGGATTATTGCCCCTTTCCTAGTTCAGTTTTACTCATTCTCACCACGTGTATTCCCGCTTCTCCCCTCTCCGATCAGGCAGGTGGTACAGAAGTTTGAAAATGCATACCTCCAGATTCAGGGACAGTTTCTTCCCACCTGTTATCAGGCAACTGAACGGTGCTCTCATTAGCTTGAGTGCAGTCCTGACCTCCAAACTACCTCATTGGAGACCTTTGAACCATCTTTAATCGGACTTTATCGTACTTCAATATTATATCTTGCACTAAATGTTGTACCCTTTATCCTTAATGTGTGGATGGGTTGATTGTATTTATGTATTGTCTTTTGACTGATGAAAATGAAAATGAAAATGAAAGTTTTTCACTGTACTTTAGTACATGTGACAATAATAAACTAAACTAGACTGGTGTTTTCACGAGTGACAAAAGTGCCCACAAGATCAGATAGGATCCTCAAGTCCAGGCATTTCTGAAACCCTGAACAATTTTGTCAGTGAGGTGGCAGAAACATGCATTATGACTTTTTAGTTTAGAGATACAGCATGGAGACAGGCTCTTCGATGCACTGAGTCCATGCCGACCATGTGATCCCCACACACTAACACTATCTTATACACACTAGGAACAATGTTACAATTTTACCAAGCCAATTAACCTCCAAACCTGTATGTCTTTGGAGTGTGGGAGGAAACCAGAGCTCCCGGAGAAAACCCATGCAGGTCACGGGGAGAACGTACAACCTCCATACAGACAGCATCTGTAGTTGGGATCAAACCCGTGTCTCTGGCGCTGTAAGTCAACAACTCTACCACGGTGCCACAGTGCCACCCAATAAATACTCCGCAATTACAGCTGGGGGGATTCACAGAAGAAGGCAAGAAAAATGAGCAATAGAAATGTATGTGTGGAGACCACTGATAGGAGTGTGCACAATGTTGCCAGCCTTTTGATAAGAGCGCTGCCGCTTCCTTCACTCCTCCTATTTCTATGTTGCTGCCAACCAGTGCAGTTTTGCCAGATGTTGCAGTGCCCCAGATTCAGTGAGTTGTAGCGAGACCCATTTGAGGCATGTGTCCCATCAGTGTATGCTAATAAGTTGTGAAGTGGCCCACAACTACCACTATTATTATTAGTTATCTGGTCACACAGCTTTTCCAGCCATCACAGAACTCTGCCAATTATCCATACACTTGGCCATACACTTGGCCATACTACTCAACAGCTTCCTGAAACCCAAATTCACTCTCCTACTGAGACAGCAATAGTCAAAACAGTGCTGTGTGTCTCAAAGATGGTATAACTGTAACCTACTAAGGATTACCTTGTCTGAAGAAGGGTTTTGACCCGAAACGTTGCCTATATCCTTCGCTCCATAGATGCTGCCTCACCCGCTGAGTTTCTCCAGCATTTTTGTCTACCAAGGATTATCTCAGTCTTTTTTTAATAATGTCAATGACAGAATTACATTTAATAAACAAAAAATAAATAATTATCACACAAATGCTGGAGTAACTCAATGGGTCAGGCAGAATTTCAGGAGAATATAGATATGTGACCTTTTGGGCTAGGATCCTTCTTCAGACTACAGATCCTTGTTTTTATTACCTAATAAATATGATCTGGTTGTTTTCAAGTTCTAGTTCACATTTATTTGCACATGCACCAATTAAGGTACAGTGGAATTTGATTTACCATGCAGCCACACAATCAAATAGAGCACAATATACAATAGAACATAACATGAACATCCACCACAGTGGAATCAACATTCTTCATTGTGGTGGAAGGCAATAACGTTCAGTCAGTCCTCCTCCTTTGTTCATCCGTGGTCGAGGCCATTAACCCTCCGTAGTCACCGCTACGGACGGATAGATGTACAGGCCCTCTCGTAGGGATGATCAAAACTCCGGCGTCGGGACGGTCGAACTCACTTGGAGTGCAACTTCCCTACTTTCCTACCGGAGACCGCGGCTTCAAGATGTCATAGGCTGCAGGCTGGCGGTCGGAGCTCTTCTCCGGCGATCCCTGGCAAGGGATCCCAGACTCCGGATGATAAGCCCCATGATGTCAAAGTTAGCAGGCCAGTGATCGGAGCACTCCTTTCTAGCGACCCCCGGAAAAGGTTCGCCCCCGCTCCACGATGGAAAAGTCCATGCTGCGCCCACTGCTGAAGCTCTGGGCCCGACTCCGGGAAAGACTACACCAATCCAAGCTGTTAGGCCGTGAGAGGGGAGGCGGAGAAGCGACATGGAAATAGTCGCCTCTCCATGAAGAAGTGACCGAAAAATGGTTTCCTCCTTTCCCCCCCCCACCATCCCCCACATAAGACACACCGGGAGACACCAAAACAAACACTTGGACACACTAAAAAAAACAAAAAAAGTAGAAATAATGAACACGTTGCTGGCAGGGCAGCCGACTCGCAGCGCTCTCAACTGAGCGCCCCCAACCGACCATTTATGTTTCATGGATCACATGAACATAAAATAATATTGACTGCATTTGTCATGTTAACAAGGTGATAATAATCTTAAGAATTTGGCCAGATCCATTTAGAGTGGGATAGAGTGTAGCTGCACGTCTTAAATGCCACAGTCAATTTACATCAAGATGTTGAAGATGGGTTTGTAGTAGAACCACATGAGATTTTAGTCATTGAAAATCTATCCCCTCTTTTGCAACTTGTCCAAAAGATCAATTCCTGCTCCTGCTGTTACTTGGCCCATAGTTCAGTATCACTAAGACCTCCTTTCATTTGAAGCATCCAAAATTTAAATCTCCTTTTGTTACTTCCACATGACATTTCTTCCTGCATAATCACCCAAGTAATTGCATTAATTTCAAAAGAAAAGTTGCTTCAAGGCCTCTGTGATTGCCAGTCTTAACAATTTGTTAGGGATATTCTTACAATGGTTGGAGTTGGCCGTTTTCCCTTCCTCCCCCCCAGTCACCTCTTAAGCATAGTGCTTCGACAGAGGTCAGATGTTCAGTGAAGTGGAGGATAATAGATGTAAACTCTTCCCTCTCATTTCTTAAGTAAATATCAATTTTTACGAAGCAAGAAGAACCCAAAGTACCATGGATATAACATTGAAAATGGCAGAAATACTCAATAGGATCTGTGGAGA
This sequence comes from Malacoraja senta, assembly GCA_038087875.1. NCBI lineage: Eukaryota > Metazoa > Chordata > Chondrichthyes > Rajiformes > Rajidae > Malacoraja > Malacoraja senta. The sequence goes on from CM075980.1 coordinate 26,363,807, forward strand.
TTGAGTTAAAGTTTCTGGTCAGTGATCTTGCTGGACAGAACTGGAAAACTTTTTTTTAAATATATGTACAGACGATGTCAAAGAAAAAGTGATGAGAAAACAGAATGGAAACTCTGTGTTACAGTGGAAAAGGAGGCAAGTTCAATGACAAAAGGGAAAATGGTGTAAGTCTAAAAAAGATGGTTCTTGGTGAACTATAGCAATTTAATTTACTATTCAAGAGAATACAGTGTTGATGCCAGTTACTACAATGTGTCTGCACAAAAGATCCAATGCTGATTCATTGGGCTTTATGGAGTATGAAATGGAAGTCTGAGTGGGAGCAGGATGAAGAATTAAAATTTGAAGTAATCATTTTATTGAGCCATTAGTTCAAGTAAGGGACTGCCATTCATCAAACAGTAGTTTCGATGCACAGTGGAACAAGGAGAGAATTAACCAATTCACAGTTATACCTCTGCAGTCTGTTTCTAGTTGCCATTCCCATATCAAACAGGTCTTTTATAAAAATTGTTATATCACTAATGTTTTTTCAGACTGCATCCATTCAACATATGTTGTATAACGTTGGACAAATTGGATTATTTTCTTTGGAGTGTCAGAGGCTGAGTGGAGATCTGATGGAAGGCTATACAATTAAGATGTATAGAAAGGGTAGACAGTCAGAACCTTTTTCCAAGGGTGGAAATGTCAAGAGAACATAGCTTTAAGGTGAGGGAGCAAAGTATAAAGGAGATGTGTGCGGTGATTTTTTTACACAGACAGTGGTGGGTGGCTGGTACATGCTGCCAGATCTGATATTGGAGGCAGAAGCGATAGTGGCGTTTAACATAGGCATTTAGATAAGCAGGAAATGGAGGGATACAGATTATGTGCAAGCAGAGAAGATTAGTTTAACTTGGCATCATGTTCAACATGGATATAGTGCGCCGAAGGCCTGTTTGTGTCATAGAGTGTGGAAACAGGCCCTTCGACCCAACTTGCCCACATTGGCCAACATGTCCCAGCTACACTCGTCCCACCTGCCTGTGCTTGGTCCATATCCCACTAAACCTGTCCTATCCATGTACCTGTCTAACCGTTTCTTAAACATTGGGAAACGTCCCAGCCACAACTATCTCCTCTGTCAGCTTGTTCCATACCCACCACCCTTTGTGTGAAAAAGTTACCCCTCAGATTCCTATTCAATCTATTCCCCTTCACCTTGAACTTATGTCCTCTGGTCCTCTGAACTTATGTCCTCTGGACAAGAGATTCTGTGCATCTACCCAATCTATTCCTCTCATGATTTTATACACCTATATAAGATCACCCCTCATCCTCCTGCGTTCCAATAAATAGAAACCCAGCCTACTCACCTCTCCCTGTAGCTCACACCCTCTAGTCCTGGCAATATCCTCGTAAATCTTTTCTGAGCCCTTGTGCTGTTGTGCTGTTCTCAGTTCTAAATTCTATGTTTGCAATGAATTGGAAAAGAGAAATGGCCATGTGCAACATGGCTGGTTCTGGTTTTGAAGGAGAGGGAACCCAAACAACAAAGGGTTCACTGTACTGTGCCTTCAGCTGATGAGGATAGAAATCCTTGTGGGAGGAACGGTGGTGCAACGGTAGAGTTGCTGCCTTACAGCTTCAGGGACCGGGGTTCGATCCGGACTATGGGCGCTGTCTGCTCAGAGTTTGTCCATTCTTCCCGTGACCTCTGTGAGTTTTCTCCGGGATCTCCAGTTTCCTTGCACACTCCAAAGACATGTAGGTTTGTAGGTTATTTGGCTTGGGACAATTTACAATTGTCCCTAGTGTGTGAAGGATAGTGTTAGTGTGTGAGGATCACTGGTCAACGTGGACTCGGTGGGCCGTAGGGACTGTTTCCCTGCTGTATATCTAAACTAAACTAAATCTAGACCAATGGAGATCTATGTGCAAAAGGTTCTATCACAGAGTCTCAAGAACTGATGCAGACTATAACGATGGAGAACTAAGTGGAATGGGTGCTGCAGCAGCTTTAAAATGAATCTTCGCCTCCTTATTAAATGTGTAGGAGAAGATGGAAAAAAGTAACAGAATATTATTTGTTCTGCCAGGGAATGGAAAATAATTAAGTATCAATTCTTTAATTGAGTTTTAGTGAGGCCCTCTCTAAAGTCCCTATTCCATTTGGGGCACCAAAGCAAAAGAGAAATATACTGACCTAGAAAGTGCACAGTTAATGTGGTCAGTTCTTGGGTCCCAACTATTGACAAACTTTATTGATGATTTGGATGAGGCCACCAAGTAACATTTCCAAGGTTACTGATATTGCAAGATGGGAATGTGAGTAGTGTTGAAAATGCATAGGCTTTGGGGGAATATAGACAAGCTGAGTTTAGATTAGTCTAGAGACGCAGTATGTGAACAGGTCTTTCGGCCCACTGTGTTTACGGCTGCTATCAATCACCCATTCATACTAGTTCCATGTCATCCCACTTTTCGCATCGTACACACTAGGGGCAATTTGCAGAGGCCATTTAACCTACAAACACACATGTCTTGTGAAACATATTCATTCATTCATGTGGGAGGAAACCAGAGCACCTGTAGAAAACTTGCGTGGTTACAGGAAGAACGTGCAAACTCCACACAGACTACACTGGAGGTCAGGATCGAACCTGGGTTTCTGGCGCTCTGAAACCACAATGCTACTGCTGCGCTACTGTGAGTCAATGGGTTGCAATATAATAAATGGAGTGCAAAGTGTAAAAATGTGAGTATTTAGGAGAAATACTGAGATGGTGAGAAACTGGAAATGTTGTTATTCAATGGAAGCTGGATGTCCATGTACACAAGTTGTTGAAGGCTGACACATACAGGAAATTAGGAGGGCAAATGGAATGTTGGCTTCATTGCTGGAGCATAGAAGTACAAAGCGTAAGGATATATTACTGCAACTATTATAGGGCCACGATCTTATTGAATGACAGAGCAAACGACTTCTGCTCCTAAATGCATATTTTGGTGTGTACTTAAAAATATCAGTCTTCGCTATTTTATTTTCTATTAGACTAAGTGGGACCCATTGAGTCCCATGTTCACATGGGAGGGCTGGTCCCCCAACACAATATTCCACCTCTCCACCAATTCCAATATTGGTGGCCAGTGGGGTGGAGGGCTTTCTGGAGCGCTAGAATGGGTGTTGTGGCCTGGCACGGGCCTTTTGGGCCAAAATGCTCTTCCTGGGCTAATACTGGCATTTTGGGCAAAAAGGACTTGTTTCTCGTCTAATAAGGGCCTTGTGGGCCAAAATGAGTGGTTTCTGGCAGGCCAAACAACTCATTTTATTTCATTTCCATTTCATTGCATTTCCATTGCCATTTCAGTTTCAAGCACAGGTAGGGCCAAACAACTAATTTCATTTCATTTTCATTTCAATTCATTTCCATTGCCATTTCAGTTTCAAGCACAGGGCAGGCCAAACAACTCATCTCATTTTCATTTCATTTCATTTCCATTGCCATTTCAGTTTCAACCACAGGGCAGGCCAAACAACTCATCTCATTTCATTTCCATTGCCATTTCCGTTTCAAGCACAGGGCAGGCCAAACAACTCATCTCATTTTCATTTCATTTCATTTCAATTGCCATTTCGCTTTCAAGCACAGGGCAGGCCAACAACTCATTTTATTTTCATTAAGAGCTAACAAATCATTTATTGCAAGTACATTGCAGACCCACAGTTCATTTGACTCACAGTTCATTTGACTCACAGCTTAGAATCACAGTTGTGGACTCTCCCTTGCGATCTTCCAGAGTGACTGACTCACATCCAGGCATCTGGGGTTTTATAGTCCTGCCCCCAGGAAGTGGCGTTACCGTCATCATGGTGATTGACAGGCGAGAGGACCAATCAGCTGATCTCAAGATTTTTTAAACATTCATAACTTTTTCATTTTTCATCGATCGGAAAAATCCTTGGAGCTGCCTCAGCGGAGGAGGACTGTGAGTAAGATGGCCAAAAAATCATAGCGATATATGGTAGCGCTTTTTCTAAAATCAATATACAATGCAGACAGGAAGTGGTCAAGATGAGACTTTTAGTTATATAACTATCATTATTGTGACACCTTATCAAATGCCTTCTGGAACTCTAATTATCTACAGCACATGTTAGTTATCAAAAAATATCAGATACATTTTTTCTTTGCAAAACCTTATTGATTTTGCCTGACTACCTAAAATTGTTCTAAGTTCCCTGATATAAAAGCTTTAGTAAAAGTTCTAACGTGTTCCTTACGACAGATGTTGAAATGAATGGGCTTTTCTCTGCTTAGCTCCCATTTTGAATAAAGGAGTTACATTTGCTAATGAAACCTTCCCCAACTCTAGGGAAATCTAGAAGCTTAATACTAATTCATCAACTATCTCGCTTGCTACTTTTAAGATCCAAGGATGACAATTTATACATAGTATATGTGAACAATATGGCTGCAGTAATGGGCAATGCATTCACATTGAAAGAAGTAAGACCCACACTAAACTAAAATTGCAGCAACAAACCTTCTTTTCAGCGATTTGATTGAGATATGATTGTGACATGGAAGGGTGAGGATTAGATGTTAAATGACTTTGAACTAGAATTATGAATATTACACGAAGACTAATAGCTGGAAGCCAGAAATGAACAGAGAAAATGCTGTTAAATACTCAGCAGGTCAGGCAGTTTCAGTGAAATGGGAAACAGTTAATTTTTTCTGGTCCATTTTTTTCACCAGAATTATACTTATTCTCGGCTGATCCTGCTTTGATTCAAACATCCTTGAAACCTTATCAGGGCTTAACTGGAATAATTATATTCAAATAATATACAGCAAATTAATGTTTGCAAATATATTGAATTAAAAGAAAATCCCAACAGTGATAACCACCAAGTATTAATTTTATCATTTTCATAATTGAGTGTGACATTTCTGCCAGTGAGCTGAAGGAGATCATTATATAACCTGTTGCATGACTTTAGCATCATTACATTTTATATTTCTCACAGGTTTTATGAAAGATCAAATGCATGCTTTGAAAGCTGCTAATAAAATTCTATGCTCAGGGGGTTAATAGTGCAGCCTGTACAGGTCCCAGAAGTACAAAGCTCTTTACCTTTCGTGCACAGTTTCTCATTTATGTTTGAAATACAAAGAAAATTGAAAGCATTGTTTTTTGTAGCTTAAATGAAAGCTGATTTAGAAAGCAAAGTGAGTCCTAACAATAGATAATAGCAGACCACTAAAAGCATCGGATCTCCTAGCCGATTTACAATGTTTTTTTCTCTTTCTGCTTCAAATCAAATCTTCTTCAATTTCTTGTTATAAGTGTGAAATAAGCTTCAGTTGGATTAAGAAGTTTTTTTCTATGTCATAGCCCTCAGGGCAGCTGATTATAGGTTTGACCTTTTGAGATTCACTGTATTTCCCACTTAATCAGTGCTGGAATGAGGCGGGTGCTAAGTAGGATCTATAAGATCCCTGTGGGAAAAGTGAAGTCATCTAAAAATAATGAGTTTCTCCACCCTTCTTCTGAGCTATATCATCAGAAAAAGATAACAGGATTGATGTAGCCCACACAAATGATAAAAAAAGGTCTTCAATCTTTTACTTTATACAAAAAAAGTACAGGCTGTTCTGCTGGCTGGAATATAAATTAAGGTTTTGGACAGACAAAATTCTCTTCTTGGCCTTTTCCATTTCATTTTATCAGCTGTCTGCCTGAGATGAGGCCTGGTGAGAATTTTGACGCCTCACAGTCTGACGGTAATTGGTTCCCTGTTGCCTCTGTAATGATAGGAAATTGGGATCATCTCCATTTTGTTTGGTTAAAATGACATGCTCAGCAGTGTAGATTTAATCTCTGCAAGTGCTATGGTTTGGTCATCAGTCAAGCTAAAACCAGCTGAGGCTGTTGCCAATCTTTTTCTCTCTCTCTCCTTCCACAATACATTGCCAAACAGCAGCTATAATGGATGTAATTAGAGCCTCAGTAATAAGGCTGATGGGTCTACAAGCATCCCTCTTGCAGATCTGCACAACAGTGATAGTGTCTTGGACCACTTATAACATCGCCTGAGACTTGGGGAACATCAGTCTTAGGCAGAGGCTTCACTCACAACAACTAATTGTAGATTCCTGAACCTCAAGAAATACACACAAGAAAATCTGTGCACAATTTACATGCTACTCCACTAAACTGCTGCCAATAACTGCTCGGCAAAGACTTGAGTTTCTAGAGAGAGAGAGAGAGAGAGAGAGAGAGAGAGACGTTGTGACTTTCTCAGCTCCGGCGGCTGAGAGGTTTTGAAGCAACCTTTCAAGGTTTTTGTTCATGAAGAGGAACAGAGGCAGTGAGATTTCAAAGTTTGACTTAACGTTGGACTGTTGAAACTTTCCTTTGTTTAAGGATTTCTCCATTTAGTGAGGAATTCCTGCGTTATTCTGGACCGCCGTGGGAGTGGCTGTGGCTGGCGGATTTCCAAGAGTGCCTGGAGATGGAGGGTAGGAAAGACTTTGGTGTCTGACGTTCCTAGCACCGATTCTCTGCCCCCATGCCGTTTTGCACAGTGCAGCTGCCTGGGCTTAATGTGAAGAAGGTACTTTTCGCTTCCGGCAGTTTCCGGAAACTTCGGATGGGCTTTAAAGAGCCTCCCAAAAGCTGCTCTCGGCTGTGGAGTTGAGCGTGGGGACTTTCCTTACCCGGTTGGAGGGAACTGCTTCTGCTGCTTATCCGGACTGTGACTGTCTCTGAGATCGCTTTTGAGCTGATTTGCTGGTGTCCCTGGTGCCGGTTTGTGCCACCGTCAAGATGGCGGGGGCTCGGAGTTATGCAGCTGTGGCTTCGGCTGCGGTTTCGGGGCCATTTGAGGATGAGCTTTATGTTGACTTGGATGGTGATATATATGGGGTCTCGGTCCAAACCAGGTTTCTGTGGAGCAGGGGTGCAATAGCGAAGGGCTTGCATGACCTTTTCAAGAGGGATGTTATTGCCTCTTCCGAGCTTGCAAGAGGGAAGGTTGGGATGATATTAAAGTCCCGGGAGGATGTGGCCCTAGCGTTGGAGAGGGGGCTCACAGTGGAGGGGGTCTTTATACCGGTGGAACCGTGGGTGTCCACTGTGAAACCGGTTCTCCTGCGGAATTGTCCCACGTTTCTCCGGGATGCAAAAATTCTTCCACACTTGGGAAAGATTGGGGAGGTGCGGATTATGCATCCTGGGAATGACCCGTATGAAAAAGGGGTCTTGAGTTTCAAGAGGCGGGTTCTTATGAAGGTGGAAGAGGGGTTGGGCGCTGAGGGGAGCTTCGTTGTGGAGCATCGGGGTGCCCCCCACCGCGTGTATTGGAGTTGGGGATAGGCACGGTGTCATGCGTGCAGAGAGTTTGGACATCTCTGCAGGGCCGCTGCTAGAAATTCTAACGCAGCGGCCCAGGATTGCATTGCTGGCCCGTCCGGGGAGGCCTGTTATGCCTCGGTGACCCGGGGTAGTATTGATGACTCGGCTGGGGCTGCCAGCTCTGCCTTGGCGATCCGGGGCAGTGATGGCACCTGCCCCCTACGTACTGAACCTGTGGTGGTGGTTGATGGCGACGCGCAGGAGAAGGACGAAGGGGAGGAGGGGGGTTGGGTGGTGCAGAAGAAGAAGAGGTCTAAGAAGAAGTGTAAGCTCCTCAAAGCGAGTCAAATGCAAGTGGATGGGCGCTTGCCCAGACCTGAGCCCACCCAAGGAGTGCCTGTTGGCCCCAGTGAGATCCAGAATGCACCTGGTGTGGCTCAGCAAGGAGATGAGGTGGTTCAGAAGGGGGCAGGGGAGGTAAAACGTGGGGGTGGAATAGAGGCAGCGGGTGATGTGGAGGCGGAGGACCCTTCCTTTATGGAGGTCACTGCGCCGCCGCATGCCAGTGGGACTAAAAGAAGGCGTGGGCGAGAGGGAGAGCAAGATCGTGCGTCCAAAGTAAGGGGGACGCCTACTTCGAGACCTTCCATCCCTGATGAGGATGGTGGACACGAACTGGTGTCTTCTGGGCCGGAGGTTGAGCCTCTGTTTCAGGGACCTTCTGCAGGTGTTACCAGTCCAGTTACTGGGGTTGACTCCCCTGGAATTGTGTCCTCTGGGTCAGAGGAGGTCCCGTCGGTTCAGAAGCCTTCTGAGGGTGTTGGCACACCAGTTGTTGGGGTTGGCTCCCCTGGAAATGTGTCCCCTGGGATGGGGGATGAGCAGTCGGCCTGAAGGAGGAGGCTCGGGAGTACCAATTTTTCAGTTTGTGCTCCTTATTAGAGCCAGTGGAGGTGCTGTGGGGTGTGCTGCCTCACTGGCTGAGGTAGTAGGGGAGATTCCAAAAACACCAGCTCTTTCAGTGGGTCTTGGTGAGGTTGCTCCCCAGGTGGTGGAGGGTGGAGACTCTCTGGGTGTTGCCAGTGGAGCGGGTACTCTGGGTGCCGTGGAGGTCGGGGCTGTTTCGGATTGTGACCCTCTTTCGGATTCCGGGGGTGCCTGCGCACCACGGGCCCTGGGGGTGCCTCTTGTTTTTTCTTCCCCAGGCCCAGACATGGGGGGTGGTGGGAGAGGGCAGGGGCCTGGCCTTGAACGCAGTACAGGGGAAGATGTTGCTCCAGGTGTGAGTGGGTTGATGGAGCGCACGAACACCAGGACTGTGTCTCCAGTGGTCGTTATCTGTGAGATTCGGGACTTTCTGAAAATAAACAAGAGTTCTAAGACTAAAATTGAGGCAGCGCGGAGGTGGTGGACATCTGTCGGGATTTATTAAGACTCTTGATATTATCCTTGGCAGCAAAGACAGTGATCTTCCTGAGTGAGAAGCATCAGTTTGGGGACTTTTTGAAGTTCCTTAGAGAGAGAGTATCTGAGTCCACGAGGAGTGTGGGGAACACATTCTAGTGTGTTTGCACATTCATAGTTACCACTTTAACTTTAAATGGTAGTAGAGGGGACATTTGTAGATTTCAGCATCTATCAGTCCTCAAAGAGGGGAAATTGCAGTGAGTTTTCTGCAAGAGACGCATACTGTTGTCAGTGATGAACCCACCTGGCGACTGGAGTGGGAAGGGGGGTCTACATGAGCCACCTCAGCATGAATTCGAGTGGGGTGGCTTTTCTGTTGGCCCCGACTTTCCAGCCAGAGATCCTGAAGGTGCAGGAAGTTGTGCCAGGTCATTTGCTCTATCTGGCCGTGAGCATGGATGGCATGCCCGTGCATCTCATTAACGTGTACGCCCCCAGCACCGGCACGATGCAGGCTTGCCTACTTCAGGAGGTGACTGTTGAGAACTATTGATAGCGGAGAGTGTGTCTTCCTTGGGAGGGATTTCAATTGCACACTTGAGGTGCGAGATCGCTCTGGTACTCAGTGCCCCTGCTGTAGCGAAGAAGCTGAGAGGTTTGATTGACTCCTTTGAGTTGGTTGATGTATGGCGGAACCTCCAACCTGATTCCAATGATTTTTCGGGGAGGTCTGAGGGGGGTGGTTCCCGCATCGATCGCATGTACATCTCTGGTGCGTATGTCTCCCGTGTCTCAGCAGCCTCAATGCGGCGGGTGCCGTGCTCAGACCACTGTCTGGTGCGTGTGGACTTTAATCCAGCGCGCACACGGGCTGGGTCCGCGTACTGGAATTTTAATAACCGGCTGCTGATGGATCGGTGTTTCCGGGAGTCTTTCAGTCAGTTTTGGGTGAAGTGGAGAGAGAGGCAGAGGAGCTTCTCTTCCCTTAGGCAGTGGTGGGATGTGGGGAAAGCTCACATCTGTCTTTTTTGTAAGGAATACACTTGGCGGTCGACCAGAAGGTGGGACTCGGCAGTCGAGAGGCTTGAGAGGGAGCTACTCGATGTAGACTCTCGCCTGGGTCAGATTGGTGAGGACTCATGTGAATGGGGAGAGTTTCAGGAGAAGAAGGAAGCCTTGAGGAACCTGCTGCCTGAGCGGTCTCGAGGCGCTTACATGAGGTCGCGAGTCCAGATGCTGCACGATCTGGACTGTGCTTCACCTTTCTTTTTCTCTCTGGAGAAAGGGCGGGGAGCCCACAAACAGCTCGTCGAGCTGTTCGCGGATGATGGCTCCTCTGTCATAGATCCAGAGAAGATTAGTGCTTTAGTCCGGTCCTTTTATGGGTCCCTGTTCTCCACAGATGGATTCAGCGTGGAGGCTCAGCGGGTCCTGTGGGAGGGCCTACCGACTGTAGATAGGGAGGTGTCCGATCTTCTTGATGACCCCTTATCATTGGAGGAGTTGACTCGTGCCCTGCACCAGCTCAGGAGGGGAAGTCCCCTGGGCTGGATGGGTTGACGGTAGAATTTGTTAGAGCCTTCTGTGATATCCTGGGGGGTGATTACATGAAGGTCCTGGGGGAGAGCCTGGCGACCGGGGAGATGCCCCTCTCGTGGCGTAGGGCTTTCGTTGTCTTGCTGCTCAAGAAACGCGAACTCCGCCTGTTGAAGAACTGGCGCCCGGTCTCTCTCCTCTGTACAGAGTATAAAGTTTTTGCACGGGCGCTGGCAAATCACCTGGGCTCCGTGCTGTCCCAACTGATCCACACTGACCAGTCCTATACAGTCCCTGGCCGGTCCATTCAGGATAACATCCACCTGGTTAGGGACCTGATTCATCTATCACAGGGTACTGGTCAGTCAGCTGCCTTTCTGTCTCTTGATCAGGACGCTTTTGACAGGGTAGAGCATGACTACCTCTTCGGGACGCTGCAAGCGTTTGGATTTGGACCGCATTCTGTAGCCCGGGTCTGGCTTTTGTTCGCTGCAGTGGAGCGTCTTGTGAAGGTTAATGGTGTGTTGTTGGCTCCCATTCATTTTGGGAGGGGGGTTTATCAGGGGTGCCCCATGTCTGGTCAGTTGTACTCGGTCTGTGTGGAGCCGTACCTGCGTCTTCTTCGGAGGCTGTTGACAGGCCTGGCTCTACCTGGTCCGGGGGTGGAGGAGGTTCTTTCGGCTTATGCCGATGATGTACTCATTACGTTCACTGACCCTGGTGACCTGCGGAGGATGCGTGATTGCCAGAAGGTTTTCTCGGCTGCATCATCTGCCAGGATTAACTGGAGTAAGTGTTCTGGACTTTTAGTGGGTCAGTGGTAGGTCGACTCCCTGCCCATGGAGATGACATTGTATGCGTGGAGCACCATGCACCTCCTTTATCTGGGGGTTTACCCGAGTCCCACTGAGGAAGCTTGGCCGGCGAACTGGCTGGAGCTGGAGATGAAAGTCGTCGCCCTGCCGGGGCGCTGGTCAGGCCTGCTTAGAGTTCTTTCTTTTCAGGGGAGGGTGCTGGTTATAAACTAGCTGGTGGCCTCCATGTTATGGTACCGGCTGGCTACTCTTGTCCTGCCCTCTATCTTTGCAACTGCTTTACAGAAGAAGCTGGCGGATTTCTTTTCGGGAAATAGGAAGCACTGGGTTTCCGCAGCGGTCTTAAGTCTCCCGTTAGAGGATAGCGGCCAGTCCTTGGTATGCGTGCGTACCCAGGTGGCGGCACTCCGTCTCACGACTCTGCGGAGGTATATGTATGCGGTGAACCCCCCCAGATGGCACGCTCTGGCAACGTATTTTTTTCCGTTGGGGTCGTTGCCTAAGGGGGGATTCGCGCCTCCCAGTGGCGGGCATCAGTCGACCCTCCTTACGGGGTTTGCCTAGTTTCTATCGTGATGTGCTAAGAGTGAGGAATTTGGTTGTTTTCTGCCAGCGTGTTGCTCTACAGGGGGAGGGGGGTTTTGTGGCTGCGGGAGTGCCCGGTCCTCACCCTGTCATGGTGGGTGTCGAGGAGAGGCGTGTGCTTAGAGTGGTTCTGACTGAGCTTACCCCCGCTCTTGGATTTGCTCATCGGGCCTAGGCTCCGGGATATTTCCGGGCCTACGTCCGTGCGCGCGTGTCCCTGGAGAGGGAACACGCAGTGTTCACGGGGACTCTGGAGGCCTTCCGTGGGCGCTGGCCACCGCGTGGGTTTGAGAGCATTGTAAATAATGACTGCATCCTTGTATTATAATGATTACTTGATGTATTGTAACCTCTGAATGTGTTTTTGATGTGATGTATTATGCGTTTGTGCTGAATAAAGTCTTTGAAAAAGGAAAAAAAAAGGGAGGCTCAGGACTAAGATGCTCCTAAATTGACCAAAATTCAGATAAATAAATTCAGGATATGCAAATAGGAACTGACTGCACCACTTGGTATGTCTGTTGATGCCTTGTTGTACCAGACAATGGCGTTGGTTAAGAATGACGGCCTCCAATAAAGTTTGTTTAGTTTGAGTTCTACCTCTGCAATTTGGACATGTAAGCACCAACATAAAAGAACCATAGATGTTACACTGGATTTTGGCTTGAGGGAAAAGAGACAGTAATCATGTGCAAAAGAAGTGGAATATAGCTTTTGAGGTAGAGTTGTAATGGCAGGCAATGGACATGACAGATCTGTTGACAGCTCATGGGATACAATAGGCTATGTAATTTGCTTTCTCTGTGGAGCAAGTATAAATGTTGTCAAGGGTGAATAATATCATTGAGGTCCTGGTAGCGTACACTACAGAGAAACACAGCAGTGGAGAAGAAAAGGGGAGCAATACACTTTTGCGTAGGAAGGAACTGCAGATGCTGGTTTACACCGAAGATAGACACAAAATGCTGGAGTAACTCAGCGGGACAGGGAGCATCTCTGGATAGAAGGAATGGGTGAAGTTTTAGGCCATCTGAAGAAGGGTCTCGACCCGAAACATCACCCAATACCCTTTGGTGGTGGTACCGGCAAGGCTACTCGCACCACAAACTATGTACAAAAAAACATATTAAAACATAGCCACAAATCTTGAATCTACCACATAACGTGCTCATCAGACATCTTCGAAAACTATATATTTACCACATGCATTTAGGATCTGGAATAAATGGTTGATGAATGCATGGCTATAGACACTGGCAAAGTGGTACAGTTCCCAGAGCTTTTGGAATAGACGTCACAGGAATCAGTTTGTGTGTAGACTGACAGATCACAGATTTTGGGTGACTGCTGTGTGCTGACTGGCAAATTAAAGATTTCAGGTCAAACTACTCAATGCCATGGATTCATCAATTTTAAAGGGAGCAGAGCGAGTGGCTACCAGGATGGAGATAGCACTTAAAAGCATAGGACAGTTTTAGCTTGGGATGATTCCGAGGTACAAGCAGGCCGCAGACTGACAGGGATGGTAAAGGTGGAGTGGTCTTTATGGAGCAAATAGGCTAACATATAGATGGTAGAATCAAATCATGGTGATGCCAGAAAGGATCTATTGCAAGCCTGAGGAGGAGGATCAGAACAGTAAAGTTAATCATTGGATGAGGAAGCTGCTTATCATTATGCACATTGTTACTGCAACAAGTCAGTCAACATAGACTAGGATGTGTATTTGAAATACCATAACCATTTTCTGTTACTCCAGAGCAAAATGGGGTCGGGCACAAAGCCAGAGGGACTTTTGAGTAAACATATGCGATGTTCAGTTTAGTTTATTGTCACATGTACTGAGGTCATGAAATGCTTTTGTTGCGTGCTAACCAGTCAGCAGAAAGACAATACATGATTACAATTGAGCCATTCACTGTGTACAGATACCATGATAAGGGAATAATGTTTAGTGCATGATAAAACCAGTAAAGTCTGATCAAAGATAGTCCGAGGGTCACCAATGAGGTAAATAGTAGTTTAGGACTGCTCTCTAGTTGTAGCAGGAAAGTTGAGATAGATGTGTCTAGTTGGTTGCTATAGCACTGGGCTCATAAGGATCATGGACATAGATTGGATTGAGTCAATCCAACTAAGTAACTGTTTTTCAAAGGCTAATAGGATAGGGCAGCAAGGAGACCCAGAGGGTGCTTATACTTCACAGTGTTCTGGCTCCACACAATCTGGTCATGTGGGGATGGGGGGCTCGTAGCCATGGGTAGAAAAAGCAGCAATTCCAACAAGACTTGGTACCCCTTCAGAGGAAGAGGTGCACTGGAACCAAAACAAGTGATTGTTAGATTAGGCCATTTGATGGGCAAAATGAAAGCTTGGGTTGAAAGAAGGTCTGAATGACACATTCCATGGAGGAAATTGGCCAAAATGTGCATATATTGTATACAAATGAATTTGAAAGGAATTCCCATTGGAGCAAACGGTACACATCCAGGAATGTGTTTGCAATGACATTGTCGCATTAGAGGATATACTTTTGGTGATGTACAAGCACCTGCAGACACTGCAATAAGTTTGAGAAATAAACCTGCAAAACATAGTAACCGATGAATGGACTAGACTAAACCTTGAAGGTTTGTGAACATTCAGAGGAAGAGTATGATTGAACAATGCAAGAGAGACAATTTGCAGCAGTTTCCAGATAATGACTATGCAATGAAAGAAATCAACAAACAAAGTAAGAAGCAAATGAATTGGCAAGGGTTGCTCTAGTGAGATAATATTTACTGTGTGTGGCACAAATGATACTGATGGAGGGGATGGGACCGCACAAGATCTGGGGAAGAACTCTGTATCTATGAGCCCCCAATTCTTTACAGAAAGGTGCAAAATTGTAGTGCAACAAGTGAGGGTTCAAGCACAGCTTGCAGTGAAGAAATCAGTGCATGAAGAAGTCAATAAATTAAGTTAAATTTATAGTTGACCAAAGTTACAACATTATTTTGATGCAGATTATATAATTCGTGTGTGCATAGAGGCAATGGCTTGTATCAGTATAGTGTATATAAATGTAAGAATTGACCTTGACATGTTGTATGATTTTTAATACATTACTAGATTAAGTGGAACCCGTTAAGTGGTCCCAGCATCACACGGAAGGGCTGGTCCCCCAACTCAATATTCCACCTCTCCACCAATTCCAATATTGGTGGCCAGTGGGGGGAGGGGCTTTTTGGACTGAAGGCTGGTTTCCAGAGAGCTAGTATGGACATTGTGGGCTGAATGGATTCTTTGGCTGGCAGCTCAGTCACTCAAGCCTGTTGTGCTGGCAGCTCACTCACTCACGGCTGGTGGGCTGGCAGTTGACTCACGGCTATTCCTTGAAATTCCGTTTCAAGCAGGGCGCAAGGCCAACAAATTCAAGTGCAGTTTCTTACCACTTCAAGCAGGGTGCAAGGCCACCAAATTCAAGTGCAGTTTCATACCATTTCAAGCAGGATGCAAGGCCATTAAAGACAGCGAGTCGTGACATCTCCCTCCTCCATCTCGCAGAGACTGAGCCACGCCCACATTTCTGAGTATTATAGTCCCTCCCCCCCCTCCCAACAGAAGGGGCATGGCCTTCAGGGCGTGATTGACAGGAGAGAGAATCTCAACATTTTAAAACACTAATAAATCTTTTATTTTTCATCAATGGGAAAAATCCTCGGCACCTGGTGCGTGGAGTGGGACTCTGAGTAAGATGGCCAGAAATCACAGCCGTACGTGGTAGCGTTTTTTCTAAAATTAATATAAAGCACAAACAGGAAGTGGTCAAGATTTCAAATCATTTAGAAGGCAAAGCAACTTTAATTAGGCAAGGCAACTTTAATTAGGCAAGGCAACTTTAATTAGGCAAGGCAACTTTAATTAGACAAAGCAACTGTAATTAGGCAACACAGCTTTAGCATTTCCAAAGCAAAGGCAACACAGCTTTAGCATTTCCAAACCAAAGGCAACACAGCTTTAGCACTTCCAAACCAAAGGCAACACAGCTTTAGCATATCCAAACCAAAGGCAACACAGCTTTAGCATTTCCAAACCAAAGGCAACATAGCTATAGCATTTCCAAAACAAAGGCAACACAGCTTTAGCATTTCCAAACCGAAGGCAACACAGCTTTAGCATTTCCAAACCAAAGGCAACACAGCTTTAGCATTTCCAAACTATATTTTCAAACCACATTAAGGGCACTGACAGGTCAGTAAAACCACTCACAGTTTAGTAGCCATGTGTTCAGTGTTATTCACAGCTCCGACTGAGAGACATGACCCTCTCGCTTCCCCATCTTGCAGAGACTGACTGAGGCACTCAACACTTCCGGGTTTTATAGTCCCGGCGTGGGGGCGTGGCCTTCACGCGAGAGAATCTCAACGTTTTTTTAAACACTAATAACTCTTTTATTTTTCATCGATGGGAAAAATCCTCTTGTCCTGCCCAGCGGAGGGGGATTCTGAGTAAGATGGCCAAAATCACAGCCGTAAGTGACAGTGTTTTTTCTAAAATCAATATACAGAACAGCAGGAAGTGGTCAAGATCAGACTTTTAGTAATATAGAGAGTGCTGGACACAGCAGTTATTGAAAGTTACTACCTGCTACATAAATTGCGTTATCTGCAATTTTCTTGTGCAAGCAGGAACACAAAATAATCTGTAGACAATTCAATATTCACTTAAAATAATATTTTTTAAGATGAAGCCATTTTAAATACAACAAATTAAAGCACACAATTGAATTATTATATTTTTCATGTTTTATTTTATGTTGTATTGTAGCAAATTATTTTCTTTCAATCTCTATGGTCTAAATGGGCAATGGGCAGTAATTAGGTTTTTATGATAATATCTAGGTTATTATGAAAATATCTCAGGAATCATAATTACCTCGAAAATAGGATCTAGCTGATCCTATGCCTGGGAGATTTATAGAGGACTAATTTCAGGAATGCAGTCTGACAAATTTTCCCACTTTATTTTTGATATCACTATTTTTTAAGAAGCAGCAGTTTCTTTGTAATATTATGTCAAAGATCTACAATGCAGCAGTTAGGATTTCACCTGCCAAAGTAAATTATATTTTAGTGGAAAGTACAGCACATTAAAAGTCAAATTCATACTTCAAAAGCTGTCCTTAGATAAAACTCCTGTCACCGCACAGTCTGCAATTTGCTGTTAAGTTAGCTGCAACTTTTTCCCATCATTTGCAGTAACTATTATGTTGGTTGAGTAGATCCATTGTCCAACTTCCATCAGTTTACACATACTGACTCTTAAATCATCAATATCATAAGCAACACACTACACCTTGGACATACTTTTATTTCACTGCTACCATCGGGAAGAACGTACAGAAGATTGATAGACAAAAATGCTGGAGAAACTCAGCGGGTGAGGCAGCATCTATGGAGCAAAGGAAATAGGCAATGTTTCGGGCCAAAACCCTTCTTCAAACTGATGTGAGGGTGGGGGGGGGGGGGGGGGGGGAGGGCGGGAAGAAGAAAGCAAGAGGAGGAGCCAGTGGGCTGAGGGAGAGTGGAGAAGGGGAGGAGAAAGTAAGGACTACTTGAAATTAGAGGTCAATATTCATACCGCTGAGGTGCAAACTGCCCAAACAAAATATGAGGTGCTGCTCCTCCAATTTACGGTGATCCTCACTCTGGCCATGGAGGAGGCCAAGGACAGAAAGGTCAGATTCAGAATGGAAGGTGGAGTTGAAGTGCTGAGCCACCGGGAGATCAGGTTGGTTATTGCAAACCATTTTTGTCTACCTTCAATTTTCCAGCATCTACAGTTCCTTCTTAAACAGAAGATTGATAACCATGACCACCATGTTCAGGAATAGCTTCTTCCCAACAACCATCAAGCTATAGAAGTGAGATTGACCGAGTGATCAAATGGTGACAGCACAACAACCTGGCTCTCAACATCAGTAAGATAAAAGGAACTGATTGTGGACTTTGGTGGGGTAGGTTGATGACCCACAAACCTGTTCACATCAATGGGACAATGTTGGAGAGGGTCAATAACTTCAAATTCCTGGGCATGCATATCTCCGAAGATCTTTTCTGGACCCAGCACACCAATGCAATTATAAAGAAGGCACATCAGCGAATCTACTTCCTGAGAAGATTATGGAGATTCAGCATGTCAAAGAGGATTCTCCTAAACATCTACAGGTGCACGGTAGAGAGCATTCTGACTGGTTGCATCATGGCCTGGTTCGGCAACTTGAACGTCCAGAAGCGAAAGAGACTACAAAAAGTTGTGACCACTGCCCAGTCCATCAACGGCTTTGACCACCCCACCGTCGAAGGGATCTATCATAGTTGCTGCCTCAAAAAGGCAGCCAAAATCATCAAAGACCCACACCATCCTGGCCACACACTCATTTCACCACTGCCATCAGGAAAAAGGTACAGGAGCCTGAAAGCTGTAACGTCCAGGTTCAGGAACAACTTCTTCCCTACAGCTATCAGGCTATTAAACACAACAATTAATAAGCTCTGAGCTTTGAACTGCAAAAGACTATATTCTCTGCCTCAGAGGGCGGTGGAGGCGGTTCTCTGGATACTTTCAAGAGAAAGCAAGATAGCGCTCTTAAAGATAGCAGAGTCGGGGGATATGGGGAGAAGGCAGGAACGGGGTACTGATTGGGGATGATCAGCCATGATCACATTGAATGGCGGTGCTGGCTCGAAGGGCCAAATGGCCTACTCCTGCACCTATTGTCTATTGTCTATTGTCTATATTATTATTGCACTATATTTGTTATTTATTGAACTTTTTCTTTTTTTTCTCTTCCCCCGTTATGTACTATGTTTACATATTCACATATTCTGTTATGCTGCAGCAAGTAAGAATTTCATTGTCCCATCCGGGACATATGACAATAAAACACTCTTGACTCTTGACTTGACTTGACTCTTGAACACTATACGACACAAATTTCAACAATAGACTGTTTTTGCACTAAAGACTCGTTTTTTGTATGAGTATTATTTACTCATTTATTTATTTTAAAAATATATATATAAACTAAAAATCTATATTACTAAAAGTAAGATCTTGACCACTTCCTGGTTTCTGTTTCATGATTTTTGAAAAAAACGCTGCAACTTACGGCTGTGATTTTTGACCATCTTACTCAGAGTCCCTCTCCACTGCACAGGACAAGAGGATTTTTCCCATCGATGAAAAATAAAAGAGTTATTAATGTTTTTAAAATGTTGTAATTCTCTCTGCTGCCCCTGCTGGTGGGAGGGGGGAGGGACTATAAAACCCGGAAGTGTTGTGCCTCACTCAGTCTCTGCAAGATGGAGGAAGAGAGAGGGTCATGGCTCTCTGAGCTGTGAATAACACTGAACACATGTCTACTCAACTGCGAGTGCCCTTATTGTGGTTTAAAATTGAAAATGTGGTAACTGCTTTGAAATGTTGTACTGCAAAAATGGTTGTTGTTGGTGGTGGTAACTGCTTTGAAATGCTGCACTGCAAAAATGGTTGTTGTTGATGGTGGTAACTGCTTTGAAATGCTGCACTGCCAAAATGGTTGTTGTTGGTGGTGGTAACTGCTTTGAAATGCTGCACTGCAAAAATGGTTGTTGGAAACTTGACAACTTCCTGTTTGCACTGTACATTGATTTTAGATAAAACGCTACCACTTACAGCTGTGATTTTTAGCCATCTTACTCAGTCCCCCGCCGCTCATCAGGTGCAGAGGATTCTTCCCATCAATGAAAAATAAAAGTGTTATTAGTGTTTAAAAAAATGTTGAGAATCTCTCTCCTGTCAATCACGCCATGAAGGCCACATCCCTTCCAGTTGGAGGGGGGAGGGATTATAAAACCCGGAAGTGTGGGTGTGGCTCAGTCTCTGTAAGATGGGGGAGGGAGAGGTCACGACTCTGTCTGAGCTGTGAATCAACTGAACACACTGATTATCTACTGAACTGTGAGTGTGGTGTTTATGTGGTGTTTTGTGTGGTTTTATAGTGGTTTTATGGTGGTTTCACCCTGCTTGAAATGGTATGAAACTGCATTTGAATGTGGTGGCCTGGCACCCTGCATGAAATGGTATGAAACTGCATTTGAATTTGGTGGCCTTGCACCCTGCATGAAATGGTATGAAACTGCACTTGAATTTGGTGGCCTTGCACCCTGCTTGAAATGGTATGATAGATAGATAGAATGTCTTTTATTGTCATTCAAACAACTTGGTTTGAACAAAATTTAATTTTCTACAGTTTTTACATTACAAAACCCCCCAAGACCCACACTTAACACAGTTTACATAAACATCCATCAGAGTGAATCTCCAACACCTCCTCACAGTGATGGAAGGCAAAGTCTTACCTCTTTCCTTTGTTCTTCTCCCATGGTCTAGCAGTCCAAGTGCAGCGTCGTGGTGAACTGGGGCTCTGATGTTAAGCCCCCGGCGGGCGATGGTAAGTCCTGTGGCCGTTCAAGCCGCGCCGGGTGATATTAGGCCCCGGCTCCGTGTCCTTTAAACCCCACGATTCTAGCGGGAGAAGTTGCTGTTGCGGAGCTTGGAAAAGCGGTCTCCCACCAGGGACCTGCGAGCTCCCGATGTTACTGTCCACCGAAGCTCCAAAGTCGGGTCGCAGCCGTGCGCCACCACAGCTGTTCCCGCTCCGAAGACGGCCAGCTCCGCGATGTCAGTTCCGCAAGCTCCACGACTGGAGCTCTCGGGTTAGTCCCCGGCCGGAGGCCGTCGCCGGCTCCTCGATGTTAGGCCCAACGACATCGGAGACCCGACAGGGAAAAAGTCGGGTCCCCGCACAGGGAAGAGATTAAACGGTTTCCCCCACAGCCCCCCCCACACACATATACACAGCTAAAAAATAATAAAAACTAGCTCAAGACATACATTTAACAAGACAAAAATAAATAAAAAAGACAGACTACTGTAGTCGAGCCGCTGCCGTTAGGCGCCGCCACACCCAGAAACTGCAACTTCAATTTGGTTGTCTTGCACCCTGCTTGAAGTGGTATCAAACTGCACTTGAATTTGGTGGCTTTGCACCCTGCTTGAAATGGCATGAAACAGCGCTAGCATTTGGTGGCCTTGCATCCTGCTTGAAGGGGCATGAAACTGCACTTGAATTTGGTGGCCTTGCACCCTGCTTGGTGGCATGAAACTGCACTTGAATTTGGTGGCCCTGTACCCTGCTTGAAGTGGTGTGAAACTGCACTTGAATTCGGTGGCCTTGCACCCTGCTTGGAGTGGTAGGAAGCTGCAATTGAATTTGGTGGCCTTGCACCCTGCTTGAAGTGGTAAGGAACTGCACTTGAATTTCGTGGCCTTGCACCCTGCTTGAAGTGGTGTGAAACTGCACTTGAATTCGGTGGCCTTGCACCCTGCTTGGAGTGGTAGGAAACTGCAATTGAATTTGGTGGCCTTGCACCCTGCTTGAAGTGGTAAGAAACTGCACTTGAATTTGGTGGCCTTGCATCCTGCTTGAAATGGAATTTCAAGGAATAGCCATGAGTCAACCACTAGCCCACCAGCCGTGAGTGAGCCGCCAGCACATCAGGCTTGAGTGACTGAGCTGCCATGCCAAGAATCCATTTGTCCCACAATATCCATACTAGCCCTCTGGAAACCAGTCCCTTCAGCCCACAATACCCATACTAGCACTCCAGAAAGCCCCCCCCCCCCACTGGCCACCAATATTGGAATTGGTGAAGAGGTGGAATATTACGTTGGGGGACCAGCCCTCCCAAGTGAACTTGGGACCCTATGGGTCCCACTTAGTCTAGTATATATATATAAATTATTAAATCTGCTAACAAGGGAGGTGCCGTGGTAGTCTGGCGCGCTGAATCTCTACCGGTCTGAGGCCAGGCGCCAACTCTCAGACAGCTCCTCCTACTTATCCTTGGATCATGACCCCACAGACGAGCACCAGGCCATTATCTCAAACACCATCATTGGCTTCGTCACTTCTGGCTCCCTGCCCTCCCAAGCCTCCAACCTCATCGTTCCCCAGCCTGATTTTACCTTCTCCCCAAAATCCACGAACCTGACTGTCCTGGCAGACCCATTGTTTCAGCTTGTTCTTCTCCCACCAAACTTATTTCCACATACCTCGACTCCATCCTATCCCCCCTGGTCAAATCCCTCCCTACCTATGTCCAAGACACCTCACATGCTCTTTGTCTCCTCCATGACTTCTGTTTTCCAGGCCCCCACTCCCTCATCTTCACCATGGATGTCCAGTCACTCTACACCTCCATCCCCCACCAGGAGGGTCTTAAAGCCCTCTATTTCTTCCTCGACCACAGAACCAACCAATCCCCATCTACCAATACTCTCCTTCGCCTAGCAGAGCTGTTCCTTACCCTCAACAACTTTTCCTTTGATTCCTCCCATTTCCTCCAAATCCAAGGCGTAGTTAAGTGCACGCGCATGGGCCCCAGCTATGCCTGCCTCTTTGTAGGTTACGTCGACCAATCCTTGTTCATGGCGTACTGTGGCCCTATCCCCGAACTCTACCTCCGCTACATTGATGACTGCATTGGTTCTACCTCCTGCATCCATTTCATCACTAACTTCCATCCAGGTAACAGACTACTAATCGGAATCTACTACAACCCACGGAGTCCCATGGTTCTCTGGACTACACTTCTTCCCACCCTGCTTCCTGTAAGGACACTATCCCCTACTCCTAATTCCTCCGTCTACGCCACATCTGGACCCAGGATGAGATGTTCCATACCAGGGTATTGGAGATGTCCTCATTCTTTAGGGAACGGGAGTTCCCCTCTCACCAGTGTCTCCTCTATATCCCGTAGCTCCGTTCTCACTCCCCATCCCCCCACTCGTAACAAGGACAGCGTCCCCCTTGTCCTCGCCTTCCATCCTACCAGCCGTCACATACAACAAATAATCCTCCGATATTTTCGCCACCTCCAACGGGATCCCACCACTGGCCACACCTTCCCATTTCCTCACCTTTCGGCTTTCCGCAGAGATCCGCTCCCTCCGTAACTCCCTGATCAATTTGTCCCTTCCCACCCAAACCACCCCCTCCCCGGTACTTTCTCTTGCAACCGCAGGAAATGCTACACTTGTCGCTTTACCTCGCCCCTCGACTCCATCCAAGGACTCAAGCAGTCTTTCCAGGTGAGGCAGAGGTTCACCTGCACCTCCTCCAACCTCATCTAATGCATCCGCTGTTCTAGGTGTCAACTGCTCTACATCGGTGAGACCAAGCGCAGGCTTGGCGATTGCTTTGCCCAACACCTTCGCTCAGTTCGCATTAACCAACCTGATCTCCCGGTGGCTCAGCACTTCAACTCACCCTCCCATTCCGAATCCGACCTTTCTGTCCTGGGCCTCCTCCATGGCCAGAGTGAGTCCCACTGCAAATTGGAGGAGCAGCACCTCATATTTCGCTTGAGTAGTTTACATCCCAGCGGTATGAACATTGACTTCTCCAATTTTAGGTAGCCCTTGCTTTCTTCCTCCTTCCCCTCCCATTCCCAGCTCTCTCACAGCCTATTGTCTCCACCTCTTCCTTTCTTCTTCCCGCCCCTCCCCCCACCCCCACATCATTCTGAAGAAGGGTCTCAACCCGAAACGTCACCTATTCCTTCGCTCCATAGATGCTGCCTCACCCGCTGAGTTTCTCCAGCATTTTTATCTACCTATAAATTATCTATGTGTATTGTGCGTGCAGGTCTGTTATGCAGCTGCAAGTAAGAATTTAATTGCTTCATTTTCAGTACATATAACAATTAAACTCTCTTGCCTCATTTTTAATAAACTGTAATACTGATCAAGTTTGGTGCCCAACACTGCCAATGCCAGAGAAAGGTAACAAGTGAGAAACTGGAAGGTTGTGTATTTTTATAGGGGGAATCAAAAGGCAGACTATTTTCTAAATAGTTAGATTCTGCAAATAAGGGGAAACAATGTAAATAACAGAGGAATAACAGAGGTGTTCTTGTGCATGAATCACAAAAGGTTAGCAGGCATGTGCACGTTATTAGGAAAGCAAATGGCACATTGGCTTTTACTGCAAAGGAGATTGGAGCTTAGAATGAGGGAAATATTATAATTTCAAAAGGTATTAGTGAGGCCACAACTTCTGATTAAAAATTTGTCACATTGTGGCTTTGGAGGACTGCTTATAGGAGCCTAAAATTAAACAGATGATTTTCTTGATAACTTTACGTACAATTTTGTTTAGAAATATATTTCCTTTTATGTTTATCTAATTTGAAATACTTGTCCAAAATGTTTTGTTTTTGTGCATTTAAACTCCAACTTTAGGTGGAGCAATGAGGAAAGATGGACAAAGGTCGAGGCCCCAAATATATTGAATCTCAAACTGTTTCCAGTTTAGTTGTGCCTTTTTTAGGGACAGAATCTCGTTTTGTTGTTTCATAGACACTTGCAGAGCAAGGCTCGAGCCTTAGAAATTTCCAGCAACTATGCACAAACTCTATGCATAAAAATCTCTCGCCTTTTTGCACCACAGAGATACAATTTGCTGAAGATTTTCCTTTAGTGTTTTGCATTCTTTTAGTATTTAAATAAATATTCCACCGATTAAGGTTTTTTCAGGATTGTCTAGGAAACCTGATGGTTACTGTATATAGCTGCCAATATCATACAGTTTCCACGCACTTTTGTTATGCTGCACTTGATTAGTATCTAATGTTGCAGGACGGCAAAGGGAAAATTGTCCCTCTCACCTTAAAATATAGTCCTAGTCAGCAGTTTGGGCCATTCTAATAGAAAAATTGTTCCACATGGTCGAAATCTAATGACACTGAAATACCAGAGTTACTTTGATGAGGAATGGAGATTGACAATATTTTCCACTCCACTGTTAGCTGAAACAATGACAATATTCTCAAAAACAAATGCAATAAGAAGAAAACAAACAGAAAAGCTGGAAATATTCTGCTCCTATGGAAAGAAAACAGAGTTAATGATTAAGGTAAAGAAACACTTCCTCAAAACTAGGAATGTAAGACAAGTTATTTTTAAATTGTGGGGCGGATTGGGAATAAAACAAAGGGAATAGGTGGCATCGGGGTAGCTGAGGTGATTCCATTGTTTGTAGTGATGCATGGTCGATAGATTAATGAAATCATTTCAAAAGAGAGAAAACAAACAATGGGACAGTGAACTAATGCTGAGGCCAAGCATCAAAAGGAGAATGCTGAAAATGCCCAGCAGATCAGTATGTCTGTAGAGAGAGGAAAAACTAAGTTAATATTACAATTGGAAAACCTGACAGAAATGTTGCAGCAACTCTTTGACTTGGTTCCATCATACTGGCTAGAGATCCAAGTGACTATCTTGGTACTAGTACATAGATACCAAGTACTTAGTAAACAGAGTACTATGTTTACATGTCTGTTGTGCTGCTGCAAGTAAGAATTTCATTGTTCCGTTGTGAGGCAAATGACAATGAAATACTTGACTCTTTACATGCGGGAAAAGCAATTTCTCTGAAATTGTTGAACTTTGCAATACGTCCCAAAGATTGCAACATCTTTGATGGAAAATGAGGTGGTATTGCTCAAGCTTGTGTTGGGCCTTATTGGAACAGTGCAGGATGTCACAGTTAGGTAGGTCAGGATGGGAGAGGGATGGAGAATGGAAGTGACAGGCAAATGGGAACTCGGGGTCCTTCCACTATCCTGAATAGAAGTGTATTTCTCGAGGCAATCATCTTGTGAGAGCTGAATGCAATAAACTAAACTGGGAGGAATGCAAACAATTTGCTACATCATCTGGAAGGACAGTTGGTTCCCTGAGCAGTGTGAAGGGACAAAGTGAAGGAGATGATAAAATATTTTTCTAAATAACAAAAAAGAGTCTGAAGAAGGGTCTCGACCCGAAATGTCGCCCATTTCCTTCGCTCCATAGATGCTGCCTCACCCGCTGAGTTTCTCCAGCATTTTTGTCTACTTTCTAAATAACAAACTCACCTCAGCAGTCCTGGCCTTACTCTATTGGAGCTATTTCCTTTGTCCAATCATTTTGTTTTCCCTTACTGCATCAGCAACATAAAACTAACTTGTTTGCTCACTTTTCCAGTTCTGATAAAGGGTCTTCAACCTGAAACATTAACCTTTGTTTCTCTTCCAGCTGGGACAACCTGACCAGCTGAATGCTTTATGCATTTATTTAAACATTTCAGAATCTGCACTTTTTCTATTTCAAAGCCAAATCTGTTTTTTTAATAGAATTTGGAAGCAAATGATACAAATTAAAAAGCTCTTATAATTTAATTTATACAACATGCCATGATATACATTGACAAATCTTAGGCAATAACTATTTAATTAAGTTTGACACCATGATCATTAGTTTGAAAGTTAGAATTGATATCAACAGATATGAAAAGCATATTCTGAACTGTTTTTGAAATTTAAAAAACAATTGTTTCCCACATATATAAGTAGAACATTGAAAAAATGGTTGCCAGATAGACATTTTCAACCACAGATGTAACTTGGCAGTTGCAATGAGGAAAGCATGCAAAGCCAGATTGGTTCAACTTAGAGAGGTTGACTTAGCTATAGGATTTCAACTTAGGTGATGTCTGCAAAGATATTGGTCAATGTATTGTACTCATCCCCCAAATATCCAGACATGATTCCAACAACAGCCACTAGTCTCTGACACAACTTTTTCTTGGACCTTTTCACCACTGCTGTTGCTTCTAAAATGGATCAGATAAGTTCATGATATTTGTTCACATTGGCTCAGATTTTATGAAGAAATGCTGGCAGTTTTCTATGGAAATGCTTGCATTCTCCCATGTCAATAAATCTGGGATTCATTTGTGCGTGCGCAAACAAGGATATCCTAAACTTCCGGACTGCTCTTCAGTGATTCTACAACTGCATTCCTCACTTGACTCTTCTCGAGGTCCTGCCAGACAAGGCAACATTCCAGCAAACCCCTACAATGTAAAAATAAAACTCCACAAAATTCCAGCGATTTGTTAATTTAATCCAAAATGGTGTCTTTCACATAAGAACGTACATTGTAATGGTGAGTGGTCAAACTGCTTTATGCGCAGTCACCCATTTTTACATCTGTGCCAGCCAATTTTAATAGGATATTGAAAAATGTCTTCAAAAAATAGGGTTATCTTTTTATTATATGGATGCCAATGAAAGTATTCTCTGCATTGTATTTCATTTTGAAAATGTCCTTGAGATTTTTTATTATGCCTGTACCCAGAAAAGAAAAATAACTTGCATTTAATTTCCCTCAAGACACTGTTAAGCCATTTCAAATCATATGAACTTTATTCAAGGTGTATGGTGGGCCATGGGGCAATACTTTGTTTTCTCTGCAAATTATCTTTATTTAATAGGTTCAATATGATCGTGCAAAAACATAATCACTTGTGCTGAGTCTCCACTGTCAGAAATAGTATGGACAAGATTACTGTCCAAAACATTTTGCTTTGATTAGTAAAGCGGTTACAAGTTTCAAAATTGTTCGTAACCATTTTTACATAAATTTCACGAGTAAAAGCACAGGCACAAGAAACTGTAAATGCTGGGATCTTAAAATTAAACTGCTGAGAATAATCCCCTATTCTAAAAAAAATTGATAAGACTGTGTGCCTCAGATCTTTCTTTCCCTCTTCTTGCCCTCATGTTTTTTTTCGAGATTTCCGCCGCTAAAAAACACAATGATTAATGATAATCAAGGAATACTGAATGACTGAGGGAAGTACTTTGTAACAATGATGTTGGGCCAGGTAAAGCAGGAATATATTCCCCATCCTCCACTTTACGTTCAGCAGCTCTCCCAAGCTTGCCTGACGTCACTTTTATTATCCGTCAACTCCCAGTGTTTTCTATGGCTTCCACTTCATAGCCAAAAACTTTTTCCACTCCTTCAAGTTACTTGTTTTATTCTCTGAGTGCAACATTGTGTCCAAGACTGATTGCCCTATCTATAGTCAGGGGACCCTCATCCTTCCTATGCCTACCTTGATATCAGCGTGATTGGCCCAACTTTACAGCTCCTCCATACACATGGAGTTCAACATGTCTATTGAGTTGATCTTTCATTAGACTGGTCCAGTGCTAAACTGGAAAACACATTAGTGCTGCAACTAACAGCATTTGTACTGCTATGTCAAGGTGAAAATTTCATTCACAAGATGAAAGTAGGAATCTTGGGCAGTAATTAATTTTTCACCAGTATTGCTGTCAGTAAATCCACCCGAGGGAGATCCATGTTTGTTTTTTATTCGATGTACCTCTAAAGAACATATAAATTTGATCTGTTGTGACTTCAGTTAAAATTTTCTTTCTCCAGTGCTCCAAACAGACATTGGTTGATCCCCTGAGTATTGTTAAAACATATTTTTTGATGTATATCTTTTTTTTGCTTAAACAAACATAAATATATTGTAATAATTCAGTCAAATTCAAAATAACTAATAGCTAAATCCAGCAGGCCTTGGGAGACCAAGCCCAAGCATTGCCATGTCTATGCTTGGTCTCGCCAATGAAAAGGAAGCCACATCAGTAACACCAAATGCAGTAGATTAGGTTAAAGGAGGTACATGTGAACTTTTGTCTTACTTGGAAGGACTCCTGGGGTCACTGGATGGGTACGAGGGGAAGGTGTAGAGATAAGTGTTACCTACACCTCAAGGGTGTGAGCTATAGGGAGAGGTTTAGGTTGGGTTTCTATTCAGTGGAGCGCAGGAGGATGAGGGAAGATCTTGAAACAACTACATTTTATTTGAACAAAAGCGCGTTACAGTGCAACTACTGTACCTATCCCACCGCGGGTTCAATCCTCGTATCTGCCTGTTCAAGCCCTCTAGGCCTCGCTCAGACAGTGACACTCCAGAAGTTCACGCAGTCCCAAGCGCTCTCCCAGAAGATCGACCCTGGACCTTGTGGTAGCGGACCTTTATATGTCCCGGGACCTCGAGGGGCTGAACCACATGGCGGTGGTCTCTTAATAATCCAATTACAGATATTGATTAACCCCATACATAACAGACAGTTCCCTAACCCAATAATACAGCAGCTTAATGCATTGCATTCAAACCGGACTTCGCAAGGAAGTCAACTTAGAAACATTTACCCTGAACTGCCAGAAACCCAGACAAGGCTCAATGCCTCATCCAATCAACAGTCGGCAAAGCAGAACTCTGCAACATTATTTACAGAGAGCAATTCCAAATTGACCAAATCTCCCAGCAGCCCTGAAGCTTTTACCCCATTTTAAAGTCCTAGCCTCTCCAATCTGGCCGGAATTAACATTCCTTCCTTTTTATCATAATGATAACCCATCATTAATGATAACCAAACAGTTCAATAAGCTGACCAGATATACATACGTGTGTACTTTACATTTCCCATCTATCAGCAACACAAGATGATGATGTTTCTTCCCAGAATCTTGTCAAGCGTCCCGAGTTTTCATGGGCATAACTTCACAAGTTCTGTCTGAAGAGTCTTCACCTCCCGAGTTTTCGTGGGTGCAAATTTCCTCCATCCGTGTTGCTGCCCAGTCTTCCCATCACCTTCCACAGTCGAACCAAAAACCTAGAAAATCCTGAAAACTTGGGAGAAAGCAAGTTACCATCATGCACTCATGCTTTCCCATACATCCACTATAGTTCCTATTCAAACCTATTATATAATCCTATTACTGGATCCCTATTCCAATTCTGTTCCCTAATATACTCTTTATCATTCTAGGATCAACACTAATTAGCCTTCTTCATACTCACACAATGTTATAATATGTATATCTGATGACGGGTAATCGTACAAATTTCAGCTGGGTTAAGTCCAGATTTCCCGACAGACGTGACTCTAATTTAAAGCAAACCATGATAAATGTTCCAATTTAACAAAATTCAGTCTCAGCCTTCAATTTACAATTTCAAAGTTCAATGTCAATAGACAATAGACAATAGACAATAGGTGCAGGAGTAGGCCATTCGGCCCTTCGAGCTAGCACCGCCATTCAATGTGATCATGGCTGATCATCCCCAATCAGTACCCCATTCCTGCCTTTTCCCCACATCCTCTTTAAGAGCCCTATCCAGCTCTCTCTTGAAAGCATTCTAGAGAACCTGCCTCCACCACCCTCTGAGGCAGAGAATTCCACACACTCACAACTCTCTGTGAGAAAAAGTGTTTCCTCATCTCCGTTCTAAATGGCTTACCCCTTAAAACCCTGTCCCACGGTACGAGTTCATTCCAAGAGTTCTCCCGAGTTTGCACTGATTCGAACTCTGAGATTTATGGTAATGGCCACTCATCGGTACTCGGGGCTCTCGTGGACATTTTTCATCATGTTGAAAAATCTTCACGAGTCTTCCCGTGCTTACCTGCCGTTAGTGAGTCTTCCCGGGCACCAGCCGTTAGCGCTAAGAGACGTCACCGAGCTCCGACGTACCTGCTACATTCATTCTACGTGCTTACCATGAGTTTTATTATTTTAAACTCGGGAGAGCTCTTGGAATGAACTCGTACCGTGGGACAGGGCTATTATTCTTAAACTGTGGCCCCTGGTTCTGGACTCCCCCAACATCAGGAACATGTTTCCTGCCTCCAGCATGTCCAAACCCTTAACAATCTTATATGTTTCAATAAGATTCCCTCTCATCCTTCTAAATTCCAGAGTGTTCAAGCCCAGCTGCTTCATTCTCATTCTTGTCATCCCACATCTCATTCTTCCATCTCATCCTTCTCATTCCACAGCATTGTAGCCGATAATACAATTCCATTCCAATTCCTGTGGAATTCCCAGCTGTTTAAATTTAAACAATCAATTTCCATTGCTATCAATTTCATCATAAATCCAATCTAGAATGCCAAATCCAGGGACTATTTCTTTCCACCTTGACAATAGAAGCCGCTTTACCATCAAGGGTTAAACAATTCAAATCCATCGGGCAAATATGTATTGGCTCTGCTATTCTCAATACCTATTCAAGTTTCCCCCTACAGTTAACTAAGTCTTTACTCCACTACCTCTTCTTATTTATGTATGCACTCCTCACTATGGTAACTCATTACTATGTTGATTCTCTACTATGTTGGTTCTTTAGTATATTGACTCTTTACTATGTTGGCTTCATCCTCTGTCTAGGGGTTCTCAATGGTACTAGTTCTTTTTATCTCTGATTAACTTTTGGATGATTAGTATTGACTTTCCCGAGGAGAACATACATTTTCAGTCTACACTCATCATTTTGTACCACCACCTTACGTTTCCAGGGTATGTCTTAATTCCTGATATCCGCTAGGGTTTGTCCCTCCCTTGATAGTAACTAAATAGTCAATACAATACAATTATTTATTGTCATTTGAACTCAAATGAAGTTCAAACGAAATTGGTTTCTGCAGTCATAAAACAAGAAAAGAACCAAGACACACAACCACACACAATTTACACAAACATCCATCACAGTGAATCTCCTCCTCACTGTGATGGAAGGCAAAGTATTGTCTCTCCCCTGTGTTCCATTCTTCCCCCCGATGTTAAAGCCCCGGCGGGCGATGGCAAGTCCCGCGGCCGTTAAGGCCACGGCAGGCGATGTAAGGCCCCGCTCCGGGTCTTAATGTTGGAGCCCCCGGCGGGTGATATCATGTCCCGCGCCGGGCGATGTAAGGCCCCGTTCCGGATTTTAATGTTGGAGCCCCCGGCGGGCGATGGCAAGTCCCGCGGCCGTTAAAGCCGCGCCGGGCGATGTAAGGCCCTGCTCCGGGTCATTTTCAACCCCGCAACTCGGGCGGGAGCAGTTGACGTTGCGGGAGCTCCGAAAAGCGGTCTCCCACCAGGGAGCCGCGAGCTCCCGATATCACCGTCCACCGGGCCTGCGGCTGGAGCCTCCGAGCTCCGGAGTAGGGTCGCAGCCGTGCGTCACCACAGCTCTCCACGCTCCGAAGCCGGCCAGCCCCACGATGGTAAGTCCACAGGCTCCGCGACTGGAGCCCCCAGGTCATTCCGGTTGGAGGCCGCTCCACGGTGCTAGGCCCAACGACAACGGGGACCCGACAGGGAAAAGGTCAGGTCAACCCATATAGGGAAGAGATTAAAGGTTTCCCCACCCCCCACATATACACAGCTAAAAACAATAAAAACCACAACAAACTATACATTCAACGGGACAAAAATAAAAATAAAAGACAGACGGACTGCAGAGGCCACTGCAACGTCGGTCGCGCTGCCCCCTTCAATGTCCAGTCTCATCTTCGACTATCCTCCTATGGGTGAGACAAAAGAAGAATGCCAAATTAACAGTCAATTTTCTAACAATTAAAAACCGCATCCCTTAAGCCCTTTTTAAAATTAATTTATTAATAACTAAATTTTGGCGCAAAGTGAGTATTTTGCGCCTTACCACAGAGGAATTCCTTTTTAATTCAGATTGAATTCTTAAAGAGGAGCTACCCCAATAGTCATTACGAGTTGTCAGTGTTGTTCCTTTTGAAGATGATTAGAGTGTCCTTTATTCTCCTTCCTTTTCTTTCTCCAATAGCTAGGTGATATTAAAGTTGGGCACTAAGGTAGGTCCTATTCTTCTTCGTTTCTGGTGGTAATTTCAGTTATTAGGGAGTGGAGATACTGAGGAGCAATTTCCTCTGCCGGTTGGCCTTCCCAAATGTCTTAAAGGGGCAGGACAGAATCAGTTCTTCCTGCTCGTCACCTGTTTCTGGGGAGTTACATTACCTTTTGCTGTCTTCTTCCCGTTCTTAAGGGCATTCTTTTACCTCACTCCCGGATAGTCTCTCATCGATATACTGTCCTGCAGGCACAAATTCAGTAACACATTCATAAAATATCTTCTTTCCCCAGTCCCATTCCTCCTGCACAGTAAGTTTGTTTCTTCTCTCCCTAGTGCTATTTCCATTCTTTAGTTGCCATTCCTTCTCAAGCTAGCTACTATGTTCCTTTTCTTACTTTCTTTATTGCCCCTTGGGTTTTCTTCAATCCTGTTATGTTCTGCCTTCTCGCTGGACTCTCCTTGCTCCAGTGACCTGATTGGGTGCATTTGAAACAAGATTGATTGACAATCTTCTTTGCTCTAAGGGGTTTTCTGGGGTAGTCATAAGGTGGTTTATAATTTTCTTCTTTGTGATTTTCAGTTTTTACTACAATAGAACATCCAATTTGTTTATTCTGGTAAATCACTTGAGGGGGTTCTAGAGTAGGGGTCATGTCTCCATGCTCCCAATTCCAGGGCGGGTTGGTGAGTCAGGACTGAGAAAATGGGTACGCTTGAGTGAACGGTGTGTGACTTCATAGTTCCTGACATTCGGGCCATCTCTGTCTCTGGTTTCTTGGGTCCCAATAGTCTCTTGAATTAAAGGTCCTCCCATAATTCCTTGGATTTCGGATGTGTCTATATTCTCTAGGATCTCTAAGTTCTCCGTAATCCTGGAAATCCCTTCATTGACCCCTCTCTTTCATTCTCTCCTTTGTTGGACAGGCCTGACTCCAATGTCCCACTCCCCCACAAGTATAGCATTGATAAGGCAAGATTATTGGTCTTATTCTACCCCTGGGTTCCATTGGAATGGGCTCGAAATTGGGAGTGTAGCGGTGATAATAATCGGATTAATCTGGGACCCTAATTTCTCCCAATCTGTAATTTGCTGGTACTCTGGGAATCCATGGTTCAGAGTTAGATTTTGGTAATTCTTCCTTTGCTGTGTGTTCACTTTCTCAGATTCAGATTCAGATTCAGATTCAACTTTATTGTCATTGTGCAGTGTACAGTACAGAGACAACGAAATGCAGTTAGCATCTCCCTAGAAGAGCGACATAAACATGAGCAATAAATAAATCTATTTACGTGCATACAGTCATAGTATTTTTTTTCCTGGTGGGAGGAGTGTCCGGGGGGGGGGGGGGGGGTTGATTGGCAGTCACCGAGGTACAGTGTTGAGTAGTGTAACAGCCGCAGGGAAGAAGCTGTTCCTGGACCTGCTGGTCCGGCAACGGAGAGACCTGTAGCGCCTCCCGGATGGTAGGAGGGTAAACAGTCTGTGGTTGGGGTGAGAGCAGTCCTTGGCGATGCTGAGCGCCCTTCGCAGACAACATTTGCTTTGGACAGACTCAATGGAGGGGAGTGAGGAACCGGTGATGCGTTGGGCAATTTTCACCACCCTCTGCAGTGCTTTCCGGTCGGAGACAGAGCAGTGATACAGTTGGTAAGGATGCTCTTGATGGTGCAGCGGTAGAAGTTCACCAGAATCTTAGGAGACAGATGGACCTTCTTTAGTCTCCTCAGGAAGAAGAGACGCTGGTGAGCTTTCTTGACCAGAGTTGAGGTATTGTGGGTCCAAGAGAGGTCATCAGAGATGTTGACCCCCCAGGAACCTGAAGCTGGAAACACGTTCCACCTCCGTCCCGTTAATGTGGATGGGGGTGTGCGTGCCGCCCCTAGACTTCCTGAAGTCTACAATGAGCTCCTTGGTCTTCTTGGAGTTAAGGGCTAGGTTGTTGTCAGCACACCATGCTGCTAGGAGCTGGACCTCCTCCCTATAGGCCGACTCATCGTTGTTGCTGATGAGGCCAATCACCATTGTATCATCTGCATACTTGATGATGGTGTTAGTACCATGTACAGGTGTGCAGTCGTAGGTGAAGAGGGAGTAGAGGAGGGGGCTCAGCACACAGCCCTGTGGAACGCCGGTGTTCAGGGTGAGGGTTGAAGAGGTGTGCTTGTCTAACCTAACAGACTGGGGTCTGTTGGTTAGAAAGTCCAATATCCAGTTGCAGAGGGAGGGGTCGATGACCAGGTCACTGAGTTTGGTGATCAGTTTAGAGGGTATGATGGTGTTGAATGCTGAGATGTAATCGATGAACAGCATTCTTACGTAAGTGTCTCTGTTGTCGAGGTGGGAGAGGGCGGAGTGAAGTGCCGTTGAGATGGCATCCTCCGTACTCCTGTTCTTGCGGTAGGCAAACTGATAGGGATCCAATGTGGGGGGTAGGCAGCCTTTGAGGTGTGCCAGGACCAGCCTCTCGAAGCACTTGGCGATGATGGGAGTAAGTGCAACTGGGCGGAAGTCGTTGAGGCTCGCCACAGTGGAGTGTTTTGGCACCGGCACGATCGAGGTGGATTTAAGGCACGTGGGCACAACTGCTTGGGCAAGTGACAGGTTGAAGATGTCAGTCCAGACGTCTGTCAGCTGCGCAGCAGAGGACGAGTCCCGGGGATGCCGTCAGGGCCAGCAGCCTTACGTGCATTAGTCCTACTCAGTGCCACGTACACGTCGTAGGGGGTGAGTGTGAGGGGCTGGTGATCGGCAGGGAGCACCGCCTTGATGGCTATCTCTAGATTGTCCCTGTCAAAGCGGCCATAGAAGCTTAAGCTCCTCAAGGAAGGAGGCGTTGCTGGATGTGGGGGTGGTGTTGGTGGGTCTAAAGTCCATCGGGGGTCGGAGTTGTTGTTGAAGTGCTCCTCAATCCTGAGCTTATGGCAGTGCTTGGCCTTCTTGATGCCCCTCTTCAGGTTAGCCCTGGATGAACTGTAGGCTCGGGCATCGCCCGACCTGAATGCGGTGTCCCGTGCTTTCAGCAGTAGCCTGACCTTGCTGTTCATCCAGGGTTTCTGATTCGGGAATATGGTCACCCGTTTGAGGGAGGTGACACTGTTGATGGTGGAGTTTATAAAGTCCAGAACAGAGGATGTATAGGAGTCAATGTTCGTGTGGGAGTCAAGGGTGGCCTGGGCTGCAAAAGCCTTCCAGTCAGTGTTTCCAAAACACTGCTGAAGTGTGGAGTCCGCCTCCTCTGACCAGACTAACTGTCCTCACAGTGGGTTTAACACGTCTGATGAGTGGGGAGTACTTTGGGAGCAGGAACAATGAGAGGTGATCAGACTGTCCAAGGTGGGGGAGGGGGACGGCTTTGTAAGCTTCAGCCATGTTAGTGTAGACTTTGTCCAGTGTCTTGTCTTCTCTAGTGGCGAAGGAGACATGTTGGTGGAATTTGGGGAGCACAGTCTTCAGGTTGGCGTGATTGAAGTCACCCGCAACAATGAAGGCTGCCTCGGGGTTGTGAGTCTGTTGTTTGCTAATGGCAGTATGCAGAACTTTCATTGCAAGCTTAGCATTAGCATCAGGAGGAATATAGGCTGCAGTCACAACAGTGGAGGTAAACTCTCTGGGCAGATAGAACGGTCTGCATCTAACCAAGAGGAACTCTAGGTTAGCTGAGCAGTGACTCTCGATGATTGTGGTGTCCGTGCACAATGCTTTATTTACATAAATGCACAGATCCCCACCTCTGGTCTTTCTGGAGTCTATTTTCCTGTCCGCTCGGAGTAAATGCCGCCCCGTTAGCTGGATGGCGCTGTCAGGAACGTCGGTGTTGAGCCAAGTTTCAGGGAAGATCAAGATGCTGCAGTCTTTGATCCAGTTGTGGGAGGTGATCCTTAGCCGGAGTTCGTCCATTTTGTTTGCCTGTGAGCGCACGTTGGCGAGGAAAAGGCTAGGAATCGCAAGCCTGTGTGGGGCTAGCTCTAACCTGGCCTTTAAACCACCTCTGCGTCCCCGGCGGTGCTTTCGTTCACGTCACCGTCTGTTGGTGCTTCCGGTCGGCCGAGCTGGCTTGGTGCGCGCTGGTGTTCTGCCGCTCCGCGCCTCCGCGGCTCCGCTGGCGTTGTGCCGCCCCGCGGCTCCGCTGCCGTTCTGCCGCCCCGCGGCTCCGCTGCCGTTCTGCCGCCCCGCGGCTCCGCTGCATTGACTAGCTCAGGAGCGAGACGGAGATCGACCAGAAAGTTGTTGCAGCCGCAGGAACCGAAGTCCAGAAGTTCCTGTCGGCTGTACGAAAGGGATGCAAGACTGCTCCGTGTGAGCAGCCTTGAGACAGGTAGGGGAATTGTCGCTGTTTCTTGAATTTCTCGAATTCTTGGGAGACACGGGGCGTCGCGATGTACCCGCGCCGCCGCCATCTTGGCAAAAAGTTCTCTCCCATTTATAGGATAATTTGCTGGTTCCTACATTCCTTCCAATAATATCTCAGCTCTGGCTATCTGACTGGCTCGGTTCTCAGACCAGTTCCTATTATCAGTTTTAATTAAATCCGCTACTTTAGTGGGGAGACAATTCAACAAGATAGCACAATATTGAGGGGAACTTGCTCCATTCTGATCATCTAAATCACCTGATTGGTCCATATATAATTTTGAAAAACGGTCTAGAAATTCGTCTGCTCCTTCACCCTTCTCTGGTTTTATTTCCAGAACTCAACTTAAATCGCCTGGTTTCTGAAATGTTTTTGTGAGGGCTGTTAAAACAGCCTCTTCTCTTGCACTGTCATCCATTACTGCGTTTGCCAATGTTTCATGTCGGGTGTCCTAGAGCTACTAGAAATTTGATGTTCTCAGCTGGAGTAATTATCTGTTGTATGGTCTCCCACAAATCCCACGAATCTGCATGATATACACGCATTGTGGTTTGCAGATAATCTATAAAGACAGCAGGTGACTTCTTCCTATCAGGGAATCTGTTTAATACTGCCATTATTTCATGGGGCTTCCACGGCATATGGGCTTCTGTGGCACGGGGATCATTCATATTCACTACGCTGGCCGAATCCGCTGTACCTATTCCTTCCCTTACTGGTAACTGCCTATTGGATACCTGTTCAATTTGTAAGCTGTCGGTTACGTCAAAATCTATCTCGGTATCTAAAATAACTGTCTCACCCTCAGATAAATCCTCCTGTTCGCTAGGGGTTTCCCAATACTGCCCAAATAAATCACTCCTTTCTATTCGAGTAATCTGTCTAGGTTGTGGCTCACAGAAATACTCTGGCGGTTGCACTATATCTAACATACATTTCTTTTCGTTAAACACCGGAGCTAAACGTTTCATTCGACTCCGGGTGCCATAAGCCACTGGACGATCTGTCAATGATGGCATGGATAGGATTGAAGGTTCTGGTACTTCAGTATCTGCTGTTGGTAGAACCTGTTCAGCTGTAGAATCTGCAGGAATTGTTATAGATTCCGCAGACCTAAAATATTTATTACGGACACAAGTCATACACGGTGCTAGTGAAGCCTGGGAAACGCAAGAGGAACATGGTGGGAGCTGTGAACTTCCACTGGCGTTAACATTTGTCCACTCTTCTAAATACTCATCTTCTTCCCCCTCGAAGTCAGCACTAACCATCGGATTCCTAATCTTTAATTTTACAAGGACTACTTTTCTTCTAGGAGATCCACCTTTCCCTTCATCCCCACTCCTGTCCTTACCACTGCCTGGAGATCGATCTACTTTACCTCCTTTTAGTTCTAATCCAAGTTTAGCGATAGCTTTTTCCCAATCAGCCATTCTCTTAACCTCCTTATTCGCCTTCCAATCCTCTAAATATTGTCTCCATAACCCTATTAATTCTTTTGCACCTTCGTTATTACTATGCTGCCAAATGATCCGTTCTATGTATTTTATCCCTCTTATTGTTCTAATTCCCCCTGGCGGATATAGCTTATTTCCTAATTTCTTATTTAATGCTCCTGATAAATTTCTTAATTTCTCTGCCTTGTGAGGAAACTCATTACACACTAGTTGCAATGGGCTCTTTTCCTCTTCTGTTACATCTCTTCTACATTATTCTCCATGCTTCCGAACACCTGAAACAGAATTTTTGAATCCTTCCTTTTGATCCCTAAATTGACCAAGCTCGCTCCTCGACAATGGCTAATGGTTCAAAGCGATCGCAGCCTTGCAACTCGTTACTCCTTTGCTCCACCAATCCTTTTCTCTTATTCAAATTCTTCTTCTTTCTCCCACAATTCCACACCCTTTCAACCTTACAACTCTCTCAATCCACAATCACTCAAGAATCAGAGTACTCCAGGGAACAATCAATCACATCCAAACACAATCAAACACACTCACGCACTCATTTAATCCTCAATTAAAACATCCGAAAATGATCTTCAGTCATGTAAGTAACAGTCCACAAGCAGGATAACACGCTACCGATCACTATCAGGCACAACCACACTCCTAAATAAATCACAAACACTTGTTTATTATAAATCACGCACTCTGAGAAATCTTCCTCATTGCGCAATCAATCAGCGGGATGACTCCTCCCCCGATGCAGCGATCGAAGGAGTACAAACCCTGATCGAACCACGCCGATTCAGATTCTTACAAAACGATCTTAAACAAATACAAATATTTAACTCAAACACACTCTCACTTCAAGTTTCTAATCCATAAACACTCGCACAAGCAGCAACACAAATGACGGTCCGCGGACTTAACACGATCTAAATCTTAAGCTTTAATTCTTAATATACTCTAAGTTTATTTACATACATAGAATACTTACAAAATCTGGATCCTATGACAATATGAAAAGCTAGATTTTTACAATTTACAAAATGATTTAAAGCACTAGCGCACAGTTCACAAACACTCAACCTCGACGCCACGTCAAGCTGTTATCACACAGTGAACCTCTCCCTCTGATACCCAAGATTTTCCCCTTCCTAGTTTACTCTTTGCTGAGGGGTACTACTCCTTAAATGATTACTTTTCCTCCTGAATGTTACTATCCCTCTGCTAAGACTGGACTTCTATAGGGGGACCTCTATCCCTCCTCTCTAATTTCGACAGAATTAGAGGTACCCTTCGCTATTCGGATTACTTTTCGTCAAGTAAGCAGGTTCCCATTTCTCAGGTACTCTTCGCTATCAGGTACTAATCAACAATCGACCAGAGGGTTACTATTCACTGTTGATCAGCCGCTATTCGGAATCAATCACGGACATGCATCAACTCCGAAGATCTATATACAGGAATTTGAATTCCACCTTACCGACAGAACTTCAATATGGAATTCAGTATTTGAGAATTTGGCTTTACAAATATAGACTCAAAATCAAACTCCTAATTTTAGTGCGTATCTCTTCTACTACGCGGGCTCTCGAATCAACTAAAATTGCACAGTTGAATTCTTGAATGGACTGGAGTATTCCGGCCAATCAATACTCTGTCCATCCAAGCCCAGTACCTTTTTGAGATTCTTCATCCGTCACTTCAGGGAGAGACTCAGATGCCTTCACACAGACACTCCTTTCTGCTGGGCACCGAAGATCCAGCGCCTAGCCGCTTCACGCTGTGAGTTAATGCCAATTTTCAGAGCTCGCCTTTTCAATTCGCGCTCCCGGCAACAATCCGATCGAAGGCGATACCTGTATTTTAATACCCCACCAATTTGGATACCAAGTCTAACCCTGGGCCACTCCTTGCCCAATGAAGCGGGTTTGGCTCACGTTGAAGCAGCTGCAGTCTGCCCAATTACGACCAAAGTTTTGGGCCTCTAACCCAGGAAAGGGACTCTAACCCAACCGCAGAAGGTCCTCTAACCACACCCTGGTTTTATGGGCCCTAACCCAAAGGCGTGCAAACCACTCCCCTGTGCTTGCTACACTCTGTTCTAATGATCTCGATTAGACCTTTTCCCAAGCCCGCGAATGATCGATCCGCTCCAACTGAAGAAGTGCCGAACATCAATGCGATAACCACACTGTGGGCCCGATTTCTGCACTCGCGATCAAAACAGCTCAACACCCATGATCGCAAACTTGTGTTTGGGGGTCTTTTGAGATCCCGGACAAGCCCCCAATATAAATTGCTCATTTCTAAGCATTCCCCCCAGTCTAGTTTCATTAAAAACACTGAATCAAGCACTTGAAACAACTAAATTTTATTTTAACAATAGCGCATTACAGTTCAACTACTTTACCTATCCCACCGTGGGTTCAATCCTCGTATCTGCCTGTTCAAGCCCTCTAGGCCTCATTCAGACAGAGACACTCCAGAAGTTCAGGCAGTCCCAAGCGCTCTCCCAGAAAATCAACGCTGGACCTTGTGGTACCGCTACTTTTATATGTCCCGGGACCTCGAGGGGCCGAACCACATGGGGGTGGTCTCTTAATAATCCAATTACAGATATCGATTAACCCCATACATAACAGATAGTTCCCATACCCAATAATATAGCAGCGTAATACATTGTATTCATACTGGACTTCGCAAGGAAGCCAACTTAGAAACATTTACCCTGATCTGCAAGAAACCCAGACAAGGCTCAATGCCTCATCCAATCAACACTCGGCAAAGTAGAACTCTGCAACATTATTTACAACTATTTATAAGGTGTATGTCTGGTTTACAGCCATCCAATCCATTCTATGCATTTGGTACCTAATTGACAGAGTCTGCAGATGTTCTTATTCTTTTCTTGCAATTTGTACCCAGGCTCTAGACATCTTGGCACCTCTCCGCAGCTTGTCCCAGTTCTGCAGAGAGCAATTCCAAATTGACCAAATCTCTCAGCAGCCCTGAAGCTTTTACCCCATTTTAAAGTCCTAGCCTCTCCAATCTGGCCAGGATTAACAGATGCACAGGCTCTTTTGGGAATCGAGGACCGAGGACATAGGTTCAAGGTGAAGAGGAAAAAATGTAATAGGAATCCGAGGGGTAACTTTTTCACACAAAGGGTGGTGGGTGTATGGAACAAGCTGCCAGAGGAGGAAATTGAGGCTGGGACTATCCCATCATTTAAAAAATAGTTAGACAGGTACATGGATAGGACAGGTTTGGAGGGATATGGACAAAGCACAGGCATGTGGGAATAGTGCAGCTGGGACTGTTGGCCAGTGTGGGCTGGTTGGGCCAAAGGGTCTGTTTCCACACTGTATCACTCTGACTCTATGGCTCTGTCTCCTGTGATTGCAGGAAAAAATATCTGGGGAGGGGTAGTTTGGGCGGGAAGCGATTTGTGAACCAAGGACTTGCCAAGGGTGCGGTCTCAGCAGAAGGCAGAAAGGGGTGGTGTGGGAAGATGTGGCATGTGGTGGGATTATGTTGAAGGTGGCGGAATAGTCAGGGAATGATGTATCGGAGTGGAGGCTAGTGGGGTGAACGGCAAAGACCAGTGGAACTGTATTCTTTTTTCATCACGGCGGAGTCTTATAGTGGAGAAAGGGAGACGTGTGGGGGATGGTGCCAGTGTACGTTTGGAATGAAGACTTCAACATAATCGACAAAATGGTACACATAGCTGGGGCACATGCGAGTGTCCATGACTACACCTTTAATTGAAGATGTCAAAAGAGTTGTTGAGGGTGAAGACAAGTTCTGCTAGGTGGAGGAGAGAGTTAGTAGAGGGAAAAAGGTTAGGTTTCTGGTCAAGGATGAGCTGTAGGGTCTTGAGACCTTCGTGTTAGGGAATGTCGGGGTAAAGGGACTGGACGTCCATGATAAAGATGAGGTAATGGGGGACCTAAGAATTAAAAGTTGTTGAAGAGTGTATAAGGTGTCTCGGATGCAGGTCAGAAAGGACTGGGTTTGAGGGGATAGAATAGAATCAAGGTATTTGGAGATGAGTTCTGTGGGGTAGGAGCAGGCAGAAACAATAGGTTTGCCAGGGCAGTCACGTTTGTGGAATTTGGAAAGGAAATAAAAGCAAGTAGTACTGGGTTGGGGAACCATAAGGTTGGAAGTTGTGGAGGGGAGATCGCCAAAGGTGAATAAATTGGTAACAGTCTGGGAGATGATGGTCTGGTGTTCATCTGTGCAGTCACGTTCAATGGATAGTGATGGGGACATGTCCATAGCTGGCATCTGGCCTCAGCATGGTGGATAACAATATTTGGATAGTTACTGAGTGAGCAGAGGCTTTCAGAGGGGGTTAGACTGGAATGGATAAGAGGAGTGGAATAATCAAGACTGTTAATTTGCTTCAGTAGGATTAAATTGTTAAATATTGGACATGTTCAACTGAATATTGTTTTGGTGTTAAGAAAAGT
This sequence comes from Malacoraja senta, assembly GCA_038087875.1. Lineage (NCBI taxonomy): Eukaryota > Metazoa > Chordata > Chondrichthyes > Rajiformes > Rajidae > Malacoraja > Malacoraja senta. Next base: position 26,406,368 of record CM075980.1, read on the forward strand.
TTGAGTTTAGTTTGTCATGTGTGGTAAGGTACTGTGAAAAGATTTTGTTGCATGCTAACCAGTCAGCGAAAAGACAATACATAATTACAATTGAGCCATCCATAGTGTACAGATACATGATAAAGGGAATAACGTGAATACCTGTAAATCAATTTTAGAATTCAAATTTTCCAACACCATGAGACAATGATGGAACAGAAAAGTTGAGAAGTCAGGTGTCCAGATACATAAACCAGACTGACACCTTAGGTAATCTATTTATTGGTGCTTATAATGGGACAAAGAGAGTTGATGCAATATAATAGAATAAAATAAGACAGGATATGGACAATAGGAAGAAAGGAGGTTGAGATGGAAACAATATTGTAAATCCTTGCAAACCATCTTGTAATGTTTGTAGATCCTTTGTGTTGCTGCTTGCACTAGTAAATAACACAGGTGAGGCTACCAATAACATCTATTTTATGCAACGTATTAAACTCTGATCAACATAGCAGTGTCTGGTATAATGTCGCACCACAAAATACTTTCATTTCTTGCATGCACTACATTGCTGCATATTTAAAAAAATAACTCCTAGAAACAGTCAATTATTCCAAGACTAAGATTTTTTGATAAAGAAAGTATTGGAATCTTGAGCAAGACATAAAGTGCTGGAGGAACTCGGCAGGATGGGCGGCATCTGTGGAAGGAATGTACAGGTGACGTTTTGGGGTCTGGATCCTTCTTGACAGTCTTTTTACACTATTGTACATACACTGTTGTAAATTAAACAAATCATAACTCATTTGGTTTCATGCTCTTTGCTCACTGAACTCTTCACTGTAAGCTGCAACTGTTATCTCTGAAGTACCCAGTCCTGGCACTAGTATTCCAATGGATCACTTTCCCATATTAGTTTCACATGCTAAACTGCATTTGTTATTTCAACATAGTTTCTTCATATCCTTCATTATATTGTATCATTGTCTTCACAGTATCACCTGTATGGACTAATCCGTCCACGGAAACCATACAGAGCCAATAACTAAATTACTTTATTCGGTGCATTACAGGATAACATGAACGCAGGCACAATAATTTCCAATATTGGTGCTTCCTAAAGCTCTCTATCTTTGTTCCTCCATGTTCCCACTGCCTTATGCCCCATCTTCCACTCGTACCTGAATTCATGGTAAACAGTAATGCAGTAATAGTTGTGAGTAATGTAGTTATTGGTCGTGTATGATTTCTGTGTACAGTTTAGTCCATGCAGGTGACACCATGAAGCCAGTGATCCTGAGTACATGATACAATACAATGAAGGTTATCTTCCATTCTTATCCCCTATAATCACTTTCTGGTTATCTCTTTAGGAATAAAAATTAACCTCTTCCTGGTTTCTCTTTCTGGATCTTACTCGTGACTTTCTGCTCTGCCAGGAGTGTTTATAGTTCATCCAGTATGTTAGTTTTCTATTCAGCATAAGCTTCACATTCCTTGTCAGAAGGACTATTGTTAAATTCCAACTGCAATATCGCCTTGTGTCCAAACAAAACCAGGATAACCAATTCACATGAGAAGCCTATTGTTCCCATGCAATCTATTGGTTTTCCACCAATCCAGCTTTAGGTATCAAAGAGGGCGTGACTGCCAAGAAGATGCCCATACTGTTGTCAGTATCTTGTGAACATCTTCCCTACTTGCACCTTAAAAATGTATACTGATTTCACTGTCAAAATCCATTGTCACGATATCTATACCATTAATTCTCTCTCTCTCTCTCTCTACTTCGTGATAACACATTTGAGTTAAATATCCATTGCTTGTGGATCAAGCAATTGTGCATGAACAGTCCTCGCACGCTGAATAGCCAAGATTTGGAAACATGCTCAGTGCTGGTAAGCTGGATAGTGACGCATCACGGTGCTAGTGAATTGAATAATGGGACATGCTATTTGTTGATGGCTTGGGTACCTTGGCAAACTCCAGCTGGTGGATTCGGTGCTCAATGCTAATACAGCACAGTGCTGATGGCTTGCTTATCTCAACTGGTGACATCCAGACTGGTGAAATGGGTTATTGAGCATGCTCAGTGGCAGTGGATTGGATAACTGATCAACCTCAGCCAGTTGATTGAGTGATTGATCAACCATAGAGCCAGTGGATTAGGTATCTCAGTATATCCGTCTGGTTGAGTAGGTTATTGAGCAGGCTCGGGGCTGGTAGATTGGGTTACTGAGCATGCTGAGAGCCGTTGTATTGAATAATGGCGCATGCTGAGTGCTGGGGAATTGAATAAAACAGGATCCATGGTGTTGATGGCTTGGACACCTCTGCATATCCTGCCCTGATGTATTGGGTAATGGAACGAAGTTAGTTCCAGTAAATTGACTAACTGAGCTGCTCATTGTGGAGGGTTGGGATCGTGGTATGTTAAATAGCTTTCATTAAATCTGCCAGAGGAAACCTCTCTACTTGCTGTAGAAATAAAACACAGTATAGCATGAGAGATTTTAACATGTGGCCTAGTTTTGTAGGTGTAGTTCCACATTCCAGAAATGTGTTTAAAGTTCTACACACCGAAGCTTGTGGATACTGCGAAAGATGAGAAATTAAGTTAATTGGTCAGTTTCAGTTGGTGGTGCGCATCCAAAAGTGATTGTTAAATTCTGGCTGAGAATGGCTGTACATTGCGAAGTAACTTTGACATAACAACATAGATATTATTTTCAGGCACATCAACTAATTTATCATGTGCTTTCATGAAACTTTGAATTATTGATTTCAGCTAATTTATGAAAGGGAAGTACTCCATAATTATATTTCTCATTTTGATGAAAAGCAATCCACAATAAGCTAAAACAAAATTACAATATGTTAAGGAATAGGTGACGTTTTGGGTGGAGGCCCTTCCTAAAACATCACCTATTCCTTTTCTCCAGAGATGCTGCCTGACCTGCTGAGTTACTCCAGCTTTTTGTGTCTATCTTCGGTTTAAACCAGCATCTGCAGTTCCTTCGTGCACAATATGTTAAGTCTTAAATGTAATTAAGTTTGGCTTGCAGTGACAATTATTTCTTTTAAATATTGCATAAGCTGCTGTAGTACCAGCTGAATATTAGTTATAAAACCAGCTTTAAATTATCCAGTGCCCAATTTTTGTGTATAAGACAATTCAATTTCAAAAGAATCAGCCTGACTGTGGATTGCTTGAAATCTCCAAGCTTCCTTTCAAATTATTTGTATTTAATGTACTAATGCACACAAGAGCTCAGCCATTCACAATGACATTCAATTCTATGCATGCTACGCATGGACACCACACCTGTAACCTTGGGCCACATATACAGTATGTTCCTGCAAACTTTGCAGGTCGCTCATGAAGAAGTGTTGAAAATGCTTTTCTTTATTAAAGGGATTTGGCTGAACCTGGTGAATGATAACACTGAACAAATGTAATGGCCTGCAACTAGTTGTGTCTGTGGTGTGATGGCAATCAAATGACGTCTGGGGCCTAGTAGCCTGAGACAAAGGTTAGAGACCTGATTCACAGCAGCGGGGAAATGATGAGTGAGATAATAAGCCATGGAAGCTTTTTCCTGCTTACTGGTATCACACTTGTACTTTCAGCTTATCCACAATAAGCCCCTGTAGATTGACATCCAGGTCAATCATGGAGGTGGCAGGCCAGAAGTATTGAGTGCTGACCCACTGCTCTGGATTATTGGTCTTGTACTAAAATCTGTCACGTAAAGCATTCTGTGATTGACATTCAGGATAAGCCTAGATGCTAATTTAACTTATTTCCACTGAGAGGTTTCTTCACCAACCTGAGTGCAGGGACACTTACTGTGAGCAGAGATCAGAAATTGCAAATTTTTACAAAGGCCAAGGGGAAGGGAAGATTAACATTATAAAAATCTCTTTCCAGATAGGAGATCAGAATTCGTTTTAACCCAGCTGGAGAAAAACCTTAAACCGAAAACCTCCATGTACTATATTGTTTCAGCTCATTGCTCACTTGTGGTATGTAACAGATGCACATTTCCATTCTTTTAAATGTATTGGAATAGGTAGTTCTGTAGTCTTATTAAAAAAGACATTAAAAAAGGAAATATTAAATCCAAAGGCAAACTCCCTCAAACAGTAATACGATAATGTCAGCTAATTTATTGAAGTAATGTTGGTCATGATGTGTGAAAAGACAAATTTTACTTGTTCTGTCTGGTGACATGAATATACATTTTAATAAATTTAATGAATTAAAATGGCCCAAATCTAGTTTAATAAATAATCCTATGTTTAAAAAGTACTGTCATTGATGTGTAAAGTGGCTGCCAAATCCAGTGAGGTAAACACATGGAGTCCAATGTCAGTCATACAGCACAGAGTCATATAGCCCTTTGGCCCACTTCGTTCAACAAATGGCCCATCTGTATTAATCCTATTTTCCAGCACTTGATGATTGAAATGCTCATCCAGATGTGTTTCAATCAGCACAGTACACAGCTGGTAGAGCTGCAGCTTCACAGTGTCAGTGACCTGGGTTTGATCCTGATGTCTATGTTGAGTTTTCCCTATGGGTTTCCTGCGGATGCTCTGGTTTCCAATCACATTCCATGGATTAGGTTAATGAGCCTCTAAGTTGCCCCCAATGTGTATGAAGTCATTGTGTAGGTAGAATAACATTGAACTAATATGTACTGGTGATAGATGTTCGGTGTGGACTCGGTGGACCGAATGGCTTGTATCCATGGTGCAGCTTTCAATCAATCAATCAATCAATCAAATGTTTGGGAGTACCTGCCTATTCCACCTTTAAATTCTTTCTAAATTGCAAGCACTGTTCAGGTGAAAGAATTCTACCTCAGATCCTTTCTCACACATTTACTTATTGCCTTAAACCTATTCCCTCTGGTCTTAGACATTTATTTCACGAAAAAAACGTCTTGCTATGTACCCTACATATGCCTCCTGAAATGTTAAATACCTTGATAAGGTTTCCCCTCCGCCTCCTCTGCTCCAAGGAAAACAAACCCAAACTGTCAAGTATCCCTTCATAAGAAATGCATTCCATCCCTGGCAACATCCTACTGAATCTACTCTCCACCCACTCTGTTGGAATTATGTATCTGTTATACTATAATGACCAGAACTGCATAGAATGTTCTTGCTGTTCCCTAAGCCGTGTTTGATAAAGTTGTACCATAATCTACCTGATTCTTATAGTCTATGCCTAGGCACTGAGGGCAAATATCCCACATGCATTTTTCACCACCGTATCTATCTGTGTACCCACCTTCAGGGAACTTGAACACCATGGTCACTTTGTTTCCTAATTGGGCTCTGCCATTCAAGATGCATGTCCTGCCCTTTTATGACATACATACATAGATACATAGAAAATAGGTGCAGGGGTAGGCCATTCGGCCCTTCGAGCCTGCACCGCCATTCAATATGATCATGGCTGATCATCCAACTCAGTATCCCGTACCTGCCTTCTCTCCATACCCCCTGATCCCCTTAGGCACAAGGGCCACATCTAACTCCCTCTTAAATATAGCCAATGAACTGGCCTCAACTACCCTCTGTGGCAGAGAGTTCCAGAGATTCACCACTCTCTGTGTGAAAAAGTTTTTCCTCATCTCGGTCTTAAAGGATTTCCCCCTTATCCTTAAACTGTGACCCCTTGTCCTGGACTTCCTCAACATCGGGAACAATTTTCCTGCATCTAGCCTGTCCAACCCCATAAGAATTTTGTACGTTTCTATAAGATCCCCTCTCAATCTCCTAATTTCTAGCGAGTATAAGCCAAGTCTATCCAGTCTTTCTTCATATGAAAGTCCTGACATCCCAGGAATCAGTCTGGTGAACCTTCTCTGCACTCCCTCTATGGCTATAATGTCCTTCCTCAGATTTAGAGACCAAAACTGTACGCAATACTCCAGGTGTGGTCTCACCAAGACCCTGTACAACTGCAGTAGAACCTCCCTGCTCCAATACTCAAATCCTTTTGCTATGAAAGCTAACATACCACTCGCTTTCTTCACTGCCTGCTGCACCTGCATGCCTACTTTCAATGACTGGTGTACCATGACACCCAGGTCTCGCTGCATCTCCCCATTTCCTAATCGGCCACCATTTTGATAATAGTCTGCTTTCCTGTTTTTGCCACCAAAGTGGATAACCTCACATTTATCCACATTATACTGCATCTGCCAAACATTTGCCCACTCACCCAGCCTATCGAAGTCACCTTGCAGTCTCCTAGCATCCTCCTCACAGCTAACACTGCCCCCCAGCTTAGTTTCATCCACAAACTTGGAGATGTTGCCTTCAATTCCCTCATCCAGTTCATTAATATAAATTGTAAATAGCTGGGGTCCCAGCACTGAGCCTTGCGGTACCCCACTAGTCACTGCTTGCCATTGTGAAAAGGACCCGTTTACTCCTACTCTTTGCTTCCTGTTTGCCAGCCAGCTGTCTATCAACATCAATACTGAACCCCCAATACCGTGTGCTTTAGGTTTGTATACTAATCTCTTATGTGGTACCTTGTCGAAAGCCTTCTGAAAGTCCAGATACAACACATCCACTGGTTCTCCCCTATCCACTCTACTAATTACATCCTCGAAAAATTCTATAAGATTCGTCAGACATGATTTACCTTTCGTAAATCCATGCTGACTTTGTCCAATGATTTCACCACTTTCCAATTGTGCTGCTATCCCATCTTTAATAAGTGACTCTAGCAGTTTCCCCACTACCGATGTTAGACTAACTGGTCTGTAATTCCCCGTTTTCTCTCTCCCTCCCTTCTTAAAAAGTGGGGTTACGTTTGCTACCCTCCAATCCTCAGGAACTACTCCAGAATCTAAAGAGTTTTGAAAAATTATCACTAATGCATCCACTATTTCTGGAGCTACTTCCTTAAGTACTCTGGGATGCAGCCTATCTGGCCCTGGTGATTTATCGGCCTTTAATCCATTCAATTTACCCAACACCACTTCCCGACTAACCTGGATTGCACTCAGTTCATCCATCTCCTTAGCCCCCTGCTATTTCCGGCAGATTATTTAGTTCTTCCTTAGTGAAGACGGAACCAAAGTAGTTATTCAATTGGTCCGCCATATCCTTGTTCCCCATGATCAATTCACATGTTTCTGACTGCAAGGGACCTACATTTGTTATAACTAATCTCTTTCTCTTCACATATCTATAAAAACTTTTGCAGTCAGTATTTATGTTCCCTGCCAGTTTTCTTTCATAATCTATTTTCCCTTTCCTAATTAAGCCCTTTGTCCTCCTCTGTAGGTCTCTGAATTTCTCCCAGTCCTCTGGTATGCTGCTTTTTCTGGCTAATTTGTACGCATCATCTTTTGCTTTGATACTATCCCTGATTTCCCTTGTTATCCACGGATGCACTACCTTTCTGATTTATTCTTTTGCCAAACTGGGATGAACAATTTTTGTAGTTCATCCATGCAGCCTTTATATGCCTTCCATTGCATATCCACCGTCAACCCTTTTAGAACTAATTGCCAGTCAATCTTGGCCAATTCACGTCTCATACCCTCAAAGTTACCTTTCTTTAAGTTCAGAACCGTTGTTTCTGAATTAACAATGTCACTCTCCATGCTAATGAAGAACTCAACCATATTATGGTCACTCTTGCCCAAGGGGGCACGCACAACAAGACTGCAAACTAACCCTTCCTCATTACTCAATACCCAGTCTAGAATAGCCTGCTCTCTCGTTTGTTGCTCTACATGTTGGTTTAGATAACTATCCCGCATACATTCCAAGAAATCCTCTTCCTCAGCACCCCTGCCAATTTGATTCACCCAATCTATATGTAGATTGAAGTCACCCATTATAACTGTTTTGCCTTTGTTGCACGCATTTCTAATTTCCTGTTTGATGCCATCCCCAACTTCACTACTACTGCTAGGTGGCCTGTACACAACACCCACCAGTGTTTTCTGCCCCTTAGTGTTTCGCAGCTCTACCCATACCGATTCCACATCCTCCAAGCTAATGTCCTTCCTTTCCACTGCGTTAATCTCCTCTCTAACCAGCAACGCTACCCCACCTCCTTTTCCTTTCTCTCTATCCCTCCTGAATATTGAATATCCCTGGATGTTCAGCTCCCAGCCTTGGTCACCCTGGAGCCATGTCTCCGTGATCCCAACTATATCATAATCATTAATTGCTATCTGCACGTTCAACTCATCCACCTTATTACGAATGCTCCTTGCATTGAGACACAAAGCCTTCAGGCTTGTTTTTACAACGCTCTTACCCCTTATACAATTATGTTGAAAAGTGGCCCTTTTTGATTTTTGCCCTGGATTTGTCTGCCTGCCACTTTTACTTTTCACCTTGCTACCTATTGCTTCCGCCCGCATTTTACACCCCTCTGTTTCTCTGCTCACCCATTTAAGAACCCCACCACCTCTTATTCTCTGTTTATTATTGTTTTCTTCTTTCCCCCCTACATGTTGGGTCTGAGTGCTTTCCTTCTCTGCCTCCTGCCTCACACACTGTCTAATAGCATTCTCTATTTGAGTCCCTCCCCCCAACCATTCTAGTTTAAAGTCTCCCCAGTAGATTATACTGACCCTGAACATTCCCCAGTTACCAAGCTTTCCTGAATGCTCCACCCCAAATTGTTCCAGGTCTGATCTCCAGAGGCAGATCTTTGTTCAACCATCGCACCAATCCACAGCTAATGTTCTGCCAGTCATATCCTCCCTCCCCAGATACCCAACTCCTGCCTTGCACCTCCCGGTGGAATCACTTCTGATTATACTGTTCCCAGTGGAATTCTAACGTTCTCACGATGAGAAGAAGGGGATAAGGAAATTGTCTAACTATTTTAAATAGCAAGATGTGACTCTCATTCTGCCTTGTATATGCTTGGCACCAGTTTTGCAACAGGCTATGTCTAATTGCCCTCAGTTGAGGCCTCTGATGATATTTAAATCTGGATTTCAGGAAACAATTGCGAGCGTGATTTGATGAACAGCCAAATCATTCTGGAACAAACGGGTAAATGCTTTATATTGCATACAGTATTTTTGAGACCATGTATAAATGCTTGCATTGGCATCTCTGAACAAGTATTCTGCCAGTTATGGCCCCTTGTTGCTTATTCAGAATTATGACATTGAAGACTGAGTTTCAGTCAATGATTAGCTTCATGACATAATATTCTCATTATCAAGATGATCCAAGATTGAAGTGCAGGAGAGATTGTGTCATCTGTACACCTATTACTTTTCCTGAATCTAGATTATCTAGGGACTGGTACAGATGTGGATTATGACCAGTCTGTCTTAACACTTCATTATGGTTGAATTTGAGATGCTGGGTGGTAAATATTCTTGGGGCATGGAATGCTGGTTGTTTCCTTGGCCGATAAAAGATTGTTGATGTGAGAGAATGAAGATATTGGTAAAGACTGTGGCTAATTGATCAGTGCATGATTTCAGAATATATCCAGGGCTGCTTTCTGAGAGTTTACGAAGATGTAGAAGACAGTTAACGGGGCATGGGGGTGTAGCGTCCTGATGGAATATTGTTTGTCGAGTTAAAACTAGCTCAAAAGACATCAAACTCCTTTTGAAAGAGATGCATTGTTAACAAAGTTCGCCCCAACTTTAACTTGTATCCAGTGATTGTAATCAGACCCTGTTCTAGTCGCCTGGCATCCATTTGTTTGAACTGAGCCTGCAGTTTGTTTTGGAAGTCTCCCTTGGTACCTCTGATAGTCCTGCAGAGATTATTCTTGGGCTGCTTGTTCAGTGTGGAATCATCTTTCTTGAAAACCTTAGATCTGCACCTCTGCAGAGAGTGTTTCCTTGTTCATCCAAGGTATCTAGTTAGGATAGACCTAATTGCCTTTGTCAGAACACATTAATTGAAGAAAAAGGTGATAACTGAGGTATTCAGGCTGGATGAAGTGGGCTTGAACTTGTTCCAGTCCACTGACTCAAGGCAGTGCTGAAGTAGATGTTTGGCCCCCAATATTGCCATTTCAGAGTAATAACTGCTGTATTACTCTTTTCTGGGTGAAATGCCGGCAGAAGCAGCATGGGCAAATGAACAAACTGGGTGAAATGAAGTGAGAGATGGCACAATGGACTTACTTGATGGTGATGCAGCAGTGATCAACGGTGCCGATACAGCGTGGAAACAGAACCTTCAGCCCAACGAGTCCACGCCGACCAATTAGTAGAGTACACTAGTTATACTCTGGGGACAATTAGAAGAAGCCAACAGGAAAACCATCTCCACCCCTTTCCGCCTTCCGCAGAGACCGTTACCTCCGCAACTCCCTGGTTAACTTATCCTTTCCAACCCAAACTACCCCCTCCCCAACCACAGGAGATGCAACACCTGTTCCTATACCTCCTCCCTCAACTCTGTCCAGGGACCCAGACAGTTCTTTCAGGTTAGACAGAGTTTCACTTGCACCCCCTCCAACCTCATCTACCGTATCTGTTATTCAAGATGCGGACTCTTAAGGGCCTGTCCCACTTGGGCGCCATTTGCGCGTCACGCAGGTGGCGCGCAAAGATTTTGTGAATCCCAAAATCCTGGGGCGCTGCACGTGACCACGCTTCACTGCCTACGCCACCACGTCTCGCCATGCGCGCATCACGTGTGCGTCATGATGCACGCGTCGTGCATCGTGATGCGTAAATTATGTCACGTAAATAACGTGCAAATGATGCCCAAGTAGGACAGGCCTTTATACATCGGCGAGACCAAATGTAGACTGGGTGATCGTTTTGCTGAATACCTTCGCTCAGTCCTCCTGGATCTACCTGATCTCTCGGTTGCTGAACACTTTAACTCTCCTTCCCATTCCCACACTGACCTTTCTGTCCTAGGCCTCCTCCATTGTCAGAGTGAGGCTAAACACAAGTTGGAGAAACAGCATCTCATATTTCGTCTGGGCGGCTTACAGCCCAGTGGTATGAATATTGATTTCTCCAAGCAACCTCTGCATTCCCACTCTCTCCATCCCTGCCCCACCCAAGTCACACCAGCTTCTCGCTCTCACCCAACAAACAGCTAACATTTATTATTGTTCCTTTATCATTGTTATTTTTTGGCATATCTTTCATTCATTATTCTATATCTCTCTACTTCATTGTCTATATCTCTCGTTTTCCTTTCCCGTGACTTTCAGTCTGAAGAAGGATCTCAACCTGAAACGTCATCCATTCCTTCACTCCAGAGATGCTGCCTGTCCCGCTGAGTTACTCCAGCTTTTTGTGTCAACCTACAAACCCGCACATCTTTGAAACGTGGGAAGAACCAGAGCACCCAGTGAAAGCCCACGTGGTCACAGGGAGAACACACAAACTCCGTACAGACAGCACCCATAGTCAGGATCATACCCAGGTCTCTGACCAGTAATTCCCGCACATTAACACTATCTTACACATACTAGGGACAATTTACACTTACACCTAGTATACAAACCCAAGCCTGTACATCTTTGAAGTGTGGGAGTAAACTGAAGATCTCGGAGAAAACCCACGCAGGTCACAGGGAGAACGTAACAACTCCGTACAGATAACACCCGTAGTCAGGATCGAACCCAGGTCTCTGGCGCTGCAAGCGCTGTAAGACAGCAACTCTACCGCTGCACAACCCTGCCACCATATCGCTGTTGTCTGGAGAATTGACAACTGAGTATAATTCATCCACTGCCACCTTGACATTGACTTAGGATGGTAAGTAGGCCACAGACAAGATGGTAGAGGTAAATTCCCTTGGTAGATGAATTGGGATGGCTTATTGTCAATCTGTCATCGAACCTTCCTCTCTAATCCACAACTGTTCACAAATTGGTAAAGGTCATACTCAATGACCTCTGTTTCCACCAGTGGATTTCTCACTGGAAGCTGGTCAATCTATCAGTCAGGGTGCGAACCAAAACAGAACGTAATAATAAACTCGTGCTATAAAATATGCAGGCTCATTTGTCCTTCTCCGTTTCTTCACTTTTATCTGTTCTTCTACAACACCTCTCCTACAAGAGAGTGGAGGAGAATAGGTCAGCAAAAAACCTTCAAATTCATGGTTGAATTGCTGGCAATGTTTGTGAGCTGTGACTTGTGGTACATCATTTGCAACAATGCGAAATGTATGAGAACGGTGTGAATCGTATGAATTGAGGGGTCAACTAATAGTTCTTTTAGATTATTGGTATTTTTTGTGAGATGAGATTAAGAAGTTGTTGAGTTTAGCAATGTATTCAGCTGCATATATAATTTGAAAATTAATTGACTCCTTGTTAACTCGTATCTGATCAGTAAACGCCTTTTCAACAATATATTTTTGGAGGGCTTCTGCCCCCAGGACTTCAGTAAAAATTTGAAAATCCTAATGCATATTTTCTCCAATATTGTGTTATCAGAGCTTATATTTAATTTACAATTAGAATCAGTCATTCAGCATGGAAACAGGCCATTCAGCCTAACTTCCCCACGCCAACCAAGATGCCCCACCTATGCTAGTATGGACAAGTTGGGCTGGAGGGCCTGTTTCCATGCTCTAGACCTCTGTTGCCACAGGGAGAATGTGCAAACACCACATAGGCAGCACCTAAGATCAGGATTGAATCCCGTCTCCAGCACTGTGAGGCAACAGCTGTGCCACTGTGCTGCAGGTGCCACAATCCCCAATGGGACGTCACTTTATGCTCTGAATCATTTTGGTTTATAATTTTCGTATAGACAATAGCATAAATATATCTTTCAGCTATTTTAATAATTTCATTTATAGTCAAATGTGTGATTACATTTTTTTTAAGTTCATACAGGATTCTCAACGTTTTTGTTCTTATCAATGTTTGCTTTTGATAATCTTTGAATAAAATTAGCTGAAAAAACTTTCCAAGTGTTTAAGTATTTAACTTTCAGGTTAGCTTAATTATCATGGATGACTTATTTACACTCTGTGCCAGCCTGTGGGTCAGAGGTGTTATGAGGTTAGAGCTTCACAGTTAAACAGGTCAATTTACCGTTAGTATACCATCCACATAAAGAGCAGATGGAGTATATTAGTAAGATTAAACGAGAACTTACCAGTTTGAAGTTTGATCTTTATTTTATGAGGAGTTACGTTGGTGATTAGTGAAGAAGACCCGTCAGGGCGCCTGCGCGTCAATCTTCAAAGCAGCGGTGTGAAATCACAAACAACAAGAACGAAGTAATATAGTAACCTAATAAAACGAGTAAATTAAGAACTTCCATCTGACCTTTATGAAAGAGGGCACGTAATCACCAACGTAACTCCTCATAAAATAAAGATCAAACTTCAAACTAGTAAGTTCTCGTTTAATCTTACTATTTTACTTCGGAGTCACGTGAGTGACTACGTGAAGATTTTAAAGCTTTGTGATTTCATGCCGCAGATACAAATCCCGGCTTCTCACTGCATTGATTGACTCTGAACTAGAAATAATCAATAAAGCATAAATAATGACATTTGCATGACAAATGCAGTAATTCATTTATTTGAATAAAAGAATTAACAGTATCCCCTTTAACCCAGGGAAATTTAAGCAGAACTTAATATAGTATCTGCAAACAGCCCCGTATTGGCAATAGGCCGATGGTAAAAGTGTTGAAACACCAACTTATTAGATCACCCGGCGGCTGTGAAAATATGGTCGACGGGACGTCCTTCGCCCTGGTCGCCAATGTTGCTGCTAAATTGAATGGAATGTAAAAACATCAATGTTCACACCTGCAGCAACCAAAACTTGTTTTAACCATCTTAAAATAGTCTGAACTGACACTAACTTGTATGGTTTTCGTGAATGATAAACAATCTTGTTTTCATATTTCATAAGACCTTTGTAGTCTCAATGTATTGCAACAAATATGTCTTAACACATAGACATGGATCCATGGAATATGCTAATAAAACACTCTTGAATCCTGTCACACCTGATCCTACTTCATTTGAGTAGGTCATAAAATGTAAAACATAACATAATCCTGAGGTACTTCCACCCTGTGTATCTGTAACTTTTGTAATGTCTGCACACTCTGTGCTTGTTACAAGTGCCATAAGCATGACTACCTTCATGCTGAACTTGGCCAAATCAGAATCGTACCAAGAGTCCATTGATGAAGTAGCTTAAAACAACTCTATATTCCAGATTCCCATCCTAGGTTTAGAAGGTCTGGAATTAAAATTCCTTTCATTAATCTGGAAATGAAAGAACGAGACTCAACAGGATCTTTCCGACCTCATCAATAAAAAACGAAGATAATGTACTTCTGGCTGAATAAATCGCACTATAACTCAACCCCTCAAATAGAGTGTTGAGAAAACCCAAGACATTTGAGACATGTGCCGTACAACATTCCATATTCTTTTATACACAGAAAATTTTTCCCACATTCTTTACATAATGGGAAAGCAGCATTTACAGAGTCACAACTCAGATTCGCAAATGTACTGCTTTTGAGTACTCTTCCGCCAGACTGCTGTAAGCATGTCCACAGCATGCCCAGACAATCCTCTTTTTTAAACCCTGCAAATTAACAGATCCATACAGGCATATAACGGATGTTACTCTCCAATTATCGGATACACCAGTAACTCCCTTCTTTTGGGAACCTTTATCAGAAACTGTGTCATAAATTCCAATATCAAAGGGAACCATGGCTGCGTAGACCAGTCTGGCCCCAGAGGCAGCATCCTGCTTCATTTTAAGCAGACACCGGTTTATGAGACAGAATGATGGAAAGTGCATATAAAAACATACCACCCTAATGTAGCGTGAAACATCAATCGTTACTGTCTCCCGATGTAGTCCCATAACACATATCTCTGTAACTGGTGATTGAGTCTGGATGGAAACAAGTCATATCTGGCTTCCCAAATCTGACTACTATTTCATTAAAATCTTAAGGTCCAACATTCATTCTTTGTTATCATGGAAATTCCCGTAACCTGGTGTCTGCTACAATATTGAATCTACCTGGTAGATAAATAGCTGAAACCAAATATTTGTCAACACACCAAGTCCAGATTTGATTAGCCAATTTGTCATATGACACCAACTTAATTCCACCCATACAATTAATACATGCCATTGCTGTAGTGTTGTTAATTTGAAACTGAACATGCAGATTAGTTGTATTTAACAACAAGCTTGGAGCTCATAAGCCTTCCAATAGCTGTAAAACGTCAATTCTCCATGTCTGCAAAATAATACTTCTTCCATATTCCATCTGTCCACAGATGGATACCTTTTCAGTGGCACCAATCCTAGTGCACAGACATCAGTCTGTAAGACCATGGAAGACTGTTCAATCAGTATCTTGCTTGAACTACTGGAGACATGTTAAATCCACTCCTGCAATCAGAAGCAGCATTTGTTGTTTAACTGCATGGCCTATCAAAAATGGCCACCATGCATCTTAGTGCCTTTTCTTTTTGCAGTCTGTAGCTGCTGGTAGTACAATGGCCCATATTGTATTGTTGGAAATAACACTAATTTTCCGAGCAAGCTGGCCACCTGTCTTAATTGAAGATTGTTGCTTTTCCAACAGCTTAATGCAACCATCAATTAGCTCTACCCTTTACCCTGGGTAAATTACTACCCTGTCAATTGAATCAATTGTGAAATTAAAATAATCAATTGTTGTAAGTGGCGTTAACCTAATTTCTCACTGGATGAATTAAACCCAAAACTTTCAAAACTGGATTGAACAATTGAGAGAGATAACTCACTAATTCTCTTGTTTGTCCTAATTAGGACATCATCCAGTTAAGCCATCAACATCTGTCCTTGGATTCTAATTAGCCCCAAAATTGGTTTTACCATTTTAGTGAAATTCTAGGAACTGAAGTTAACCCGTTAGACAGAACTTTGAATTGCCATAATTGTTCATTTAGATAAATTTCAACTATTTGTATCTTACAAATGAACAGACACTACGTAATATACATCTTTCAGATCTATGTGCCATATAACATATTTTGAAATAAGTTGTTTGGCAGTCTCAAAGTCTCCATTTTGAAGTGTCTATATTTCACAAAATTTTAAAGACTTGTCAGATCTAAAATACTCCTCACCTTTTTAGGTCGAGAAATTTTAAACACAATTTGGTGGTTTTGATAAACCGACCTTTCAACTACTTGTTTATAGACAAGTTTTCAATTCAGCTTGAACCTCCATCACTTCTTTTTCTGAAATTGGAGTATTCTGCTTGGAACATGCTGGATGGCAAATCACTATTTGGATCGAATCAATTCGAAACCTTTGAACAATACTCAGAATAATAAATCGGAAGTAATTTGCTTCCAATATTTGGCTGTTTTTGCCTTAATATGTTCGCATGAGAACCAGGTCCACCTACCTCCTTTGTCACCTGAGTGACCTGTGGTCCCTGGCTCCTGGCAGGAAAAACCCACGCTTTTTCATTTTCCCGCTGCAGGACACCAACTGCGCTCCTGCTTCAATGGTCGATTTGTTCCTGGTGTAGGCCCAGGATTTTGTATGATGTCTGAAAGGATACCTCCTCTTTGCAGACCTGCCGGCCATTGATGTTTTGATCAACCTTGCTGTTTTTGCCTCATCATCCAACCCTTTCCCACGTTTCGTGAGGTTTTTTCTCTGAAGAGTAAGTTGAATGACTGCACATTGCTGGGCTTTACAGAGTTGCTGCAACTTGGGGTTGATGGTGGACCGAATGGCATACTTCCTGAAACAATTCATCTCGAAGTGGGTGCTACATAGCAACCCTAGTGCCACTTGATGCATCTCCATCGAGTGTGCTTTTCTCCAGTAACCTGTGCAACAGGCTTTTCATCTGAGAAATCCGCTCAAAAGCGGTATCCAACCCTGGAGTCGCATCCTCATGCTCGGAATCCTCCGTGGGCCTCATGTACTTGACTTTAGCCTTGCGCTCCACTGGCGCTGACTGAGTTCTTTTCAACCCCAAGTCCACAGTCGCTACGCTCCCAGCCGGCGACTGTACAGGGGTCTGAGGCAGCTGTTCGCCGACCGCAATCTTGCGACTTTCCACCGGCTTTGCCGCTTGCCTCTTCCCCTTGTCCATTTTTTCCATGGCACCTGTGGAAAAATCCCCACAAACCCACAGCAAACGGACCCGGAAACTATTGAAAAAGTTTTTACTTTCCTTGTAGTTCACAACTACATTTCCATTAGAGGACCGCTGCTCCTCATGTCAGTTCGCGCTAACACGTCTGACGTAATGACGTGCAGGCGCCCTGACGGGTCTTCTTCACGTAGTCACTCACGTGACTCCGAAGTAAAATCTTCCAGTAAAGGCAATGTAATTTCATCAGGAAAATTCAGTGAATGAAGGATAATTATGTGTAAATAATGAGCTTGAAATCAATCTCAGTGTCTGAAGGCTATATGGGCAGCAACTCTGAATGACGAGAATTACCCAGTCATCCCCATTCTGGCAGACTCAAACATTGTACCACACTCTTTGGCCAAAAAGAACTCAGCTTTTTCTCCACCAAATGATGAAGGAAACAAATCAAAGTTAAATCTCTTTATCCATTGTAATGTTAATGCACATTTGTGCCTGTGGTTTTAAAATTATTGACTTGTTGGATAAAGCTTGTGCTCAATTTGTGTTCTATATTTGGAGCATTTTGTTAATTGAAGTGATGTTCTTGATTTTATGCTATCAATTTATGTGTGCATGCTTTCTCTTGATGAATAACTGATGAGTAACCACCCAACTATGAGAAACAAAGGAAGAATCATAATGTTCTTCATGGTGAGTCACGGCCAAATTAAAACACAAATGCTTTTGCTGTCGATGTAATAGGGTCCAGCTTAATAGCCTAATGACATATTTTATAATTTTAAGAGCTAAAAGTGTTTCCTTTTTGTTGTGTGCCGTAAAAACTGAATAAAGTTGAAACAAGATGATACATGACAAGGATGAATATAATCAATTTTTGGGATTTATCAGAAAAATCATCAATTTTGGCTTATTTATTAACTGCCGATCAAGGAATGCACAAAAATGTTATAACAATGTACATATTTTGGCAATTTGTGTGTAGGAGATTGCAGGCAACAAACATTAGCCTGAGAAACGTATGATCACAATTGATGTTGACTGGTGATTATGTGAAAGAGAAAAGAAAATAAGTAATTTCTAAACTGTATTTGGGAAAACATGTCTGATAAGTATGATCTTGTCCCATTAACAAAGGAAATAGCTCTGTGTCTGATTCTAAGGTGTGAGCTGTGTCACTCGACCAATGGAAAACAGCAGGGAAACATTGGTCATCACATCAGGTTTAGGTTTATTATTGTCACGTGCACTGAGGTACAATGAAAAGTTTTTTGTTTTGCATGCTGAGCAATGAAATCAAACAACATCTATCTATCTATATCCATATCTATATAACTATAAAACTATGATCTTGTACAGTGGCTTGCAAAAGTATTCATACCCCTTGAATTTTTCCCCATTTTGTCACGTTACAACCACAAACGTAAATGTATTTTATTGGGATTTTATGTGATAGACCAACACAAAGTGGCGCATAATTGTGAAGTGGAAGGAAAATGATACATGGTTTTCAAATTTTTTTACAAATAAAAAACTGAAAAGTGTCGCGTGCAAAAGTATTCAGCCCCCTTTACTCTGATACCCCTAAATAAAATCCAGTGCAACCAATTGCCTTCAGAAGTCACCTAATTAGTAAATAGAGTCTACTTGTGGGTAATCTAATCTCAGTATAAATACAGCTGTTCTGTGAAGGCCTCAGAGGTTTGTTAGAGAACATTAGTGAACAAACAGCATCATGAAGCCCAAGGAACACACCAGACAGGTCAGGGATAAAGTTGTGGAGAAGTTTAAAGCAGGGTTAGGTTATAAACAAATATCCCACGCTTTGAACATCTCATGGAGCACTGTTCAATCCATCATCCGAAAATGGAAAGAGTATGGCACAACTGCAAACCTACCAAGACATGGCCGTCCACCTAAACTGACAGGCCGGGCAAGGAGAGCATTGATCAGAGAAGCAGCCAAGAGGCCCATGGTAACTCTGGAGGAGCTGCAGAGATCCACAGCTCAAGTGGGAGAATCTGTCCACAGGACAACTATTAGTCGTGCACTCCACAAATCGGGCCTTTATGGAAGAGTGGCAAGAAGAAAGCCATTGTTGAAAAAAAGTCATAAGAAGTCCCGTTTTCAGTTTGCCACAAGCCATGTGGGGGACACAGCAAACATGTGGAGGAAGGTGCTCTGGTCAGATGAGACCAAAATTGAAGTTTTTGGCCTAAATGCAAAACGCTATGTGTGGCGGAAACCTAACACTGCACATCACCCTGAACACACCATCCCCACTGTGAAACATGGTGGTGGCAGCATCATGCTGTGGGGATGCTTTTCTTCAGCAGGGACAGGGAAGCTGGTCAGAGTTGATGGGAAGATGGATGGAGCCAAATACAGGGCAATCTTGGAAGAAAACCTGTTAGAGTCTGCAAAAGACTTGAGACTGGGGCAGAGGTTCACCTTCCAGCAGGACAACGACCCTAAACATACAGCCAGAGCTACAATGGAATGGTTTAGATCAAAGCATATTCATGTGTTAGAATGGCCCAGTCAAAGTCCAGACCTAAATCCAATTGAGAATCTCTGGTTAGACTTGAAAATTGCTGTTCACAGACGCTCTCCATCCAATCTGACTGAGCTTGAGCTATTTTGCAAAGAAGAATGGGCAAAAATTTCAGTCTTTAGATGTGCAAAGCTGGTAGAGACATACCCCAAAAGACTTGCAGCTGTAATTGCAGCGAAAGGTGGTTCTACAAAGTATTGACTCAGGGGGGCTGAATACTTTTGCACGCGACACTTTTCAGTTTTTTATTTGTAAAAAAATTTGAAAAGCATGTATCATTTTCCTTCCACTTCACAATTATGCACCACTTTGTGTTGGTCTATCACATAAAATCCCAATAAAATACATTTACGTTTGTGGTTGTAACGTGACAAAATGTGGAAAAGTTCAAGGGGTATGAAAACTTTTGCAAGCCACTGTATGTGGATTTGTGGATTTGTGTGTTTATTTGTTTGTGCGCGATCACATCTTCTCGAAAAAACAACACGCTAACGGTAAATTTTTTACATATTCCAATAGAGATTTATCCCATGAAGTCCAAAATCGTCTTATCTGAAAAATTCACGCATTATTTCTCGAGTTATTAATCAAAATGTTCAAAAATCTGAAGGAACTTTGAAATTAAAACCGGCTGGCTTTGGCTGATGATGTGATGACGTCACAATGGATCTGCTTGCTGCCGTCTTACTCACACTGCGATTGTCTTGCTCGCGCTGCGAGTGACATTGTAAATAAACTCTTCTAAGCTTTGCCCCCAGTCTAGTTCAGTCAATAAAATACTGATTCAAGCACTGGAACAACTAATCTTTATTTTTGCATTGCACAACAAATTTCCCTATACGATACCTAAACCACCGCGGGTTCGATCCTTGTATCTGCCTGGCCAAGCCCTTCAGACTCATGCAAGCAGAAACACTCCAAAACGTCACCCAGTCCCAAGCGCTCTTCCAGAAGATCGACAAAGGAGCTCGTTGGGGCTGCCTTTTATAGGTCCCCGAACCTTGAGGGGCCGAACTACAGAGGGGTGGTCTATTTACAATCCAATCAAAATATTAATTACAACAATACATTATTGACAGTTACACAGACCAATAACAGAATCTCCCTTATATTGTTGCAGGAGAAGCTTCCAGAAGAAGCTAACTTAACTTGAATAATGCAACATTTACCCTGGAATCCAAACAAACCTGCCAGGGGCTCAACACTTTAACCAATCAACAAATGGCAGGATAATTGTCGAGCAACATTATTTACTATATGTACACTTAGTTTGCATTGATCCAATAACTTCATGCATTTTACACTTCCTTGGAGGTCTTCTGCAGAAATCACATCCACCTGTCAATTGAATATGCAACACAGATCTGGGCCCTAGACTTACTGGCACCATTCAGAAGCTTCTCTTATTTCTGCAGAGCACATCAGACTTGACCAAAATGGCCTAACAATACATGAGTCCTTACTACATTTTGGTGCTATGGTTGTTCTGTTTTAGCCAGGATCAACAACGTCACCCACCCACCTCTCTTGGGCTTTTTCTCGGCACCTCGGTCACCTTCTCTCTCTCTCTCCCCCTCCCCCCGGCTCTCTTCCCCCGGGCTTTGAAGAATGAGCAAGTCAGGCCCTGTACTAGAGCTCTCTGGTCCATCTCTGGTCGGATCTGTCTCGGGTCTGAACCATCTCGGGTCGAGTCCCTCTCCCTCCCCTCCTCCTCCTCTCCCCCCCTCCTCCTCTCTCTCCCTTCTCCTCTCCTCCACTCCCCCCTCCTCCTCTCCCCTCTCCCTCCTCCTCTCCTCCTCCCCCCTCCCTCCCTCCTCCTTCTCCCCTCCTCCTCCTCCTCCCCCCTCCACCTCTCACCGCCTCCTCCTCTCCCCCTTTTCCTGGCCTCACCCCCCTCTCCCCCTTCCCCTCCCCTCCTTTCCCTTCCCGGACTCTCTCCTCTCCCCTCCTCCTCTCCCTCTCTCCTCCCCCCTCTCTCCTCCATCCCACCCCTATCTCTCTCACCCCACCCCTCACCCCCCAACCCCCCCCCTCACCCCCCTCCACCCCTCACCCCCTCACACCCCCTCACCCCCCCTCAACCCCCTCACCCCCCCTCACCCCCCCTCTCCCCCCCCTCACCCCCCCTCACCCCCCCTTCCCCCTCACCCCCCCTTCACCCCCCCTTGATCCTTCCTCTCTGAAAAAAACAATTATTTACCACAAATTACAGCTTACTGTCAAGAAAGCCAATTTCTTAGTCATGTGGCTACTGGACCACTTATATCAGAAAAGCTGCAATTCTGTTTCAATTTTACATGGTACTTTTTCAAGCACCATTTGAATATCCACATGCATGACATTTATTACATTAAATTCATCAACCCTCTCTGTAACCTTGGTCTTAATACTTAAACACAATTTGCCTGTAACAAATTTATATTGGTTCTCTTATTAATTCAGACTTCTCCAACTGACTATTACATTTTTCCCTCGCATCAAGATTAAGCATGACCTGTACTTGCCCTGTTTATCCTTACACCGATATTTGAACAATGGTATAATATTCATCATTTTTTTTAGTTCTTTGGTATCTTTTTCTTGTTTGAGAACAATTGGAAAATTGCACCGTGGCCTGCAATCTCCAAATCCACTTTGCTTGGCAATCGGGGAAGTAGTCCGCTAAACAAGTGTAAGTTTAAGCATGGCCACTGTTTCCTGTGACTGCTCTTTACTAATGTTTTCCCTCCTTTTTATCTCCTTTTTACCCATATTACTGAACTCAATATTACTGAACTTAGCGCCTTTTACCTCTGAAAACATTGTATTCCAGCTATTCCCCCAGTTTCTTGTCTTCTTGCGTAAATTAACATTTTATTCCCTTATCACCTCCACCACTGCTCTCCAACCCAATTACTATGCATGTTCCTGGAGGGAACTATATGATTCATTTTGGGTTAGCTGTCCTATTTTATATTCCATTATTATTACTTTTTTCATTTCCTCTCTGATTTTTCTTTATTCAGCTTGGTTTTTATTGAAATCATCAACCTGAAAACAATTGAATCCCCTATTCTCTACTTCATTTCACTCTTTTTCTCTGTCTTTCTTCTTCTCGGGTTGTTGCATACTTGGATGGGCCATTCACCTCTTTAAATATGGCTTATTCTTCTATTTTTCCTACCAATCCTTGACCTCTGGGCATTTTCTGATACTTACCTAAACCTTGAAGTGAGAGTTAATCCACAGAAAGCAACTGGGCTGGGGGAAGTGCCTCATCAAGTAGTCGAGACCAGTACAGATCAGCTGGCAGACATATTTTCAGACACCTTCAACCTCTCACTACTCCATTCTGAAGTCCCCACATGCTTCAAGAAGACCATTATCACCCCAGAAAAGTAAGGTTGCCATGCCTCAATGAATACCATCCAGTAACTCTGACATCCACCATTATGAAGTTCTTTGAAAGACTGGTAACCTACAGCAAACATGATGTAATCAATGGCCAATCCATAGGGTATTCTATTTGCTAACATTCTTTCTCTGCTGCTGATGAAGGAGCCATCTTCAATGGCGGTGGTGCTGGAACTATATAGTTTCTGTATTGATTGCCTGTCTTCTACTCCAGCAATGTCTTTGATATGGTTCCACAGGTTAGACTGCACTGGAAGATTAGATTGCAAGGCATCCAGGGAGAGCTCGCTAACATGATACAGAATTCATGGAAGGAAGAGGGTGGTGGTTTACAAACTGGAGGCATGTGATGAGTGGTATGCTTCAGGGATTGGTTCTGGGCCCATTGCTTTTTGTGGTTTATATCAACTATAAAAAATTACAGCACGCTCAGCTGTAATTCAGCTGGGCTAGTGGCCTGAGGAGTTTAATGCACATAAGTGTGAGATGTTGCATTTTGGAAAGTTAAACTAGGACAGGGCCTTCACAATGAATGGCAGGGTTCTGTGGAGCAGAGTGATCCAGCGGTACAGTTTCTTGAAAGTGTCATTACATGTAGATAGTTTGTTCAAGAAGGCTGTTGGTACATTGGCCTTCATCAGTCAGGGCATTGAGTATAGAAATTGGGGCATAATGTTATAGTTGTGCAAGACATTGATGAGGCCACATTGGAAGGGGTGCATTCACTTTTGGTCACCCAGCCATAGGAAGGATATCGTTAAGCTGGAAGCATTCTCCACAATTGTTTTAAATGGAGAAAGACATCGAGACTGCTCTGTTTTTACTGGGGAGAAAATGAAGACTGGGGATCTTGGGACTTGGGACAGTTGATGCAAATGTCTTGAAGATAGTCTACATTACAGAGTAGTTAAGTTATAGTTAAGGAGGTATTGGACATCCTAGGGCATACGAAGATAGATAAATCTCCCAGGTCTGATCAGAAATATCCGAGGACACTGAGATGCTAGAGAAGAAACTGAAGAACCCATGGCTGAGATAAATGAATCATCATTGGACACGGATGAGGTGCTCGAAGACTGGAGGATGCCAGTGTTGTGCCTCTATTTAAGAAGTCTGTAAAGAAAAGCCTCGGAACTATAGACCAGTGAGCCTCTACCACTCGCTGTGTGGAAAAAACCTGTCTCACACATCTCCCTAAAACCCATTCCCCTCTCACCTTAAAGATATACTGTATTTGATATTTCTCTGCAGGAAAAAAGGCTCTGCCTATCTACCCTGTCTATGCTTCTGATAGTTTTATATACTTCAATCAGGTCATCCCTCAGTCTCTCAAATTCTAGAGAAAACATTTCACGTTTATCCAACCTTATAACTAATATTCTCTCATTCGGGCAACATCCCGGTGTCTCTCTTCTGCACCCTTTCCAATTCTTCCACATCCTTTCTATACAACCAACCCTACACATAACACTTAAAATGTAGTCTGACCAAAATTTTCCACAATTGCAATATGACTTCTGACTTTCATAGCAATGTCCCAAGCTGACAGAGGCAAGTGCACCATATACCTTTTATTTACCACCATGCCTACTTGTGTTTCCACTTCAAGGGAGCAACGGATTTGCACCCGAGATCTGTCTAATTTTAGGTAAAGTCTAACAACCCCACCCATTTCTTCCCCATGCCCTCTATTCACTCTCCCCACTATATGTGTATGTATGTATATATATATATATATATATATATATATAACCATATATCCACACACACACTATATGTGTATGTATGGTGGTAACAAAAATGTTTTTTTTAACAATGGTGTACCATAGGGATCGATGTGATATATATATATATATATATATATATATATATATATATATATATTCATATGAAGATGCATGGGATCCACAATGATGTTGTAGATTAGATTTTAAAAATAGTTTGGACATAGATGATATAGATCCCTATGGTACACCACTGTTCACAAACCTCTGAGCAGAGGAACACTTCTCCACTACTACCTTTTGTCATCTATGGCCAAATTATTTTTTAATCCAATCTACATCATTGTGGAACCCCTGCATCTTCAACTTCTGGATCAGCCTAGTATAAGGGACCTTGTCAAATGTCTTATTACTGCCCATGTAGACAACACCAGCTACCCTACCATCTTCATCCCCTCCTCAAAAAAACGTTATCGAGTTTGTAAGATATGACATTGAGTGAGATGATTGCAAGGAAAGTCTCTGTGTATGAAGTTAATGGGAAAGGTGGACTTTGTTTAAACGGGGGCTTTATTTTAAGAGGTTGCATTGGACGATTGATGGTACAAAGATTTATCTCTGATGCAGAGGCCACACTGAACTTTCTCCTCCGATGTTCCTTGTACCCTTCCCTAGGATAGGGTACAATCAACATTTGTTGAATATACCTTGCCCTCATCAATCAGAGGATTAATCTGAGCAGGTTTTTCTCAGCGGAAGGCACAGAAGGACATGAACAGGAGCATGCCAAACATTTTGATGGTCTGACAATTTAAAAGTTAAATTTTGACTTCCCTCCAACAGAAAGTTGGGACAGCAGGTGATGTAATGGTACCCCCGCCCCCCTGTTTATAGGTGGTGCATTAACTTAATTGACTTTCCAGCCTCCTATATGTTGTAAAACAAGGATAAGCAGCAAATGTTCTTTAAAGAACAAGGGGCTCTGTCTTCACTAAAGATATCACACTTCAACAGAATAAAAACAGCTGATTAAAACTACTTAGAGGCTTGACTTGTCTGAAATCATTGGGGCATTTTAAAAGTAATTACAAGGGTAGGGTACTGATTGAATTCCTGAAATACTTGGCGTGGTTAATGAATTATGTGGCACTTTGCTAATTAATTCCTGTGCTAATTGCAAATAACTAATGCCATTCACTTAATATAGGGACTGACCTATGGTATCATCAACAGTTTAAACAATGCAAACTGTAATACATTTTTTAAGCAATGATAAAAAGAGAATTGTGCAGGTATTACCCCATAAAAGAAGCATAACTTCCATGAAAAGTAATTAAAAAAGCTTTGGATCGATATTTGGATACAATATTTTTTGCACTGTAATGATATCATTTGAATTGTAAAACACTGTTACGGTACAAAAAAATGTCAGCATAATAAGTGTGGTGCAAAAAGATGCTCAGCACCTCGATTTACTTTTCTGCACTTCCAAAATACGATTGATACTCAATTGAAAATCGTGAAACTAAGATTGATAGGTTTTTATTAGCCAAGAACTTTAAGGGATGTGGATCAATTGTAGGTAAACAGCATTAAAATACAGATGAGCCATTGTATAAATGAATGAAAAATAGGCTTCAAAGGATGAATTTCAGACTCCGGTTTCAATTTTCTATTTCATAAAGTAAGCATCACAGATTGGGTCCTTGAGCAAATAATAACATGACTGCTGGTAGGAGAAAATTTGAAATTAGGAGACTCAATTATGTACACTTTTGCCACAGCACTTTATGTTAGGCAAACGGAAGATATGCTCATTGCAGTTTGCAGGATGTAGATCTTTTCACCAGCTGAGACTGCTGCCATTTTTATACATTATCTTTGGAAGGATATGTTGTTTATTTATTGACAGTGCAAATGGTCCACTTTTGGTAAAAAAAAATATTGATCTCAAGAAACATAGTATTTTACTTTAGAATACAAGTTAGCCTATTGTTTGTAATGCATTAAAGCAAATTGATGTGGCTGTTGTAGAAATTATGTTATAAATTCGTATTTAAACTTCTGTTCAGAGCATCATTGAGTACAATTAAAAATGTCATTCAGCCCATCAAGCCCACGCCGACCAACAAACACCCATCTATAATCCTATTTTATTCTCCAAATTCTTATCAAATACTCCAATTCTGCTGTTCACTACACCTACTGGAAGCATTTTACAGTGGTCAACAATCTACCAGCCCACACATCTGTGGGACAGAGGAGGGATTTGGGGGGCACACTGACAGAGCAAGTAGAACTCCTCTCTCACAACAAACCTGACCTAGGTTCACGCTCATCTTTAGTGCGTCTATGTGGATTTTGTGCATTCCCCTGGCAACTGGGTGAATATATACCTGGGACTCTGATTTCCTCCTACATCCCAACTAAAAGTGGGTTTGTAGGTTAACTGGCCTGAGTAAATTATCCCAGTGAGCAGGTGAATGGTTGAATCAAGGGAAACTTAATGGGAATGTGAAGAGAAAAAAATGGTGTGTTTGTAGGATAATTGTTCCTAGTGTGTAGGATAGAACTAGTGTGCAGGTGTTTGCTAGTCAGCGTGGACCTGGTGAGCCAAAGGGCCTGTTTCCGCACAATCTCTAAACTAAACAAAACTCGTTGCTTCCTCTGCTGTAATTTAGAACACTTGCATTACTATCTGCCATAATCAGAATGTTAACTAATGCATGATTTATTTAGCAAGATGGCATTGCCCATACACTTTATTCATACTTTCATCTATCTGATACACCTTATCTCCCTTTTTAATTTGCTGTAGTAGGCATTCATTCTAATGGTGCTAATTCTAAATAACTGTATTTAGAAGATGTAACTAGGAAAATGGACAAGGGAGAGCCAGTGGAGGTCGTGTACCTGGACTTCCAGAAAGCATTTGATAAGGTCCAACATAGGAGATTAGTGGGTAAAATTAGGGCACATGGTATTGGGGGTAGAGTGCTGACATGGATATAAAATTGGTTGGCAGACAGGAAACAAAGAGTAGAGATTAACGGGTCCCTTTCAGAATGGCAGGCGGTGACTAGTGGGGTACCGCAAGGCTCGGTGCTTGGACCGCAACTATTTACAATATACATCAATGATTTAGATGAAGGGATTCAAAGCAACATTAGCAAATTTTCAGATGACACAAAGCTGGGTGGCAGTGAACTGTGAGGAGGATGCTATGGGAATGCAGGGTGACTTGGACAGGTTGGGTGAGTGGGCAGATGCATGGCAGATGCAGTTTAATGTGAATAAATGTGAGGTTATCCACTTTGGTAGCAAAAAGAGGAAGGCAGATTATTATCTAAATGGTGTCAAGTGGGAACAGGGGAAGTACAATGGGATCTGGGGGCCCTTGTTCATCAGTCAATGAAAGTAAGCATGCAGTTACAGCAGGCAGTGAAGAAAGCCAATGGCATGTTGACCTTAATAACAAGAGAAGTTGAGTATAGGAGCAAAGAGGTCCTTCTGCAGTTGTACAGGGCCATAGTGAGACCACACTTGGAGTATTGTGTGCAGTTTTGGTCCCCTAATTTGAGGAAGGACATTCTTGCCATTGAGGGAGTGCAGCGTAGGCTTACAAGGATAATTCCCGCGATGGCGGGACTGTCATATGCTGAGAGAATGGAGCGGCTGGGCTTGGATACTCTGGAATTTAGAAGAATGAGAGGGGATCTTATTGAAACATATAAGATTATTAAGGATTTGGACATGCTAGAGTCAGGAAACATGTTCCCGATGTTGGGGGAGTCCAGTACCAGGGGCCACTGTTTAAGAATAAGGGGTAAGCATTGAGAACAGAGATGAGGAAACACTTTTTCACATAGAGAGTTGTGAGTTGTGAGTGTGGAATTCTCTGCCTCAGAGGGCGGTGGAGGCCAGTTCTCTGGATAGTTTCAAGAGAGAGCTAGATAGTGCTCTTAAAGATAGCGGGGATATGGGGGGAAGGCAGGAACGGGGTACTGATTGGGGATGATCAACCATGATCACATTGAAGGGCCTAGTCCTGCACCTATTGTCCATTGTCTATTGAACTGCAAGAGAGAGTGAGTGCAAAATTAAAATCCAGTTGCTTTTTTTTATTCAGTAATGCTGCGACAGTAACCAGATTAATTAACATGGATCAAATCACCCAAAGCCCCTTACAGTTTACTCCATTTGTTTTGAACAGAGTGCAATGGTGTATTGCCCTATGGTGTTACAGGCACAAGGATAGATTAATTCTGATATCCCTGCTGCTGTTTGATCTGGGATTGTTATATCCCAGCAGCATGTCCTCGAGAGCTGAGTTCCTCCTCTTCTGACATCTGACCTTATCAGCAGTTTCACAAGATTCTGCCTATAAAATAGATAATTGCACTAATGAGACGTACCAGAAATATTAAGATACTGAATGGACTCGGTTCACCATTGCTAATTATCTGAGACTAACATGAACTGACTGCATTTTCCCAGTAGATTAAGGGAAGTTACAGGATATTTGTTGTTGTTGTTAGAGTTCTATTGATCGGTGCAACTGAGGCAGTTGCTTTGAAACATGTAAAAAAAAAAACAGCACAGATCAGAGATTCCGCCCTGAATTCTAACAAGGACAACAAATTGTGTATATGGTGCCTTTAACTGAATAAAACATCCCAAGATGATTCAAGGGAAGATTATGAAACAAAATTTCAACCCGAGTTATATAAGATTTAAAGGCAGATAATCACAACCTTGGCCAACAGGCACTGGACTAAAAGGAGGGAGGGAAGCTGTAAGACAGAGCAGAATTCCAAAGTTTCAAAGGACCCAAATTGACCTTTGCCTATATAATTATAAATATAAACATACTGATTTTGATGTTCCATGCAATTATTTTTCATACTCACTTTTTGAAGCTATCTTTATCTGTTTCATTCTCTGGATCTATCCACCACGTGATAGGTTTTTTGCATTTCTGCTTTTATATTTACTATTTCTCTTTGGTCACTTTTGTCTTAAGGGCCTGTCCCACTTGGCCGTCATTTGCGCGCCATTTACGCGACCTGGTAGCGTGTGGGTAGCGTGTGGGTAGCGCGGGATGGGCGCATGGAGTGGCGTGGAGGAGTGTGGAGATGTGCGCGGTATCACGCAGCGCTCCAGGATTTCGTTCTGCACGAAGTCTTCGCGCGCCACCTGCCTGTCGCGTAAATGACAGCCAAGTGGGACACCTTGGCACGGCGCAAAGTATCACCTCCAACAGCACAGATGCAGGCAAGCGATCGCCGAGCTCGGCCTAGGGCTCACGGCCTTTGCGGATCTGGATCCGCCCCCACTTCTACTCCCAGAGCGAGGCCAAGACAATTGGAGATAAACACAAAATGCAGGAGTAACTCAGCGGGACCGGCAGCATCTCTGGAGAGAAGCAATGTGTGACGTTTCGGGTCGAGACCCTTCTTCAGACTGAAGAAGAGTCTCGACCTGAAATATCATCCATTCCTTCTCTCCAGAGATGCTGCCGGTCCCGCTGAGTTACTCCTGCATTTTGTGTCTATCTTCAAATGACGTCACGCACTCCAGACGGCTGTGCGGACGCATGATGACACGCGCGACCGTCGCACGACTGTCGCTTAAATGACGGCCAAGTGGGACAGGCCCTTTAGAGTCATAGAGCTATACAGCACTGAAGCAGGCCCTTCAGCCCAACTCATCCTTTCCGACCAAGTTGCCAAACTGAGCAAGTCCCTCTTGCCTGTACCTGGCTTATATCCATGTTCCTGTCTAAGTTTATTTTAAATGTTAGAATTGTGCCCACCTCTACCACTTCCTCTGGCAGCTTATTCCATAAATGCACTGCCTTCCATGTGAAAATGAGATCCCTCGGGCCCCTTTGTAGATGACATGTGCATGTACCTTTAACATAGTGACCTCACCACTACTAACCACTCCCCACATCACTAGTATAATTACAACCTTCCCACCCAGTGCTCGCTCTCTCTGGTTCCGGTGACAGACCACGAACAGCTAGGGCAGTAAAGTATGTGTATTATGAATAAACAGTAGTGAAGACACAATGTGTTATGACGCCTCTTTACTTGGTGTCAGCATCGTACCTTTGTGCCTCCAGTTTATCGTTTTTTCTTTACTTTGGACCCGTTTCCCCATTTTTTAATCTCCCGTGCCATGGCTACTTCTTGCCGCATACCCGACATGCTTGTCTTCGACTCGGACATTGCCCATCGGTGGGGTGTCTTTAGACGTGACTTTCAACACTACGCCACGATCGCCCATCCTGCTGCCACCCCTGCTACACGGGCTTCTCTGCTTCTCAACCTGGCTGGTCCTGATGCCCTGGAACGGGCTGAGTCGTTTGTCTATGGTGCAGGTGAAGATGCTCAGGACCCAGTATGTCTTATGGCTAAGTTTACCGCTATGTGCGACATCCCCACTAACTGCATTCTAGAGCGTTTTAAAATGTTAACCCGGCGTCAGATCTCTGGAGAGTCAATCGATAACTATATCGCTGCGTTGCGTCACCTGGCCAGGCGTTGCAGCCTGGACACGCTGACCCCCGATCAACTGACCCGGGACATTTTAGTGTATGCTCTTCAAGATGAAAAACTAAGGGCTGAACTTCTGCGGAAGCACGACCTGTCTTTAGCCGATGCTCTGCACGCCTCCCGCATGGCTGAGGCTGTCGCCTCGGCGGTGTCGTCTGCTGATCATGACATTAACTTTACCAGTGTTGCTGGCCGCCGGCGGAACGCTGGCCCGCAACGGCAACGGGAGTCCCCTGCACCCGGGGGTAGCAGCCCACAGCGGTGCCCCAACTGCAACTTTACCTCCCATCAGTCTAATGTGTGCCCTGCACTGGGAAAAACGTGCAATTATTGCAGGAAATTGAACCATTTCTCTGCAGCCTGTCGCTCTCATGGGAAGCCAGTTCCTGCTCCACGCCGAATGTTAAACAACCTTGCTCGAGCTGATAGCGCGTTTGCTTCACAGTTCCAGCCTGATGAACTCCCTTTGTCTGATACATGTTCCTCCCAGGGGGAGACCAGCATATTTTCAGTGTTGGATGCACCTGCACTGACAACGGACCCTTCGGTTCGCGTTACTGTCAACGGCTCGACCTTCAACGCCAAACTCGACACGGGGGCCGTGACCAATGTAATGTCAATAGGCCTCTTCAGGAAGATAAGGACTGATGAGAAAGTTACTCCCGATCACTCCCTGTTGCATGCCTATGGGGGAAGCGTGCTCGTTCCGGTGGGGAGGGCTACCCTGCACTGCAAGGTACTGCATGCCTCTCGGCCCCTCACTTTTTATCTACTGGACACTAACAACATCACCCTGTTGGGCGCCCGGGCGTGCCAGGACCTCGGCTTGGTCTCTTTCCACCGTGATATCCACCAGGTGCGGACCCTTATGGACCCCCTGCGCGAATACCCTGACCGTTTTGATGACAAGCTGGGAATCTGCCCTGCAGCTACAAGATCGTTGTCGACCCCGGTGTTGAACCTATAGTCCGTCCACCGCACCGCATCTCCTTCGCCATGAAGGACAAGGTGGAATTAACGCTGCTCAACATGGTTACCATGGGCATCCTGAAGGAGGTGAGCGAACCCACCCGGTGGGTCTCCACCATGGTTGTTGCTGCGAAAAAGGACAAAAGTGAAATTTGCATTTGCATCAACCCCAAAGACCTGAACCTTGCCATCAGATGCCCTCATTACCCCATGTGAACAGTGGAGGACGTCGCTGCACAGGTTGGCCCGGCCACTGTCTTTTCGGTTCTCGATGCCAAGAGCTCCTTCTGGCAGATACCGCTGGACGAGCGGTCCTCCTACCTAACTACCTTCAGCACGCCCTTCGGCAGGTTCCGATTCCTCCGCATGCAATTCGGGATCAACTCTGCCAGCGAGGTCTTCCAGCGGACGATGGAGCAGCTGTTCGCCGGTCTGCCGTGTGCTATCATCATTGACGACATCCTGGTCTACGGTAAGGACGTTGCTGAGCACGATCTCCACCTCCGTCAAGTCCTGGACCGGGCCCGTGAAATCAACCTCAAACTAAATCCCAAAAAGTGCTGTTTCCGCGTCCCGGAGGTCACCTATGTGGGCCACGTCTTTATCGCATCGGGGCTGAAGCCTGACCCGCAGAAGACGACCGCGGTCTCCAGGATGTCTTCGCCCACTGACGTGCCCAGCCTGCAGCGTTTCCTGGGCATGGTTAATTACCTGGAGAAGTTCATCCCCGACCTCAGCGAGCTGAGCGCGCCCCTGAGGGAGTTGATCAAGAAGGACACTGCCTGGGCCTGGCTCCCGCATCACCAGAAAGCTTGCGACATTCTGAAGTCCAGGCTGGCCAGTACCCCCACTCTCCAATTCTTCGATCTGCAGCGTCCCATTGTTCTTACCTGCGACGCCTCCAAGTTCGGTCTTGGTGCTGCTTGCCTGAAGCTCCACGATGGCCTGCTGCTGCCTGTTTCCTACGCTTCCCGCACCTTGACCGCTGCCGAGCAGCGCTATGCTCAGATAGAGAAGGAGCTGCTTGCTGTGGTGTTTGCCTGCTCCAAGTTCAAGGATTATATTCTGGGAAACAGCTTCACGATCGAGACCGACTATCAGCCGCTGGTCTCTATCCTCAACAAGCCGATCCACATTGCCTCGTCCCGTTTGCAGCACATGATGTTGCAGCTCCAGCGTTTTTTACGTTCAAAATTGTATATCGCAAGGGCAAGGACATGTTTGTGGCCGACTCAATGTCCCGCGCACCGCTAACGTCCACCGATCGCCATCCATATGAATCGTCTGACCTGATGGTGCTCAACGTCAACATTGTGTCTTCCCAGCAGATGCAGTCCCTGGTCAGCAACACTGCCAAGGATCCTGCCCTGCAGCAGCTTGCCGACGTCATCAGGCAGGGCTGGCCAGACCGTCGTTCATCCTTGCCGCCTGGAGTCGTGCCCTACTTCCTGGTCCATGACGAACTCATGCTGCACGACGGCGTGGTCGTGAAGGGACACAAGGTCGTTGTGCCTGCTGCCCTGCGTGACCAATACTTTCAGACCGCCCATCGCGGTCATCCTGGGGCCGAGGCCACCCTGTCTCAGGCCCAGTGTTTGTTCTACTGGCCCAGCATGGCCCAAGACATCCGGGAGAGGGTCTCCGCTTGCTCTGTCTGCAATAGCCTCGCTCCCCATCAGCAACGGCAACCGCTTCTGCAACAGCCTGCCCCCGAGCTGCCCTGGATGACTGTCGCCGCTGACATTTTTGAGGGGCATGGCAAGCACTTCCTGGTTCTTGTGGACTCGTACTCCAGCTGGTTCGAGGTTGACCGGCTGCACTCCCTAACCTCTTCGGCCGTTAT
Organism: Malacoraja senta; assembly: GCA_038087875.1. Classification (NCBI taxonomy): domain Eukaryota; kingdom Metazoa; phylum Chordata; class Chondrichthyes; order Rajiformes; family Rajidae; genus Malacoraja; species Malacoraja senta. Next base: position 26,440,498 of record CM075980.1, read on the forward strand.
CGGGAAGCTGCGCCAACACTTCGGAACCTTTGGCACCCCGGCAAGTCTTCAATCGGACAACGGCAGCCAGTTCTCGAGTGCCGGATTTCGGCGTTTCGCTGCCAGCTGGAACTTCCGACACTATACCAGCAGCCCAGAGTACCCACAAAGCAACGGCTTGGCAGAGCGCACTGTCCGCAGTGCTAAGGACTTGCTGGAACATTGTAGGCTGTCCCATTCTGACTTTTACCTGGCCCTCCTCAACCTTCGGAACATTTGCCACGACACTGCATTGGGTTCCCCAGCACAACGGCTGATGTCTCGCACTACGAGACCTCCGATCCCGGTGACCCAGCGGTCCCTCGTTCCCTCTGTTCTCCAGCCCGCTGCTGTCCAGGAGCGCATTGCCCTCAAGCAAGAAATCCAAAAGCGCTCCCACGACCAGTCCTGCCGTCCCCTCCCGCCTCTGTTTCCTGCCCAAGTCGTCCGGATGCAGTCCCCCTCCGGTCACCCCAGGCTTGCCATCGTCGTCGGTACTGCTGGTTCGCCGCGGTCCTATCTCGTTGACCATGACGGTACTATTTACCGCCGGTCCCGACAACATCTGCGGCTTGTTAACGAGCCCCCGCCGCCGCCTGCAGACCCCTTTCCCCCCCCCACTGTCTGCCACGTTGCCTGCCCCTCCACGTATGCCCCGCTCTCCACCAGCCAGTCCTCCCACACCTGCCCATCTTCCCGCTACTGCTCCTGCTTCCCCTGCTCCGTCTCCATTTTCTCTTTCTCCTCCCGGTTCCCCGGTTCTCTCACCCGCGCCTGCTCCTACTCAAGTTCCTCCTGCAGAGGGGGGAGATGGCGAGCTGCGTACCCGGTCCGGGCAGGTGGTCAGGCCGCCTGTCCGTTATGGCGATTTTGCTTAACTGTTTGCTCACCTGCTCGTAGCGTATGAGACGTGGTCGCCTTGTCACTACTGTATTGCTTTTTATTTCCAAGGGGAAGGATGTAGATGACATGTGCATGTACCTTTAACATAGTGACCTCACCACTACTAACCACTCCCCACATCACTAGTATAATTACAACCTTCCCACCCAGTGCTCGCTCTCTCTGGTTCTGGTGACAGACCACGAACAGCTAGGGCAGTAAAGTATGTGTATCATGAATAAACAGTAGTAAAGACACAGTGTGTTATGACGCCTCTTTACACCCTTTACATTTTTTCTCCCCTCAACTTAAATCTATGCCCTCTAATTTTAGACTCTCCTATCCTGGGGAAACAATTGTGCTATTCACCTTATTTATGCCTCTCATCATTTTATAATCCTCTGTATGGTCACCCTTCAGCCTCATATGTTCTAGGGATAAAAGTTCCAGTCCTTTTCAGTCTGTACTTTTCACTCAAATCCTCCAGTAATGTCCTTATAAATATTTTGTTGCACCCTTTACAGTCTCTGTCATCCATCCTATTATAAGGTGCGACAGCTGTACACAAATGCAATTTAGTTTAGAGATACCGCACGGTAACAGGCCCTTCGCCCCACCATCCGCACTGACCTGTGATCCCCGCACATTAACACTATACAAACACAAGGGACAATTTACACTTGTTTTTTTATTTTTTTTAATTTTATTTATTAGAAGTACATTAAATTACAAACAATTACATTAGTGTAGACCACGTATATCTTATTACATTTAATGTACTCCTTCATTTTTTAAAGCTGTTAAAAAAAAGAAGTTGAAATTAAGAAGAAAGAGAAAGTGAAAGAAAATAGTGTTAGTGTAAAAGCGTGTCAAAAGGAAAGAATAAAGACCCTGTAGACGAGAAATTAGAGAAAAGAGATTAAGAGGTAGACCCTAGGAAAGAAAAAAAGAGAAAGAAGAAAAAAGAGAAAAACAGATACTCTATAATGAACATCGCGCCAAAGGGATGTACCAACTCGCCACTTTTCATCCCCCTCTACCAAGTCCTGACATCGGTACCTTTTTAAAGTACTGTTGCACCTTATGCTTGTAGTAGTTTTATAAATGAAGACCACGTCCTATAGAAGTGATCAATTTACACTTGTACTAAGCCAATTAACCCACAAACCTGTACGTCTTTGGAGTGTGGGAGAAAACCGAAGCTCTCGGATAAAATCCATGTGGTTACGGGGAGAATGTACAAACTCCGTAAAGACACCACCCATAGTCGGGATCGAACCCGGGTCTCTGGCACTATAAGGCAGCAACTCTACCTGCCATGCCACCCATTCTGTGGATCTATCCACCATGTAATAGGTGTTTGCAATTTTGTATGTTTCTGCTGTTGTATTTATTATTTCTCTTTGGTCACTCATTACAACTTTGTCTAGGAGTCATAGACCTAGGCAACATGGAAATAGGCCCTTCAGCCCAACTCATCCATGCCGACCAGTCTTACCAACATCTTGCACACTTGTAACACAATGTCCCAACTTTTGTACTCAATATCCTGACCAATAAAAGTGAGGGTGCCAAAGCCTTTCTTCATTATCCCACCTAGCTGTGTCTCCACTTTCATGGAACTACATATCTATACCCCTAAGCTTCTCAGTTCTACAACTCTCCCAGGGTTCTATAATTTACAGTGTAAATCCTGCCATAGTTTGTCTTACCAAAATGCAACACCTTAAGTTAAATTCCTTTTTTTTTTTTTTTTTTTTTTTTTTTTTTTAATTTTTATTTATTAGAAGTACATTACATCACAGCCACATACATTAATACTCGTCATTTATATCTTCTTACAATTAATGTACTCCCTTTATTTTTTTTTTACGCTAAAGAAAGAAAAGATTGAAAGAGAGAAGAAAGTGAAGGAAAAAGTGCAAGTGTAGAAAAGTGTAGAAAATGTAACAACAAACAAAAAAAAAAAAAGGACGAGGACCCTATGAAAGCGAAATTAAAGACAAAAAAAAAAAAGGAGTTAAGAAATAGGCCCTAAGAAAAGAAAAGAGAGAGAGAAAAAAAGAAAAACAAATGTTTTTTTTTTTTGAGCATCACGTAAATAGGACATACCAACTCTTCAACTATCATCCCCCCTTACCCGACCTCAATTTTTTATTTTTTTAAAGTACTTTTGCACCCTATGTTTGTAATAATTCTATAAATGCAGACCACGTCAGGTGGAAGTGATCTGGTTTACCTGCTAGGAGGAGTCTTATCTCTTCAAGGTGTAGTGTTTCAAACATATTTGAAATCCACATATTTATAGTTGGTTAAGTTGGTTAGGGATAAAAGTTCCAGTCCTTTTCAGTCTGTACTTTTCACTCAAATCCTCCAGTAATGTCCTTATAAATATTTTGTTGCACCCTTTACAGTCTCTGTCATCCATCCTATTATAAGGTGCGACAGCTGTACACAAATGCAATTTAGTTTAGAGATACCGCACGGTAACAGGCCCTTCGCCCCACCATCCGCACTGACCTGTGATCCCCGCACATTAACACTATACAAACACAAGGGACAATTTACACTTGTTTTTTTATTTTTTTAAATTTTATTTATTAGAAGTACATTAAATTACAAACAATTACATTAGTGTAGACCACGTATATCTTATTACATTTAATGTACTCCTTCATTTTTTAAAGCTGTTAAAAAAAAGAAGTTGAAATTAAGAAGAAAGAGAAAGTGAAAGAAAATAGTGTTAGTGTAAAAGCGTGTCAAAAGGAAAGAATAAAGACCCTGTAGACGAGAAATTAGAGAAAAGAGATTAAGAGGTAGACCCTAGGAAAGAAAAAAAGAGAAAGAAGAAAAAAGAGAAAAACAGATACTCTATAATGAACATCGCGCCAAAGGGATGTACCAACTCGCCACTTTTCATCCCCCTCTACCAAGTCCTGACATCGGTACCTTTTTAAAGTACTGTTGCACCTTATGCTTGTAGTAGTTTTATAAATGAAGACCACGTCCTATAGAAGTGATCAATTTACACTTGTACTAAGCCAATTAACCCACAAACCTGTACGTCTTTGGAGTGTGGGAGAAAACCGAAGCTCTCGGATAAAATCCATGTGGTTACGGGGAGAATGTACAAACTCCGTAAAGACACCACCCATAGTCGGGATCGAACCCGGGTCTCTGGCACTATAAGGCAGCAACTCTACCTGCCATGCCACCCATTCTGTGGATCTATCCACCATGTAATAGGTGTTTGCAATTTTGTATGTTTCTGCTGTTGTATTTATTATTTCTCTTTGGTCACTCATTACAACTTTGTCTAGGAGTCATAGACCTAGGCAACATGGAAATAGGCCCTTCAGCCCAACTCATCCATGCCGACCAGTCTTACCAACATCTTGCACACTTGTAACACAATGTCCCAACTTTTGTACTCAATATCCTGACCAATAAAAGTGAGGGTGCCAAAGCCTTTCTTCATTATCCCACCTAGCTGTGTCTCCACTTTCATGGAACTACATATCTATACCCCTAAGCTTCTCAGTTCTACAACTCTCCCAGGGTTCTATAATTTACAGTGTAAATCCTGCCATAGTTTGTCTTACCAAAATGCAACACCTTAAGTTAAATTCCAATAGCCTTTAACAATATAAATATTCTTGCTTCTGAATATGGACAAATTTAAGATTTAAAGAGGTGTTATTGTCATCATATTGGACATGATAATAGGAGTTATTTACCTATAAAATGGATTGTGTAGCATTTCCTTTTAAGTGAAAAATCAAATGGTGAGCTGCATCTACCATGAAGGAACCCCACCATCCAGGCCATGTCCGTTTCTCATTGCTACCATCAGGCACGAAGTCCCTCACCACCAGGTTCAGGAACAGCTACTTTCCTACAACGATCAGGTTTTGAACTTACTGGCACAACGCTAATCCTACCTCGATAAGGAATATTATGGTCCACCTCTTGCACTACCATGGACTTAATTTTTTTCCTAATTATTTTTTTACACTAATGCCTTGTTTGTTTTTGCACAGTTGTATTTCTTTTATAAATTTAATTGGCATGGACCCAGTGGCCTGAAAAGTCCTGTTTCCTTGTTGTTTCTAAAATAAAGTTGAATACTTAACAGGTCAGGCGCCATAATTAGGATGGTATCTGGTCACCATCATTATCACGTGTACCAAGGTACAGTGAAAAGCATTATGTTGCTTGCTGACCAGTCAGCAGAAAGACAATACATGATTACAATCGAGCCATTTACAGTGTACAGATACATGATAAGGGATAGGTCACTGAGTTACAGCGTCAGAGACCCAGGTTCAATCCTGACCTCGGGTGCTGTCTCTATGGAGTTTGTACTTTCTCCCTGTGGCCGCGTCATGGACACCATCATTAGGTAACATCTACGATCCTCCCTCCCCTCCCCTTCCTCATAACAAGAGGATTTCAGTATAGGAGTAAAGAGGTTCTTCTGCAGTTGTATAGGGCTCTGGTGAGACCACATCTGGAGTATTGTGTACAGTTTTGGTCTCCTAATTTGAGGAAGGACATCCTTGTGATTGAGACAGTGCAGCGTAGGTTCACGAGATTGATCCCTGGGATGGCGGGACTGTCATATGAGGAAAGATTGAAAAGACTAGGCTTGTATTCACTGGAGTTTAGAAGGATGAGGGGGTACCTTATAGAAACATATAAAATTATATAAAGACTGGACAAGCTAGATGCAGGAAAAATGTTCCCTATGTTGGGCGAGTCCAGAACCAGGGGCCGCAGTCTTAGAATAAAGGGGAGGTCATTTAAGACTGAGGTGAGAAAAAACTTTTTCACCCAGAGAGTTGTGAATTTATGGAATTCCCTGCCACAGAGGGCAGTGGAGGCCAAGCCACTGGATGGATTTAAGAGAGAGTTAGATAGAGCTCTAGGGGCTAGTGGAGTCAAGGGATATGGGGAGAAGGCAGGCACGGGTTATTGATAGGGGACAATCATCCATGATCACAATGAATGGCGGTGCTGGCTCGAAGGGCCGAATGGCCTCCTCCTGCACCTATTTTCTATGTTTCTATGTTTCTATATTTCTCCCATAAAATCCCCTTTTTTCCCCCTTCCTCTACACTAAGCTCTGGAAGACCTTGCACCAATCTCTCCCCTTCCACTCCATCTTCGTTCTCTATCTATGTTCCTACACATTTCGCACATCGTAAATCTAGTTTTACAATTTGCAACTCTCTAATCCTTATGTCTCACACGTGTGTGTTCAACCATCCCCCTATCAAAACCCAAAACAGGGATTAAAACTCAAATGCAACTATTTTGGGGGAGACATATATCGAACAGTACAGCACAGGAACAGGCCCTTCGGCAATTTCAGCTCCAATTATGATGCCGACCAATTCTTATCTGTCCGCACATAATCCATATCCCTCCATTTCCTGCACATCTATGTGCCTATCTTAAAGTTTCTTAAATGCTACTATTGTGTCTGCATCTGGCAGTGCATTCTAGGTACTCACCACTCTCTGAAAAAAAAAAACAGCCCCGCACAACTCATGTAAATATTTGCCCCTTTCACCATGCACTTAATTTACTAAACTTATGTTCTTCCCACATCACCCACCAATTGTGAGTCAGATCAGATCTAGCCAAACCAACCCATCACAATTTAGACTTTAGAGATATAGCACTAAAAAGGACCTTTCGGCCCACTGAGTCCACGTCGACCAGCGATACCTGTATACTAGCACTAACCTACACACTAGGGACAGTTTACAATTTTAACAAAGCCAATTAACCAACAAACCTCTACATTTTTGGAATGTGGAAGCCCACGTGGTCACAGGAAGAACATACAAACTCCATACTGACAGCACCCAATCAGGATCGAAACCGGGTCTATGGAGTCGTATGGCAGCAACTCTACCACTGTATCACCCCTATGAATATGGAATTTTCCACTCACCCAACAACATAGACGATATTCTTGCACTCCACAACACACCATAAACTCCCCCAAGACCAATGGAACTTTATACTGTGGATTGCATCTCCAATTTATTAATCCTAACCGTCCTTTTTCCTGCTTCAACCCGCACCAACCACCCTGTCCTCAGCGCCACGGTGGCGCAGCGGTTGAGTTGCTGCCTTGGACTTTGCAGACTCCTTCAGGTATGCCACACATCATCATGAGTAAAGAATAGGCCTCTCATCTACAAGGTTAGTTCAGTTACACGTGGCAACCTGGATCCCATCTGAATTTATCAGCAGCAAGCCCAGAAACCAAATTAGCTTTGGCATGCCTTTTCCCATTCAGTTTATGCAGCTTTAAAGGAGCGGACCAAATTTGGTGCATTTGCATTTTAATATAGCAAGCCTTCTAATGTCTTTTGTCTTATTTTTATTGGAGATAACATTAAACAAGTGCTAACTGATTGGTCTCATTCTCTGAGATGTTGATTTCTCTCCCTAGCTGTTACAGAAAGAGAAATGAAATATATTTTCAGATTATTAACAGTCCCTGGCCCTGGTAATTCAATCACTTGGCATTCCTTTTGTGGCCATTGTTAAAGATTATATTAAGTATTGTAGAGGAAAATAAATTCATCTCACATGGCAGCACAGTGCAGGTGACCCATTTTGAATACTGCCTGATTTTCTTTACCATTGAAATCAACGAGAGAAATATCAGATAGAATATCACAGGCTTCTGATTCTCTAATGCTAAATTTGCACTAATGTCCCAGATGGATTCATTTTTCTAATTCATGGCAGGAGCTGACTTGCAGTTACCTTTCTGTCTGGATTAACTACAATAAACTGTAAAACATGACTTTCCCTATAATAGATCTCTTCTCAGCAAAATGTATGTACAGGGTTAAATTTGACCTCACAATGCAGCAGTCAAATCATATCACGTTGTGCAGCAATAATTTATGGTTTAATCTCACATGCAGCCATATTAAATTAATATTACTCATCAGAACAGGCTTATTAATAAAACAAGCTACATTAGTCACTGGAGAATCATACTGGGAAATTCAATGACAACTTTACATTTTTAATAAGGGCACAAATATTATTGCAGAGTATGTGGTACATAGAAATGTTGACAAATTTGACATTCATTAATATTTAAGCACTTGCATAATATGACAGGCCTGAAAATTGGTGTTCTTTTCTTCTAATATTTGGAAGAGTTCTGAATAGTAAATAAAATGAGATAACAAGGTGTATCAAGTTTCACTTCAATCTTTGATCATTTTAATCACCCTTTGAATTATTCAGAGTTTATGGTTTCTCCAGTCAAATTCTTTAAAAAATGCATTAAACCACAGTTTCAATCATTCAAGGCCTTGGTTGGAATTTTTATTAAGGTTTATTTAATGCAAAAATCCTTCCTGAGCTAACAATGTCAAAAGAAACAAATAGTCATGGTTGAAATGAAGATACTAATATTAAAGGAAACTTTTTTTTTGTTTCATTTATATCAATATTAATCATCTTTCCTGTTTCTATTTCCTTTTGCAAGCTGATCTTTCATGGTTTTGACAATATTGCCATGACCATATTAAAATGTAAATATCTATTCCACACAGTAGAGTTCTGTGTAACTAATTCATCAACATTTCAGTTCCAGGCATGCACTGGGGAAATTCACACTGCGCTTGTACATCAAGTTATGACAGCAATTGTAATATTCTGTTTTTTTTACTGAGTTTTAATAGGTGCTGAAGAATGGAGAGACAGATTTACAGCAAATGCTTCTGCTTGAACAGTCTAAATTGCACTTGGTATGCTATCATTTCATGAGAACAACTCCTTAGATACACTACTCATCTCCACTTTCATTTCTCAAGAATGTCTTAAGTTTGACTAATGCAGAAATAGTATACATCTCTAAGTGATACAGTCTGTGTGCATAGCAATATTACCTACAATCTTCAATATTCACAAACCTGCTTGTAAACACTATTCATTTCGCTAACAATCAAGCTTTCTTCTAGAAATAGTATTCTCTGAATAAACACGGTAACATACAGTATATAGACACAAGGAACTGCAAGCAACATATAGCATTGCAATGCTATGCAACGAAACCATCTGGCAGTCATGGCAAAATGAACAGAGCACATAATCATCTACATGAGAAATGTCCTCTCTGCAGTTTTCTTTGCTATATATCACAATGCTGATTATCCTCTTGTCCATATTTACGCTTCTTTGCAAATCACTTCCTCTAAATGTACATTGCAGGTAGCATTTATTCTTTTGTCTTCCATACAAATCTCCACTAAAGCAAAAGGGGCTTTGTGCCAATTCTGTGAGACTTCAATTCAGTTTAGTTTATTGTCACGTGTACCGAGGCACAGTGAAAACCTTTTGTTAGCTCAAGCTGTGAGACTTTTAGCCATATTTGCAAGATCTGCTCAGCTGAATACCATTTGACTTTCTGCAAGCAACTAACAAGTAGTTGCAATGCCCCCAAATTTAGCTTGCAGCTTTAACAATGGAGGATGTGGATGTATATGTGTGGGTGATGATGGTGGGAGTGGAGAATATTCCGGATAATTCATCGTTATGACACCTTCAAATTAATTTATACTTTTTCTAGCCTTTCCCAAGACTAACGGAATTCATACCAGGGAAGAAAAAGGAATCTAATCTGAAATCAAGAAGTCGGCAAGCATTATGGTTGTCAAATGACCTGACACTACCTGTCTGCCATTATACATGTAAATATAAATATAATGAGCTCCAAAACACCCTTTTCAAAGAACAAGAATACCATTGTTGTCAATACCTGTCAGACACAAGTACATAGGTGCCATTTTCCAATGCTTATCATCTTTGTATTCTGGTACCCAGAAAATTGTCTGTACCCTATCAAGCTGACGCCCTGATTCACTGTGGTGCAACGGTAGAGTTGCTGTCTTACAGCGCCAGAGACCCGGGTTCAATCCTGACAACGGGGGCTGTCTGTACGGAGTTTGTACGTTCTCGCCGTGAACTGAGTGGGTTGTCTCCAGAAATTCCAGTTTCCTCCCACACTCCAAAGACAAATAGATTTGTAGGCTAGTTGGCTTGGTATAATTTTAAATTGTCCCTAGTGTATAGGATAGTGTAAGTGTATGGGGTTCGCTGGTCAGCGTATTCCTGGTGGGCCGAAGGGCCGGTTTCCGTGCTGAATCTCAAAACTAAACTAAACTAAATAACTATTAAACAATGGAAGCTGATGATCCCATTGTGATGTCACAGTGGGCTGGAAGACTGTTCACAGGCAGGTTATGTAAATGAGATCCCATTGTGATGTCATAGCTCTAACTGCCACTGCTGAATCTTTATCAAACTCCCCAACCCACGCCCCCACAAGGAAAGGTCTGGATTTCTTTGTAAATGAACCTCTCCCCTATTCCATCCCCCCCCCCCCCCACGATGAAAACCCCCACATGGGGGGATGGGGTGATGTCGGCGATGACCTACCACTCCTTACAACAATGTAAGAAACTTCTCATTGCATTGGGTGGAGCTTATCCCAAAACTGCTGATTGGCAGCTGAGATCCCATTGTAATGTCATTGTCGGGTGGAGGACTGTTCACGGCAGCGTATGTAAATGAGATCCCATTGGGATTGGACTGTGAGATCCCATTTTGATGTCATAGCTGCAAACTGCCAGAATCTCCCATCAACTGTCACAGCACCTGTCAAATTATTGTTCTCAAAGTGGGTATTTTTAAACATATAAATGTCAATAACTTGTGAAATATAACATCAATCTGAACAAAACTTGACACAAATCACCACAGGAAAACGGTGAGTAAGATGGTGCTAAAATTATAGCGCTATCATGTACCGTTTTGGTGTACTTACGGGATCACATAACCATATAACCATATAACCATTACAGCACGGAAACAGGCCATCTCGGCCCTTCAAGTCCGTGCCGAACATTTTTTTAATAATTAAAAAAAAAAAAAAAATACTTCCCCCTAGTCCCATCTACCTGCACTCAGACCATAACCCTCCATTCCTTTCCCATCCATATACCCATCCAATCTATTTTTAAAGGATAAAATCGAACCAGCAGGTGCTGCTCCTCCAATTTCCGGTGCTGCTCACTCTGGCCATGGAGGAGGCTCGGGACAGAAAGGTCGGATTCGGAATGGGAGGGGGAGTTGAAGTGCTGAGCCACCAGGAGATCAGGTTGGTTAATGCGGTCCAGGCGGAGGTGTTCGGCGAAACGATCGCCAAGCCTACACTTGGTCTCACCGATGTAGATCAGCTGACATCTAGAGCAGCAGATCCAATAGATGAGGTTGGAGGAGATGCAGGTGAACCTCTGTCGCACCTGGAATGACTGCTTGGGTCCTTGAATGGAGTCGAGGGGGGAGGTAAAGCGACAAGTGTAGCATCTCTTGCGGTTGCAAGGGAAAGTGCCCGGGGAGGGGGTGGTGCGGGAGGTAAGGGAAGAATTGACCAGGGAGTTACGGAGGGAGCGGTCTTTGCGGAAAGCAGACAGGGGGGAGATGGGAAGTTGTGGCGAGTGGTGGGGTCAAGTTGGAGGTGGCGAAAATGACGGAGGACTATTTGTTGTATGTGACGGCTAGTGGGGTGAAAGGTGAGGACTAGGGGGACTCTGCCCTTGTTACGAGTGGGAGGATGGGGAGAGAGAGCAATGTTACGGGGTATGGAAGAGACCCTGGTGAGAGCCTCATCTATAGTAGGGGAGGGGAACCCCCGTTCCCTGAAGAATGAGGACATTTCCGAAGGAGTTGGGAGGTGAATTTTATTGGAATTATGGTGTTGAAGGTGGAGCTATAGTCAATAAATAGGAGTCTGGTGTAGGTGTCCTTGTGATCCAAATGTTCCTGCAATGAGAGTAGGGCAGGTGAATGACCTTTAGCGAAAGTAGACGACCCGCAGTGGATCAAGGCTGTCTGGAAGGCTAGAGTTAATATATGCCATGATCAGTCTCTCTAAGCACTTCATGATGGGGGGGGGGGGGGTGTCAAAGCTAGATGCCAGTCATTCAGGCACACAAGAGTCAGCATGGAAACAGGCCCTTCTGCCCAATGTCAACCAAGATGCCCCATCTACACTAATCCCACCTTCCTGCACTTCGCCCATATTCCTCAAGGTTTCTTATCCATGTACTTGTGCAAATGTATTTTAAATGTTGATTTTCATTGATGGTGGTCATCTTAAGGTGGGATCCTTAATTAACCATATAACCACTACAGCACGGAAACAGGCCATCTCGGCCCTTCAAGTCCGTGCCGAACACTTTTTTTTAAAAAAAATTTAATTTATTTTTTACTTCCCCCTAGTCCCATCTACCTGCACTCAGACCATAACCCTCCATTCCTTTCCCGTCCATATACCCATCCAATCTATTTTTAAAGGATAAAATCGAACCTGCCTCCACCACTTCCACTGGAAGCTCATTCCACACAGCTACCACTCTCTGAGTAAAGAAGTTCCCCCTAATGTTACCCCTAAACTTCTGTCCCTTAATTCTCAAGTCATGTCCCCTTGTTTGAATCTTCCCTACTCTCAATGGAAAAAGCTTATCCACGTCAACTCTGTCTAACCCGCTCATAATTTTAAAGACCTCTATCAAGTCCCCTCTTAACCTTCTGCGCTCCAAAGAATAAAGACCTAAATTGTTCAAGTTAGGTCTTTATTCTTTGGAGCGCAGAAATAGATAGATAGATAGATAGATAGATAGATAGATAGATAGATAGATAGATAGATAGATAGACAGACAGACAGACAGACAGACAGACAGACAGACAGACAGACAGACAGACAGACAGACAGACAGACAGACAGACAGACAGACAGACAGACAGGCAGACAGGCAGACAGACAGACAGACAGACAGACAGACAGACAGACAGACAGACAGACAGAGATAGATAGATAGATAGATAGATAGATAGATAGATAGATAGATAGATAGATAGATAGATAGATAGATAGATAGATAGATAGATAGATAGATACAAACAAGATGATAGTTTTAGTAATATGTTTTAGTAATAGATGGCAAAATAATTGTTTATATAGTACAACTACTAAAGATTAATCAGACAGTTAACTGAAATAAATTTTAATGACAATGGTAGAAAATAGTTTTTAAACCTGGTCTGCTGCATATAATTTTGTTTGTAATATAGAAAATTTTTAATTAATAGCTCCCTCAAATGGCAAACATCTTTAGCAGACGGGCTAATTGGACTGACTCCAACGTATCAACATATATGTGAGATCAACTATATTTAATTATTAATTCCAGAAGCAAGACTTTGTTTACCTCTTACTTGTTGTAGCTAAAATCTCCACTGTTTCTGTCAAATACTTGCATTTAAGAATCTATTGAGAATTAGATTTATGGTATTTTCAGATAAAATGTCATATAAAATCAAGCGGCAATTGCAAATGGTGGAAATTTGAAATCAAAGCGAAAAATAGTGCAAATTGCCATCTAAAGAGAAAATCTTCTTCTGTGCAGTTCCCACAGCCCTGAATTTGTTGATTTTTCAAAAATGCATCCATATTTTTTTCTATTCCTTCTATGCCTATTCATTTGAAACATTGAAAACCCTGGACTATTGATTCCCTAGTGATTTTCACCCAATAACCTTGTCTCCGTAATAGTGATTAAATCAAATTTATTTATTTCTATGTGTCGGGAGGAACTACAAATGCTGGTTGAAACCAAAGGCAGACACAAAAAGCTGGAGCAACTCAATGGGTCAGGCAGCATGTTGTTTAAGAAGGAACTGCAGATGCTGGAAAATCGAAGGTACACAAATATGCTAGAGAAACTCAGCGGGTGCAGCAGCATCTATGGAGCAAAGGAAATAGGCAACGTTTCGGGCCGAAACACTTCTTCAGACTGATGGGGGGTGGGGAGAAGAAAGGAAAAGGCGGAGGAGGAGCCCGAGGGCTGAGAGATTGGAGGAGACAGCCCGAGGGCTGAGGAAGGGGAGGAGACAGCAAGGGCTAACAGAATAGGGAGAATTCAATGTTCATGCCCCCAGGATGCAGACTCCGCAAGCAGAATATGAGGTGCTGTTCCTCCAATTTCCGGTGTTGCTCGCTCTGGCCATGGAGGAGACCCAGGACAGAGAGGTCGGATACGGAATGCGAGGGGGAGTTGAAGTGCTGAGCCACCGGGAGGTCAGGTTGGTTATTGCGGACCGAGCGGAGGTGTTCGGCGAAACGATTGCCAAGCCTCCACTTGGTCTCACCGATGTAGATCAGCTGACATCTAGAGCAGCAGGTGCAATAGATGAGGTTGGAGGAGATGCAGGTGAACCTCTGTCGCACCTGGAACGACTGCTTAGGTCCTTGAATGGAGTCGAGAGGAGAGGTGAAGGGACAAGTGTTGCATCTCTTGCGGTTGCAAGGGAAAGTGCCCGGGGAGGGGGTGGTACGGGAGGGAAGGGAAGAACTGACAAGGGAGTTATGGAGGGAGCGGTCTTTGCGGAAGGCAGACATGGGGGGAGATGGGAAGATGTGGCGAGTGGTGGGGTCACGTTAGAGGTGGCGAAACTGACGGAGGATCACTTGTTGTATGTGACGGCTGGTGGGGTGAAAGGTGAGGACTAGGAGAACTCTGCCCTTGTTGCGAATAGGGGGATGGGGAGAGAGAGCAGTGTTGCGGGGTATGGAAGAGACCCTGGTGCGAGCCTCATCTATGGTGGAGGAGGGGAACCCCCGTTCCCTCTGGAGAAAATAAATAGGTGATGTTTCAGGTCTGAAGAAGGGTCTCAATAAAAACATCACTTTCCTTTTCTCCAGATATGCTGCCTGACCCACTGAGTTGCTCCAGCTCTGTGTGTTTGATTTCATTTATTTCTATTTTGAGTTCATGATTGCCTAATACACATGTCGGAATACTTTACCTGCCGTTGGACAGCACAAGACTGAATGTTGTCCAGGCTATGTGGGCATTGGCTACTTTATTACTACTGGAATTAATGGATCTAAATACAAACACATGACAGAGGGAGAATTATTGATGGAGCAACGGAAAATCTAAGGCCGAATATTGTATATTGTATATTAATGATTTGGATGAGGGGATTGAAGGCTTTGTGGCCAAGTTTGTGGATGATACAAAAATAGGTGGAAGGGCAGGTAGTGTAGAGAAAGCAGGGACTGCAGAAGGACTTGGACAGGTTGAGAGAGTGGGCAGAGAAGTGGCAGATGGAATATAGTGTAGCAAAGTGTGGAGTCATGCATTTTGGTAGTTGGAATAAAGGCGTAGACTATTTTCTAAATGGGGAGAGAATCCAGAAATCGGAAGTGCAAAGGGACTTGGAAGTGCTGGTGCAGGATTCCCAAAAAGTTAATCTGCAAGTCAAATCGGTAGTAAATAAAGCAAACTCAATATAAACTCATTTATTTCCAGAGCGCTTGTATACAAAACAGGGATGTAATGCTGAGGCTCTATAAGGCGCTGGTAAAGCCGCATTTGGAATATTGTGAGCAATTTTGGGCACCATATCTGAGGAAGGATTCTGGAGAGCGTCCAGAGGAGGTTTCCAAGAATGATCCCAGGAATTAGTAGGTTAACCTATGATGAGCATTTGTTGGCACTGGGCCTGTACTTGCTGGAATTTAGAAGAATGAGGGGGAGGACCTTATTGAAACATACAGAATAGTGAAAGGCTTGGATAGAGTGGATGTGGAGAGGATGTTTTGACTAGTGGGAGAATCTAGGACTAGAGGTCATAGCCTCAGAATTAAAGGATGTTCTTTTAGGAAGGAGATGAGGAGAAATCTCCCCATGAGAAGTCAGAGGTAGATGGATTCTTGAATAGTACAGGTGTCAGAGGTTTTGGGGAAAAGGCAGGGGAATGGGGTTGGGAGGAAGAGGTAGATCAACCATGATTGAATGTCGGAATGGTGAATGGCCTAATTCTACTCCTATCCCTTATGACCATATGACCTTATTAGTGATTTTGTGATGGCAGAGGTAGTGCAGTATAGAAAATGCACATTTTTTAAACCAGCATGTTAACAGTTGTGCCTCCAGAAAGTGATATGGCATGCAGAGGGGACTGTTAGTCCAAAATAAGTCGTGTTCCCACATTGCAACTGACAAGCTAAGATTTCATTCAAAAAGTTAATGGTAGCTAATGGATTCACACAATATTTTGAAACCTTCTAAAATCCACTCCAGTAGAGGAATTCATCGATTTAAGATAAAACAGCCTTTATTTGGCACATGGAACATATGCACGTCGCACAGTTGTATTAATGTTTTCATTATCAATATTCCGAGGTATCATTCAGCTCTGTTCAGTTCTTTACACTAACTTATACTTTGGACAGTGGGCAACCCCTGAGGGGGTTAATTTGGTTGGAGCTAGAGGTAGCAGATTGTCTGCAGCCCTTAATATTTTACACTCTATGGGTCATATCACTTTTAATCTTTTATTTATAGTGGTCCTCATATTCATTTCTCAATAATCTCTGTGGCATTAGGGGGATCAGGCATTGATCTTGTAATTTATCCACTGCTCTTCCGTATCCTGAGGTTGGAGCAGCTGAGGGGGGATTGTTGTGAAGCTGGCACAAGACCAGTCAATGTGTGTTGCATGTGTCTGAAGCCAACAACAGGAAACTGAAATTTGACAACTCATAGTAATATCAGCCCCTGCTGTAATAAATATAACAGGATGCTCCTCAATAATTTAATGGGGAGGGGGGAATTGTATCTTTTTATTTCATGATGAAAAATTGAACTGTATGTGAAACGTGAGCAATACTCTGGCTGCTTCAGGCTTTTCATGGTGCAGTAAATTGGGATAACACCAAAGATCTCCAAGAAACGTAATTCTGTAAAAAAATAAATCATTGACTCAGAAAGTGGAACAGCAGTGTATGTTATATCTGCTTTCAATAATTAATTAATGGCACAGCTAGTAGAGCCGCTACCTCAAAGCACCAGAGACTGGTTTGATACTGACTTTGGGTGCTATCTGTGCGGAGTTTGCTCGTTCACCCTGTGACCACGGTGCTCTGGTTTCCCCCCACATCCCAAAGACATGCAGGCTGGCAGGTTATTTAGCTTTGTAAATTGCCCCAGTGTGTTCAGAGTGGATGCGAAAGTGGGATAACATAGAACGATTGTGAATGGGTGATCGATGGTCGCATTAACTTGGTGGGCCAAAGGTCCTGTTTCCCTGCTGTATCTCTAAACTAATCCTTGTACATCAGTCACTGAAAGTAAGCATGCAGATACAGCAGGCGGTGAAGAAAGCAAATGACATGTCGGCCTTCATAGCGAGAGAATTTGAGTATAGGAGCAAGGAGGTCCTACTGGAGTTGTACAGGGCCCTGGTGAGACCACACCTGGAGTATTGTGTGCAGTTTTGGTCTTCTAATATAAGGAACGACATTCTTGCTATTGAGGGACTGCAGCTTAGGTTCACCAGGTTAATTCCCGTGATGGCGGGACTGACATATGATGAAAGAATGGATCGACTGGGCTTATTTTCACTGGAATTTAGAAAGATGAGAGGGGATCTTATAGAAACATAAAATTCTTAAGGGATTGGACAGGTTAGATGCAGGAAATTTTTTCCCAATTTTGGGGGAGTCCAGAACCAGGGGTCACAGTTAAAGAATAAGGGGTAGGCCATTTAGGACTGAGATGAGGAAAAACTTTTTCACCCAGAGTGTTCTGGATCTGTGGAATTCTCTGTCACAGAAGGCAGTGGAGGCCAATTCACTGGATGTTATCAAGGGAGAGTTACAGTAGATATAGCTCTTAGGGCTAACAAAATCAAGGGATATGGGGAGAAAGCAGGAACGGGGTACTGATTTAGGATGATTATCCATGATCATATTGAATGGTGGTGCTGGCTCAAAGGGTCGAATGGCCTACTCCTGAACCAATTTTCTATGTTTCTATGCCATTGGTGACATTTTTACGATTCTCGTTTGACATTTTATCAATTATTGTTATAAAGGATGTTTTATTTTCTGGATTACTCAGTGAAAGGTACCAGAATGTTAATTCTAGTGACATATTATTTTCATTATCTGTTTTATGGATAACTTTAATGTACATTTCTATGTGTACAATACAACTTGGGCTAGAAGCTGGTCGTGCAGGTTGAGGTGACACTCCAAGCAGGACCCACATTAGCTTTTGGTTGAGTTTTAATCACATAAGAGGCAGAAGATAGGGCAAGAGTTACACATCCAGGGTACATTAAAAACATCTCTCTATCGCCTGAAGGGTTTGGGTTGTCGATCAAGAGTGGGGCTGGGGTTGAGAGAATCAGACCAGGTCAGAGGTGTAATTGTCTGATAATGGGATGGTTGTTGTAGGATTTGAGCCAAAATCAAGTGGTTGTGTTGATTGTTCAGGCAATCAGTGATTAGAGGTTGTGTAAGAAAGAACTGAAGATGCTGCTTTAAATCGAAGGTAGACACAAAATACTGGAGTTACTCAGCGGGACAGGCAGCATCTCCGGAGAGAAGGAATAGGTAATGTTTTGGGTCGAGACCCTTCTCAGACTGATGTCAGGGGAGTGGGCGGAACACAGATAGACTGAAGTTGGAGACAGTAAGACTGGTGGGAAGGGAGAAGGGATGGAGGGAATGGGAAAACAAGGGCTAATTGAAGTTACAGAAGTCAATGTTCATACCGCTGGGGTGTAAGCTACCCAAGCTGTTCCTCCAATTTGCGCTGGGCCTCACTCTGACAGGGAGGAGGCCCAGGACAGAAAGGTCAGATTAGGAATGGGAGGGGTAGTTACTGAGCCACCGGGAGATCAGGTAGGTTAAGGCGGATGGAGCGGAGGTGTTCAGCGAAGTGATCGCCAAGCCTGCACTTGGTCTCGCTGATATACAGGAGTTGACACCTGGAACAGCGGATACAATAGATAAGGTTGGAGGAGGTGCAAGTAAACCTCTGCCTCACCTGAAAAGACTGTCAGGGTCATTGGATGGAGTTGAGGGGGGAGGTAAAGGGACAGGTGTTGCATCTCCTACAGTTGTAGGGGAAAGTACCTGGGGAGGGGATGGTTTGGGTGGGAAGGGACGAGTTAACCAGGGAGTTGTGGCGCGAACAGTCTCTGCGGAAAGCTGAAAGGGGTGGAGATGGGAAGATGTGGCCAGTAGTGGGATCCCGTTGGAGATGGCAAAAATGTTGGAGGATTATATGCTGTATGCGACGGCTGATGGGGTAGAGGTGAGGGGGACTCTGTCCTAGTTACAAAAGAGGGGAGGGGGAGCAAGAGCGGAGCTGCGGGATATCGAGGAGACCCTAGTGAGAGCCTCATCTATAGTGGAAGCCCCCGTTCCCCAAAGAATTAGGACATCTCCGAAGACCTAGTATGGAAAACCTCATCCTGGGCGCATATGTGGGGTAGATGGAGGAATTTGGAGGAGGGGATAGAGTCTTTACAGGAAGCAGGGTGGGAAGAAGTGTAGTCTAGATAGCTATGGGTGTCAGTGGGTTGAGGATGGAAATTAGTCGTGAAGTTGATGAAGTCAGTCAGTGAGTTCTGCATGGGTGCAGGAGGTAGCACCGATGCAGTTGTCAATGTAGCGGAGGTAGAGTTCGGGGATGGGACCAGTGTATGCCTGGAACAGTGATTGTTCAACGTACCGTACAAAGAGGCAGGCATAGCTGGGGCGCATGCGAGTGCCCATAGCTACGCCTTGGATTTGGAGGAAGTGGGAGGAGTCAAAGGAGCTTTTTGGACTAGTTATCAGAGTTAAGGGCAGTCCGGTGAGGGTCAGGGTCAAGGGCAGGTGATTGGATATAATGTGGTGGCGGTTGGTTAGAGAAGTGATCCTGGGTTTTGTGCTTGGCATCTTCTGGAGTAAGCCATCAGCAGGAAGGTGTTGGTTGCTTGGTGAGTTTGAGTGGTGGGCGAGAAGGTGAGTTCGGACAAAGAGGCAATTGGGACAGGGTCAGGATGGTTGAGTGTTGGCCAGATTTGTGATTGAGGGCCTGGAGGTGAGATGGATCAGAGTCAGCACAAAGAAATGGCTAAAATAGACATCTACTATAAGAGGGGGACGGAGCTAAATGTAGATTAACAACTACGGAAGTCAATAAATGTGTAACTACCACCATTAGGTGGATAATCGGTTACAGTGTCGTCATTTTTAGACACTGTAACCTCACTTTTTTGATTTTTTTTAAATGTCACAATAATGTACACTTTTTTGTTTCTTTGCTTAAGGACAATTTTGAGAGGGATGTAACAACTGAATTTAATATTGCAAATGCTCCCCCAACAGCCAGAGACCTAAGGTATTGGTTGCACCACATGTTTAAAAGGTATTAAATAATTTAAAATGCAAGACGATAAACAAAAGAAATCTGGAGGAATCACATTCTGCAGTTGGAATATTAGGGGTGCTAATGAACCAATTAAAATGGGTAAGATTTTTGCACAATTGAAGTCACTCAATTCGGACATAATATTTCTACAAGAAACTCACTTGAAACTGCAAGCTCAAGCTAGATTGAATGCAAATTGGATAGGCCAAACATACCAATCTTCATATATTTCCAAATCCAGAGGCACAGCAATTATTATTCGAAAAGGTATACCATTTAAATCGAAGAATATCATAATAGATAAGGAAGGGAGATACCTTATAGTTACTGGAGAGATTCACGCTACTCCAATTACCTTGGTAAATATTTATCCACCTAATTTTGATAATCCCCAATTTTTTTATAAAATCCTGAATATAATTACAGTTCAATTATCAAAATGTGATAATTGGGGGTGATTTTAATTGTGTTTTAGATCCATACTTGGATAAATCTTCACAGCAGAGCAGGGGTAACACAAAATCTAAAACCAGGGAAATCTTAAATACTTACATAATAAATATAAATATAACAGATATCTGGAGGATCGCTAACCCTGTCGGAAGGGAATACTCATTTTATTCAATGGTACACAAAACTTATTCACGTATCGACTATTTTTTAGTGGATACAAAACTAATGCCCTATACACTGAACCCAAAATATCACAATAGCATAATATCCGATCACTCCCCGTTAACTTTTTTTTTTAAATAGAAGGAATGCCTACTAATAAATCGTTTTGGAGGTATAATCCTCATATCCTAAATGACCCACAAGGGGAAATATATTTAAAACAACAGATGGAACTTTTTTAAAAGATTAATGATACCCCAGAGATCTCACCAACTTTACTATGGGAATCATTCAAAGCATTTATTAGAGGATCTATAATCTCATATCAAGCTTTTCTAAATAAAAAAGAATAAGAAAGAACAAAGGCAGTTAGAAGAACGAATTAGAGAATTGGAATTAGATAATGCTAAAGAGCCAACTATAGATAAACATAATAAAATAACAATAATGAAATTTAAATTAAACAAAATATTATCAGCAAATGACATTAGATTATTTCAAATTACAAAACAGGAAAATTTTGAATTTGGGGATAAACCACACAAACTTTTGGCTCGACAACTGAAAAAACGGGAAAAGGATCACATGATTTTAAAGATTAAATCAGGTTATAGAGTTCCTGGATAATTGTAATCTCCCAAAACTCAATTTGATCGAACAAGAGGAATTAGGTGCAGAAATCTCAACTAAGGAAATAGAAGAAACAATAAATAAATTAAAGAATGGAAAAACACCAGGACCAGATGGTTTTAGTAATGAATTTTATAAAAGATTCTACGAGATAATTACATCACGGTTACATAAAATGTATACATATGCTTTTAAAGAACATACACTTCCAGAAACACTAGCGGAATCAACGATTACACTAATACCTAAAAAAGGTAAAGATTTAGAAGATCCGGGTTCTTATAGAGCTATTGCACTGTTAAATACAGATCAAAAAATATTAGCGAAAACATTAGCTAGAAGATTAAGTAACTATGTTAGTAAATTAATAAATCCGGATCAAACAGGGTTTATACCCAAGAGATATTCATGCAATAATCTGAGACGTCTGTTTAATATAATGCACTCACATAAAACCGAAGAACAAGATTTATCAATTATTTCACTGGACGCAGAAAAAGCATTTGATCAAGTGGAATGGGATTACCTTGTCAAAGTATTGCAAAAATTTCAAATGGGAGAGAATTTTATCGCTTGGGTAAAATTATTATATGATAGGCCTACTGCCAGAATATTAACTAATAATATTTTGTCCCCGAAATTTCAATTATCAAGGGGAAATAGACAAGGATGTTCATTATCACCTCTGCTATTTGCTCTTGTAATAGAACCGTTAGCGGAAAGTATTAGAATACATCCGAATATCCATGGGTATAATACAAAATACTCAAATAATAAGATATCATTATACGCAGATGATGTACTACTATATATCACAAATCACAAATCAGTATACCAAATATATTAAATTTAATAGAGGAAGTTGGATCCTTTTCAGGATATAGAATAAATTGGAATAAAAGTGAAATTATGACGATTAAACCTCAAGACCCAACACACCTGTTAAAATTCCCTTTTAAAATCGCTTCAGAAAAATTTAAATATTTGGGAATTGAAATTACTAGAAAATATAAATCTTTATTTAATGCAAACTATATGCCCTTACTCAATAAATTAAACATACTGATTAAATTCTGGAAAACTCTTCCGATGTCTCTTATAGGCCGAATAAATGCTATAAAAATGATCTTTTTACCACAAATTTTATATCTATTCCAGTCAATACCGATATATTTACCCCAATTTTTTTTTTTTAAATTGGATGCTGACATTACAAACTTTATATGGGACTATAAATCCCACAGAATCCAAAGAAAACATTTGTGTAAACCTAAAGAATCTAGCGGATTATCACTCCCTAATTTTTTATATTATTACTGGGCCACAAATGTCAAAAATATGATTCACCTGTTGGACAATTCGGCTCAGCAGGTGGATTGGATAGCAATGGAGAGAGAGGATTGTTCCCCTTTTAACATAGGAGCGATCCTTCTCTCACCAACAAAAATGAAGAATACAACATACAGTAAAAATCCAATTATTCATAGTACGATTAGAATTTGGAAACAAATAAAATTAACTTTAAAATTAAGAAATCTATCACTTTTCTCACCGATAATGAATAACCCTTCGTTTAAACCTTCTATGATAGATAAATCTTTTACAAATTGGGAGAGAGTAGGAATTAAAATGTTTGGAGATATGTATGATAATGGAAGTTTTTTAACATTTCACCAACTACAACTTAAATACAACTTGAGTAGTAATCAATATTTTAAATACTTTCAAATACGTGACTATTTGAAAAATTATACACGAAAATATCAAAATATGTCTCCTGACCTATTAGATGAGATAATGAATATAAAAGCGGAATCAGCTAATTTAATATCATACCTGTATAATTCCATTTTATTTTTTTATTTTAATTTTATTTTTTTATATTTTTATTTTATTAGAAGTAAGTACAATTGTATACAATCATATTTTCATAATGCATATTATGTACAGCTTCTTATTTTTATAATAAAGGAGAAAAAGAAAAATAAGTTAGATAATGAAAAATAGAAAAATGTGAGATATAGTGTGTGAAAAAGAAAAATAGAGAGTGAAAGAAGAAAATTAAGAAATAGAAAATAGAAAAAATAAAATAAAAGAAGAAAAAGGAAGAAAAAGAAAGAAAAAGAAGTAAGGAGATCTTATTTATAATCTTGACCATCCCTCGCCCAGTCACGAATTAGCTTTTACAATTGTGTTGCACCACATGATTCCAAAAAGACGACAAATGGAGACCAACTCGTTGTGAATTGGTCAAATTTATCTATTAGGAGGAATCGTATTTCCTCAAGATGTGCGGTGTCCAACATACTTGCAATCCACATTTTGAGCGTTGGTATTGGTGTATTTTTCCAAAATTACAATATTAATTTTTTTGCTATTATTAAACCATAATTTTAAAATAATTTTTGAGATGGATTCAATTTATTCCCATCTTCTATTACCCCAAATATAATCAATTCATTATTAGGTTCCATTTTTATCTTAAATAATTTTGTGAATATTTCAAAAATATCACTCCAAAATCTATGAAGTTATATACAGGAAACAAAAGAGTGTGTTATAGTTGCATCTTGGGTTAAACATTTATCGCAAGTGGGGGATATATTTGGATAAAATTTATTTAATCTTGTTTTTGAGTAATACAATCTATGTAAAATTTTTAATTGAATTAGATTATGTCTTGCATTAATCGAACATTTGTGAATGTATGTCAAATACTTTTCCCATGTAACCTTCGTAATTTTTATCGTTAATTCCCGTTCCCACTCTTCTCTAATTACCTCAGTCGCAGGTAAATCTATATTTAAAATACTATTATATAAATATGATATTAATTTTTGTGTATCAGCTTTAATATTCATTACTTCTTCCAATAAATCAGGAGTTATTTTTTGATATCCCTGTATATATGTCTTCAAGAAATTGCAAATCTGAAAATATTTAAAATAATGATTGTTTTTCAGTTTAAATTTTAATTGTAATTGTTGAAATGGTAGTAAATCTCCCATTTCATACATGTCCCCAATCTTTTTAATTCCTAAACTTTCCCATTGATTATATGTTTTGTCCATCATAGATGGTTTAAATAATTCCATTTTAAACATAGAAATTCCATCATCTGATGGGATTAGAAGAGAATGGGAACAGGAACTAGCTATAAAAATCTAGAAAGAGAGTTGGGATAAACACCTGTTATATGTGCATAAATGCTCGATTAACGTAAGACATACTCTAATTCAATTTAAAATGTTTACATAGATTATACTATTCGAAAGTTAAATTAAGTAAATTTTACCCAAATACCTCATCTATCTGTGATAAATGCCTAACCCAAGAAGCAACTATAGCACATTCTTTTGTTTTTTGTATAAAAATCCAAAAAGTTTCGAATGAAATTTTTGAAGTTTTCACTAAATTATTTAAAATAAAACTGAAACCGAATGCAGAACTGATTATTTTTGGAACAATAGAAGCAAGTTTGGAGCTGACTTCGTTTCAAAGGAGTTTTCTTAATTATGGCTTAATAACGGCAAAAAAACTTATTCTGAAATTTTGGAAAAATGCTCCCACGCCAACGACAAAAATGTGGACTTCTAATATGTCGGAATTGTTACACCTAGAAGATATGAGATTCCTCTTAGCAGGTAAACCAGACCAATTCCAAAAGATTTGGTCTCCATTTATCGACTTATTACAAACATAGGGTGCAACAAAATGTTGATAAAAAATGGTTTCAGGACCTGGCGAGGGGTGAGTAAAGATATGAAGTAGGTACATCCCTTTCATATTGTCCTACCTTATCTTATGTTTTCTTTTTTCTTTTTCCTCCTTTTGGTTTTTCTCTTTTTTAAACTATTTCTTGTGGTTTAGGTCCATATGGGTGTTCCTGGACCACTCTTTCAATCACTCACTTACTATCTTTACTAACTCTTTCTATCCTTTTCTCTTATTAAAGTTTAAAATAAGAAGTGGTACAAGAAAAGTATAAACTTACGTTATTGCAGATTACTGTAATGTACAATACTTCTAATAAAATAAAAAATTTAAAAAAATTTAAAAAAGAATCTTTCTTCCTTTTTGGAATGAAGTGATCCTGCGTCTTCCGGATTATGCCCAGAAATTCCTGCCATAGGGTTATAGGGAGAAGGCAAGAAAATGGGATGAGGCAGCGATCAGCCATGATTGAATGGCGGAGTAGACTGAATGGGCTAAATGGCCTAATTCTACTCCTATAACTTATAAACGTTTTTGTGAAGAGTCTGTATAACTGTATAACCTCCACAGTATAACCTCCACAAGGGCCGGCCTTAGGAGGTGTGGGGACCAATTGGGAACAATTTTGGTGAGCCCCAGGTTCCCAGCCAAGGTCTGTAGAATCATAGAAATATAAATAAAGTCTATTATAGACTTAATATCTCTATGGTAGAATGGAAAGTAATCAAAATGTATGCTTAAAAAGTGCCTGGGACTTAATGGACAAAACAGATCTAAGTTACATTTTAATATAAAATTGCATACATGTAAGCCTACAAGTAACAAACAAAATGTGCAGATCACCTCTGAAAAGTACATAGTTACAATACCACTTGTTTTAGTGACTGTGAAATGAAAAAAAGTTATTTAATTAACTAGATCCTCGAGAACAAATAACTATTGGCGAAAAACCAGTCCAGGCATGAAATTTTGGGCTTCAGCCCCATCCACCCTTTGGGTTTCTGCCCCATCGTAACATAGTTTTTTTGTTTTTGTTTTTGTTGTTGTTGTTGTTGTTGTTGTTGTGTGTGTGTGTGTGTGTGTGTGTGTGTGTGTGTGTGTGTGTGTGTGTGTGTGTGTGTGTGTTAGTTGTCTGTGCCTGATGTGTGTGCGTTAGTTGTCTGTGCGTTATGTGTGTGTGTGTTGGAGGGAAGGAGAGAAGGGAGGGAGGGAGAGAAAGCAGGAAGGAGAGAAGGGTGTGAGGGAAGTAGAGAAAGAAGGGAGGGAGGGAAGGGAAAAGAGAGAGAGGATGGAGGGAGGGAAGAAGAGAAGGGAGGGAAGAAGGGAAGGAAGGGAAGAAGGGAAGGGAGGGAAGGGAAGGAGAGAATGGAGAGAGAGGGCCGGCGGCAGGAGCGGATGCCGGGTTCCGGGCAGACGGGTGTGAGCTGAGGCTGAGGATGTTAAACGTTGCTCCAACCCCCGGCCCGGCCCTCGCTGTATTGTTCACCGTGTCTCCCCTAGGAGAGAGAGGGGTGGAGCCGGGGCTGTGTGTGTGAAGCACGGCGACTGGAGGGGCGGGAGCGCTGCCCCGGGACCGTGAGGGAACGACCCACCTCCCCCTTCTCCATTCCCCCTCACACCCCCCGCCCTGTCTACCCCTTTCTTCCCCCTCCACCCCTTTACTCTCCCTCTACTCTCTCTCCACCCCTCTCTCCTCCCTCCACCCGGGGTAGATCTACCCGAGCCAAGAGTAGATTACTCTGGCGCGGGGCCCCCTTAGGCGCGGAGCCCAATTGGGAGCAATTGGTCCAATCGGCTTAAGGCCGGCCCTGACCTCCACTGTATAACCTTCACTGTATAACGATTTTGTGAAGAGACTGTGGTTGAGATAACTTGGAAGCGATTTTGCATTGAAGGCTTGCTTTAAAATATCAACAATTAAATTAACGTCGCACTTTTGTAAATATTGTCCATGGATTGTGGGTGGCACTGACAAGGCAGTGATGGTCGACCATTTCAAATTTCATCAATATCATTGAGAGTTAAGCATATATTATGTGACTGGAGTCAGGCGTAAACAAGATGAGTTAAGATCTCTTCTCTGAGGGACACAGTTGAATCAGGTAATCTGGAAGACTAAGGTTTCCTTCAAGCCAATTCATGAATTAACAGATTTATTGGATCAACTGGCCCAGTTCATTCAAGAGATTTGAACTTATAAACTAGCTCAATTTATGAAAAAAATATTATTGCAGGATTGCCATCGTTATTAATTTCTCTACTTCAGAATCACTGGACATGTTATATCAACTGTAATTTGCAGTTTTGCCTTTAATAATGCTTATCTATTATTAATAACCCTGTTACAGCCAAAATGGAAGGATCTGATAGGGTGTTTATTTTCATACTTTCCAAAACCAAAGTAAAGGCATGCCAGATATTGCAACTCAAGTTCCTCGATTACTTCTGTGGGTGGGGGTGGAAGATTGCAACCTTCACCTGGTCCGCCCTTTTTCAACGAATGCAATCAACCCGGCGTGCACAATCAAATAAGATCAAATAAAACAAGTTGTCCTACAACTTTAGGCTATGCACGCCATATGCAAGAAGAAGAAGATAGTGGGTTTAAAAACTACCCTTAAATGTATACAACAGCCGGGCTCACATTGCAGAATGCTTACAGCAGGAGAGAAATAACTAATCAAATCCTCAAGAAGTAACACATCTCTTTAAAAATAGAATTCTAACAATGTTCTTATAAATTTTAGGCTTTCTTTAAATGTTATCATTAACACAGCGATTCACACACATATTCCATAACAAAGCATCGCCTATTTCAACAAACTGCTTGCCAAGATTTCAAACACACCAGTAGTAAAATTGTCATGGAAAGGTAGGTTTATGAATGCAGAGTTGATGCGAATGTACAGATTGGTTTCAAATCTGGCATGTTGTCAAACTGAGTGGGCTGGATATTAGCTTAGAGGTATGAAAGAACAAGGGAGCTCAGGAAAGCTGGTAGAATAGGATTCCTCCAGATCCAAATGAATTTTTTAGCAGAACCTGATTAACATATATCATCTCTATTCCTGAGCCACAGTCAGTACGACTGAAAGTGTGCACGGAATTCGGGTTTCAAGCACTTCAGCATTAGGCGATAGAACATTGGACTTTTTCTCTGCAACTATAATGCAAAAATGCTGCAAAACTATATTCTGCCTGCTACTAATTTTTCCCCTTTGCTCTGTTGTACTTGTGTATGTTGTACTTGTGTATGGCTCGATTGTATTCATGCAGAGCATTATTTGATTGATTAGATAGCATACGAAACAAAAGATCCCCTCTCATCCTTCTAAATTCCAGAGTATACAAGCCCAGCCGCTCCATTCTATCAACATAGGACAGTCCCGCCATCCCGGGAATTAACCTTGTGAACCTACGCTGCACTTCCTCAATAGCAAGAATGTCCTTCCTCAAATTTGGAGACCAAAACTGCACACAATAATCCAGGTGTGGTCTCACTAGGGCCCTGCAGAACATTTGCAGAAGGACCTCTTTGCTACTATACTCAACTCCTCTTGTTATGAAGGCCAACATGCCATTCACTTTCTTTACTACCTGCTGTACCTGCATGCTTACTTTCAGTGACTGATGAACAAGGACCCCCAGATCCCTTTGTACTTCCTCTTTTCCCTTGAAACCATTTAGATAATAATCTGCCTTCCTGTTTTTGCCACCAAAGTGGATAACCTCACATTTATCCACATTAAACTGCATCTGCCATGCATCTGCGCACTCACTCAGTTTGTCCAAGTTACCCTGCATTCTCATAGCATCCTCCTCACAGTTCATACTGCCACCCGGCTTTGTGTCATCTGCAAATTTGCTAATGTTACTATTAACCCCTTCATCTAAATCATTAATATATATTGTAAATAGCTGCGGTCCCAGCACCGAGCCTTGTGGTACCCCACTCGTCATTGCCTGCCATTCTGAAAGGGACCCGTTAATCCCTACTCTTTGTTTCCTGTCTGTCAACCAATTTTCTATGCATGTCACCACCCTACCCCCAATACCATGTGCTCTAACTTTGCCCGCTAATCTCCTATGTGGGACCTTTTCAAATGCTTTCTGAAAGTCCAGGTACACTACATCCACTGGCTTTCCCTTGTCCATTTTCCTAGTTACATCCTCAAAAAATTCCAAAAGATTAGTCAAGCATGATTTCCCCTTCGTAAGTCCATGCCGACTTAGACCGATCCTGCTACTGATATCCAAATGTGGTGCTATTTCATCTTTTATAATTGACTCCAGCATCTTCCCCACCATCGATGTCAGGCTAACTGGTCTATAATTCCCTGTTATCTCTTTCCCACCTTTCTTAAAACATGGGATAACATTAGCTACCCTCCAATGCACAGGAACTGATCCTGAATCTATAGAACATTGGAAAATGATCACCAATGTGTCCACGATTTCTAGAGCCACTACTTTAAGTACCCTGGGATGCAGATCATCAGGCCTTGGGGATTTATCAGACTTCAGTCCCATCAGTCTACCCAGAACCATTTCCTGACTAATGTGAATTTCCTTCAGTTCCTCCGTCACCAAATATCCTCTGGCCACTAGTACATCAGGGAGATTGTTTGTGTCCTCCTTCGTGAAGACGGATCCAAAGAACCAATTCAACTCGTCTGCCATTTCCTTGTTCCCCATAATAAATTTGCCCTTTTCAGTCTTCAAATGTCCAATTTTGGTCTTAACTAATTTTTTCCTCTTCACATACCTAAAGAAGATTTTACCATCCTCCTTTATATTATTGGCTAGCTTTCCTATGTACCTCATCTTTTCTCCCCGTATTGCCTTTTTAGTTATCTTCAGTTACTCTTTAAAAGTTACCCAATCCTCTGGCTTCCCACTCATCTTTGCTATAGAAACATAGAAACATAGAAAATAGGTGCAGGAGTAGGCCATTCGGTTCTTCGAGCCTGCACCGCCATTCAATATGATCATGGCTGATCATCCAACTCAGTATCCTGTACCTGCCTTCTCTCCATACCCCCTGATCCCTTTAGCCACAAGGGCCACATCTAACTCCCTCTTAAATATAGCCAATGAACTGGCCTCAACTACCTTCTGTGGCAGAGAATTCCACAGATTCACCACTCTCTGTGTGAAAAATATTGTTCTCATCTCGGTCCTGAAAGACTTCCCCCGTCTCCTTAAACTTTGACCCCTTGTTCTGGACTTCCTCAACATCGGGAACAATCTTCCTGCATCTAGCCTGTCCAACCCCTTAAGAATTTTGTAAGTTTCTATAAGATCCCCCCTCAATCTTCTAAATTATAGCGAGTACAAGCCGAGTCCATCAGTCTTTCTTCATATGAAAGTCCTGCCATCCCAGGAATCAGTCTGTTGAACTTTCTCTGTACTCCCTCTATGGCAAGAATGTCTTTCCTCAGATTAGGAGACCAAAACTGTACACAATACTCCAGGTGTGGTCTCACCAAGGCCCTGTACAACTGCAGTAGAACCTCCCTGCTCCTATACTCAAATCCTTTTGCTATGATTGCTAACATACCATTCACTTTCTTCACTGCCTGCTGCACCTGCATGCCTACTTTCAATAACTGGTGTACCATGACACCCAGGTCTCGTTTCATCTCCCCTTTTCCAAATCGGCCACCATTCAGATAATAGTCTACTTTCCTGTTCTTCCCACCAAAGTGGATAACCTCACATTTATCCACATTATACTGCATCTGCCATGCATTTGCCCACTCACCCAACCTATCCAAGTCACCTTGCAGCCTCCTAGCAGCTAACACTGCCCCCCAGCTTCGTGTCATCCGCAAACTTGGAGATGTTGCATTCAATTCCCTCATCCAAATCATTCATATATATTGTAAATAGCTGGAGTCCCAGCACTGAGCCTTGCGGTACCCCACTAGTCGCTGCCTGCCATTCTGAAAAGGACCCGTTTACTCCTACTCTTTGCTTCCTGTCTGCCAGCCAGTTCTCTATCCACATCAATACTGAACCCCCAATACCGTGTGCTTTAAGTTTGCATACTAATCTCATATGTGGGACCTTGTCGAAAGCCTTCTGAAAGTCCAGATATAACACATCCACTGGTTCTCCCTTATCCACTCTACTAGTTACATCCTCAAAAAATTCTATAAGATTCGTCAGACATGATTTACCTTTCGTAAATCCATGCTGACTTTGTCCAATGATTTCACCACTTTCCAAATGTGCTGCTATCCCATCTTTAATAACTGACTCTAGCATTTTCCCCACTACCGACGTTAGACTAACTGGTCTGTAATTCCCCCTTTTCTCTCTCCCTTTTTAAAAAGTGGGGTTACATTAGCTACCCTGCAATCCCCAGGAACTACTCCAGAATCTAAAGAGTTTTCAAAAATTATCACTAATGCATCCACTATTTCTGGGGCTACTACCTTAAGTACTCTGGGATGCAGCCTATCTGGCCCTGGGGATTTATCGGCCTTTAATCCATTCAATTTACCTAACACCACTTCCCGACTAACCTGGATTTCACTCAGTTCCTCCATCTCATTTGACCCCCGGTCCCCTGCTATTTCCAGCAGATTATTTATGTATTCCTTAGTGAAGACAGAACCAAAGTAGTTATTCAATTGGTCTGCCATGTCCTTGTTCCCCATGATCAATTCACCTGTTTCTGACTGTAAGGGACCTACATTTGTTTTAACTCATCTTTTTCTCTTCACATATCTATAAAATCTTTTGCAGTCAGTTTTTATGTTCCCTGGCAGTTTTCTTTCATAATTTATTTTCTGTTTCCTAATTAAGCCCTTTGTCCTCTGCTGGACTCTGAATTTCTCCCAGCCCTCTGGTAGGCTACTTTTACTGGCTAATTTGTATGCTTCATCTTTTGTTTTGATACTATCCCTGATTTATTCTTTTGCCAAACTGGGATGAACAATTGTTGTAGTTCGTCCATGCAGTCTTTAAATGCCTTCCATTGCATATCCACCGTCAACCCTTTAAGAATCAATTGCCAGTCTATCTTGGCCAATTCACGTCTCATACCCTCAAAGTTACCTTTCTTTAAGTTCAGAACCCTTGTTTCTGAATTAACGATGTCACTCTCCATCCTAATGAAGAACTCAACCATATTATGGTCACTCTTGCCCAAGGCGCCACCCTCAACAAGACTGCTAACTAACCCTTCTTCATTACTCAATACCCAGTCTAGAATAGCGTGCTCTCTCGTTGGTTCCTCTACATGTTGGTTTTGAAAACTATCCCGCACACATTCCAAGAAATCCTCTTCCTCAGCACCCCTGCCAATTTGATTCACCCAATCTATATGTAGATTGAAGTCACCTATTATAATGTTGAAGTCACCCATTATAATGCATTACTATATATATATATATTTTTTTTAATGTATATATTTTTTTATTGTATTAGAAGTACTGAAATATGGCACCAAGGTGCCTAATATATATTGACATGTTACATTTTATTTACAGCTTCTTTTTTTAAAATAATGAAAAAGAAAAAGAGAGAATAGATAATAAAAGATAGAAAAATGTGTGATATACTGTATAGTGTGTGAAAAGGAGAAAAGGGTGAAAGAAGAAAAATGAAGAAAAGAAGATAGAAAGAGAAAGAGTAGAAACTAAGAGATTAAGGAGATCGTTATCTATATTCTTGACCATCCCTCACCCAATCCTGAAACAGTTAGCTACTACGCTTCTGTTGCACCATATGCTTCCAAAAAAATCAACAAATGGCGACCAACTCATTAAGAATTGGTCTGATTTATCTATTAGGAGGAACCGCATTTCCTCAAGATGTGCGGTATCCAACATGTTTGAAATCCACATGTTAAGCGTTGGTGTGGGTGTATTTTTCCAAAATTTAAGTATACATTTTGTTGCCGTTATTAACCCATAATTAAAAAATAATTTTTGAGATGAGTTCAATTTATTCCCAACTTCCATTACTCCAAATATAATCATTTCAGTATTAGGTTCCATTTTTATCTTGAATAATTTTGTAAATATTTCAAAAATATCACTCCAGAATTTATAAAGTTTTATGCTGGAAACAAAAGAGTGTGTTATAGTTGCATTTTGAGATAGACATTTATCACAAATGGGGGAGGTATTTGGATAGAATTTATTCAATCTAGTTTTTGAATAATATAATCTATGTAAAATTTTAAATTGAATTAAATTGTGTCTTACATTAATCGAACATTTGTGTATATATATCAAATACTTTTCCCATGTTTCCTTTGTGATTTTTATCATTAATTCTCATTCCCACTCTTCTCTAAGTGCCTCTGTCGATGGTAGGTCTATATTTAAAATACTATTATATAAATATGATATTAATTTCTGTGAGTCAGCCTTAATATTCAATGCTTCTTCCAGTGGATCTAAAGTTATGTTTTGATATCTTTGTATGTATTTCTTCATGAAGTCGCAGATCTGAAGATATTTAAAATATTGGGTATTTTTCAGTTTAAATTTTAATTGTAATTGTTGGAATGATAACAGATTTCCCATTTCATACATGAAACCAAGAACCAAGAACAAGAGCATATCACCGATCCTTTTAATTCCCATTTTTTCCCATTGATTATATGTTTTATCAATAAGAGACGGTTTAAATGAAGGACTATTCACTATTGGCATTAACAATGATAGGTTTCTTAATTTTAAAGATAATTTTATTTGTTTCCAAATTCTTATTGTATCATGTATAATTGGGTTATTCTTATATATTGTGTTGTTCAGTTTTATCGGGGAGAAGAGGATCGCTCCTATGTTACAAGGAGAACAATCCTCTTTCTCCATTCTTATCCATTCTGTCTGTTGGGTAGGACTGTCCAACCAGTAAATTATATTCTTAATATGCACTGCCCAAAATTATTCAACAAGTTCGGAAGTGAAAGTCCCCCAACTTCTTTTGGTTTGCACAAGTGTTTTCTTTGAATTCTGTGTGATCTATAGTCCCAAATAAAATTGGTAATATTAGAGTCTAGTTTAAAAAAAAAAGTTTTTTGGTATATATAATGGTATAGATTGAAATAGGTATAATATTTGTGGTAAAAAGATCATTTTTATAGCGTTTATTCTGCCTATTAATGATAACGGAAGTGTTTTCCAGAATTTAATCAACGCATTGAGTTTATTTAATAAAGGCATAAAATTAGCATTAAATAATGCTTTGTATTTTCTAGTAATTTGAATACCCAAATACTTAAATTTTTCTGTTGCAATTTTAAAGGGGAATTTTAATAGGTGTGTAGATTCTTGAGGTTTTAACGTCATGATTTCACTTTTATTCCAATTTATTCTATATAATGCATTACTATGTTATACATGTTCTCTTTTTTTATACTGTCGCTGACTTTGCTTCTCAGCCACGGTCGCCCCTTACACCCCTTGGAATCTTTCTTCCTTTTTGGAATGAACTGATCCTGCACCTTCTGTATTATTCCCAGAAATACCTGCCATTGTTGTTCCACTGTCATCCCTGCCAGGGTATCTTTCCAGTCAACTTTGGCCAGCTCCTCCCTCAAGGCTCCATAGTCCCCTTTGTTCATCTGTAATACTGACCCCTCCGATTTACCCTTCTCCCTCACAAATTGTAGATTAAAAAAAAATTGTGGCAGGATGGCACTGATCTTGGCCCGTGTCCCATGGCCACAGTCAGATTGCCCATTTCCCAACAAGTTGCCAGGGGGAACAATGCAAGTGACAACAAACCTAACAGGCCAACCTCCCAGGAGCTCTTTGATGTCCTGATAGAAGAACATACCACTATGTTCAAAAATAGTTGGGGAAAAAAGAGAATTATGAAAACATTAGAAAAGTTATACATTTTATTTAGAACTATAGGAAACACCGATTAGAACATAAATAAAACTTTATAATAGATCAGAATAAATGAACACTACACATTTTGAGGTTAGTGATCCTTCTAAAATGAAAGGAGATGCATTTGATATACTGGCTGTGGCTGTCAGTAAGTTGAATGGCCAGGCATGGCTTCCAGCGCTGCCTTCTTGAACTTTGCCGCTCAGCTCAGCAGCTAGTGTTTTGTCGTGGATCAAGACTGTCTGGGAGGGCGGAGTTCTCAGCACAGAATGGAGAGTCAAAGACACAGTGGAGAGTCAAGGGGATGAGAAGTCCGGCTGGGCATACACCTTATTACCAATGCATCTCTGACTTCTGTGCTGAAAGGCACAAGAGCATGAATCCAGAATGGCTACTCTTAAACGGCAAACAGCCATTAGTTCCCCGCAAAATTACCAGATGATAAGCAGCATTTCTAGTTTAACTTTGATTTTGTCGGTTCTGGTTTATTTACCTTGGCCAGTTCAATGTATAGGTGGACCTTTCCTTCCACTCTATTTTTCACATAGGTTACTCACCTAAAGGTCCAACAGCTTGGGAAGTTTCACTTGTTCCATCATGTACTTTCTCAACTATATCAAACTATATATCCCAGGGCTAAAGGAATCAAGGGATATGGGAACAAATCTGGCTCAAAGGGCTGAATGGCCTATTCCTGCACTTATTTTCTATGTTTCTAAACAGCTCACAGTCCTTTGCCAGAAATCCATGGAAGCGGAAAAAAATGTCCAGACTGGGTATTCCAATGCCTGAATTTTTTCCGGTTTCATCAACAAGTACCTCTTTTGATATAAATATTAATATTATTGAGCATCTCCATTATTATCTCATAGGTAGAGAATCATACAGCATGGAAACAAGCCCTGTAGCCCAACTCTTCCATGCCGACCAAAATACCCCTTTCAAGTTGTTCCCATTTGCCCACGTTTGGCTTATCTATATAACTAAATGTCTCATCTTGACCACTTCCTGTCTGCGATTTATATTGATTTTAGAAAAAACTCTAACATATATCGCTATGATTTTTGGCCATCTTACTCACAGTTCTCCTCCGCTGAAGCGGCCCTGAGGGTTTTTCCGATCGATGAAAAATAAAAAAGTTGTGAGTGTTTAAAAAATCTTGAGATCAGCTGATTGGTCCTCTCGCCTGTCAATCACCACAATGAAGGTAACGCCGCTTCCGAGGAGGGGGCCGGACTATAAAACCCCAGATGCCTTGATGTGAGTCAGTCAATCTGGAAGTTCGCGAGGGAGAGTCCACTACTGTGATTCTAAGCTGTGAATCAACTGAACTGTGAGTCTGCAATGTACTTGCAATAAATGATTTATTAGCCCTTAATGAAAATGCAATGAGTTGTTTGGCAATTTGCTGGGCTGCACTCTGCTTGAAATGCAATGAAATTGAATTTGGTGGCCTGCACTTTGCTTGAAATGCTATGAAATTGAATTTGGTGGCCTGCACTCTGCTAGAAATGCTATGAAATTGAATTTGGTGGCCTGTACTCTGCTTGAAATGCTATGAAATTGATTTTGGTGGCTTGCACTCTGCTTGAAATGCTATGAAATTGAATTTGGTGGCCTACACTATGCTTGAAATGCTATGAAATTGAATTTGGTGGCCTGCACTCTTCTTGAAATGCTATGAAATTGAATTTGGTGGCCTGCACTATGCTTGAAATGCTATGAAATTGAATTTGGTGGCCTGCACTCTGCTAGAAATGCTATGAAATTGAATTTGGTGGCCTGTACTCTGCTTGAAATGCTATGAAATTGATTTTGGTGGCTTGCACTCTGCTTGAAATGCTATGAAATTGAATTTGGTGGCCTGCACTTTGCTTGAAATGCTATGAAATTGAATTTGGTGGCCTGCACTCTGCTAGAAATGCTATGAAATTGAATTTGGTGGCCTGTACTCTGCTTGAAATGCTATGAAATTGATTTTGGTGGCTTGCACTCTGCTTGAAATGCTATGAAATTGAATTTGGTGGCCTGCACTATGCTTGAAATGCTATGAAATTGAATTTGGTGGCTTGCACTCTTCTTGAAATGCTATGAAATTGAATTTGGTGGCCTGCACTATGCTTGAAATGCTATGAAATTGAATTTGGTGGCCTGCACTCTGCTTGAAATGCTATGAAATTGAATTTGGTGGCCTGCATTCTGCTTGAAATGCTATTAAATTGAATTTGGTGGCCTGCTCTCTGCTTGAAATGGAATTTCAAGGACTATTCAGACGTGAGTGAACTGCCAGCCCACCAGCCCTGAGTGACTGATCTGCCAGCCCACCAGCCCTGAGTAACTGAGCTGCCAGCCCACCAGCCCTGAGTGACTGAGCTTCCAGCCCACCAGCCCTGAGTGACTGAGCTGCTGGCCCACCAGCCCTGAGTGACTGAGCTGCCAATCCACCAGCCCTGAGTGACTGAGCTGCCAGCCCACCAGGCCTGAGTGACTGAACTGCCAGACCACCAGGCCTGAGTGACTGAGCTGCCAGCCCACCAGGCCTGCGTGACTGAGCTGCCAGCCCAAGAATCCATTCGGCCCACAATGTCCATACTAGCCCACTGGAAACCAATACCTTCGGCCCACAACACCCATACTGGTGCTCCAGAAAGCCCCCCACCGCCCCACTGGCCACCAATATCGGAATTGCTGGAGAAGTGAAATATTGCGTTGGGGGACCAGCCCTCCCGTGTGAACATGGGACCCAACGGGTCCCACTTAGTCTAGCATCTCTCTAAACCTTTCTTCTCCATCTAATTCATCTCTCTTAATTAATGAAAATAGAGGCTGATTTAAACTTTAAGCAAAGGATTTGTATGTATTACAATACATGTTTGTTTGAACACATGGTTTATGTAGGTGTGCTGACAATTGCATGATTTTAGTCTCTCTGGACCTACTGCCTCAAACTTTGTTGTAACACTAGCCTGCAGAGTGTTTAAAAACATGGCAACATTAACGGAATAAACATTATCCACAGAATGGCATTACACAACACATACGTTGTCAATCGCACAATTCAAGAGATTAGAAGTAGCTCGCTGAAGGACAGCTGGATTTGCATTTTTAAACCCCTACTCACTCTCAGACATAGATTCCTATGCAATAAATTCTGGACAATGTGTTTTTCACCACTTAATAAGAGTAACACGCCTCATGGTTGCAGAATCTAAGTGAAGGCAGGTTACAGGGTTACAACATATTTTCTCTTTACTGCTCAGTGGATTAATGCTGTGAAATGGAAAGCCATTACCTAGTAAGCATATAGTATCCAGACCTAAAGTATTGAAATTAATACAGAGGACTAATGAAAGCATAGTCATTACTGAATATTTCTATAAACACAAGGTTTCTGTTCCAGAATAGAATCTCAATAGTTACAAAACATTTTTTCCCTGGAAACAGATTTATTATTTGATTCTAATCAACAATCCAATATGAATGCCCAAAGGTCTTGATTTGAGGAGAAAGGGATACATTTATTTGCCTTAATAGATTTGGCACTGTTTAAATGCCTGTAGCACCTATCAGAATTTTAATTGCTTTCACAGCACTTTATCTGCTAATGACCAGTTTAAAAGTCTGTTATTAGATTAAAGTACATTAAAGTAATGAGTAATCCTCACTTGGCAACTAATCTTTGTTCGATGCCCACTGCTTTACTATGGCTATCTGTGGAAGAAACCGGAGGTCCTGGAGAAAACCCACGCAGGTCACGGGGAGAATGTACAAACTCAGTACAGACAAACACCCATAGTCGGGATTGAACCCAGGCCTCTGTCACTATAAGGCAGCAACTCTACTGCAACACCACTGTGCCTATAATTTCCAACATTATCTTTACTTCCCTTCTTAAACAAAGGAACAACTTTGGCTATTCTCCAGTTCTCTGGGACCTCCCCTGTATTTAGAGAAGATACAACGATTTTCGTCGAGGTCCCTACAATCTTGTCTCTTGCCTGTCCCATTAACCTGATATAAACCCAACAGGCCCTGGGAATTTATCCACCTTAATGTTCTTCAAGAGCACCAACAACACCTCCTTCTTGAGGTTGATAATGTGAATAATGCTGCCTTTCTGATTTTCTTTGTCAGTAAAGAGCTTAAGAATATACAGAATAGAGCACAATATTTAATATAATAATAATAATAATAATAATAGATTTTATTTATATAGCGCTTTTCAGGTCTCAAAGTCGCTTTACAATTGAGAGTCAGGAATAAACAAAACAAAATAGAGCAGTAAGACAGAGGGGAGGGGAACATGGGACTAAGGGTATGCAGAGGTGAAGAGATGGGTCT
The DNA here is from genome assembly GCA_038087875.1 of Malacoraja senta. Classification (NCBI taxonomy): domain Eukaryota; kingdom Metazoa; phylum Chordata; class Chondrichthyes; order Rajiformes; family Rajidae; genus Malacoraja; species Malacoraja senta. The sequence goes on from CM075980.1 coordinate 26,479,880, forward strand.
TGAGGCGGGACTGGAAGATGGTGAGGGACTCAGAATTTCAGACCGGTTGTGGGAGGGAATTCCAGAGCCTGGGAGCAGCCCTGGAGAAGGCTCTGCCTCCAAAAGTGCAGAGGTTTGATTTCGGAGTGGAGAGGAGACCAGCTGATGTGGATCTGAGGGACCGTGAGGGTTGGTAGGGGGAGAGGAGGTCAATGAAATAAGGGGGGGCCAGGTTGTTGAGGGCTTTGTAGGTGAGGACCAGGATTTTGTAGGTGATCCGGTGGGAAATGGGAAGCCAGTGACGTTCTTTGAGAACTGGGGTGATGTGGTGCCAGGATTTGGTGTGGGTAATGAGTCGAGCGGCTGTATTTTGGACCAGTTGGAGTCGTTTGATGCTGCTGGAATTGATTCCGAAAAGAAGAGAGTTACAGTAGTCCAGTCGGGAGGAGATGAAGGCATGGATGAGTCTTTCAGCAGCGGGGGGTGTGCGAGACGATCTGATTTTTGCAATGTTGCGGAGGTTAGTTTACCCAGGATAGTAACAGTTTTTCATATAGAAATTAGATAAGCCATCTTGATATTGAACAAAGACAAATCAGAATTGTACTGGAAACAGTTACAAAAGAATGAGGTACATTTTTATCAGACAATTGAACAGCTTCCCAAGCTAATTCAATTTTGTTGTTGTTTTATTACATTCTGTTGCAAAAGAATCGTTGAATTTGTTCTACAATATAACTTACTATGAATTTCACGTTCAGCTGTGAGTTCTGTTATTCTGATCATATCCAAATACAGAGTTTCCGCTGTCATAAATCTAAAGCAATAACATTAGCTCTACTCCAGCTCTAAACTAAATATTTCATTGCAGATTTATGAGCATTTATTGGCTTCTTGGCAGGTAGCATTGATTTGCTGGTTCCGAAATGCAAACTGGAAGTCCTGCCAGCAAAGTCAACAGTAGCTTTTGCAGCCCAATGTTAAACAAGAATCACTGAATGCCTTCAAATTGATGCACAATTTCAAAATGTAAATAATCCATAAAGAAATCCACACAAGGGCTGAGTAACCACCTGACAGGAGAATTTCAGTTTAACCATGCTAAATATTTCAATTTTCACACATCACTCCATATATTAGTGGAATATAAGAGCACTGGATTTCTGGTATCAGAGGATGCTATTCCTCAGTGGATATTGCAAACTGCGCGTATTATTCTCAAGGCTGTGAAGTGATGTGCAACCCAGCACATATTTTTCTGCTAACTTAGAAATAACCGCTTTCAGGGTCGTGAAAGCTTTATGATGGGTTATTTAAAAGACCACTGATTCTTATAATGTTGTAAAAACCTTGTAGTAATGGTAAAGTGCGCAAGGGCAAACGTCCCAATGAGATTAAATGCTGGTGTGTTTAACAATAAAGATGTCCCGAAGGACAGCGGGCTTATTCAACACTGTGTGACGTCAGTCACGTTCAAAGACATTTAGAGATGTTCAATAGCTTGGATAAAGGAATGTTAAATGTAACTTCTTATATGAGAAATGTAAGGTATTGAAGAAGTTCAAGGAGAGATGCCAAGACTGAGGATGCTGGCAGCAGAAGGAATGGCAACCATTAACAAAGTGATTGGGATTCATGTTCATAAGTTCTAGGAGCAGAATTAGGCCATTCGGCCCATCATGTTTACTCCGCCATTCAATCATAACTGATCTATCTTTCCCTCTCAATCCCATTCTCCTACCTTCTCCCCATAATTCCTGACATCCTTACTAATCAAGAATCTGTCAATCTCCACCTTAACAATATTCATTGACTTGGCCTCCACAGCTATCTGTGGCAGTGGATTGGTGAGCATTGATATTTGAGAGTGTTTTAGTGCAAAATGAGATTACAGAGGTAGAGAGGACTGAGGCTGTGGATGAAGCTGAAAAGGAAGATCAGAATTTTAAAATTGAGGCATTGTTTCACATGGAGCCACTGTGGACCCGTGAGCACAGGGATGAGGAGTCAACAAATTTGCAGAGGTTAGAATGCAACACATACCACCAGATGCAGGAACAGTTTCTTCACCTCTGTTATCAGACTTCTGAAAATTTCTTCTTTTAGCTCGGGTGTAGTCCCAGCCTTCCAACCAACCTCATTGTGGTCATTAGACTTTTTCTCTGGAACTGTAATATTACAAATCTGAAAACTATACCTTACTTGTGTGTGGCTTGATTGTATTCATATATGGTATTATCTGATTTAATTGGATAGCACACAAAAAAAAGCTTTTCACTGTATGTCGGTACACGTGACAATAATAAATCAAACCAAATCATGGGCTCCTCTGCAGAATGTTGGAAAGGCAAACAGAAGACATAAAAAGACACAGTGAGAGTTTCAGCAGCAAATGAGCTGGAGCTGGATGACCTTAATAAAGGGGTGAGCATGTGGCCAAAAATGTACATTTGTGGAAGGGATGCCCTGTGAACCACCAGTCTGCCTTCATTGCTGGACTTGGCGACCAAAAGGTGAAAGGTCCTTCAACTAACACAGGACAGGTGGGCATTATCCTTCTGTAGTGGCTAGCTCCTTCAATTGAAAAAATCACTATTCAGAAAGCATGAAATCTGAATGGAAAATTGCAAAACTGATGGTAATTGTATTGTGCATGCCCATTAGAATTACTGCATACTCCAAACGACCTCCATCAATGCAACATCAATACAGGGGATCATGTAATAATAATACTTTTACATTTTAGCAGGTACAGTATATTTTAGCATGTGCATAAAATGTGTTCAGAAACATACTAGAATGTCTTGATTGTGATCTTCAGCTGTTTTTCGGTAGAATAATATGCAAAAAGTTTATATAAATAGCAACATCTATTCTGGTTTATAAATGAGGCTGGACATAATTAACAATCAGTTTAACATGGGTTGAGTCAGTGGGCCCTGCCCAGTTATGAGTGGTTTATGGTGCAATTACTCCTTAAAATTAGCGGATGCTTTTACTGAGAACAATTTTAAAATCATCTCTTTGATAGCTTTCTCGCATGGATGCAAACTTCTCATATTTGTATCCACTTTTTGTTATTTGTTTAACTTATTTTTGACTCTCGACACATTTCCAGAACAGGGGAGTGATTAAAACATTAGTTCTGGCATCTGGGGGAGGTAGGTTTGGCCAAACTGTCTCTTGTCTACATGCTCCATAACCAATTTTGCTGTTCATTGGATTTCGGTAGACTCTTGGCGTTCCCACAAAGTTGTTTGGAAGGACTGAAAATAATTCAGTGCTCACAGTTAAGGGCCTGAACCACTGCGGGGACCTAATTTGTGAGTTTAGAAGAGTTTGCGCTCGACTTAAACTCACAGCATGGTCAACATGTTATCCTAGGAGGTCTATGTAACTCTCCTTCATGCTCGAGAGTAGTTCCCGCATACTCAAGGCCTCAGTTTGGTCGAGGAGTATTTTATGTGATCATATTTTTTATTATTGGAGGTAAATACATATCATATTAAAATCGTTACCAGTCTTTCATTTCTAAATTAATAATCTTGTCAAACATTATTCACATTGTCTCCAATGATTTTTTTTTTTTAAGTAAATAGAAATAAAAATATAGATGAAAGAAAGAAAGAAAAGAGAGAAAAGAAGGGAAGAAAAAAAAAAAAAAAAAAAAAGAGGGAAAGAGATAATAAAGAAGTATGGAATAACTTACTAAGATAAAAAACTTCATTCGAGATATATTCGTACGTTTCAGAGTATAACAATTCATCTATTCCTTGGTTCGGGTGCTAGTCAGGTTCCTGTGCTGAACCATTCTGACCCTTTAGATAATCAATAAATGGAGACCATGTTTCAACAAATAATTCTTGTTTGTCCAACAGGACAAGTCTAATTCTTTCCAAGTGTAAGGTCTCCGTCATTTCTATAATCCACATTTTGATTGTGGGGGTTTTTGGACCTTTCCAAAATTTTAGAATTAATTTTTTCCCAGTTATTATACTATAATCAATAAAGTTTCTTTGAGTTGTTGTAAATGTTTGATTTAGTTCTAATATTCCTAGTATTATTAATTTTGGATCCGGGTCCAATTGAGTGCTGGTCATTATAGATATTATTCTGAAAATATTTGCCCAGAATTTTTTAATTTTTATACAATTCGCAAACGTATGAGTTAAGTTAGCATCTAAATGTTGACATTTATCACAATAAGGGGAGATATGTGGGAAGATTTTATTTAATTTTGTTTTAGAATAATGTAACCTATGTAGTACTTTAAATTGTATTAGAGAGTGTCTGGCATTTAATGAACATTGATGTATGTGTTGTAAACTTTCTTCCCAAGTATCTTTCGTTATTATTTGATTTAGTTCTTTTTCCCATGTTTGTCTGTGTAAATCCGTCGATGGAATCTCGCTGTCTAATAAAATATTATATATGTAAGATATTACTTTTTCTGTATTAGAGTGTTTATTCAAACAGTCATCAAGAATTTCTGAATTTCTAATTCTAAAGTTTTGGTTACTTGCTTTTACATAATCTCTAAGTTGAAGATATCTGAAAAAATCATTTACTTGAAGTCCATAAGTCTGTTGCAACTGAAATGAAAGAAAAGTGCCTTCTTTGTAAAGTTGTCCCATCATTTTAATTCCATAATTTTTCCATTGTGTGAAACCTTTATCCAACCATGAGGGTTTGAATAAAGGATTATTCACAATTGGAAGAAAAAGTGATAAATTATCTAATTTTAATGTCTTTTTTAATTGTTTCCAAATTTGCATAGCACTATATATTATAGGATTTTCCCTATAAATGTTTTTGTTTAATTTAGAAGTAGCAAATAGTATCGAGCCGATTTCAAAAGGTAAACAATATTCCTTTTCCATTTTTAACCAATCTGGTTGTTGATCTATTTCTTCCAACCAAAAATTCATATTTTTAATGTTAACTGCCCAAAAATAAAACAAAAAGTTTGGTAGAACTAAACCTCCATTTATTTTTGAATTGCACAGATGTTTTTTGCTTATCCTATGATTCTTATAATCCCAGATAAAGTCACTGATAATGGAATCCAACTTTTTGAAAAAGTTTTTTGACAAGTATATCGGAATTGTTTGAAAAAGGTATAATATTTGCAGTAAGAAAATCATTTTTATGGCATTAATTTTACCAACCATTGAGATAGGAAGTGTTTTCCAGTACTGAATATTCTTATGTAGTTTATTCAGTAATGGGGGGAAATTTGATTTAAATAATGATGTGTATCTTAGTAACATAAATTCCTAGGTATTTGAATTTTTCATTTACTATTTTAAACGGGAATTGTTGTAGTATATGTTTATTATGTTCCCTTATTGGCATAATTTCACTTTTATTCCAATTTATTCTGTATCCAGAGAGTGAACCAAATTGGGTTATTAGCTTTAATTAATTTGGAATACTAATTTCTGGTTTTGTAATGTAAATTAATACATCATCTGCGTATAGAGAAATTGTATTCACTGTATCCTTTGTATTATACCCATATATTTCCGGATGGGTCCTAACTCTTTCTGCAAGTGGCTCAATAGCAAGCGCAAATAATAGTGGAAACAACGGGCATCCTTGTCTACAACCTCTGGATAGGTTAAATTTGGATGATAACCTTTGATTTGTTAATATTCTAGCCGTTGGGTTGGTGTATAACAGTTTGATCCATGCGCAGAATTTCTTGCCCAGCTGCAATTTTTCCATCACCGAAAATAAATAGGGCCATTCCACCTGATCAAAAGCTTTTTCGGCATCAAGTGAGATTATTGCTAGATCTTCATTCTCTTTGAGTATATTATATTAAATAATCTTCTCAGATTAAAATATGAATACCGTTTCTGAATAAAGCCTGTTTGGTCAGGGTGTATTAATTTACTCATCACTGTACTTAATCTGTGCGCTAGAATTTTAGTTATTATTTTCTGATCTGTATTTTAAAGTGCAATTGCTCTATATGATCCTGGATCTTCAGGATCCTTATCAGCCTTTGGGATGAGTGTTATTATAGATTCGTTTTAGGTATCTGGAAGTTTCTGTTGAGTATAAATATACTCATACAGCATTTGTAAACGTGGAGAGAGCAAATCGTAAATTTTTAAATAAAATTCAGAGCCTAAACCATCTGGACCTACTGCTTTACCATTTTTTAAAGATCCAATAGACTCTTCAATATCTTTTATCGTAATTTCAACTTCTAATAATTCCCTATCTTTTGAGTCTAAACCTTTTAAATTACATTTTTGTAAAAATTCTGCTATTCCTTCCGGTTGTTCTACAGTTTTAGTTGAATAAAGATTATGATAGTATTGGAGAAATCTCTCGTTTATATCCTTGGGCAGTTTTAATAATTCTCCCGTATCTGATCTAATTTTATGAATTATTTTTTCCCCCTCCAATTTTCGGAGCTGACGTACTAATAGTTTTTGTGGTTTGTCTCCGAACTCAAAATGTAATTGTTTAGTATGTTGATAAAGTTTTATTACTTGTTCTGGATACATTTTGTTTAATTTTTATTTCAATACAGCGATTTTATTATGTTTTAACATAGATGGCATTGTCGCATTTTCTATATCTAGTTGCTTTATTTCCCTTTCATCTCCTCAGGGTGTCCCAAAGAGTTTCATAGCCAACGAAGTGCTTTGAAGTGCAGTCACAGCAGTCAATTTATGCAGCGTAAGCCCTACAGACAGCCAAGGTGACGAATGCTGATGGCAGAATATTTATTGATCAAGAGTTTCTGGATTACCACTGCACTTCATACATTCACTGAAAGATGTAAGAAGGGTCTTGGTTCAACAGTGCTTATCTGATGGCCAGCACTGCATTAAAGTGAATGGCGGTGCTGGCTCGAAGGGCCGAATGGCCTACTCCTGCACCTATTGTCTATTGACAATTGTCTATGACTGAAATACTTGGTAATTTTGTTTTAAATAAGTTCATATTTCCCTATAAATTCCCGTTCACTGTTAACCTTCCCCTTAGTTTCCAGAAGGTTGGGACTTTTAACCTTACTTGAGAGATACAGCGTGGAAACAGGCCCTTTGGCCCACCGAGCCCACACTGACCAGCTATCACCCCATACACTAGCACTATCCTACACATGAGGGGTAATTTACAATTTACATAAGCCAGTTAACCTACAAACGTACGTCTTTGGAGTGTGGGAGGAAACTGGAGGAGCACCCAGAGAAAATCCATGTGGTCACAAGAAGAACGTACAAACTCTGTTTCGACAGCACCCACAGTCAAGATCAAACCTGGGTCTCTGGCACTGTAAGGCAGCAACTGATGCGCCTTCTGCTAGAAAATGCTGATGTTTTCCAAAGGCTTAACATGGTTAACATTCTCCATATGTAAGTTTGCATGGTATTATGAGCATTCGAGAAATTACTGAGAAAGTTGAGGGAAACTGCTAAACCTCTTCACACACCATGCACTGCCTCAGATTAGCTCCCTCAGCACAGAACAGGGTTTATTTATTGGATCTTTATGTCTTTATAGCTGGAAGTCATTCAACAAGTTATACATAGTGATCATTAAGCAGTACACAAATCAGCTAAATCATTTTTGACTGATTGTAATATGTAGCAAATCCTGGCACACAAAGGGATTCGGCAGACATCTGTAGTGAAATTATAAGTGTGTTCTATGTAACCGAAAGATCTTGTTAAAAAGGCATGTAGATAAATCTACACTGATAGATTGTTCCTCTGCTGCTATTTTACTTATTTGATGTGGCAGTATTTTAATCTGGGTTTAAACACTAATAATTTGAAGCAGCTAGAAGAACCAAGCTCAGAACACCATGCGATCTAGTTCCCATAATGACCCAGTCTTCAAAAACACTGAGTCCAATATGCTGCTACTTTTCAATGAGACGGTAGGTCAGCAAGGACAAAATGACAGAAGTGTTCAAATACACCTGCTCTGCTAAATTCGGGATGCAGTCAGCCAGAGAAGAAATGGAGGTGAAATAGAAGGCCACTGATGAAGTTTAACATGTCCACAGAGGAATGAAGGGAAGCAAAAGCTGTCATTCTGCAGCCAAAATCTCCTGTATGATGAGAGATTGTTGTGGCAGCTGACTGAACAGGCAGCAATGTAGGACCGAGATAGCTGCCAAGCCAGGGGAAAAATCTGTGTAACTAATTCAATTTTGCTCACATCTAATGATGTACCGAGCTAGAAATGCTGTCAGCCACTCTTTCCCTGTATTGACTCCTTTTTTTCTCCTGAACATTAAATTATTCCTTGATATGCAAATCTGTTGCTGTAAGATCATTGGCTTTTTTCTGCTAATGAGATTTTTGTGCTTTTACAGTGACATGTGCTAACCGTCCTGTTAAATAATTCATGAATGTAATTAATTTGGAAGAATCAGATAAAGTGCCAGGGAAAAAAATACACTTCAAGCTGAATTTGAGTTGTCTCGGGCCTGCAGCAGTATCTCTGAAGCCAGACGCTAACGTCTTTATTTAAAGTGTTTGTAACTAATTATAAACCTCACAGCACCATGGCTCTTGTTTCATCAGAGTCAAAGCTATAGGGAACATATTGTCGGCTTGAGCTCCATGAGAATGAGATAATGAGATAACTGTGCACAGGATGGATTCATAAATCAGCTGTAAATTGCTGACTCACCAGTTAAAATGTTTACTCTGACAATAACATGCCCCTAAGAATGCAATATTGTAAATGATTCACTTTTACCTTTTGGCACAGGCAATGAATTTCTTTGCAGCTTCATGTGAAGGCTTCTGTTGCGACATATCCTTTCAGAAACTGGCAGTGCTTTGCAAACATGTTTCCCAGATAGCAAGGAAGTATAATAAAATCAGGTTTAACATCAGACATTAAAACTACCTGTCACTGCTGTTCTTTTGTGGTTGCGTAGCTTCTATTTTCAGCCATCATCCTGCCGTCTCATCAGCTTTGAAGGTGACAAAGAGTGGGTGATGGACATTTGCTTCATCATCGTTCAATGATATTTTTGTCCCAATTTGACTTCTACCCACTACTGCGATGGCAATATTGCAAGGGAGTTACGAATGGAGCAGAGGGCTTTGTCTCTGCCATGTCACAGTCCTGCTGTCCACTATTTTAACTCCAAGGATTAGGAAGGATTGTGATGCCCTGATCATTGACAGTAGGCCTCCTAATTATTCAAAGTTCACAGTATCCTGTGGAATCATGTGCAATTTGGGTTTCCATTCAGAACCAGTTGAGAAACATTAACCTTAATAAAACACAAAATCATGGGCTAAACAGTATTAACATAAAATACAGCAAAAATAAATCAAATGAATGACTGTAGTCACCAACGCATGAAGTGCCAAATGCTCAAAAAGGGTGTTCTGCCCTTCAGCCTATGAACTATGGACAGTCTATGGCTGTGACTTTGGGCTTTTTTGCACTAATATTGTTGTTAATAATTTATTGAATTTTTATTTATTATATATCATCTATTTATATTGTGCTTTCAGGCCTGTTGTGCCGCTGCATTAAGAATTCCAATATTAAGCATTGTTCTGTTGGCAGTGCATATGACAAATAATCGCTTTTGACTCTTGACCTTATGCATAAACATAAATAAATTTAAAATGTCTTTTCACCTTTATTTTACATGACAGCTGAAATAACATTCACAGTTTGAACATATTTTTAGATGATTTTACATAGGCCTTGTATAGATGTTTTTGCATATTGCTTAAACTAAAATTAGTTACACAAAAATCACTTAGTTCTAAATGTCACAGGCCAGTGCAATTTATTCACATACTCTAATCACATTTCATCATGTTCAACAGAACTTTTATGAGTCCTAGTTAAAGGATTAATCTTCTTAGAAATCCTTTCCAGTTCCAGGTGAGAATTCCAGGTGCATAAATATTGGCGAAACAAGAGTTGGGGAAGTCCAGAACCAGGGGCCATTGCTTAAGAATAAGGGCTAAGCCATTTAGAATGGAGATGAGGAAACACTTTTTCACACCCTTAAAGAGGGTTGTGAGTCTGTGGAATTCTCTGCCTCAGAGGGCGGTGGAGGCCAGTTCTCTAGATACTTTCAAGAGAGAGCTAGATAGGGCTCTCAAAGATAGCTGAGTCCGGGAATATGGGGAGAAGGCAGGAACGGGGTACTGATTGGGGATGATCAGCCATGATCACATTGAATGGCGGTGCATAGATACATACATAGAAAATAGGTGCAGGAGTAGGCCATTCGGCCCTCCATTCAATATGATCATGGCTGATCATCCAACTCAGTATCCCGTACCTGCCATCTCTCCATACCCCCTGATCCCCTTAGCCACAAGGGCCACATCTAACTCCCTCTTAAATATAGCCAATGAACTGGCCTCAACTACCCTCTGTGGCAGAGAGTTCCAGAGATTCATCACTCTCTGTGTGAAAATGTTTTTCCTCATCTCGGTCTTAAAGGATTTCCCCCTTATCCTTAAGCTGTGACCCCTTGTCCTGGACTTCCCCAACATCGGGAACAATCTTCCTGCATCTAGCCTGTCCAACCCCATAAGAATTTTGTACGTTTCTATAATATCCCCTCTCAATCTCCTAAATTCTAGCGAGTATAAGCCAAGTCTATCCAGTCTTTCTTCATATGAAAGTCCTGACATCCCAGGAATCAGTCTGGTGAACCTTCTCTGCACTCCCTCTATGGCTATAATGTCCTTCCTCAGATTTGGAGACCAAAACTGTACGCAATACTCCAGGTGTGGTATCACCAAGACCCTGTACAACTGCAGTAGAACCTCCCTGCTCCTATACTCAAATCCTCTTGCTATGAAGGCCAATATACCATTCGCTTTCTTCACTGCCTGCTGCACCTGCATGCCTACTTTCAATGACTGGTGTACCATGACACCCAGGTCTCGCTGCATCTCCCCATTTCCTAATCGGCCACCATTTAGATAATAGTCTGCCTTCCCGTTTTTGCCACCAAAGTGGATAACCTCACATTTATCCACATTATACTGCATCTTCCAAACATTTGCCCACTCACCCAGCCTATCTAAGTCACCTTGCAGTCTCCTAGCATCCTCCTCACAGCTAACACTGCCCCCCAGCTTAGTGTCATCCGCAAACTTGGAGATGTTGCTTTCAATTCCCTCGTCCAGATCATTAATATAAATTGTAAATAGGTGGTGTCCCAGCACTGAGCCTTGCGGTACCCCACTAGTCACTGCCTACCATTGTGAAAAGGACCCGTTTACTCCTACTCTTTGCTTCGTGTTTGCCAGCCAGTTCTCTATCCACATCAATACTGAACCCCCAATACCGTGTGATTTAAGTTTGTATCCTAATCTCTTATGTGGTACCTTGTCGAAAGCCTTCTGAAAGTCCAGATACAACACATCCACTGGTTCTCCCCTATCCACTTTACTAGTTACATCCTCGAAAAATTCTATAAGATTCGTCAGACACGATTTACCTTTCGTATATCCATGCTGACTTTATCCAATGATTTCACCACTTTCCAAATGTGCTGCTATCCCATCTTTAATAACTGACTCTAGCAGTTTCCCCACTACCGATGTTAGACTAACTGGTCTGTAATTCCCCGTTTTCTCTCTCCCTCCCTTTTTAAAAAGTGGGGTTACGTTTGCTACCCTCCAATCCTCAGGAACTACTCCAGAATCTAAGGAGTTTTGAAAAATTATCACTAATGCATCCACTATTTCTGGAGCTACTTCCTTAAGTACTCTGGGATGCAGCCTATCTGGCCCTGGTGATTTATCGGCCTTTAATCCATTCAATTTACCCAACACCACTTCCCGACTAACCTGGATTTCACTCAGTTCCTCCATCTCCTTTGACCCGCGGCCCCCTGCTATTTCCGGCAGATTATTTATGTCTTCCTTAGTGAAGACGGAACCAAAGTAGTTATTCAATTGGTCCGGCATATCCTTGTTCCCCATGATCAATTCACCTGTTTCTGACTGCAAGGGACCTACATTTGTTTTAACTAATCTCTTTCTCTTCACATATCTATAAAAACTTTTACAGTCAGTTTTTATGTTCCCTGCCAGTTTCCTTTCATAATCTATTTTCCCTTTCCTAATTAAGCCCTTTGTCCTCCTCTGTTGGTCTCTGAATTTCTCCCAGTCCTCTGGTATGCTGCTTTTTCTGGCTAATTTGTACGCATCATCTTTTGCTTTGATACTATCCCTGATTTCCCTTGTTATCCACGGATGCACTACCTTCCCTGATTTATTCTTTTGCCAAACTGGGATGAACAATTTGTGTAGTTCATCCATGCAGTCTTTAAATGCCTTCCATTGCATATCCACCGTCAACCCTTTTAGAACTAATTGCCAGTCAATCTTGGCCAATTCACGTCTCATACCCTCAAAGTTACCTTTCTTTAAGTTCAGAACCGTTGTTTCTGAATTAACAATGTCACTCTCCATCCTAATGAAGAACTCAACCATATTATGGTCACTCTTGCCCAAGGGGGCACGCACAACAAGACTGCTAACTAACCCTTCCTCATTACTCAATACCCAGTCTAGAATAGCCTGCTCTCTCGTTGGTTCCTCTACATGTTGGTTTAGATAACTATCCCACATACATTCCAAGAAATCCTCTTCCTCAGCCCCCCTGCCAATTTGATTCACCCAATCTATATGTAGATTGAAGTCACCCATTATAACTGTTTTGCCTTTGTTGCACGCATTTCTAATTTCCTGTTTGATGCCATCCCCAACTTCACTACTACTGCTAGATGGCCTGTACACAACACCCACCAGCGTTTTCTGCCCCTTAGTGTTTCGCAGCTCTACCCATACCGATTCCACATCCTCCAAGCTAATGTCCTTCCTTTCCACTGCGTTAATCTCCTCTCTAACCAGCAACGCTACCCCACCTCCTTTTCCTTTCTCTCTATCCCTCCTGAATATTGAATAACCCTGGATGTTCAGCTCCCAGCCTTGGTCACCCTGGAGCCATGTCTCCGTGATCCCAACTATATCATAATCATTAATTGCTATCTGCACGTTGAACTCATCCACCTTATTACGAATGCTCCTTGCATTGAGACACAAAGCCTTCAGGCTTGTTTTTACAACGCTCTTACCCCTTATACAATTATGTTGAAAAGTGGCTCTTTTTGATTTTTGCCCTGGATTTGTCTGCCTGCCACTTTTACTTTTCACCTTGCTACCTATTGGTTCCGCCCGCATTTTACACCCCTCTGTTTCTCTGCTCACCCATTTAAGAACCCCACCACCTCTTATTCTCTGTTTATTATTGTTTTCTTCTTTCCCCCCTACATGTTGGGTCTGAGTGCTTTCCTTCTCTGCCTCCTGCCTCACACACTGTCTAATAGCATTCTCTATTTGAGTCCCTCCCCCCAACCATTCTAGTTTAAAGTCTCCCCAGTAACCTTTGTAGATCTCGCCGCCAGGATATCTGCAAAGGTGCTGGCTCGAAGGGCCGAATGGCCTACCTTTACACCTATTGTCTATTGTCTATTGTCTATTTACGATATTATATTGCTCTAAAAATTGCTCTAAAGTATTGTATCAATTTGTCTTGTGGCCAGTAAGTCCTAGGTCTGGTCGTATTGTGAAGGTTGGTTAATGCCAAGACACGTAGCCACATCCCAAACAAGAATCAATTAAACAACTTACCCGGTTTAATGAGTCTCCTGACTGGTGAACTCCCACCTTCTGAAATCTCTCTACTGCCTGCCAGCCAGTTGGTGACTCAGTCCACCTCTGAACCAGGATTCTTAACTACACAATGCAACTAAACTTTGTGATTCAAAATAGCCTGTGCCTCATGGCACAGTCAGGCCTTGCTCAAACCATTCCAAGAAGGATCCTAACCTGGAACATCCCCTATCCATGTTCTCCAGAGAACCTTCCTGACTAGCTGAGTTACTCCAGTACTTTGTGTCTTTTTTTGTAAACCAGTATCTGCTGTTCCATGTTTCTCCATTTCATCCCCCCACTTCTCCCCTGCCCAGAGCCCAGGGTGAAAAGCAGACTCCAATCTACATTGATAGGAAATACAACTTGTGGCCTGTACAATTTATGCCTTTTGATACATTTTTATGGCAATTTTGTTAGGTGTAAGGCTATTCTAAACTCTCGGCTGCACTTACTCAATATGATCAACTGTGATGCCTGTAAGAGGAAAGGATAATCGAAACATGTGCGGGCTACTTAGCATAAATTGTGAATTGACAACTGGAGAATATAAGCACAAAATTAAAATATGTCAAATGATACTAGGCACACAAATTAATTTCTTCAGAGTATTTTGAAAGGTTCCCAATAAGGACAGTGTTGACTCATCAACGTCCTTTAAAAAAAAGTGCTGAAAAAACACCTGGTGAAGCTGTCCTAATGTCTTTGCTTATTTATCCCTTGAGCAGAAGAGTCGTGAAGTTAGGTTTCCACGTGGTCAACGGTTTCACGATTATACCTCTCACTCAGCGAAGAAATAATCATGTGCGTCGTGGTCAAAGACACCATCCTGCAGAGGAAGCATTAAACCTACTGTATTACCTCCTCCAAACAAAAGTGCTGGAGAAACTCAGCGGGTGAGGCAGCATCTATGGAGCGAAGGAATAGATGACGTTTCGGGTCGAGACCCTTCTTCAGACTCTGAGATATATTTTATCCTGAGCTCTATCATGGCAAAAGAATACAAGCAGAACAGGAGAATTGTTTGAAGAACATTCTCTAAGCCTCCGTGAGAAAGTGTAAAAGCCCTTTGATATTAAGGAATCCCTGGTCCATGAGTATTCAAAGGCACCTTCAAGTTGGCAATAAGAACCTCAGGTCCATTCATCAGCACAGATGATGCATTCGTACAACACAAACAGATGGAAGAGTGAATCATCTGCTGGCTGAGAGAGAATGGTGAAGGCTTGTTTGTCACATCTGATCTGTCTGGAGGAGATGCAAGTGGAAGGTATTGTTTGAAAACAGAGATGTGTGGCGCCGGAAAATGATTCTGTGTTCGCCAGTGATCACACTGACACTCAGTAGGGTGAATTTGCGTGATTTATTTTATTTACAGTGATAAGAAAGTTCAGGACCGCATGGGGGCACTGTCCCCCACCGTCAGAGTGCCATGTGCGATGACGCTGGCGATCTCGCACTTGGTCCAGCAGATTAGTCCTGGTCTTCAAAGGAGAAGGTGTGGTGATCTCAGGCTTCTTCCTGCAGTTCACCATTGCCTCAAAAGGAGGCACTGGCAGTCTCAGGTTTCTTCCTGGCGGCTCTTTCCCGATCTGCTGAGTGTGCCAGTATATTCTGTTTGCTCCAATTAAGTACCTCCCCAATCATCCCCCCCCCCCCCCCCCTCCGGTCCATAACAGTGATTAGTGAGTTAGATGGCTGTTCCCATTCACCAGGGGGAGCAGATGTCACTAGCACCAGGGAGACAAGAAGGGCATGGGACTACTGTGAGTACTGAGTGATGACCTTATCTTGTACAATCGTGGCCCTTACTATTATATCAATAGCTCTTTGAGGCATTTAACATTAATAAAAATTAGAGAAGATGAAGAATTCTATCAAATCGTACAGGAACAGCTGCTAATGGACATTAAATTTATTTTCATAAAGGAGAGGCCTCTGTTCTAAACAATGGGAGTCATGTGTAAATGATATCCTAAATATTCATTGAAGTGATGATGTAGTGTTGCTGCTCATCACCTTGTGACCACTTGACACTGAGTAGATGATTGATGAGTAATATTCCACTCATACTGAAGTGTGAATGAATAATTAGGTGGTGTTTTTTTATTTAGTGAAGACCTGTCACTACATGGATATGAAGGTCAATGGAAGGATGGGAAAATATATAAACCTTTGGCAAAGTCTACCAAGCACAAGAACTAGTGTGGATTAAATCCATCCAGAAGCACAGTAGACATTACCTACCTCACACAACAGCAGCAAGAGCAGCACTGTCATTGTTCAAAGTGGAGGAGCATTTGGGATGGTACCGAGAACTCCATGCACAGGGATTGCACAAAAGTCTTGCATAAAAGGCACAAGGAACGCATCATTTCAAAATCTGTCTCGCTTGTCAGATATCTCCTATACTTTCTGTGGGATAACCTGTGGTTCTCTCATTGCCTTCATCAGCCAGCACGGAACTACAAAGATGGAGTGAAGCAAGTCATCATGGACCCTGCCCAAGAAATGAAACTGGGGGAAATGAAAACTGTTTTATGGATTCTGCAGTCAAAACAACGTATAGCTTGACCACTGAATTAATTTTACAATGTGTGTCATCACTATTGGTCAGGCAGTATCTCTGGAGTAAGAAACAGTTAGCTTTTCAGGTTAATGGCGGTATGCATTTTCACACTACAGTACCTCGTGCGGTCTTGGGTGTAGCTGTCCCAAACCATGCTGTGATGCATCCCAATATAATGCTTTCTACGACGCATTTGTAGAGGTTGGTGAGATTTGTTGGGAATATGACGAACTTCCTAAGCCTCCTAAGGAAGTAGAGGTGTTGGTGTGCTTTATTGACCATTGCTGTGACATGGCTGATCCAGGAAAAGTTGCTGGTGATGTTTACTCCTAAGACTCACAAAGCATTCAACCATCACCTCTTCAGCGTCAATGTATACCGAGGTATGTGTACCGCTTTGCTTCCTGAAGTCGATCACAATCTCCTTATTCTGGTTGAGTGCTGAACAATGTTTTCTGTTTTTATAGAAACATAGAAACATAGAAACATAGAAAAATAGGTGCAGGAGTAGGCCATTCGGCCTGAGCCAGCATCGCCATTCAATATGATCATGGCTGATCATCTAAAATCAGTACCCTGTTCCTGCTTTTTCTCCATATCCCTTGATTCCTTTAGCCCTAAGAGCTAAATCTAACTCTCTCTTGAAAACATCCAGTGAATTGGCCTGTATTTCCTTCTATGGCAGAGAATTCCACAGATTCACAACTCTCTGGGTGAAAAAATGTTTCCACATCTCAGTCCTAAATGGCCTACCCATTATTCTTAAACTGTGACCCCTGGTTCTGGACTCCCCCAACATCGGGAACATTTTTCCTGCATCTATCCTGTCCAATCCTTTAAGAATTTTATGTGTTTCTATGAGATACCCTATCATCCTTCTAAATTACAGTGAATACAAGCCCAGTCGACCCATTCTTTCATCATATGTCAGTCCCGCCATCCCGTGTGGTGAACCTACGCTGCACTCCCTCAATAGCAATAATGTCCTTCCTCAAATTAGGAGACCAAAATTGTACACAATACTCCAGGTGCAGTCTCACCAGGTCTCACAAGGGCCCTGTACAACTGCAGTAGGACCTCCTTGGATATCCAGCATTTTTAGATTTTTGCCCCTCAAAATATTGCTTAGTAGTTTTCACATTCAGAAGCACATTTCTCGCTTATGTAGGGAAAGCAGCCTTTGTCACCCTGTTTCTGTCATGCAGAAGATATGAAGGTTTGAAAGCATGCACACCACCAGACTCAGAATAGCTTCTTCCCCTCTCTTATCAGAGTTCTGAATGGTCCTTCCATAAGTTAGGGTAAAGTCCCAAGTTTCCTATCGAACTCACTGTGAACAAGGGGCTCTTTCTCTGAATGTTATGCATCAATGCTGAGAAATTCTATTCTGTACTCTGATATTTTTCTCTTTGCACTACCTGTTTTACTTGTGTTTGGCTTGATCGTTTTCATGTAGTGTTATCTGATTGGATTGGATAGCATGCAACCAAAAGCTTTTCATCGTATTCTGGTACTCGTAACAATGATAAAACTAGATCTAAACCTAAACCTATTGCATTCATATTACTGCAATAACACTGAAACATGATAAACTAAAGATAGTTTGGATACAGCATGGAAACAGGCCCTTCGGCCCACTAAGTCAACACTGACCATCGATTACAATAGACAATAGACAATAGACACTAGATGCAGGAGTAGGCCATTCGACCCTTCAAGCCAGCACCGTCATTCAATGTGATCATGGCAGATCATCCACAATCAGTACACTAGTTCTACGTTGTCCCAGTTTCACACAAAGGGCAATTTACTGAGGCCAATTAACTTACAAACCTGCACGTCTGTGGAAAGTGAGACCACACCTGGAGTATTGTGTGCAGTTTTGGTCTCCAAATTTAAGGAAGGACATTCTTGCTATTGAGGGAGTGCAGCGCAGGTTCACAAGGTTAATTCCCGGGATGGCGGGACTGTCATATGTTGATAGAATGGAGCAGCTGGGCTAGTATACTCTGGAATTTAGAAGGATGAGAGGGAATCTTATTGAAACATATGGGATTATTTAGGGTTTGGACACTCTAAAGGCAGCAAACATGTTCCCGATGTTGGGGAGTCCAGAACCAGGGGGCACAGTTTAAGAATAAGGGGTAAGCCATTTAGAACGGAGATGAGGAAATGCTTTTTCACACAGAGAGGTTGTGAGTCTGTGGAATTCTCTCCCACAGAGGGCGGTGGAGGCCGATTCTCTGGATGCTTTCAAGAGAGAGTAGATGGAGCTCTTAAAGATAGTAGAGTCAAGGCATATGGGGAGAAGGCAGGAACGGGATACTGATTGCGGATGATCAGCCATGATCACATTGAATGACAGTGCTGGCTCGAAGGGCCAAATGGTCTACTCCTGTACCAAATGTCTATTGTCTATTGTCTATAAAACCCATGCGGTCACAGGGAGAATGCAGAAACTCTGCAATGAAAGGAATTTCAGAGTCAGAGAACAACTTGTTGACATTAATATATAACATGTTTAAGAAGGAACTGCAGATGCTGGAAAATCGAAGGTAGACAAAAATGCTGGAGAAACTCAAGGGGTGAGGCAGTATCTATGGAGCGAACGAAATAGGCAACGTTTCGGGTCGAGACCCTTCTTCAGACTGGTCTCGACCCGAAACGTTGCCTATTTCCTTCGCTCCATAGATGCTGCCTCACCCGCTGAGTTTCTGCAGCATTTTTGTGTACCTTAACATATAACATATGTAAGACACACTTTAATACAATTTTAAAATTTTACATAGATTATATTATTCGAAAACTAAAATTCATAAAATTTTCCCAAACGTATCATCTATTTGTGATAAATGTCAATCCCAAGAAGCAACTATAGCCGCACTCATTTGTCTTCTGTACAAAAATTCAAAAATTTTGGAATGAAATTTTTGAAATCTTTACAAAGTTATTTAAAACAAGACTGATACCCAAAGCAGAATGGATTATCTTCGGAATAACGGAAGATGATCCAGAACTAAATGTGTTTCAAAAGAAATTAATGGACTATGGGTTAATAACTGGAAAAAAGCTAATTCTAAAATTTTGGAAGAAGGCTCCAATACCAACTATAAATATGTGGATTTCAAATATGTTTGAAACATTACACCTAGAAGAGATAAGACTCCTCCTAGCAGGTAAACCAGATCACTTCCACCTGACGTGGTCTGCATTTATAGAATTATTACAAACATAGGGTGCAAAAGTACTTTAAAAAAATAAAAAATTGAGGTCAGGTAAGGGGGATGATAGTTGAAGAGTTGGTATGTCCTATTTACATGATGCTCAAAAAAAACCATTTGTTTCTCTTTTTTCTCTTTCTCTTTTCTTTTCTTAGGGCCTATTTCTTAACTCTTTTTCTTTTTGTTTTTAATTTCGCTCTTATAGGGTCTTCGTCCTTTTTTGTTGTTACATTTTCTACACTTTTCTACACTTGCACTTTTTCCTTCACTTTCTTCTTTCTTTCAATCTTTTCTTTTTTCTAGTGTAAAAAAATAAATAAAGGGAGTACATTAATTGTAAGAAGATATAAATGACGAGTATTAATGTATGTGGTTGTAATGTAATGTGCTTCTAATAAATAAAAATTAAAAAAAACAAACAAACAAACATATAACATGGTTAGTTCTACCAATTGGGGATGAATTTTCCATTATTCATCTTTAATACGGCAGTAACATTTAGAACTGCCCTTGTTAATGTCACTGGGCTTAATATGGAACAGTAATAATGCTTAAAAAATCAAGACCTTTGAGTTTCTTGCAAGATTGTCTTTGCTGAATCTTTCAGAAATTAGGTTTTTTAGTTTCTATCAAAGCTAGAAAGCTTCTCTCAAAATTGTGTGGCTCTAGGTTTTCAATTTGTGCATTTAATTTATATTTATCTATCCCTTCAGATTCTATGATTCTGGCAAGTGTCTGTTCTTTCAGAAAATAGACCCTGATGAACATTATTGACTTTTTCAGAATCCCATGCATTTTACTCTTGGATAACTGGAATTCTTCAGATTGAAAAATGAGAACCAGGAGGATTGCATAGACTGTGTCATTACAAGACTGATTAATATTAGCTACTTTGGGTTCAAACTTTCCGGTGATAAATGAGTTAAGGCTTGATTGAAGACTTGTTTGAAAAGCCAAAATATTTAAAAGTAGGATTTTCTTGATAGTGATGCCATGCTTTTTTTTTCTCTCAATATTATTTGGGCTGTACAATATTTGCCAGTGACCCATGAAATGCCAAAAGTGCATTGTCAGGGCATCAAGCAGGAACTTTCCCATGGTCACTGACATGCTTTCCAGCTACTGGACTTCTCCAATCAGCTGAAGTTGACGGTGGTAAATGCCATCCTGATCCAAGCATAACATAATCCCATCATACAATGAAACCAGAAGCCAGCACTCCACTTAATATGTATTATAATCTTTGACAGCTGACATAGTCCCACCTCCAGACCTTGCCAGCTGCCAACAACGTTTGGGAAGTTTCTGAATGTCTCTGATAATCTGAAACAATTTAAGATAATATATGCATTTAAAATAAAGTTAGTTATTGAAAATGTAAGAATATTCCTTAAAACATATTTGAATAATTAGAAATTAGAAATAGTTATGCAAAAGAGATTAATTTTAATTAATTTATTTATTACAAATTAATTTAATTAAAAAGTTGCTGCCTTACAGCGCCAGAGATCGAGGTTGGATCCTGACTATGGGTGCTGTCTGTACGGAGTTTGTACGTTCTCACTGTGACCGTGTGGTTTTCTCTGGGTGTTCCAGTTCCTCCCACACTGCAAAGACGTACAAGTTTGTTTGGTTTATTGGCTTTCGGTAAAATTGTAAATTGTCGCTAGTGTGTAGTATAGTGCTAGTGTATGGGGTGGTCGCTGGTCGGAGCGGACTTGGTGGGCCAAAGGGCCCGTTTCCCCGATGTATCTCTAAATTCTAAAGTCTAAACACAGGCAGGCAGGCAGGCCAAGATTTTCCTTGCATATGCGCAGGACCCAAATCTGTGGCTGCAATCTGGCTTGCCTTTTCTCATGCAAGAAGACTGTCCTTTATACAGCCCTGCTCACAACCCCACAAACTTGCAAACTGTCTTATATCGTGTTGGTTAAAAATTATGTTTACTTTTCTTAATCATGTGGCTATAGGAATGAATTTCAGCCCGAATATCAGCCCCCTTTAATTGGCTGGCAACACATCATTAAACAGTTGTTATTAGGATTTTTTCTGGTGATAAAGTGCTTACATCAGTAGTTCAGAATCAAATCATTGCCTGCTACAGCATGGCAATAAAGCACGTTACTTCCTCACCTCTGCAGTTCTATTTTTCTCTTCTGTTTTTGAGGGGTAAACCACTTAAAGAATATCAAAAAGCAACAGTACAAAATTGAACTTGCTCCAAATAATCTGAAGATCCATTGTTGACATTTACTCCTTCTAATGGAAGAACAAATTCAGTTCTGAGGTATTGATCCAGTGTCATTCTTAGACACTGTTTACAAGGCATTCTTTCAAAGCAGGCCTTGGGTCAAACTGTATCAAATTACTGTCAGATGCAGATCCTGTGATCTACCAGGAAGCGAAAAATCAGCAGGGGATTCAAATAACACTTTATACATGCTCTTGATTAAAAGGACTGTGATTCTCAGCTGCCTTAGGAAGGCAGCAGCATGAGGTGTCCGTATTTCCTCTGTGGTTCAATAAATGGGTCTGTGAAAGAAGGATAAAGCTAAAGATAAATGGTAAAACCCCACCTTGTCTGAATGAAACTATTTATCTGTATTCATGTGCATTTATCTGGTAACCAGGATTAGTAAAACAACTGAAGAAAGACACAAAATGCTGGAGTAACTCAGCAGGACAGGCAGCATCTCTGGAGAGAAGAATGGGTGACGTTTCGGGTTTGAGATCCTTCTTCTTCAAACAACTTGCACCTTTGGCGAGTGATTACATGGAGAGGAGTAAAAACTGCTCTTGCACTTGTTCATTGTCATCTCATTCAGCTTATCACATTTTCTGCTGTCAGATCAAACCTAAATGTGTAGTTGCTTTGCGTGGATGAAAGAATTGCAAAAGAGGGAAACAGTGAAGACTGCTACCTCCTGCACGCATGCAGAACTCATGGACTTTATTAACTTCACCACCAATTTCCATCCTGCACTCAAATTCACGAGGACCATCTCTGACACCTCCCTCCCCTTTCTTGATCTCACCATCTCCATAACAGGAGATAGATTATTGACTGACGTGTATTACAAACCCACTGACTCCCAGAACTATATTGACTGTACTTCCACCCTGCTTCCTGCAAAGACTCTATCCCCTATGCCCAATTATTTCGTCTACTGCACCCAAGATGAGGTGTTCCATACCAGGACATCCGAGATGTCCTCACTCTTTAGGAAACGGGGGTTCCCCTCTTCCATCATAGATGAGGCCCTCACACGTGTCTCCTCGGTACCCCGCAGCTCCACCCTTGCTCCCCCTCGCTCTAGTCGCAACAGGGACAGAGTCCTCCTATTCCTTACTTTTCACCCCATCAGCCATTGCATACAACACAAAATCCTCCGACATTTTCGCCACCTCCAACGGGATCCCATCACTAGTCACATCTTCCCATTTCTACCTTCTGCAGTGACTGTTCCCTATCTGCAACTCCCTGGTTAACATCCCTTCACACCCAAACCATTCCCTCCCCAGGTACCTTCCCCTACAACTGCAGAAGATGCAACACCTGTCCTTATACCTCCTCCCTCGACTGTCCAGGGACCCCAACAGTCTTTTCACGTTAGGCAAAGGTTCACTTGCACCTCCTCCAACCTCATGTAAAGTATCTGTTGTTCAAGATGTGGACTGTTATACATCAGCGAGACCAAACGTAGATTGGGTGATCATTTTGCTCAGTCCGCCTGGACCTAGCTGATCTCCCGGTTGCCAAACACTTTAATTCCCCTTCCCATTCCCACACTGACCTTTTTGTCCAAGGCCTCCTCCATTGTCAAAGTGGAGGCTAATCGCAAATTGGAGGAACAGCGTCTCATATTTTGCTTGGGCGACTTACAAACCGGTGGTATAGGAAGGATGTTATCAAGTTGGAAATGGTGCAGATAAGATTTACAAAGAGGCTGCCAGGAATCAAGAGCCTGAGCTACTGGGAGAACCTGAGAACCCTTTTTTTCACACAAAGGGTGGTAGGTGTATGGAACGAGCTGTCAGAGGTAGTTGAGACAGGTACTAGCTCAATGTTTAAGAAACAATTTAGACAGGTGCATAGATAAGACTGGATTAGAGGGATTTAGGCCAAATGCAGGCAGGTGGGACTAATAGAACCCATCTTGAAAAATACTTTTATTGAATAAGGCTGCCTTATTGCCCTAACACATTCCAATCTTTCTCCGGCAATGTTAAACTTCAACAAATTCCCAGCAGGAGTGGAACTAAACTTCAGAGCTAATGGGAAACTGTTCAACTATACTCCAGAGCAAAGGGCAAGTAATCCTTGGTAGTTAAGTTGCAGAATGCAAAATCTGTCCCCTTTGCACCACACTGCCTGCCAAAAAAAAGACTTAAACCTTGACACTGGTAATGCTGCAAACCAAACAATCATCCATTGTTTATTTCTTGGGAACCGAGGTACAATGAAAAGATTTTGTTGTGCGATCTAGAAGGGATTATTCCTATCACTACCAAACATATATTTTATTTGGATTCAGCCTCAGGTATAACTTGCTGGTATGGCAATAAATACAGAGCAGGATAAATATACCATCACAGTGTGGCGTCAGCTGATAGTCAGACCACTTACGGTCGAACCCTCGTCAGTGGTTACGAGGGCTGTCACGTGATGTCATGGGTTAAGGGGAGTGTCCTGCTACATAAGCAGATGTCACCTTGAGATCACGGGAGTCGACAGGTAGCTGAACTCGAGACAACACCCTTGTTCAGCTGCATCAGCAATGACAATATGTTAGAGGACCAAACTTGCATGTAAGTCAACCATATAATGTCTGAATGTTTGTTCACCACATTTAGTGCCGCTACATACGTGATCGATGACAACAATGTTGATGTGTTTCTTTTCCTTGCCCATTTTTTAACGTTACAATGAGTGCGTTTGAGTACAGCCGCATACCCCCCTTTGGTTGACTCAGAGACTAAAGGGAGGTTTGCGGCTGTATCCAAACGCACTCATTCGAACGTTAAAAAATGGGCAAGAAAAGATACACATCAACATTGTAGAAAGTTAGCGTGTTCTATCCTTTTCGCCTGTGCATTTACGAGTTTTGGCTGCCGCGTTTCGTTGGCCTGCTCATTTTCCTTCCTCCAGTTCTGGGGGGGGTCTTGTGGCATCAGCTGATAGTCAGACCACTTATGGTTGAACCCTCATCAGTGGTTCAAGGGCTGTCACATGACTTCATGGGTTAAGGGGAGCGCCGACCAGAATTTTTGACGCCATGAAGAGTAGCGAGAATTCTCATGACGTAGGTGCAGTGGTAGTGGGGGTCGCCAGGAGGTCGTACGTTGTCGTAGGTTGTCGCCGGTGCTGACCGGTGAATTTCATTGGCTCCTTGGGAAATAAAAACATAAACAG